>CM075866.1:28268196-28868196 GCA_038021265.1 Cyprinella venusta
TTCATCGCGCAATCGAAGGAAAACTTTTCTGTCCACTAAGAGGATTTTAATGGTGAAAAAACATTTCCCTTCAAAATTACTTTTGTGATAAAATGATGAAAAAGTGTTCAAATCGGAATTTCTAATTTGCACTTTTCCCAAAAAAGCACTTAAAATGAATGCATGCATTTCTATGTGTATAATGTCGTAACATTCTGTTCCAAATACTGCAGTCGTTTCATAACGTTTTAGATAACAAATTTCAAGATATGTTAATAATTGGAAATGATAGAAATATAAAATTGTATTGTACAGTGAAGCACATCTCTGCCAGGATAGCAGGTAGCAGAAGATCATAATTTTAATAAATTTACACTTTATTTATTTATTTGTGTGTGTGTGTGTGTGTGTGTGTGTGTGTGTCAGGGTAATTTAAATGAATAGATAAATTTGATAAAATGGACTAGTCTACTGCTTATCTCGAAAAACTGAAATAGATTCACATACCAAAGTACCCTTAAAGGTTGCCAAAGCCCTGATCAGATTTTAATTATCCCCATCTTCCACACATGCACATACTAAAATAGATGACACATAATTTAAATAAGTAAAATTTTAAAGAATATTTCAAGGTCTCATATTGGAATACATTTCCTAAAAATCAATGTATTCCTTTTGCGTCCCACTGTTATATTACAAACTGAACTTAATCAATGACTTTAATACCAAATGCACTGGATTATGTGGTGTTTTTTTTTTTTTTTTTTCCCAGAAACAAACAGCAAGGTGATGTTCGGGTAGCAGTGTAATTTATTATAGAACTCGCTATAAGACAGAGAACGGACAGATAGTACAATGAGACCGTAATGCCGTACCATGTTTATGACACACTGTATTAAAAAAAAAACAAAAAACAAAAAAAAACATTATTCTCCTCCTCACTAGGTCCAAATTTAAACTGCAGTGCAAGAATCCATAATAAATTGTACTTTTAGAATATTGCCTCTACTCAGAAAAAGGAATGCGAATAAATGGGGAAAAATAAAATATATCAGTAGAGGTAAAATGCTGTTCAGCACACCTGGACATAATAATTTGACGCTTAGCGCAAAGAGATTGGAATAATGACCTATAGAAACACCCATTTCTCACAGTCTAATAATTCTCTTTCACACGTTTTTAACACACAAAGACTGAAGTGCAAGAGCTGTCACAATAGAGTTTATTGTGGCTTTATGGGCTGGTATAATCATGTCCAATATAATCAAGTGAATATCAATAGCAGGCCAGCGATAGTTGGCTGGATTTGTGGTGTAAATAGCTGCCCTTAATGGGGCGAGTCAACTAGGGTGTGTGTTTATAATAAACTGTAAGCTTTGAAATGATAATCACTGTGCCAGGCCTAATTATGGTCATTTTGGGTCATTCAGGGGCCAAGTACTTCTGTGCCTCTCCTCTGTCTCACTCAGTGTTAAAAGTGTGTTAATGTGTGATCCCACAGGACTGTGATATTCTGTGGTGGGATGCATTCTGCACTGAGTTCTTTGAAGAAGATGCCACGCTAACTCTCTCATTTTGCCTGGAGGAGGGACCCAAGACATACAGTAAGTGTGTGCAGAGGCATAACCAGTACCCCCACCCTGCGAACCCCCACCCTGAACACCATATCATAAATGGTAAATTTCAGTGGTTCAGTAGGTTCTTTAAATTTTACGCTTACTCTAAATATTTAACATTTGGTTGGGTCGGTGATGCTTGTTTTCGTCTCTTTTGTATTTATTAACTTATTAAGAATACATTAAAATGCAGTTCATGCATTCATTAACTAATGCTTTTCATTAGTGATGCACAAAATAAAAAATGACATACAACTGTCCTAATATCATAATAAAGAAAAAAATAATAATTTTGTTCTCTATAGCATATTCTTGTATTATATTTTTATATTTGTGGTGCAAACTACAAAATCATAAGACCTCTACAGACCCTCATGATTTTGTGTCAAGGTCAGTAAGTCAGGTATTTTGACATTTTTAGGACATGCAAGATTGCAAAATGTTTAAAAAAAACAACAACAAAAAAAAAAACATTATGCTATTTATACAAAATTACCTTTACCTTCTGAAATATATTTAAAAATGCATTAAAAAATGATTAAAATGTGTTATTTCATTTTAGTTGACATTTTTAAATGTTTTAATTTTAAATTAATTAAATTAAAACTTTTCTGGAAAAATGGTATAAAAGACAAAACTTCTCTAAGTGTAATCAACATATGTTGGTTACACTTTATTTTAAGGAGTCATTGTTACATTGTTACAGTGTAACAGTGTAACTGAGTAATATGAACTAATTACATGTACAGTACTTATTGCAGTGTAGGTTTGTTTAAGTTTGGTTTAGGGTTAGTTACATGTAATTATGCATAATTTAGTTATTATAGTATCTACATGCAAGGTGTAACAAGGACGCTATGTTACCCATACGTTTTAAACTAGCTTTTTAAGGACATTGAGCCAGTCATGTTTTTGTATGTACATTTAAATGTACATTTTGTATGTAAATTTTGTAAACATCAAAATATTATGAAGTCATGGCGTACATACTAATTATTAATAATCAATTACATGAGAATAAGATCTGTGAGCATATTTGTGTTGAGCGTATTACTCTTAAAACTGTTAATATATTAATTTAGATTAATTTCAGCTTGTTCAGATTTAGACAGGGACACAGTTGTGCTGGATTTCACTTATTCTCATTCATTCCTTATTCACTGTGTATGTGGTGAGATTTGATTGACAGGTCTGGGGTGTATAATAAATATGGGCCTGCAGACTTCACACACTTCTACTGCAGTGATTGACAGCTCCAGAGCACTAACTGTTCTGTGCGCTCGCACAGCCTGCTGGACTTAATGCCTGCGGCATTCAGTAGCCTGTTTGTTTCTAACTCTTAGGGGACCACACACAGAGACACACACACACATTTATGTTTTCCAGTTCAGGTGTTCGACCAGTGTGCCACCTAACTTCGAGTCTCTGTCATTATATGGGCATACATAAATAAATGCTTGGGCACGAAGTCCATACCTTTCTTTTCCTTAGGTTCTGTAGTCAGCAAATGCAACTGAAATTTTCCTCTCCACATATGTTTGTCTCACTCTCATTCTTTCTTCCCCAGCCATCGGGCGCACCCTGATCCCTCGTTACTTCAGTTCTCTGTTCGAAGGAGGAGTCTATGAGTTGTTTTTTGAGCTGAAACAAACAAAGGAGTCGTTCAACAACTCAACTATTACTGTCGACTCTCATCACTGTACAATGACAACACAACACGGCAAACCTACATTCACTAAGGTACTGCACGCACACAAGTCTGCCTCAGTGAGTCTTTGCTTCCTCATTTTCAGCACTAATGTATTCCTCATTGTGAATTCTGGGCTGGAACTGCACAAAACAAAAAAGGAAAATATAACCCCCACTCTTTCGCTCTCCCTCTCCCCCCGCTCCTGCTCTTTCTCGGCTTCTTCCTCACTCTCTCTCACCCTCCCTCCCTCGTTCTGCCTCTCTCAGAAAAGCTTTTCTTTTTTCCCCTATCCTATAGGTTTATGTTTTAACATGATATGATCTTAATAGAAAAGTCAGCTAGTTACACTACTTTGAGACCTCTCATAAATTACAACAATGTTCATATAATGCTCTTGCCTCTATAATTTGTTTCAGATGAAATAAATACTTTGTTCCCAAAAGCTGTCATGTTAATAAGACCAGTGCAACCGTGTGATTTCCTGAGTGTCCTATGCAATATTCATATGGTACGCCACTATAGGACGCAGAATCTATCAGTTGTCAATTAGAGAGAGAAGAGTTTTGTCCAACTTTGCTTTTTAGTAAATGAACATTTGTGAATTAAATATTGATTTGGAAGACTGTATGTTGTAGCTAAGTTATACAGATACAGTTACCAAGTGTGTGTGTGTGTGTGTGTGTGTGTGTGTGTGTGTACTGGAGGCATTGATCAGAGCTTGTCTGCTGGGATTACATCCCTCCCGTTGCTATGCCAACCTCGCAGCTACCCTCCGTTCCCCCGGCAACAGAATGTTGGGGTTCAGAGTTCCACACAGAATTCTGCTTGTGCTGAAAATACTGCTTTAATGAGAGAACCGTGTAATTTGATTTGCTTTAAATTAATGAAAAACAAAAAAGTCATTAGATGTAATTCTCTCGCATGTTTTTCTCTGGTCAAGTCGGTGTTATGATTTTGGAATTCACGCTAATTGTAACAATGATTGGAAGATTATGTCTATGTTCTTTGTGTGGTATCTGTATCATTACATCCTGAAAATAATAAAAAAAATAAATGAAAAAGTTATTTGAATGTTAAGCAAACCGAATGGTGTAAGGGGACGGTCCCAAAACACAGACCTGATTCTCTTCCTGCTTTTTTTTCACAGGTCTGTACAGAAGGTCGTCTGATTCTTGTGTTCACTTTTGATGACCTCATGAGAATCAAAACATGGCACTTCACTATCACACACTACAGTGAGCTCATTCCCCGCAGTGTCTTGGCTGTTAATGTGAGTTCAATGAATCAATTAATCTTCCTAAATATTTCTTATACAAGATGACTTGGATGACCATCTACATTTGCAGCTTTTAACAGAGAACACTATTTTACTTTATACTATAATTCGATGTGCTAGATTTGTCCTTTGATTTCCATTCCTGCAAATGAAGCAGAATTAATAGCAACAACAATTTTAACAGATTGATTATTAAAATGAAAAACACATTTTTACACCAGACTTGTTTTCGAGATGATAAAGGGATGGCACTCTGGTATCTTTTGGTCATTTGATTTCTTGTTTGGAATGGAATAATGAGAAATGAAAGCCAGCTCGTTTATCCGTTTTTTGTTCAGTTTAAAAAATGAAGAAAAAAATTTGATTTTGTCTTGATTTTTAATTTTTTGTTTGTGGTTTACAAATTGGTTTATGGGTTTGATATTTTATTCACACACATGGGTGGCGCTGAAACTCCCCTATTATCTGATTGGTCAAACCGCTCTGCCTTCAGTATGAGCTTTTCCTTCTGTCAGGCAGAATAACAGTCACAAGTGCGGCACTGACAAATGCACTTATGTTAAAAAAATGTCTAAAACCACCACTCACTGTTAACTATGCACAATATTTGAAGCAGAAATATGTTGCTGGTCACGTAACTCGTGCTGTTGCGACTTGCAAGCGACCCAGTAATGTGAGCCACAGCAGGCCTACATATGACAGATTATTTTAGCATGATGTATTTCCCATGATAAAAACAGTGCAAATAGTTCCGGTCTCTTTGGATAAAAGGGAAGTGGAAATAAAAATTAATAATAGACTGAACTGTACCATGATAAAATATATCCGTAACATTAGATGTTTATAGATAACCTTCTTCCCATAACTGTTAGAGTTAGGTGATAACACAGTTTGTACAGTAAACATTAATAATAGACTGAACTGTACGATGATAATGTGTTCATAACATTTACAACTCTCGTCTCTTCGTGTGACACATGTACAGTATAGGCCTAAATCATTTTGAAAATTTAATAGAAATAAAGTTTATATTTATAAATTTAAGCATGTGTAGCCTACTCAGCTCAAATGAAAAGAACGAGACAGAAAAGAGAGAAGCTATAGAATCAGTGTACAGAACGTACTTACAAAATTAGCAGGGTTTGGGATTAATTAAAATCATGTCAGTTGAAGAGCGCTGCATACCTTTAAAATGTTATTAGTTTTATTATAAAACTTTAATTATAAAACTAATACAATTTTATTTCATACTGAATTAGTCAATGTTTCTCTGAGTTCTGTTTATTATGTTGCCTTGAGAAAGGCAGTATATTTAAACATTATTATTATTTATTATTATGAGAAATTGACTCCGCCTAGAACTTTTTCATCGGGGCTAATGGATTAATACGAGAATGAAACACAGGCTTAATTTTGGATACGTGAAAGGTGGGATGAATCCTCCTGTACGCCGGAGGCAATTTAAGGCGGACCAGACTAATGATCTTGGTGACAATGAACAAGACCAATAAATTTGGGAGCAAGTTTATTATAAACGGAGCGGAGAGGAATGTTCTTTGTTGAAAGCCACACTTTTTGACCAACGACGTATATGGGAGGCCTTGACTGGTTGCGATCGGCCGTAGCTTTGGTGCACGCCCCCACTTAGAGTCTCCCGGGCTCCAGTCCAGGTGCAGTGACACCTCTGGACAAAGACGTGAGTGGAGGGAACCGCAACCTCGGATTCCTGACTGGGAAAAATTGGTGGCTTGTAACCTAAACTAAACTCAAACAGAGATAGACACGTCGATGACACTAGTAACGCATTGTGGGCGTACTTCATCATGGACAGTTGTTGGCTCCATGTGGAAGGATTCTTGGAAACCAAACATCGCAACACTCTCTCCAGATCCTGGTTGGCTCTCTTGGTTTGGCCATTGCTCTGGGGATGAAACCCTGAGGACAGACTAATAGTCGCTCCCAGTAATTTACAAAACTCTTGCCAAAATATGGACACAAACTTGGGTCCCCTGTCATAGACCATGTCCATCAGGAGTCCATGTAAGCGAAAGACGTGATCTACAACGTGATCTACGAACTTACCTGGCATGAAGTGAGCTGCCTTCGAGAACTGGTCCACCACAGATAAAACGACCGTGTTACCCTGGGAGGGCTGTAATATAATCTAGTGCAATATTGGACCAGGGTCTAGAAGGAACAGGCAGTGGTTGAAGTAACCCATCTGGAGGTTGATTGGAAGTCTTACCAGTGGCACAAATCGAGCAAGCCAAAACAAAACTGTGAATGTCACAAGCCATAAGTGGCCACCAGAATGGTTGCTTGACAAAAAAGCTAGTGCTATTAACTCCTAGATGACAAGCCACGTTGGAGCAATGACCCCACTGAATGACGTCAGACCGTAATCCTTCCGGCACAAATAAACGAATTAGTTGGTAACGGATGGAGGCGTTACCCTATAAGGCCGTCTTGACCTTCGATTAAACCTCCTATACGAGTGTGGAGATAAATAGAGTATTGGGTAAAATGCACTCTGGAGTAGACGGGCGTTCAGAACAATCAAAAATGTGCAACAAAGAATTGGGTTGGAAGTTATTGGAACCCTTGCGGTACGAGAGAGTAAAATCAAAACGTCCAAAAAAAGTGCCCTCTAAGCCTTTTAATGTATTCCAAATTCTTATGATCAGTCCAGACGATTCTTCTAACCAGTGATGCAATTCCTCCAACGCTAACTTGACTGCCAACAACTCTCGGTTACCAATGTCATAATTGCATTCGGCAGGGGACAAACAATGAGACAAAAACACGCACGGATGCATCCTGTCGTATGTGGGAGAACGCTGGGATGTCACTGCACCTACCCCCAACTCTGACGCGTCGACCTCCCTCCACAAACTGACGTGATGTATCAGGGGCAATGAGAATGGGGGCTGAAACAAAGTGGCCCTTCAGTTTGGAAAACGCAGCCTCAGCTGCGTCTGACCACCTGAACGTAGTTCTGGGGGAGGTCAAAGTGGTCAGAGGCGCAGCTAGTTGGCCGAAGTTGCGAATAAACTGCTGGTAAAAATTGGTAAAACCCAGAAACCTTTGTAGGGCCTTATGGGAATCTGGACTTGGCCAATCCACTGCAGCCATAATCTTCTAAGGATCCATACGTTTTCCCTCAGTTGACACAATATATCCCAGGAAAGGAACAGCCTGTGCAAGAAAAATGCATTTCTCCGGCTTGTCAAAAAGCCCATTCTTTAGCAACCTCTGAAGCACTTGCCTGACGTGCTGAACGTGTTCCTGAAGAGAAGATTAAAATATCAATATGTCATCCAGGTAAACTGGTCGTCCATATCTCGCAGCATGTCGTTGACGAGTGCCGGGAAGACTGCTGGGGAGTTGGACAAACCGAAAGGCATGACCAAGTATTCAAAGAGACCCCCCCCCAGGGGTGTTAAAAGCAGTGTTCCACTCATCCCCTTTCCTAATGCGGATCAAATGATGAGCATTACTTTAGTCCAATTAAGCGAAGATAGACGCTGCCTGCAACCTCTCGAAAGCTGAAGACATCAACGCCAAAGGATAGTTATTCTTTACCATAATGCTGTTCAACTCTCGGTAATACACGGTCGCAGAGATCCTTCAGAGATCCTTCCTTCTTTCCCACAAAAAAAAAGAACCCCGTCCCCACTGGAGAAGAGGAATGGCAGATGAATCCTGATGCAAGAGAACTAGAAATATGTTTTTCCATAGCCTCCCTCTCTGGAACAGAATGCGAATATAACTTGCCCTTAAGCGGAAAATCTTACCTGGCAGTAAATCTATAGCACAGTCATAGGGACGATGTGGAGGAAGAGAAGCACCTCAGACTTACTAAACACCTCCTTCAGGCCTAGGTACTCCACGGGCACGTTAGATAAATCCACTGCCTCCTCCAGAAACACAGAGACAGCAACAGACGAACAGGTAGACACAAGACAGGACTCATGACATTTATTGCTCCACTCCAACACTGATCTTTGCTGCCAGTCAATTTTGGGATTGTGTTTGTTAAGCCAGGGGTGTCCAAGAACAATGGATGCGAGTGGAGAGTCCAGTATATAAGAGCTAAGTGTCTCAGAGTGTGTGCCTGACATGATGAATGTGACTGGTCCGGTGATGAGGAAGATGGTGGGTAGATCTTTACCGTTGATTGTATGTACAGCTATCATACAGATGAGGGGTAAAAGGGGGACTTGAAATTTTTGCGCAAACGAACGGTCCATAAAGTTACTTTTAGTCCCCTGAATCCACCAGTGCTTGACAGTTGTGATTTTGGGCTCTTACCAGGAGGAGCGTAGATGTTGATGAGGTCTTCTCAGCGGTGATCCCACCCGACAGTAGCCTCATACTTACTGTCGGGCTTGGCCTTTTTCTGGACAGTTATACGCATAGTGTCCTGCTGCTCCGCAGTAAAGACTGAGTCCTTGGGATCTCTGCCTTTCCTTATCCTCTCGGGAAAGCCGAGCTCGCCCGACCTGCATGGGATTGTGATTGTAGATGGGGCTGACCGCATCCTCGTCGCTGGACCGCTGACTTTCGGCTCCTCCCAACACTCTGTTGGGTAGTACCCGTCGTTCAACCCTGGTGTGTCACGCATTAAATCGAAGAGCCAGATATCTATCTATCTATCTATCTATCTATCTATCTATCTATCTATCTATCTATCTATCTATCTATCTATCTATCTATCTATCTATCTATCTATCTATCTATCTATTATTTTTTAAATTATTTTATTAAAATTCATTTGTCAGTGCTCGACTCGTGACTCTTATTATGTCTGACTGAAAGAAAAGCTCGTACTGAAGGCAGAGCGGTTTGACCAATCAGATGAAAGGGGCGTTTCAGCACCGCTCACATGTGCGATCAAGCCCATAAAACAATTTGTAAACCACAAATGAAAAATCAAGCCAAAATCTTTTTTTTTTTTTAAGTAAACAAAACAAACAAATAAACGAGCTGGTTTTCATTTCTCGTTATTTTGAGGTTTTGAGGTCGGTAATATTTTTTAATGTTTTTTGGAAGAAGACTCTTATGCTCACCATGGCAACATTTATTTGATCACAGATACATTGAAAACAGTAATATTTTAAAATATGAATAGAATTCATAAAAATTGTTTTCTATTATAATACATTTAAAAATGCAATTTATACCTGTGATTTTCACTATGTATGCACCTTCACTTTTATTTACATAGACCTTTTTAAACAATACAGATAAGGTTAATTATTTATAATGAGGTTTTACAATAAGGTTCATTATTTAACATTAGTTAATGTATTAACTAACATGAACTAACCATGAGCAATACATTTGTTACAGTATTTGTTAATCTTCGTTGATGTTAGTTAATAATAATAAAGCTGTTCAATGTTTATTCATGTTAGTTCACAGCGCATTAACTAATGTTAACAAGATTTTAATAAAGTATTAGTAAATATTGAAATTAACGTTTACAAAGATTAATAAATGCTGTATAAGTGCTGTTCATTACTAGTTCATGCTAACTAATGTAGTTAACTAATGTTAACTAATGAACCTTATTGTAAAGTGTTACCATGAAAATAGTAAACAGTCATTATTCAATTGAAATCAGAGTGTTGATTCATTTCAGTTAAATTTCTGTGCAAAGTACATCAATTATGAAATGAGTTGAATTCAGCCATAAAGCAGCTCTGCAGAAAACCGTGATGTTGTCATGCAGCTAAGTTGAGTTCTTATCCTATAGAGTCAGTGCATTCAAATCAGTGATATTGCTGAATATTAAGTGGAGAAATATTGGAAAAGCAGTTGCTCAAACAGTAGAGCATTATGCTAGCAAATACAATGTCATGGGTTTGATTCCCAGTGTATATGCTAATAATTCATGTTACATCTTGAGGGCAACGTTTGTTGCTTTAGACAAAAGTGTCTCAGCTAAATGTAAAAGTCATATTCTTTTATGTTTTTACTTTTTAATTAGATGCCCTTCTCTTTGCATCAGTAATTCATGTGGCTCACACTCTCAGTCATTCTTAACATTAGTAAAACACTGTTCATGACACTGTATGTTAAATATTATTCTCACAAGTCAGTTTCTCTTTACTTGAGCCAAGTACCACTTATTTGATTGCAGTGTTGTTGTGCAAGCTTTTAGCTAAATGTTTAAATGTAAATAACATTTTATATGTATAACATTCACAACACTACATCACTTTCATTCAGTAATAATCAAAAATGAATTAGTTGTATTCTAGATAATCCAATTTCCTTTCATGTTATGTTCATCCTGCATTTGTCTAGCAGGTTAGCAAACATTCGCAAGTAGCAGTTTATTGTACAACAAAATGTATTTCATTTTTTTTTTTTTTCATTTTATCAATCAAGGTGAAAGCATCCAAACCTTTTAGCTAAGCTGTCAGGATGTTGCTATGGAAACATATCCTGTAATGAATTAGAGCTCTATCTGGATGGAGCACAAAATAAGAGAGAATAAATGGACTTGTGTGTCCATGTGTGCGTGTGTGTCTTTATCAGGCACAAGACCCTGGAGCTCTGGAACAACTGTCCAAAAACATCAGTCGAGTGGGACTTACCAACCTCACACTGAACTACCTCAGAGTATGTTACAATCACATATAAACACATTTAAATGCACTCACTCTCTTACAAATGGTCATAAAATTGTGTTAAACGCCTGAGTAAAAAGATTATTTTGTTTGTGTGCAGTTGTGTGTGATTCTAGAGCCGATGCAGGAGCTCATGTCTAGGCATAAGACGTATGGACTGAGTCCCAGAGACTGTCTGAAGACCTGCCTCTTTCACCAGTGGCAGAGAATGACAACACCACCAGGTCTCAAACACACACACACACACACACACACATGTTGGGTTTCTATTTTTTATGGGGACTTTCTATAGAAATAAAGATTTTTATACGGTACAAACAGTATATTATATGCCCTAACGCTAAACTTAAAAATCATAGAAAACTTTCTGCCTTTTTACATTTTCCAAAAACATCACTTAGTGTGATTTATAAGCTGTTTTCCTCATGGGGACCAAAAATGTCCCCACAAGCACAAAGATTTCAGATATTGCCATCGTTGTGTGGGACATTATGTCCCCATATTGTAAGGTTTACCAGGACCACACACACACACACACACACAAGCCTCACGGTCTCACCAGTGTTATTTTAGTAATATTACTGGTATGTATTCATATTTTGAATTTGTTTTTATTTGTATATTTTAACTTAATTTTATGTTATGTTTACATTTGACTAATTTTGTGCTATTTTTCTTAGTTTAAAAAAATGCTATTTTTTAGTTTTATTTATTTTAGTACATTGTTAAACTAAATGAAAAAAGAGAAATGTTGCCTTTTCAGTAACGTTTATTTTATTTCAAGTAACAAAAATCTATTTTGTTTTTAGGATTTAGTTTTAGTTAACTATATCAACCCTGGCTCTAACATTCTTCATTAGATCTCGTTTCATGGCTCCTCTTAGCTTTCTTTCTCTTTTAAATATAGTCTGTCATGAAAGATTAATATGGTAACACCAGCATTGTTCAGCTACTCTTTCCCCACTAGCGTTTAATTTCTTTTTGTTGTTCTCCTTTTTAAGAGCTACAGAATGTCATTAAATTTACAGTAGTTTGTTGCATACATTGTAATCATATTTCATATTCCTTATTAACATTTCAAAGTACTGAGCACAGGCTGTTAAGGGTTTTGTGATCTGCAGTAATTAATGAAGGCTTTGACCTTGTGTTGTTATTTATGTATTATTTTACTGCTCTTTTAGAAAAATAACTACCTCCTGCTGTTCTTTAACAGTAATTCCTTCACTTCACCCGAACAATAATCTTAATGCTATTTTCAGGCAACTCTCTTTCTATGTCCCTCAATTTTTCTTCTTTAATGTTTTGCATCCTCGTTATTATTTACTGAAATTATATGTTAATGTTTGTTTCTGAATAATGGTATTCATTTCTTTCATTTCAGTTGGACCCTCACCAAACTTCAAGACAGAAATATTTCCCACTAATTCCAAAAAATGTATGTATGTCTGTTATCACCTTAAACATTCTAGTTAGGGTGTGTTCTAAGCTCATAAATCTAAATATTAAATATATATTTTTGTACATATAAAAGATTTTTTTTTACTACTCTTCAAAAATGTCCTATTGATACTGCTAGAATGTTCTGCATTGGAAATGGTGCCAACAGAAGTTATGTAATATTTAAATACTATATTGTGATTGGTCTTCGTTCTTACATCTGTTTGTGTACTGAATTGCGATTGATATTACAGTTGAAAACAGTTTTACGTTTAACTGTAAAGTCATATTTTCACTGCAAAATGCACGGTACTATGGCTGAATTCATATAACATACCAGACTACTCTTAGTAGCTATTATTAAGAGCACTATGCTAGTATGCTATTCTTAATTAAGTGTGGATTCCTGTGTGTGGTGTTTTTAAGCAGAGATACAGTATGCTGTGTATTCACACTTCATTTTTAATCAGGTTCACTCTGTTTTCAGAACTTTTTACAAAATTCATGGAAAGCAATGTTAATTCCATTTGCATTATGCAGTTTTTATGTTTTGATTGACAGCAGAGCCAGCCAAACCAGCAGCAAAGAGAAGGAGGAGGAGGAACTCAGCTGGTAGCGCATCTAATAACAGCACAGGAAACAGCAAGAAGCGCAGCCCAGCTAATAACTTCAGCCTACCGTCACAGGTACATCACATACACACATATGCTAACTCGAAGCCTAGGTTTGGAATGTATATAGCATACTACCATGCTACCCTTACAATTGTTGCAATATATTTTATTTATATTGTGGACACAATATGCTAAGTTTCTATATAAATATATAAAATGTTCATATATATTGATTCAATTAATTGTGTGTGTGTGCGTATATATATATGTGTGTGTGTGTGTGTGTTGACAAATCTAACAAAAGTTTGTTTATATAATATATGTGTGTGTGTGTGTGTGTGTGTGTGTGTGTGTGCGTGCATGTCTGTGTATATATATATACACATAAATATGTATGAATATGTGCATACACATGCAGACTATATATATACATATATATACACACATATTGAAACAAACTTTTGTTAGATGTGCGATTAATCGATTTGACAGCACTAATATATATATAAAGTTTGTAAATATGCATATATATATATGTGTGTGTGTGTGTGTGTGTGTATACACTAACACATATATTATGTATTTACAAATTTTTATGTTAGATGCTTTTTTTAAATGAACTAATTTCTAATTTTCAAATGCTTCTAATTTTTAAATACTTAGCGCACCTTTAATTGAATTACACATTAAGAGGTTACTTGACAATTGTAGTGTCTGTTTGAAACATTTATTACTCCTCTCGCTTCACTTACTATTTTTAAAATTAAGTATTTAATGAACAGCATCAGTACATATTAATCAAGTATTCTATTATGAACAGTCAAATGCACACTTGCAGAGAAGCAGTGGTCCACACTGAATCGATCATGTAGGAAAGATATACTAAAATGTAAAAATATATGGAGTATCTGGATGTCTGTATGTGTGTGTGTGTGTGTGTGTAAAGAAATAACAAGCCGTAGAAAGGGAAGGACAGAGAGAGAGAGAGCAGCTTATTAATTTAACCCATCTTTTCTTCCATATTGTAATATGCAATGTATTATTTATTCCAACATTTATTTTACAAATCAATACCTGAATTATATTGTTTGTATTGTTTATAAATAAGTTAAACAATCAGTTTCCAGTGTGCTTGTAATTTGTAATGTTAGAGTAATTTTTGGAATATATAGTCATTTGTCTCTTCTGATTCATTTGTTTGTAATTGAGACTAATTAGCCGAAAATTGATTTGATGATAATTAGTATTGTCCGTCTCTGGTCCCCAGCCTAAACGTGTCGCCGGGGAAACGAGGGGTGGCGGGTGGCTGGAGGCGGAGCTTAGGTAGGTGAGTGACACATGCAGACAGTTATCACGCAGCATGTGCTGTCTTAACGAGCTACTTAGCAATGCAAATTTGCTTAATTAGCACATATGTTGTTATTTAGGTGTTCTCTATCTGAAAAAAAAAAATCTAATTAAAGACCAAGGAGCTAGTGTCTGGAGACGAGTTTGTGTGCATATATGTGTGTGTATGTGTATGACTGCATATTTAAGAAAGCGTGTGTACGCCACATTCATCTATGTATGTATAAAGTACATATATACAGTATCATACACATTTCTCTTTTTTGTAGTTGTGCACATTTTTACTGCATTCTTGCATTAGGCCTATTGCAAGAATAACAGCCATAAATGATTCTGCTTCTCTCTCTTTCTACACCCCCGCCATTCTCTCTCTCCCCCTCTCTCTCTCTCGACCCCCTGCGTCTCTGTTTACGTCAACTCTCTCTCTCTCTCTCTCTCTCTCTCTCTCTCTCTCGCTCTCTCGTGCTGTAGGATGTGATGTTGGTAGGGGAGCCCTCTCTAATGGGAGGGGAGTTGGGTGACGTGGATGAGCGTTTGATCACACGCCTAGAGAATGAACAATTCGACCCTGTCAACGTTCTCCATGATGACGGTCTCCATGACTTCGCCAACTCACCGACACTTGGAAACGGCAGCTCCTGGAATGGCCAGCACCCTAGCAACCAGGACAGTAAGCCTGATACCATGGCAACGCAGCAGTTGGAGTAATGTGATCTGACAGTGGGTAGCTATGGCAACGGTGCTGTCAAGGGATGGGGTATTTTCAACTGTAAAGGAGACATTGCTGTATAGAAGGGGTGTGTGTGTGTGTGTGTGTGTGTGTGTGTGTGTGTGTGAGTGTGTTTGCATGCTTGCGTTTATGTTAAAGTATTCCATACTTGAGACATACAGCTTCAACCATTTAGTTTATGTATTCAAAACAAAAACAACACACTGCAAGCCTTGTTAATAAACAGATATTAATCAATTTCATATCAACATTTTTCAACCCTTTTTTTAAAGTTCAGTGGATGTGTTGGCTTCATTCTGTACCACAATGGTTTAGTTTGTCTTCAACTACTTGATGAAAAAAAGTCCCATTGTGAACGCTATTTTTCAGCCTAAATGCAGATATCTTTATTGCTCTAAAGTTTAATGCATATTGTAAAAAAAAAAAAAAAACATTCATATTTGTGCTGTAGTTGTGTATTTTATGTATGGTTTTCAATCATTTGCATTAATAAAATGTGTTTGGTTATGATATCAGATTCTGTGTGTTTGGTTATTGATATTATTCTGTGTGTTTGGCTATTGAGAGAGATTTTCATTGTTATAATTCAAAAAGTTAGAAAGAAAGTAATCTTAAATTGAAAATAGTAATTCTATGTTGCTACGAAGTAATCTCTAAATCTATTGCGCCCTCTAATGGTTAAAAAATGTGGTACATGTCCCGCACTTAAAGGGTTAAATTAAACTCACGTCGTTACAAAGCCAAGACTCGTTTATTTTCGGAACACACAATTTAGATCTTTTTGATTAAATCAGAGATTTCTGTTCAGCCATCGACAGTTAAAACTATTACGCTTCAAACAGGTCATAAATCCATATGAATTGAGCGGTTTAGTCCACATTTTCTGAAGAGACTCTTCATATTGAATTTTATTCACATATAAACATCATGTGCTAAAAAATTAGAAGCATTAAAAAATTAAGATTATATCGATTGCTCGAGCATCTAACATGAAAGTTTGTTTAAATAGTGTGTGTGTGTGTGTGTGTGTATATATATATTGATTCTGCTCTTGCTATTTTTTTATTCAGCTGAGCTCGAGGGAAACGGGAGAGTGTGCACAAGCATTCTGTTCATTTTTTGTGTTTTTCACATACTAGTCCAAATGATAGACTAGCCTAATAACTGTTACAAATTATTTAAGAAAAAAAAGCAATTAAAACATGGTTTAGACTAGAGGATTTGCTTGCTTGTGCGTGTGTGTATTATAGACTTATGAAAAAATAGGTGTGTGAATTTGGCCAGCTGCATTGTGGGATTTGTAGTCATGTGTAATGACGTATGCCGTGACGCCTGAATGTTGTGTCTGTGGGGAAGATGGCGGACTCAGTAGCGGCTGGGCTTGGAGACGAAAATGAGACTGAAAATGAGGATAAGGAGAAGGAGAAACGACTCTTCAGCGGCATCAAAAAGACAGAGAAGCAAGCCGCGTCAGATGTTACAGAAACTCTGGGGTTTTACGAGAGGAAGGCGAAATGCAAAGAGAGAAAGAGCAATATGTCAGGTAAGAGTGACTTGACAGCGGTTCTGTGCGCTAAATACACATCGTTTTCAACCTAGTGAGCTGTCTACATAGACTGTATGAATCAGCATCATAAGCATGTCACATAGATCTAGGTAAGCAATGTTTGATTTCAACGTTACAACGCGTCAAACTACTAGGTAGGAAGCTAGCAAGTTACCGCACACAACAGCCACAATGCATTGCATCTATCGTTTTTTAACGTTACTGTCTGAAGCATTATCAGTTCATACCAAAGTTTGTTTACCTTTAACAAGATCAGATAGTTCGACATCCATTGGTGTATTTAAGGTACCGCAATTACCAGTGTGGCTCATGTGACACATTCAGCCGCTTGCATAATGAGACTAACTTAACTTTAGAAGCACAAGGATCAAGACAGCTGATCAGCTGTGAAAATGTAAAGTTAGACCTGTTTACACGAGGTTGCTTAGGATAGGAACAGTACAGTTTAATATTAAGGGGTGGTTTACTCCTCTTTTTCTTTGCATGATTGTGTTTATGGGGTGCAATATAACATGTATTCGTGTTTTTTTCTTTTTTAAAAAGTCTTATTTTTCATAAACCTCACCTTTATCGTCAGCCGCGCTCTCCTCTGTCCCCTGAACGAGCGGTTTACTTCCTGATTCTATGAAAACACTCCCTCAGAAACACGTCGTGGGCTCAGATTGGTTAGTTTGGGCGGGTGTGTTGTGATTGGCTAAACTGTCTCTCACGTTGTCCGGAAGGTTAACGCGTATTACCTTAATGGGGAAACGCCAGCTCCGGTCCAGATGTAAATAATGGCGTCGAACTGCAGTATCAGTTTGAGGCAAAATCAGACCGAGAAAGCCGCGATGAAGCGAGTCAAACAGAACCACACCACACACGGCTCTTACTAAACGTTTCTGAATGATAATTTGCCATATTTTTTTAACCATATACACGTTTGTTTTACACAATAGCATCTGACGGGCAACGATAGCAACTGACTGGCTACTAATGTTAAGCACAAACAGCGGTGGCAAGTTTACGTTCTTGATCAAATCGAAAATAACGTAATAAAGCATATATACATGAAAAATACTTTTAAAACATTAGTACTTATACAAAATTCAGGTCCATAATGTTTGTACCCGTTTGTCGTAGACACAAAATACTAGCATAACTAGTAGCCAAGTGGCTATAAAAGCCAGCGCTGGCATTTTGAAAAAATAAAACATAAATAAAACACAGGCTAACGTTACGTCTGGAATTATACATGCAAATACATTTAAAACGATTAAGTCTTAGCCTACTTACAGGTTGTGGTCCAACAACTGCTGCCTCTGGTTTTAAGGTTGGATCTGCTCGTGGAGATTCTGGAAGCTGTCTTCCGTAAAATGCGCAGCACAGAGAGCTAGATTACGATCGTCACTTTCAGGAATATAATCAAACATAAATTGTATCCATTGTTGATGAAGTATAGCATCCGTGGGAAGCTTGAAACACAGAAGACCTGACAGCTGCGTGACCACACAACTCACCCGACGTGCTGCAGAAATATGCATATGCCGTTTCCTGCATATTACGAAGGGAGTGGTTGATGCAAATGTGCCGGTTAGTGGCGTACCATAACCCGTTGTAGTCCCAATCGAGTCGTTTTTGTAGGCGTTTACACTTCCTGGTTTTTAAAAGACGATATCTCTGCTTACATTGAACTTTCAGCGCTGCAACTTTGCAGATACTGTTAATGCACCATCAGCAACATTACACACTATTTAAAATCAAAAAAGTGGAACTGGAATCAACCACCCCCATTATGTAATTCATTAATTTGTGGTAACATGCATAATCAAAATTATGACATAACGATTATTCATCATTCATATTCATTCTTGAATGCTCATGAATCTCTGATATATTAATAAGTTTATTAATTTAAGTTATTATGAAGCAAGATTTCTGCTGGAAATTTGATAGTCCCACTTTATGTTAGGTGTCTAAGTAATTGTTAGGTACAATGTATTGTTTACATGTTGTATTGCAGAACACTTTTGCTGCTATTGAGGTGGGAGATGGGTAAGTTTAGGGACAGTTTTTGTGGTATGGTAAGGTTTAGGTGGGTTAAGGTGTAAGGGCCAACAGTGTAATAGATCCAACTACAGAAATAATTACAAATACATGCAGGTTTCTAAAATAAAACGGGCTTTATATAGTTATCATTAATGCTGGGATTTAGTGTGGGTGTTGTTTGTTTAGGCTATGTGAGAAGCGAGGATAATGCTACTAGACGATTTTGTGGGCGTTTAAGAGTTGATGCTAATAATTAATTTTAAATAGTATACAAAAATGATGAAAATAACACACTAGCCTAATTTTGTTCATTCATAATTTTATTTGGTATCTGCAACATCAGACACAGAAACTGAACATGTGAATGCATTGTTAAATTACTAAAATTAGCTTAAAATCTTACTTCAAGTAAATTTTTTTGCAGCATTGTTTGACAAAAAAAGGTTTGAGTTGAAACAGAACACAGGAAGTCAAAGTTAATCCAAACAAACTCGTCAACCTTTTAAATGGATGGAAAATATGAAACCGAGGGCATCTTTTCTGTGCTTTTCTTTTAGAAAGCTTTTTAGGTTGTGTCATCATGAGCTCAGATAGCAAAATGGATGACAGGTGTTTGTTGGATGATAAATTCACTAATTTTATCATGTAACTTAGTTATAAGACAAACAGATGAGAATCTGGTATCTCTCTGGCTCTCTCTCGATCTTTCTCTTCCACTCTGTTTGTTTTCCCATTCACTTCGTTCATCCTCAAGTTTATCCTTCTCTATTACCATTAAAAATAGAAAGTACTATGTGTGTTGGCAACAGAACACATTTGCAATGTGTGCTGTTCAACTCAGGACACTTTCTTGCTCTTATCACAACACGCTTGGCCTTAGGTCAACATAAACATGCTCTAAAAACCGTCCAGGACTTTCTGTTCCACTTAAATGAAACTTTTATGTTACTGATCTGCTCTGCTGTAGATAAAGTGTGTGTTAACAGAGAACCACCATCACACAGCAACTGTGTCAACAATGTTCCTGATCAAATCACTAAACCTTTACTGCTGTGATATGAAAACATAAAACAAAGAAACGTTGCTTATTGTGGCTTTGTGTGAAGATTGCTTAAAAACTTCTAGTCCTGTGTATGATTCCGGATGAATTAAGAATCACATTTTTCTATTTTTTTAATCATGATTCTCTCATTATTCTGAATAGACTGCTTAACAAAATAACAAATAATTTACTAGACATTCTGACAAAATGTGAATGGGAGCATTCTATAAAAAAATAAATACATCAGTTTTAATGAACACTGACTCGCTTAACTACTGCCGACTGTCAGCTAGAATGCGGATTCTGCTCGTACACTCTCTCTTTCACTTTGCTGAACAGCCAATCAGAGTTCCCTCTTTCACTAATGGCCCAACGCCGATTACGCCAACATGTTGAATCGGCCATCTGAAAAGATTGAAAAGAGATCTTGCCATAGATATTCTTGTTATAACATGTCACTTTAAAATACCAAGTATAACGTTATTCTCATGATGTCTGAAAATAAATCATTAAGGAAATTGACAGCTCATCCTACCAATCACTGGGCGACAACACGGTCGGCTTTCATCAGTGCTAGTTCGTCGGCGTCAGCTTGGTGTGTTCCAGGCTTAAGACTTGTCACTTGTTTTATTACTGGATAATTCAGCATTTTTGAACGAATCTCTTAAATGAATGATTCAATGACAAGTACATTTGTTAACAGTCACTTGTCACCACCTACTGGTGTAACAATGTGATACAATCTTGTAAAGTTAAGTTACTTAACATCATCAGTGAACATCAGTGTTTATATCCGGACTGTCAATTTTTTAGCACGATGATGCATCATGTCACATAGCTCGGATCATTTCAGATTGGTTTCTTGAACATGACAATTAGTACTAAAATGGCTAAAATGGCCCCCACAGTCACCAGATCTCAACACAATAGAGCATCTTTGGGATGTGGTGGAACGGGAGCTTCGTGCCCTGGATGTGCATCCCACAAATCTACATCAACTGCAAGATGCTATTCCATCAATATGGGCCTAAATTTCTAAAGATTGCTTTCAGCACCTTGTTGAATCAATGCCATGTAGAATTAAGGCAGTTCTGAATGAGAAAGGGGGTCAAACACAGTATTATTATTGTGTTCCTAATAATCCTTTAGGTGAGTGTATAAGACCCTCAATCCACAACTCACAAAGTTTTAAAGAAATGAAAAAAAATTGTAAAATAAATTATGACATTTTAATTGGTAAATGATCTAAAGTGATCTAAAATCCTATATTGGAAAACAAAATCCTATTGGAAAACTATTCATAACGGCATTTTCACAAGTGGACTATTTTTTTTTTGTATTGGTAGATAATTGAGAGAGATGGAGAGAGGTTTATGCTGGCGCACTTGTTTATTCATCCTCCTTTCACACAGACACACAGGAACATTTTGGGCTTCCATCCTCTGCACTTCTCTGTGTACAGTATAGTGCTAAATGATTGTGCTGTTTCATTGTGCTGGATGCATGTGACTACACATTCATGTGTGTGTTTATTTGTCTTTCTGTGTGCAGATCTCTCTCTGGTCAGATTTATTAGTGCTGAGTTGACTAGAGGATATTTTCTGGAACACAATGAGGCCAAATACACAGAGCGGAGAGAGAAGGTTTACACCTGCCTGCGTATTCCAAAAGAACTGGAGAAGGTACCAGACATGACACAAAATTACACAATCCATACTTCATGAAATAACTGTTCAGTACAATATCATTCATCATACTGTGCGTTGTTTTATTTATCTGCCAACCAAAGGAATTAAAACCATAATGATATATCATAATAATATAATATTATTAATGTTAAAATATGTTCCTAACACTCCCCTCATCTGAAAACAGATGTGTCCCAAACTCACTCCCTTGGTGGTTGTTATGTCATGTTGATGGCTTCTCAATTTTTATGGGTAGAAAACAAACAAATGGCTTAATTAAATTAAAAATATATTATTAAATTTATTATTTACTCTTGTCTTATTTATAAAAAATAGTTAATTATAAATAGAATACATTTTAATCGTTTATTAAAACATAATAATATATTATATTTTATTCATTTTATAAATATATTTTTATTATAAAATATATTATACATATATTATGTATTTTCTAAATTTATACATAAATATAAAATAAATGGTAATACTTTACAATAGGGTTTCATTGGTTAACAACTACATTAGTTAAAGGAGTAGTTCACTTTTTAAAAAAAAAAAACATTTGCTGATAATTTACTCACCCCCATGTCATCCAAGATGTTCATGTCATTCTTTCTTCAGTCGAAAAGAAATTAAAGTTTTTGATGAAAACATTTCAGGATTTTTCTCCATATAATGCACTGGTGACCAAACAGTTCAAGGTCCAAAAGACAGTTTCAGAGCAAACTGTAAACTGTTCAAAAGGGCTTTAAACGATTCCAGACGATGAATAAGGGTCTTATCAAGTGAATCGCAAATTAAAAAAACAACAATAAAGTTTACGTTTTAAAAGCTCAAATGGTCGCCTTGCTCTGTTCTGTGATGCACGTTTGTGACTCTCCTGTTCGAACTCGTTTATCAAAATGAACAAATCTTTTTTCGTGTCATTTGGTTCATTCAGCGAACGAAATGAATGAATTGACTCGGAAATAGATTTGTTCAGTTTATCGCCCCACCAAAACAATCGGTCATTTCAAAAATAAATAAAAACGTTTACGTTTTATAAGCACAAATGCCCGCCTTGCTCTGTTCGTGACGTTACGTAATTGCGTATTGCGTTACAATACGAATGCGCATCACAGAACAGATAAGCACAAATGTTTTATAAGCACAAATGCTCGCCTTGCTCTATTCGTGACATTACGTAATTGCGTATTAAGTTATGTTACGAACGGGCATCACAGAACAGAGCAAGCTTCATATAATTGAAGTCCATTATCCTGGATAAATCCATAGATCCATAAGTCCATAAATCCTGGAATGTTTTCATCAAAAACCTTAATTTCTTTGCGAAATGGACATCTTGGATGACATGGACATCTTTGGATGACCCTGGAGTGAGTAAATTATCAGCAAAAGTTTTTTTTTTTTAAAGTGAACTACTCCTATAACAAATTAAGTCTAATTGTAAAGTGTTACCAAATAAATAGTTTGAACATTTAAGAAATTGTTTTTTTTTTTTTCAAATTGAAGGAACGGATAAGTGATGTGACATTTTTGTCAAACCTGACATGAAGCATCTAAAGGTCTGTTCTTTACACAAAGCTATTAAAAATAGCTACAAGAAGATCTGCAATAAGTTTTTATCTACTACTTTTATGAAATTAATGGTGCTTTTTTGTCATTTTGGAGTTTGACAGTCTGAACTTTTGAACTAAGTTATATACCATATCCAGGACTATCACTGATCTCTCTCTCTCTCTCTTTAGCTGATGATCTTTGGGTTTTTCCTGTGTCTGGATGTGTTTCTGTACGTGTTCACCCTGCTGCCCCTCAGAGTGTTTCTGGCGCTGATCAGACTGCTGACACTGCCCTGCTGTGGCCTCAGGTAATACACACACTGTACTCCGGATATGCTCTGAGCAATGTTCCCAAAAGTAGGACTGTAATACGATTCTGATAAACCAACAGGTTGAAACATCTGAGCTCTCTACTTTTTTTCTTTCTCAGTGTTATTACAGACACACACACACACACACACACACACACACACACACACACACACCTACACACACTTAAACCCAAAATGATTGTGCATATACTCTTCTGCCTGCAGAGCTAGTATTTGTCCCTACTGCAAAAAGAGCAGGTATTCAGAAAAAAATCACTGCAGCTGCTTTAAGCGCACACATCTGTGCTGGTATGATTGCAGCGGCTGTGTTCCAACACTGATTCATACACAGTCCCTGCGTCCCAATTCGCCTACTTATACTGCACCCTAAAAGTATGTACTCTTTTTGTGAAGAAAAAGTGCATACTTTTGAGTGGACATCCTACTTCGTCATCTTTAACCGACAGATCCGTCATGTGCACCCTGTCACCATAAACTGCCCTGTCAATCATCTCGTCAAAGTTAAAATCCTCCATTCAATGCAATTTATTTTCTTACCATTTCGGAGAGAAATGTTGTTGCACGTTCATCTTCCAGTCGTGGGTCTTTCATGCGGAGACTCATGTGTTTGCAATTTGAATATAATGATGCATTTAAAAGTTAATGTCTAACGTATCTTTACAAAAGTTCACAATGCTTCTGCAGATGCAAAATAATAATGTAGCCAACATTCGTCAGGTTAGATACTGATAATTAATCTCTTAAACCCCTTTATCTAAACCTCTCTACACAACCGCCGAACTCATGTGTCCTCCATGTCTGTAGTTTTTTAACACTGTTTACTCGTGTTTGTAGTTCTAACCGAATCCTCGCCCTACGCGCAATGGGTTGTGAGCAATATCAGCCGTTAGAGTGTGCATCGATCTACACTTCGGATTCTGACCGGATATAGTAGACCAGGGGTGCCCAATCCTGCTCCTGGCGATCGACAGTCCTGCACAGTTAATCTCCAACCCTAATCAAACACACATGAAATTCAAAGGCAGGTGTGTTTGAACTGTGCAAGACAGTCGATCGCCAAGAGCAGGATTGGGCACCCCTCGTAGTAGACCATCCAGGTCTCAATTTTGTACACTCATTTCAACAAACTACGATTTGGGACGTACTAATTCTATTTTCGAATACTATTTAGAACGGATAGTATGCGAATTGGGATGCAGCAACACTCTCTTTCTCACACTGGCTTCCGTTGCCATAGCTGTCTAATTTTGCACTGTTGTGCTTTGATTTCACAGTGGAATACTAAAATCATCTGGGATCATTCTCAGAATGGCCATGTTGTTCTTTCTGTCTTTAAGGTGTACTTGCATGATCAGTCACAGGATGGCAGTGTGATCACAGTAAACAAGCAAAGCTCTGTTAAAGGAGAAACAAATGATTAATGCAATATATTAATGTATTATTAGGTTTGTGAAATGCTTCTGATAATGGAAATTCAGTAAGTTGCATTCAGTGCATGTATTACGTACAGTTAATTCCTTAAAATATATTTGTCCGAAGCCAATTATGTGTTAATGAATGCAGATTGTATTTACAGTGAATGTAAATAGTTGTACTTACTGTTAGCACCCCAGTGTTAATACTAACAATTTTGTCTAGTAACAAACTTTTAATAGTATATCAATATGCATTGCCGTTTGAGGTTTTGGGGATTTTTTTATGTCCTTGAAAGTTGTCTCTTATGTTCAAAAATACAGCTATTTAAATAAGTTTTCCTGAGTAGTAGACCATTACTGCAAGATGTAAACAACACTGGTCCAGAAGCACTTCCTGTTTCAGTTTTTAACACTACATAAAAGCTGGGATAAAATACAACCAACAGAACATATAAAAATTAATCAAAAAGTTAAAAAAACATCTTTAAGATGTTTTCTTTACATGTGAAATAAAGAAAACAGTTACAAACTGAAACATTACCTGAAAATTAAATGATACATTGAAATATTGAAATAATATTGAAATATAATATAATATTAATATTGAAAATTAATAAATGTACTAATTTAATGGAAAAAAATATGTATAATGGCATTTTTGCCTTTTATTTTGATAGTATAAAAATACTAAATATTTTAATGCTATGTTTTAGATATGAATATATTCATAAGTTTTCTGTATGAATATATTTTCAAATGTTATTTTTCCTGTGAGTAAAACTCATAGTAATGGAATTTTTGTTACAGCAAATATTTACATGCCGTTAATTTTTAAATTATAGTTAAATTACCTGAAAATTAAATTAGTGAAAATTAATAAATGTACCAATTTAATGGAAAAAAAAAAATATGTATAATGGCATTTCTGCCTTTTGTTTGGATAGGATAAAAATACTAAATATTTTAATGCTAAGTTTTAGAATAATGTTAAAAAATGTTTTATAACAGCTTTATTTGATGTTTTTGGGTACGTTTACACTGCTGATCTTTCCTCAGCATATGTCCTGTGTTGTAAAATCTTTAGCATGATGCATGAACCACTGAGAGTGTGACTCGTGATCACTAACCCAGTGGCTTTGTGTGTGTGTGTGTGTGTGTGTGTGTGTGTGGATGATCTTACCAACAGAAGAACTGCTTTGTGATTATAATCAGCTACTCTTCCTTTGCGTTATTCCAGATGTCTATGAAACCAATTTAACCAGAAAATATTTTTTCTTGTCTGTGTGTGTGTGTGTGTGTGTGTGTGTGTGTGTTTGTAGTGGATCTCGTATCTTGCAGCCCGCTCAGGTGTGTGACGTTCTGAAGGGTTTTATCATGGTTCTGTGTTATTTCATGATGCATTATGTGGATTATTCCATGATGTACCACCTGATCCGGGGTCAGTCTGTCATAAAACTCTACATCATCTACAACATGCTAGAGGTACAGTATCACAACACTCACATTTGTTACTATTATATTTACAGTAATAGGTGAATCGACACGCTCTGTGTTTCTCCTCTAGGTGGCAGATCGCTTGTTTTCGTCATTCGGTCAGGATATTTTGGATGCTTTGTACTGGACTGCCACTGAACCAAAAGAGAGAAAGAGAGCTCATATAGGAGTCATCCCACATTTCTTCATGGCTGTTCTCTACGTCTGTATCCTTCACACCAGCTTTGTTTTAAATGTCACATATTTGGATATAATGGCAATTTTATATAGATTTGAATAAATTCTCAAACTCTGCTGTTTAATATATAGTGTGTAATAGTAAAATTGATTGTAAAAATTAATACAAAAATACAGAAGTAACAACAGTTTCAAGTTCTGTATGAAATATATTTGAAGTAAAAAATGTTCATATAACTCGAATGTAACACTACACCCTGCTTCATTTAATATACGCGTTTCTATGAATGTGCAAATTAGCCTCCACTCAGTCACACCAGCTCGACTCGTTGATAATCACACCTTGATGTAATTAGTTACACGGTAGTTTGTGACTTCATAAACACCAGTGATTTCAAACTGTGTTTTTGAGACTGTCTTTGGTTCACTGCAGTATTAAGGGGAAAATACTAAGCAACGATGTTGACTTATGAATTTACACATGGTTTGTCTTAAAGCATATTATAAACACCACATAAACTACATTAAAAGCTACACTGAAGCTGCTCAGTTGTATTTTTATGATATAATTTAAATCAAGTTTTGTCACTGTTGTCATATTGCAATCTGTCATAAGTTATAACTTTTCCTTAATTAATAATGCAGTTTTACATGCCATTCTAATTATGGTTCAGGCCACCACATTGAACGTGGCTTTCAATTCCCATAACAAGTCACTGCTCACCATCATGATGTCTAATAATGTGAGTTTAACATTTGTTAAATTAAATACACTACAAATGACTAGTCTCTACATTTGTCTCTGTATATTACAGCAGCACATACTTTCACACCTTCTTTTGTAGGGTTTATATTAATGTATGTTTTTCTTTACGTAGTTTGTTGAGATCAAAGGAAGTGTTTTCAAGAAGTTTGAGAAAAACAACCTCTTCCAGATGTCCAATAGTGGTAGGTCCATGTCAATAAACTCTTCTCAAACTGTCACTGATGAATTGTCTCAGTATTCCTATCTGTCTTTCTCATTACAGACATTAAAGAAAGATTTACAAACTACACACTTTTACTAATCGTCTGTCTCAGAAACATGGAGCAGTTCTCCTGGAATCCAGGTATCCAGTTAACAACTGACACATCTCAGATTTTGTGAATATGCAACATTGATGTGTGTATTAATCATTGATTATTGTTCATAGATCACCTATGGGTGTTGTTTCCTGATGTTTGTATGGTAATCGCCTCAGAGATTGCCGTGGATGTTGTCAAACATGCCTTCATCACCAAGTTTAATGACATCACAGCAGATGTGAGTTCAAATTATTGTTGCACTGTATACCAGGCTTAAAATATTGGCAGCGCCAAAGTATTCCTTAGATTGTATTCATAAATCACAAAAACATATATAAACATAAAAAACACATATTAATAAAATATGCTGATGTTCTTGTTATCCCGGCAAAAGATTAAAAGGTTAATTAATTTGGCATTAGTAAAATATACATTTTTTATATTTTTTTACCAAATAATAAATATATAATCATCTTGTGTTGTATATTTAATATTCAAATATAATAATAATAATAATAATAATAATAATTCATATTATTATTATGTAATGTTAAATACTTATAAATAATATAATATTTAATAACAAACCCTAAAAGCAATACATACCACTTTCTGTCAGAGCTCAAAGATTTGCATTCGTACAACATGGCTTATGGTGCCTTCACGTGCTATGGTAATTATGGTAAAAACCAAAATCCGACGTGGAAAATTAGAGAACTGGGCCCTCATTAAATTATGGAATAATTGTTAAAAAATAAAAAATAGGCATATTTGTGGAAAAAAATCTGATATTTGAGTTACATAGAAGCTTTTTATTTGTTTTCTTCCTAATTGTCCATGAAATAGTGGTCAAGTCGGTCCAATTTTTTTTAAACGTCACGCCACGGTACTAGATGCGCGTGCATGTCCGAGACATTGCGACCGGCGGTGCTGCTGATATGGTGGCTGTAAATCCACTTGTTGAAAGGAGGAAAAAGCCAAATATGGAAATATTTTGGATATTTGCTCATTATAGCAATACGGCGCGCTCATTTTTACAGGCGCGCAAGTTCATTACCTGCGTTTCCTTTACCCTTCAAATTGCGCAAATTGAAATTGTGAATTAAAAACACGCACAATTGTAGCACGTCCATTTCGCAAAAACGTCCATTTATTGCAAAAAAAAATTACGCTCTCATAAGAACTTCTCGCGAGAGGAAAAAAAAATATGTTTTAGTCACTTAACATTGGTTAATGGAAACGCCATCATTTCGCAATAGATTTTAAATTACGTCACTGTTGGCATAGGTGAACAGATAATGGGGCAGATTCTATTCTATACAGAGTCTATTTTAAAGGTTTAATTGAAGGTGAAAGCACACTTTTGATGGGGGGGCCATCTAAGATTATCTTGTCCCGGGCCCAGGCAAGACTGTCAGCTGGCCTGCGTGAACGCACCATAAGTATCATCATACCAATTGATATCATGATACTTCTGCTGGTATTATGTTGTTGTGGTTGTGATTAAAGGGATCATTTTCAATTTTGGGTAAATTCTGCCATTAAGATTTTGAGAAGACAGTAGTTTACCAGTTAATATGAAACACTATAGGTAGATTATATGAACATTGGATCACCTAGAAATGAACTACAGTCACTTGAAAACAGTAGGTGTTAGTGCAAAGAGAAGGTTTTTTTGTGCATGACCTAACTCTACTGAAATGACAATACACTAAAACATGTATTCATGTATAACTTTTATCTAGAATAAACTAAAGAAAATCAGAACATGAGAACTGTGACATGACCTAATTAAGTCAAAGGGTTTCCTTATGCACATATTCTAGACTGTTCCTTCTTGTCTAAAACACAAAAACCTGTCTCAGTCAAAAAGAAGCCTTTACAAAGAGATACAGGTTTCCTTTGGGGGTGTGTCTGAAAATCAGCACCGCTCTCTGTGTCTTGGGTAACCCTGACAGATCCACTGACCCAAATTTATCAGCACACACAGAGCTCAGCGTCTGTCCAGTGTAGAACCCCTCTGCTGTTGAGATGTCAAATGAAGGATCAGTGACACTACAAAATAAACTGTCCCTAAACAAGTGTCTGAAAGAGGAAAAATAGAAGGAACATATGAAAAAATAGGGGTTAAGCAGTCAAAATACAATGTGTGTGTTTGTGTGTGTGTGGGGGGGGGGGTTGTTTTGCGATATGTAATGACAGAAAGACGAGTGTAGTTACTGGCAGGGATTAGAGACAGATCTGCTTAGTTTAGGCAGGAAGATTAGTGTCACAGCACACACATGCACACTTTTCTCTCTCCTGTACTGTATTTTTTTCCTTGAAGTGGACACTAGCCAAAAGAAACAAAACAAGTTGTGATAGTTTCCAGTCGTTTTACCATATATTCAATAATGCATCTTAATGTTTATGTATTTTTTTATTAAATGGCTCAAATTGATTTTTTTTAATCAGAACCAACATTTCAGCCAAACCGTTACCAATTACACAAACATTTTTGATCAAAAGTGACATTTACAATTACAATAAAAAATTCTATTTTAAATAAATGCTGTTCTTCCTAATCAAAAAAGTTTCACCATTTCCACAAAAATATTGAGCAGCACAACTGTTTTCAACATTTTTGATAATGAGAATTGTGAGCACCAGATCAGCACATTAGGTTAAAAATTCAGCTTATAAATAAATAAAAGTTTAAAACTTATTATCTTGAATACGTGAAGATAAATAGAATCTTGAACTCCTGAGTTATTTGATGGAATCGTTCTAATGTGACTTCTTAGTTTACTGATTTTTGTAATTGACTGAATCGTAATTCATAATTCGTTGTTGTAACTGTGTGTGTGTGCGTGTTTGTGCAGGTGTACAGTGAATACAGAGCGAGCTTGGCCTTTGATCTGGTCAGCAGCAGACAGAAAAATGTAAGTACATTTATGATATCAGAGACCCTTTTTAAGCAAGACTGTAATATTCCGAACATTTACCCAAGTCTATCTCAAATTATGTATTAAAGATGATTGATTGTGTTAATTGAAAGGAATGACTTATTTTTTTTTTTCAGTGGCTTGTTTTCTCCTGATCACATTGAAGGGCATTTCATCAAGCTTTATTAATCAGATACTGAAATATGTGTGTTTTCCAGGCATACACAGACTACAGTGACAGTGTGTCCAGGAGGATGGGCTTCATTCCTCTTCCTCTTGCTTTACTGGTAACCTGCCTGGTCTTTATTTCATCACAATACTAAATCTATCACACAGTACAATGTAAAAAGCAAGAACAATATTTGCATTAATTTACAAATTGTCATTTTGTTGCACAGCTCTTGTTAATATAACTTATTGTGCTGTTTTTATCACTTAAAGTGACTCTTGTAGACTACACTGCATTCACTTACACAAGCTGTATTTGTCAATACTTTTAAAGCCATTAACAGGGAAGGATCTGTGATGTGTAGTAACTGTTATTAGTTATACTTATGTAGTATGTGTTTGACAGTTGATCCGGGTGGTGACAAGTTCTGTGAAGATCCAGGGCTCTTTGTCCATTGTATGTGTCGTGCTCTTCTACCTGGGGTATGAGTTCACATTATTTGTAACAGTTCAAAAGTCGTTTTTTAATCAAGTATATTTTTCTAATTTACAATAATGTTTAATAATTACACTATTAGAAGATCACCTTTAAATAAAGTGTAAACTAATATTCACAATATTAGTGTATTTTTGATTAAATAAATGCAGGGTCACACTTTAGGGTCCAATTCTCACTGTTAAAAAACTATTAACTGTGACTTTTGCCTCGATAAACTCCTAATTATTGCGTATTTTTCTAATATTTTGTTAGGTAGTTAAGTGTAGGTATTGGGTAGGATTAAGGGATGTAGAATATGATCATGCCGAATAAGGCAAGGTTAGGGTTAAGTACTAATAAACAGCAACTTATGGAAGCTTGTTTCCACCACTGAATAAAAAAAAGAAAAAAATAATTGCAACTTTTTATCTCACAATTGCGAGATATGAAGTCAGAATTGCGAGATATAAAGTCAGCTAATATGAAGTCGCAATTCTGAGAAAAAATAACAGAAGTTCAACCTTTTTATCTCACAATTCTGACTTTTTTTCTCACAATTGCGAGTTTACATCTCACAATTCTGACTTTATAACACATAATTGCGAGTTTATGTGTCGAAGTTCTGACATTTTTTCTCAGAATTGTGAGATATAAACTCGCAATTGTGCCAATTAAAAAGAAAAAAGACTAACTTTGTTTCCCTCATAATAGTCTATATCTCACAATTCTGACTTTACAACACGCAATTTCGACATTATATCATGCATTTCTGACTTTATAACACGTAATTGCGACTTTATATCTTGCTATTCTGACTTAATAACACGCAATTGCGACTTTATATCACGCAATTCTGACTTAATATATCACAATTCTGACTTTACATCTCGTGATTTTGACTTTATAACACGCATTTGCAATTCTATATCATGCAATTCTGACTATATCTCGCAATTCTGGCTTTATAACATGCAATTGCAACTTTATATCACGCAATTCTGACTTTATATCTCGCAATTCTGACTTTACATCTCACAATTCTGACTTTATAACACACATTTGCGACTTAATATCATGCAATTCTGACTTTATATCTCGCAATTCTATAACATGCAATTGCGACTTTATATCACACAATTCTGACTTTACATCTTGCAATTCTGACTTTATAACACGCATTTGCGACTTTATATCATACAATTCTGACTATATAACACGCAATTGCGACTTTATATCATACAATTCTGACTTTACATGAGATAAAAAGTCAAAATTGTGAGATAAAAAGTCGCAATTACCTTTTTTATTTTTCATTCTGTGGCGGAAACAAGCTTCCATTGCAACTAGATATAGCAATAGTGAAAATTGGACTCTAAAGGATGTCTTTTCAAAAACTCGTACTGATTGATCACACACTTTTATGTATATTATAGATTGGATTATATACAACAGTAATGTATATAATCCAAATGTGTGTGTTTCTGTGTGTTTATTCAGAATGATCACTCTGAAGGTGCTGAACAGTATATTGTTATTGGGGAAATCCTGCATGTATGTGAAAGAGGCAAATATGGAGGAGAAGCTGTTTCAAAATCCCCCCTCTGCAACTCCCAGCAGAGTGTCCAGCAGAGCAAACCGGACCAAACACACACGAGAACCACCAGGTAACACAAGAAACCTTGAAAGCAGAGAGAAAATAGTTTGAAAGTCTTATAAAGCTTTTGTTCTCTCTAACTAATTGTGTCACCCCCTCTGAAGGTGAATCAGCGGAAGAGGCGTCTGCATCAGTCACCACTCAACCCACCCAAAGGGATGAATGCCCCGCCCCTCAGCTCCCCACCAGCGAATCAGATCAGTTCCTCACAACACCAGATGAATCAGAAGATAAAAGCCTTATTCAGGACGATACAGAGCTTACACACAGGGCGCCCAAAAAAGACTTGCTGGAGATTGACCGCTTTACTATCTGCGGTAACCGTATTGACTGACATCAACATGCACCTTCAAGTTTGATGCACTGAAATGCCCACCAGCTTGATTTGTTTGACATTTGAACTTGAGCTCGTTGGAATGGGACAGCAAGAAACTGCAGGATATTTATTAATTAATGGTGCGCCTAATTTATTTAAGACTTAAACACACCCATTCACATCATATCAACACACACGCACACAGTTTTACCCATTTGGAATCCACCCAGTGAAGTTTCAAAGCCTTCAAGAGGTTTACCAACACCTTTGGATGATGGGGGAGATCTTGGTCCAGTGGTCACTGTGCTCTCCTTTCACAGAGGATGCCCATGAAGAAAAAAGAGAATGGGATTAATTATATTCTAAAATTAGATTCCATTTGATTTAGGGGGTATAAAGCTTCTTGTTCAGTTCTCTTCTTCATCCATGATTTCTGTATTTGGAAGTGTCCCTTCAAATCTACTATCTTAATATCCATCTGAAGACTTTTTAGTTTGACAAATCCCATGTTCATTGGCAGTCAATTCCGAAGTGTAGTTTTGTAATTGCAGATGTTTTATGTAGGTTTTCTTTGTGTTTTTGAGTGAAAGCAGGAAGCAGGGTAAAATACCTTTTCACATTTTTATTTATTTTTATTTTTAAGACTGTTCTTTGAGTTTGAAAACAGGGTTTCCAAAGACAAAAAAAAAGTTTTACATCATTTCAAGGACCATTTAAAGGGCCATTACGAGCATACCAATTGAATTACATCGTAGAACAAGTTTGCATCTGAATGAAAGGATCGTAGATTAATGCAAGATAGTCGCATGGAAATAAAACTGAGTAGCTGGACTAGCATAATGTGATTTGCCAGCTGAAATGAAGGAATGAAATAGTTTCCATTTAGGGATGGAAAGTCTGTATCTTACTGTACCAAGAGGAGCAGATTAATGAACATCATACATTGGTGCTGATGTTGGGAGCAGATGCTAAAGTCAATTAACAACATTCCAAAAGTCAGAATCTTGACCAAAGCAAGGTTAAATATTGAACCGTTTGCTAATATCTTGAGAGTATATGGAAGAAATAAAATGTCTCTGTTGGCCCTGAATGTATTTACAGATCTATGAGCATCAGAAGCCATTAATGTAAGCGAATAAGTCAAAGTTTCAATTTCTAAACCAGTGACGAATGCCCATGATCAGAAACAATGCATGTGTAGTGCTTAAGAACTTATTGGAGTGCATTATTATCACAGAGAATACTTTTTGTCATACATTTACTTTGCATAACAAACCACACTGTCTTAACTTTTTTTTCATGTTCTCTTTCATAATCATATCACCTAGTACTGGAGGTCAGAATTTAAGTTGACATTTTTTTTTTATTGAATTAGGAAATTGTATTACTTGTATTACAAATGTGTGGCTATAATTGCTTTGCTTTGTAATATGGTGGCATTCAGTCTGATAATTCACACTCAAGTCAGTAAGCCAAAAGTCATCATAAAAGTCTGTCATATTATGTTAGGTGCTCCGTTTCATTTAGGGAATTTATTAAGCTGAAAATATCAAATATGTCAAGGAATCACTTACTCTCCATTATCAAACTAACGCTTCTCAAAACATTTTCAGAAGCATTCACTTGACTTAAACTGCCAAAATGATATCAAAGAGCATTTCTCATTTTTTTACATTTTGAAACACTGATGTTAGAAATACTTTTTCTTGTTTTTTAAAAGAGAGACCACTATAAGCAACGTTTGGTTTTGTTGTGCTTTTCAATAATTACCTGTGCATTCCCATGGGTTATATCACCTTTTGAAATAAGATTGAAGTTTGACTGGATCAGTAATCAAAAGGATGGTTTGCTTGACTGAACCTTTGCAATACATACTCATATTCATTTATTTGGAAATACTGAAAAAGACAAGTTCTTTCCACACTGCTGGACTTCACTACTGTTATCTCGCTGATTAATATCAGTTTGTTGTTTTTTTGTGTGTTTATGTATCCATATTGGCTTCAGCATAAGTTTCTTGCAAACTTGTGCTTCCTGTAGAAACTGAAGAGGAATGACGATGTCACATCCCCTGAATGGGATGTTTCAGAGACTGATTCGGGGGGAGAAATCAGGGTGTTGTGTTAATTAAAGTTTTGTTGTTTTCTACCTTTGTGGTTGTTAGTCGTTTTTAAAAGTGTTTATTTACCATGGAGCCCTAATGGATATTTTCTTAAGACTCTGAAATAACACTAGACACTGATAAGGTTACAATGCGCATATGTTTAATAATGTTTACATATACTGTATACATTTTTATAATATATATATATATATATATACACACACACACACACTATTTAAGCCAAAAGTATTGGGACACCCCTCCAAATCATTGGATTTATGTGTTCCAATCAGTTGGACAAGGCTGTTAATAAGAGGTAAAAAAGATATAAATTCTGTTCGTTTTCTCACACAAACCGCTCGTTTCGTGTCTTAGGCCATCAATGTGTACTTACATTTACGAGTCATTAAATCATGTTTAATCTGGACTTCTCTGTGCATGCTCTTTGACATTGACCCCCATACCTGCATTGATTGACAGACAACAACGGTTTGACCGAAAAATGTCAAAATTGAAAATACTGTGGAAACAAAGACACCTACATCTTGGATGCCCTAGAGGTAAGCTAAAACATATCAAAAATTAATTTCAAAGTGAACTATCCCTTTAAATCCTATGGATAAAGAATGGGGTGTCATTAAAGTTTGTGTGCATGTAAAGGCAGACGTCCCATAACTGTTGACAATAGTGTATAAATATATTTCTTTTTTTACGTGGAAATTGAATCCCTTGCATGCTCCACAAAAGCTAAAACACTCAAACTCAAAGGTACATACACCTCATGACGTTCTTATTTTTGCACCTATTTTAATTGTGTCTATTTGCACAGCTACGCATACCAACAGACTGCTTTCTCATCAAAGCTTTATTAATAAATCCACTGACACCAGGATCTGTGCTACTAACTTAATATTCACTCGAACACTTTTCACTGTATGTCTTCTATACAATGGCATTAATACTGAATATTCTTCTCTTGTCAACTGAAAATCGTGCAGCAGCCATGATCCTAACAGCCACTAGATCTGTCCATCACATTCTGTCTTGAGTGGCGGCAAAAGCGAGAGGTGATTGTTGTCAAGGACTGGATTAAATCCAACCTATCCGACCCCAAGCCAAAAATAATCACCTAAAGATTATGTAACGCTAAACTGATCTTAGCTAAAACCATAGATCATTCTGAACACTAAACCGATTGAGATTTTGTCTTGGAATGTGTGTAAAATTAGATCGCAGAATAAATGAATGCCACTATGAGGTAAGATATTTAAAATATTTTTAAAATCACTTATTTATTTATATTAACTGTGCACATCTTCAGCATATTGCATTATCCCTTGGATATGTCGCATGTGTATATATATTTTTTTCTTTCTCAATTGAACTGTTTTTATACATTTTTATATTTTATTCTTTCATTTTTAATCATAAAATTATATTTGTATCCTGGTTTAAATTATATTTTGACTTGTGGACAATAACATTTAGAGAGACTCGTCTCAGGGTGTGATGCATATAGGCCTATTAAGTTTTGTTTTGTTTTGTTTTTTTTTAAAAAAAAACCCTTTTTTTTAAAGTATAAAATTTGATTAGATATATTGTTTAAATGCAATAAAACAGTCTTATTCATAGATTAAGAATATGTCCTATTTGCACTTGAGCTCTCTTTCCCTATGTTATTTGTGTGTGTGTGTGTGTGTTGTGTAAAGGTTTAGTGTAAGGAGATATAAACAGTTTGTACTGTATAAAAATCATTATGTTTATTGAATAAATGTGCCCATAAAACATGAAAACAAAAGCATGTGTTTGTGTCTGTCTGTCTTTCTCTCACTCTGTTCTGTTTGTTGGTATTCATGTCCATGCACACACAACCGCACAGAGGCTTTTCAGCTGTTTCAAATGTAGCAGTGGGACATTTCAGGGAAGAGGACCGTAAGCTAGTGTTTTGGCAGAGTCTGGAGTTGCTGCTTTTCAACTCATTTGACTTTCTGACTATATGTAAAGTGAGGGCCATGTATTTATGTGAAAATGGCTGGTAGTTAAAACTTTTCACGGCTCTGAGGTTGTTACTAAAACAGTCATCTTAATGCTTTTACTGTAAAGCATGAAGAATCAGACTATAAAAAAACTGTCTGATAACCATTGTAGGTCTACAAATTACAATTTTTCTCAGTCGCATTATCTTTAATATTTGCAAACCAGTAAGTTCATTTCTTAAAACGGTTCATACAAACAGAACCACACAATGGACTACCTTCAAAGCCTGTAACTTGCTCAAAATTCATCACAGTTAATCTCTCAAAAGTAAGTATTCATATCAATGAACATATCAGTGCCATTAAGATGACAAGTTCTTGTGTCATTGTTCACAAATAAGATGACAAAAAAGCCACACATTCAATAACAGTGTACTCTGTCAGTACTTTCAAATGTACACCATGGCTACAATTTGGATGAGAATGGTTGAAAATGAAAAGGCATATACCAATTTTAATGGTACAAATTGACACATTATTGTAAATGGGATATTGATTGCAAGAGACTCACAAAGGATTCACAGTTCACTTCTTCGCACAAGAAGAAGCCAGTATAAATAAAGCCTTCCCTTACCTCCTGGCTGTCTCATGAGTAATTTCTCAGCATCCCACCACCATGTCTTCATCCCACATTCTTCTGGGTCCGCTCATAGATACCTATGATCTCTAAAGTTATGGGGAGTAGGCCTACTCTGGGCCTGAGCTCAGAGCCCTCCCCCAGACAGCAAGCCAAATATGCATTATAATATTACATCAGATTTCATTAACATGTAAACTCGTGAAGTACAATTGTATTGTGACAAAGTATGTACAGGCCTTATGGGCTATGTGTTTGTGTGATATAATAGCCTGTATATAAAAGTGTATAAGCTATACTGTAAAATGAATGAATGAATGAATGAATGAATGAATGAATGAATGAATGAATGAATGAATGAATGAATGAATGGTTTTATGATCTTCAATCTGTTATTTTTAATAAAAATCACCCTCTGTGCCACATGGATTATTTATTGACAGGCTATTTAAAGTTGGTTGGCGGTTATATGCTCTGCACAATTTGAGGGAAGACATACAAATTACTTTGACTGCTTGACTCACCTAGACATGGTTTGCCTCTAAAGCCATCTCAAGTGCGCGTGCACAGACTCCGCCAGCCATCAGAATTGGAGCGCGCAGCGGGAGGCGCAGGTCAGACAAACACTCAGCTCATCCTGAGCTATCTAGACCGCAGGGATTTTTACCATGATGCCATCAGAAGGAATTGGGGAATAAACGCATAAGTTGGAATATTTTTTTTTTCATTATTGATTTTCTTTTTCTTTTTATGTGTCTCGGGCTATTTTCCTCTCTAATTTTTATTTTTAATGTCGATGAATAGAGAATATTCCAAACAAATATACTTTTCTCACACTTAATCCGTCCTTCCCTTTACTTTCCCTCCCGTTATTAATCAAAATCATCCCGTGTAAAGGACTGATGGACATGTGGTGGAAAGTAGGGCTCGTGCTGGTGATGTGCTGGGGTCTCACGAGTAGTGAAGCCCGGGAGGAGCACCATGAGTCGTCTCCGCTCACCGCGATGTCCAGAGCGCCATTGGACTTTGGATTCGTCCCGTCGGTGGTGTACGAAACCCACGCGTATTATGAACCGGGTCCCATCGGTGTTCTTTTCCACATGGTCCACGCGTTTCTGTACGTGGTTCAACCCAACCCTTTCCCCAAAGGTGAGATGCACATCAGCTCTGAGAAAAGTTTTCTACATTCTTGTGCATGTATCAGATTCACAGGGCAAACTTCCACATACTGTTTACTTACAAAGTGTTATAGACTTTAGAAAGATTAATATAGCAAATGACTGCTTAGTCATTATCAGATGGAAGTCTTAGGCATCATATGGCAAGCCGTTTAAGACTTAGGACTATTCCTTAAACCTAACTTAGTATCTTTGGTTACATTTTATTTTTCTTGTCCTTGTTACAGTTATTACACAAGCAAGTACTGAGTAATGTTAAGTAACAAAGTAACTTACTTACTATAGGGTTAGTTTGGTTTGGGGTGGGTTGCTTGTAATTATGCATAATTTAGTTACTACCACAACAGGGTTAAAGGCACACTTTAAGAAACGTGCTTTTCGCTATTCCCATATGATTGCAGAATTATTCGTTATTTTTTTAATTGATGTGGCAACATTTTTTGTGTGAAAATAAATCATAAAAGTGGTTTGTTTAAAATTGTATGTATGAGGTGGCAAGGTGGGCCTTGCATTCATGTCATGTCATAATTATGGCAATAACATGATTTCAACTTGTAAAAAACGTTCATATTCTCTTAAGAGTTCGTTATTACAGCTATAGCTTTCAAGATGATAATTGTTTGAGAGATTCTTCTAGACTGCTGCGGATTCATTTAGGCGTTGATTGTTGTGCGACAGAAATTCATTAATTAGTCCGTGGACATGAAGAGCTCTGAATATAACATCTTTACGTATTGTCATCTCTCTGAACCAAAGAAATACAAGCAAACTATCTGTACCATATTGAATTGCATAGCATCAAGTTTTTTTTTTTTTTTTTGTTTTTTTACATCGTATCGTATTGTATTGAATTGCATTGTTGAATCGAAATATGCATCGAGATGCTTATCGCATCGGCCTTAGTTATGGAGATGCACATCCCTAGTACATTTAGCTCCAATAGCAGGAGCACCTCAGAATCAACTTTGCGTTGCTGTCCACGATCGTAAAGATCAGATAAACTTCCATGTGGATCATCAAATGCAGTTGTTAAAGCGGTGGTATAATGCCCTTTTCACAAGATGTGTGTATTTGAGTTTTAGCTCAAAATACCCCACAGCCCACAGATATTTTATATAACATGTAAAAATGTTAACTTTTTGAGTACAAAAATGTATTTTACGTACATTTATGTACAGGTTTATGTAAAATTTTGGGTTAGTGATGTCACTAACCCAGAAAGAATGTCCTGTATGCCCTACCAGATGTTTGTTGTAGTCTTCAAAAAGCAATTTCTTTAAAAGAAAATGTCTCCCTTTGCTTTGAACTTTGAGCACTGTAACTTTGCAGACGTTGTTTATGCTCAAACAGCAACATTACACACTAACTTAAGTTAGAAAAGTGAAATCACAATAAACCACCCATTTAAGAAATTTGCTGAGCTGAATGTTTGTGTCGTCTAGTGGTTTAAAAGAGAATAAAGTCATATCATATGTTTAACAAGGACACTGCAATGTAGTGTTATAGTTTTGCCAATTTAGTTTTACTTGCTTGAAATCTAATAGTTGCTAGTATGTTTTTAAATTTACTTGCTTTTCATTAGAGACCAGAAAGCCTACTTATTCCAGCAGTGATTGTCTATTCAATTAGTCACTAGTAGCCTTCTTAATTCCTTGCTACTATTAATTAATCCAGCTGTATTATTCTATTGTTCCTGGTAACAACAGACTAATATTATTTTTATATTTGTAGATTATTAGATATGAGACATTAGTATCTGCCCCACTGTAAAAAATAAATAGCTTGTTACCTGTAACATTGTAACCGTGACTAATTTAATAGATGTTGAATGCTATTGGAATAAGTACTAGTATGTTTCTAATTAATGGTAGAGATGCTACCATTATGGTAGGCTGCAAAATTCAGTATCATTGTTTTTTTTTTTTTTGTGATAGTTACAGTATAATGCTGAGCAGCACCTTGCAGCCCTATTCATCAGATAATATTTACACTGCAAATGATGAGGATTAGTCAGCAGAAATAGTTTACACGTTCCAAACACGTTGAAGAGCTACACACATACACATGTAACGTTCTTCCTGAATGGGACAGATCACAGAGTCTTTAGTCAGGGTCTTTAACTATTTTTAACCCCATACACAATGGTTGGTGGTGAATTCGTCATACCAGTCCCAGTTAAGATAATTACAGTTCCCTTTCGTAGTCACTCCGAGTTACGTCAAGGAGTGACGGAGAATGGGGGTTTCGCACAGAAAGCCAATCCTCTTCGAGTATTTAACAACGAGCCAATGGCGTGAAAATGCCATGGGTCTGCGGAATTTGCATAGCGTACTCCGCCCACCCCTGTGGGTATAAAAGGAGGAAGCAGACGCAACCGCAGTATGTTTTCGCTTCGGAGCCAAGAGCATTCTTCTCTCCACAAGCCATATCACTAAAAGCCTCTTCGAGACGAGCGTCCTCTTCAGTGTTGGTGTGACGGCGGTACCCAGCGAGATTCTGCATTGCCTGCGATCTGTGCAGTGGTCTGCCAGACTTTGCGCTTCTCCCTGGTCGCCTCGGCGCTGAAAGAGTGAATTTCCTCCTCTCCTCTGAAAGAGCTACACGCGGCACGTCTTTTTAAAGACGGTTCGCCCGTGTTCTTCTGGGTGCGGTCGATATCCGTCTTTCTCTGATGGGCACGATCGCTGCTTTGTATGTCTGGGCTTCATCATGCTAAAGCAGCTTTCGTGGTTGAGTCATGTGCCTTTTGTGGTAATATGACCATCTCAACACTTAGATCGAGACTCAATGATCTTACTGTGAGAGTCCCCGCCTCCGCTACCCGTTCAGCTTCCTCTACCCGGGGAAGCTCTTCGGCTCGCGGCCAGGGTGATCTGTCGGTGACGGTGTGGAACAAACCCCCGACGCTAGCTCCTCGGGTCCCACCCACCGCAACAGTGTTGTAGCCAGCGAGCGCCGAAACGGTTCAGACGTCTGCCTGTTCGCGGGTACCGTCTGGATCGTTTGGCGCTCCAGAGGAAGACGCGTTATCGATCGCGGCATCACATAAAGGCGGGCTTGATTCCTCGGGAAGTGAAGATGCGGTTGCACGACCTCCTTCGGGAGCGCCTGTTGCCCGTGTCGGATCCCGAGATGACGGCTATGCTCTCTCGGGTCGCCGTGAGTATCGGGTTGCACTGGAATCTTCCGGCCCACCCCGATCACTCACGGATGGATGAATCGTTTTTGGGCAAAGCCGCCGCCGCGAGGCCACAGCCGACCCCAATGCCATTCGTCCCCGAGCTGCATGCGGAACTGACGAGGACGCGCTCGTCAGCTTCCCCCGCCTTTCCTCCCCTCGACGGCGCAGCTGCCCGTGGGTATGCTGAGGTGCCTCCGGTGGAGCGCTCTGTCGCGATGCAACTGTGTCCGCGGAGCGCCTCCTCTCGGGGGCCCCCCGAGCATCCCCCCAGAGCCTGTAGGTTTTCGTCGTCTATGACGGCGCGATCCTATAGCGCGGCGGGCGGCCGCCGCTATGCATATGATGGGCGTTTTTTTTTTAGGTCTGCCAAGCAGACTGCTCAGAGGTATGCACGAGGGCGGGACTGATTCCCTTGGATCAGGTGATGGCCACTAGTGTGGTCCAGGAGCGTCATCTTTGCTAAAAAAAAAAAAAAAAAGCTTTTCGGCGGTGCGGTTGAGGACTTTGCCCAGCAGTTCTCTACCGCCCAGAAACAGGCTGAGGCTGCCCCGACGGCCAGCTGCTGCCTTCACCCAGCCGCCGGTGTAGCCGCCTCAGTCTGTTCGCCGCCGAGGACGAGCCTCTGTGCCCTTCCCTCCGGAGCGACCCCAGCAGCAGCCTTCACCCAGGTCGCGCCGTAGAGGCGGTCGCAGAGGAGCGTCACAGCCCCCTATGGGCTGCTCAGTGATGGCATCGAGTCTTTCCCAGGAGGAGGTAGCAGGGCCCCTCCTTCCCCCCGTAGAGGGCCGGGGGAGAATCTTTTGTTCTCCGCTCCCCGCTGCTCAAAAAAAAAAAAAAATATATAAAAATATAAAAATATATAATAATAAGACGGGTTGAGTGCGTTAAAGAAAGACTTTATACTATCACTGAGCGCACAGACCGGAATGAGTGCGCACGACGCTCCACAGTGTCGCCCCGCTCATTCCCCTCTGTCTCTGAGGGCGCGGAGAGGAGCGTGCGTCGTCCCCGGACCGCACCGCTCCTCTCCCCCTCTGTCGCCAGACCCCCGGCAGAACAGACCCCCGTGGAACGCTGGTCCTTCCCTGGTCTCTTCTGTCGGGGAGCGGAGCTCGACTACGCACCCGCATGTGGTATCTCCCGTGCGCATGCCAGTCACTCCGCCCCGCTGCCCCTCCGGGGGGACGTCTGTGGCTCGTATGACCCCGCTGGTTCGGTTCCTCGGAGCTTGGCTCGAGCTCCCCGGTCTGTCCCGCTGGGTCATCAGAACGATCAGATTCGGCTACGCGATTCAGTTCGCACGATCTCCTCCCCGTTTCAGGGGAGTTCGCTCCACTATAATCGATGGCAATGCCCCGGTTTTGAGAGCGGAGATTGCGACCCTGCTGGCGAAGGGTGCAATCGGGACGGTCCCTCCAGCCGTGGTGAAGTCCGGCTTTTACGGCCCCTACTTCATTGTCCCCAAGAAGACCGGTGGGTTACGACCGATCCTGGACCTGCACGTTTTGTGCTCACGGCCAAACGCATTTTCGAATGTGTTCGGCATCAGGATTGGTTTGCAGCGATCGACCTGAAGGATGCGTACTGTCATGTCTCCATATTGCCTCGACACAGACCGTTTCTTCGGTTCGCTTTCGAAGGCCAGGCATATCAGTACACGGTTCTCCCATTCGGGTTAGCTCTGTCCCCTCGCGTCTTCACGAAGATCGCCGAGGCAGCCCTTGTTCCCCTTCGCGAACACGGGGTTCGCATCCTGAACTATCTCGACGATTGGCTAATTTTGGCTCACTCTCGAGAACAGGTTTGCGTACACAGAGATATAGTGCTTCAGCACTTAGCCCGTCTGGGCCTTCGGGTCAACCGGGAGAAGAGCAAACTTTGCCCCGTGCAGAGGATCTCTTTTCTCGGCATGGAGATAGACTCGGTCGCCATGTCCGCGCAGCTTACGAGCAAGCGCGCACACTCACTGCTGACTTGTCTTCGACAGTTCGACGGCAAGAGTGCGGTTCCACTGAAACTCTTTCAGAGGCTCCTGGGGCATATGGCATCCGCAGCCGCGGCTACGCCACTCGGATTGCTTCATATGAGACCGCTTCAGCTCTGGCTTCGCGATCGAGTCCCGAGGTGGGCATGGCATCGTGGCTCGCTCCGGGTTCCAGTAACTCCAGCGTGCCGCCGAACCTTCTTCCCGTGGTTGAACCTCAGCTTTCTTCGGGCAGGTGTCCCTCTCCAGCGAGTTTCCAGGCATCTCGTTGTCTCCACGGATGCATCTACCACGGGTTGGGGTGCCATGTGCAATGGGCATGCAGCCGCGGGTTCCTGGACAGGACCCCAGCGCCTCATGCACATCAATTGCCTCGAGCTGCTGGCAGTACGCCTGGCCCTGCACCGCTTTCGAGCACTGCTCAGGGGTCAACACGTACTTGTCCGCTCAGACAATACCGCTACAGTAGCGTACATCAACCACCAGGGGGGTCTACGCTCACGTCGGATGTCGCAGCTCGCTCGCCACCTCCTACTATGGAGTCAGAAGCACCTGAGGTCCCTTCGTGCTGTGTACATTCCTGGAGCCCGGAACCTGGCAGCCGACGAGCTGTCGCGGATCCGCCCTGTCTCCGGCGAATGGCGACTCCATCCCCAGACGGTCCAGCTGATCTGGGACCAGTTCGGGGAAGCTCAGATAGATCTGTTTGCCTCCCGGGACTCTTCCCACTGCGTCCAGTTTTATTCCCTGTCCGAGGGCACGCTCGGTACAGATGCGCTGGCGCACAGCTGGCCGCGGGGCCCACGCAAGTATGCGTTTCCCCCAGTGAGCCTCCTTGCACGGGTGTTGTGCAAGATCAAGGAGGACGAGGAGCAGGTCCTGCTGGTAGCCCCTTATTGGCCCACCAAGACGTGGTTCTCCGAACTCATGCTCCTCGCGACAGCACCTCCTTGGACTATTCCTCTGAGACAAGATCTGCTCACTCAGAGACGGGGCACTCTGTGGCACCCTCGTCCCGATCTATGGAGGCTACATGTGTGGCTCCTGGACGGCACGAGGCAGGTTTGAGTTCGCTACCACCTGCGGTGGCAGCAACCATCACTTCCGCCAGAGCGTCGTCTACTAGACACCTGTATGCGTTGAAGTGGAACCTCTTCGTCAACTGGTGCTCTTCTCGTCGAGAAGACCCCAGGAGATGCTCGATCGGTGTTGTGCTTTCCTTCCTGCAGGATGGGTTGGAGCGTAGGCTGTCGCCCTCCACCCTCAAAGTTTACGTTGCGGCTATTTCCGCCTCTCATGATGCAGTTGAAGGTAAGTCCGTTGGGAAGCACGACCTGGTCATCAGGTTCCTGAGGGGAGCGAGGAGGCTAAATCCGTCTCGTCCTCCCCTCGTGCCCTCTTGGGACCTCTCGGTAGTGTTAAATGCTCTGCAGAGGCCTCCCTTTGAGCCTTTGCAATCGGTTGAGTTTAAGTTCCTGTCTTTGAAGACAGCTCTCCTGGTTGCATTGGCCTCCATCAAGAGGGTAGGGGACCTGCACGCATTCTCCGTTGACGAAGCGTGCCTAGAGTTCGGGCCGGCATACTCTCACGTTGTTCTGAGACCCCGGCCCGGTTACGTGCCCAAGGTTCCCACAACTCCCTTCCGGGATCAGGTGGTGACCCTGCAAGCGCTGCCCTTGGAGGAGGCAGACCCAGCCTTGGCACTGCTCTGTCCGGTGCGTGCACTCCGCACCTACGTTGACAGAACGCGGTGTTTCAGGACCTCAGATCAGCTCTTTGTTTGTTATGGGGGGAGCCAGAAGGGAAGGGCTCTCTCAAAACAGCGGCTGTCTCACTGGTTAGTGGACGCCATTGTTTTGTCTTACCAGCAGCAAGGTCGACCGTGCCCCCTTGGTGTGACAGCCCACTCCACTCGGAGTGTGGCTTCCTCTTGGGCTTTAGCGCGTGGCGCCTCGCTAACAGACATCTGCAGAGCTGCAGGCTGGGCGACACCTAACACCTTCGCAAGATTTTTTTATTTGCGAATCGAGCCGGTTTCCTCTCACGTACTCGCCTCCGCTAGTGCTGGAACCGCTTGAGTGTCTTCGCTTGCTCGCCACTCCACTCCTCAGATTGGATAAGTGCGATATTTCCTCAGTTGTCCTTCTTTGAAGCCCTGAGTCCTCCAGCACTTATGATGCGGGCACCACTGCGCTTGCTCTGGTGCCGGCTAGGTGCCTCCGTGTGCACGGTTCCCCTTTGGTAACTGTCTCACGTGTATTATCCACTGTAAGCCTCTCTGAGCATGTGTCTTCCCTTGGCAAGCCATCTGCCACCCCTGGAGCTAGTTGCCACCTGCGGTTGGCGCTCCAGTATTCTCCATATGCAGCCCCAGTGGCCATATGTGTTTTGTAAGTCCTCCCTTCGGTAGGCATCTGGTAGCATGTCCCTCCCGGGATATGTTTCCCAGTGTACCTTGGTAATTCTGTGTCAAAGTGGGACCTTTGTGTAATTTTCTGTTAGAGGTCTAGACTTTCGCAGAGCACTGGAAGACAGCTGGAAGATGGCGTGATGGCATAGACCCCCATTCTCCGTCACTCCTTGACGTAACTCGGAGTGACTACGAAAGGGAACGTCTCGGTTACAGATGTAACCCTCGTTCCCTGAGTAGGGAACGGAGACGTTACGTCTCCTTGCCACTTCTGCTGTACCGCTGGGTGACGCCTGAGATCAGTCTTGGCTCCTCAGCGAAGACATACTGCGGTTGCGTCTGCTTCCTCCTTTTATACCCACAGGGGTGGGCGGAGTACGCTATGCAAATTCCGCAGACCCATGGCATTTTCACGCCATTGGCTCGTTGTTAAATACTCGAAGAGGATTGGCTTTCTGTGCGAAACCCCCATTCTCCGTCACTCCTTGACGTAACGTCTCCGTTCCCTACTCAGGGAACGAGGGTTACATCTGTAACCGAGACGTAATCTGTAGGAAGAGCAAAGAGACATGCAATGAGAAAACATGATGCCTTATGTTTGGATTTTGCCAGGGCAATAAAAATTATTAACATGCAATAACAGGGAGGTGAAATAGGCTCTATGCACAGCTCCACTACTTCCTGTACTTCAGCCAGCTTCTTGTTTCCTGTCTGGCATTATTGGACACATTGATTAATTCAGGTGTGTTTGATTATTGTTGCTGTGACTACTGAGGTCAAGCACACCTGAATTAATCAAATTGTCCAATAATGATAGACAGGAAACGAAGAGCTGGCTGAAGTTCAGGAAGTAGTGCAGTTGTGCATAGAGCCTAACACAGACATATTTTTAGATGATCCGCACTACTAACATAAAACCGTTATGAGTGAGTTTTAAGGAATAAATGTTAATACAGCTTGCCACAAATATATGTATTGAAATAACCTGTTAGAATTTTTCCTGTTTTTTTTTTTTTTTTTTTTTTTTTTTGCCTGGATGCGCTCAGTGATCTGCTCATGAATCATCATCATCATCATCATCATCCTTTTGCTATCTGATGCAGACCTATGGCTGTTTGGTTTGGAATAAGATTGCACTGGTTTGTTGCTGTACTGTTGGAGAAAGGGAGTCTGACCACTATAAGAGCTCTGGGGAGTTCATTTATGTACAGATTTCCAGGTGTAATTCAAAAAGTGATGTTTAGTTAATGAGGAGTGCATTGGAATTGAGTCACACTCTCAGGAACACACACTGTACCTTTGTATAACTTTTACATTACAGTGTATTCTGACACCAGGGTTAGCTGACATGTTTTTGAAAGCCTATAGACTGTTTAATGGCAGGTTTCACTGTGACTACTTACCCCATATCATGTGACAACGTGCCCCATAGTGGCTTCGATGAAGTGTCTTTTTTCCTTGACAGTAATGCTCAGTATGTATATATATATATATATATATATATATATATATATATATATATACATTAAATGAGACTTTATTGTATGTCCCTTCACAGAAATTACATTTCAAAAATTACCTACCCTGAGATATATTTACTGGAGTAAAAAGTGACAAATGGCCCCAGTGTGTTTAAGGTCAGGCTGTTGGCAGGTGGATTTCATTGTGAGGTCAGCATGTTGAGCACTGAGGATCGTGTGTGTGTGTGTGTGTGTGTGTGTGTGTGTGTGTGTGTGTGTGTGTGTGTGTGTGTTTTAGAGTAGAATAGGATTGCACAGTTAAGTCCCTGCAGCCTAACTAATTAGCCAATCTGCTCTATGAGTCACCTGCCCAATCAGGTAAGCTGATAATCTGAGTGCCATATGCTCAAAAGGTACATGTAATGCAAATGCCTGCTCCTGACAAAACATGCGAGTGAATAAACCCTCAACCAACCCCAAAATAACAATCTTGTAACCTTTCTAATTTGAAACCACCACAGCATTCTTAAAAATAGCACATTTTAAGAAATGCAATGCCATTTTTAACTTGTAAACATGTGGATGTGTATTTATAGACAAAAATAGATCAAACACACAACCCACTAACAAATCCTTTCCTAAAGCATTGCAGATTTGTAACTCCTGATTATATACTTCTGGTGTAGAATTGTGACCAAATTTCTGAATTAAAAAGCAGTAACATTGAGCACATGGTTCAGGTTAAAGAAAGGGCACGATATTTCTCCATTCTGTCCGTCTGTGACTCGTTTTCCTGATAAGTCACATCTCACAGGTTAGATGGAGCATTTTGTCTGTGAAGGAATAGGTGGGTTTATGCTTAATAGACTTAATACAGTTCAATCTAACTGCATCTATGCTACTGTATCTGAGGAATGGACAGATGAAGGATCCGAGGGATATGAATATACTGTACACAGTCTGAGTCTGAAGTTTAATCCGGGGACTCCCTTCGTCTCAGACCAGATAAAGCTTAATTTCACTGATCACTGGATCTCAAAATCTGCACTGTAATTGAAGGACAGGGAGATAAACACCCAGATATGACCCACTTTTCCTGGCATTGTCTCTGTGTGTGAAGCATTATTCTCTCTGTAAGTCAGTGGATTAGTTGAAGTTTATCTGTATTTGTCATTGTGTCATATAATATCATACTGTCAAAGAGGGTCACAGTACTTGTCATAAACATTGCGTAAGTGTTTCTTCTTCTTCGTTCGTTTAATATTTTGAGTAGGCTGTTTTATCTGTGAGAAAAGGAAGGTAGGAAGTGAGAGTATGTGATGGGGTGGGGGTTAAATAAGAGAGAAATAGGGTTTGGTAGAAAAAAGGGTGAAAGGGGAAAGAGAGCATTAGAGAGGGAGAGGGACCACTTAACTGCCAAACTGCAAGACCACTGTAAGAGGATTAACCATATGCCATTTTAACCAGTGATACCCTTTCTTGTTCGCCCCAGGATTTCTTTCAGTCTCTCACTCTCTTTTATACAGTTTGAGATAAAAGAGTTGTTATATCTCTCACACGCACACATATAAATATATTATATTTAAATATAAATCTTTGTAACATTATTAATATCTGAACTGCCACTTTTGATCAATTTAATATAAATATTTGCTGAATAAAAGTATTGATTTCCTTCTTTTCCTTCTTCTTTTGACCCCATGTATCTACAGTCTTTTACAGAGACAGCTGGGTCTTTCAGTTTAGTCTTACCCTCCCTTAAACAATAAAATGTAATATTAAGAAAAAACTGAGGTTGGTCAGACTTCTTTCTAAGTGGACAGTTCTTCACTGCAATAAACTTAGTGAGGCTCATATAGCCTATAAGTTCAGCCAACTTCAACCCAGATATTGCTTGTTTGTAATCTTACAATGCTTAGATGCATTACCTAAAGAGTAACTAAACACTAAACCAACTTTTTTTAGTTAATGATCTGTAAGAATGGATCTTTATTAATACCAGTCATTGATTCAAGTAACTTTTTTAAAATTTGTGTATAAAGGGTTTCATTTCTACAATATATGGTGTAAAAACGTCTTAGTGCTGCCCTCTTCAGGTTAAACGGTGGCTACTGCACTTCGTGATGTACGCAGGTTTCAGCTCACCACGCGAGCTACGCCCTTGGCAGTATAAAAACCAGCTTGTTTCGTCAAGGACTGTAGCGAGTCATGAGTCAATCAGGATAGAGTGTTTTAGCATCTATTTGGTCCTCTCTATCTCCGCTGGGGTCCACCCACTTTTTCAGCATTTTTCAAATATTGCCAGTGGGTGGAGTCAGACTCTGACCAGGGCCTTAGTTACCCTTTAAAGCCACACTGTGGAACTTTTGGCCACTAGAGGCGCTCGACCTGTAACTTTCACGTCTAGCGTCCCTCGAGGCCACAAACTCCACAGCACTGTCGCAAATTAAAGTCAACAATCAACCGGTCAGCCTCCCTTGTCTTTAGAATGTGCATGCTTTCAGTGTTTGAGGCGGGCCGGGCAGCTTTGCCGCGCTCGATTCCCTTATAGCAGTCGACTGAGAGAGAGAGAGCGGGGTGAGCCCCGTGGGGCTTATCATGTCTGTGAGTGAATGTGGGCGCGGGACAGTGGGCACATTCACTGCACTGAAAACACCATCGGCCTTAGCTGACTGTATATGGGTGTTGGTTTAATTTTACAGAAACAGTGGGACATGTGGTGTGTAATGTTAGTGTTTGTGGCTACTACTGAGTCGCCAGCGAGCGAAGCAAATGCTGAACCAATGTTAATCCTCGTCCTGGCTTTTAATTTGTCACTCTCCCCTTTTCTGTTTTTTAGTTTCCTCTGATAAAACCGTGGCCTTCTTCCTTGCAGCTGATTTGCGGCCATGACGAAAACATACAGACGGCAATCAAACGCGAGTTGAGCACTAACGTCAGAATCAGAGGAAGTTTGGGGTGGTGGGGGAAGTGACGTATGCCAGAAAGCGGTCGAATTTTGTAGTTCTTTTTGTGCTCGGGTTCCTACCCGAAACCCGAAGTTACAAAGTGCTAGTAAAAGCGATACAGACACCTTCATGATACCAGGGCTCAACATAAAAAAAAATCCCCACTGGCCCCCGGGGCCAGTAGATCAGAGTTTTGCTGGCCCCTTCTATATTTTGACTGGCCCTGAAAAAAAAAGCACTTTTCCATTAAACTGTATTTATTGTATACATTAGGAATAGTGAAGGAAGTTCAGGAATTAAGAGAGGGAGCCTGGAGACATGCAAAAATAACCTAATTTCAGCATCCAGGAGATTATTTGTCAATACCTGCTCTCTCCTCATCTCGATCACTCTCTCTCTCTCTCTCTCTCTCTCTCTCTCTCTCTCTCTCTCTCTCTCTCTCTCTCTCTCTCTCTCTTTCCCTCAGTCTCCTCATCTTACTTATTAAAGCTAAAGTTATTCATTCAAGAGCAGTGGGTGATTTTCTTTTTGCCTTTAGTTGTTTGATTCGCAGTAATGTCGCAATCGTCCGCATATTAGACTGCTTCCCCTTTAAGAGTGCAGATCTAAGTCTACTACTGATGCACTACATTTTCTCAACTATTTCCATAACTGCGTCCATTTTAGACATAAACTGTTTAAGTGAATCTCCAAGCCAGTCATTTTGGCTCATTTTTGTGTACATTTGATCGTTTAGACGCGTTGCACGCGCACACGAAGCCCAAAGTATATACTTGTCTCGTTGCGGTCTATGTCGGAGCGCGCGCGCATCGGGGACAGCACCTCTTACGCCGATTTTTGTGCTTTTAATAGCTCTTTTTATTATTAAACGTGCCCCGCAATTTAGCAACAGAAGTGACTGCATTTTACAACGATCACCGATCGTGCTGATTCTGTATTAAAGTTTGAGTTAAGGAGAAATGACAGCGTGCTACTGTAGCCTACTGCTGTGATGGGGACGTTGCGCTAGACCGAATCCAGTTTTTAATGGTTTTACCTCAAATATATATTAGATAATCTTTGGAAGCTGAAATCTAAAATAAAATAATATCACATCTCATAATGTAACCATAACTTGAATGTTTAGTTCTGTCCTCCGTCAAGTGTTGTGCGCGCTGTGGCACCGCGTGAGATCTCTCTCACTCTCTCTCTCTCTCTCTCTTCTGGACTGCGCGAATATCAAAATGCATCACAGACAAATGGTTTCATTTTATTATATATAGGCCGACTCAGCGAGATGGTTAATTTATTTTATAGCAATAATAAATGATAGCCTACATGTATTTCTCCAGCGACAGCAATAACAAGCTTATCGATACAGCGGTCTTTCAAAATTCAGTCCCGTTTAATACCGGGTTTCGGTACCCATCCATCCCTACCAGGTGTAGGCTACTGTGTTTTCCATGACTCTAGGAATGTCCAGCCTCGTAGTTCTTTGGCATTTTAACACGTTATAAATAACCTGAAGGAACATTGACACTCTTCGCCACACTGTGTATGACGTTTGCTGTTTGTTTTGCTGATCGTCAGTTACTGGCCCGCGCGGGCAAGTGACTGGCCAATCAACTATCCCGACATACTCTTTTACTGGCCCCGGGCCATCGGGCCATTGGTTATGTCGAGCCCTGATGATACGGCAGACATGTCTTTCAACCTAGTGTTAGTCGATGTACCATCTCAATGGGTTTTGGTAATATATTATAAAGGTTGAAAAGTTCCACAGTGTGGCTTTAAACTATCAGGGTAGAGCTATTGGGTCAATTCATTAAATAGTGGAGTGAATTGTGTTTTGTAATGATGCTATATTGTTTTGGCTGTGACTTGTAGTAAAGCAGTGCTGTTAGTGTTTTAAAGCGCAGTCTTGGCCATGGAGTTATATTTTGGATCATGTTCTGTTGATCCCACTGCAAAGTGTCATGCCAGAGAAAAAATACCTGCTAAATTTAGGACAACTGTAAAGAGGCTTATCCTTTTATGCAAAGGTGTTTTAGGGTTAAGTGTTTGTTTATGTTTGTGCATGAGCATTACAGTGGGCAGTTCACTTCTGCAGTGCATTGCAGAATATATGTCACATTTACATATCACTCATTATGCATAAATATGTTTCTCTTTGTGTGTGTGTGTGTGTGTGTGTGTGTGTGTGTGTGTGTGCATGTACATGCTAGTAAGAGTATTATTATATTAGTGTAAACTACAGTATGGTATTCTATATACTAGTAATATGGTCATAATGTTTGTTAAACTCTCAGAACCTAAACTTTATTACAGAAAACTTTCTGCATTTTTATATCTTCATTAAGATATTTAGTATGTTTATAATTATCATATCATTATCCTAATTTTTTTATTATTATTATTCTAATTGGCTGTTTTATTTATTTATTTTTTATTTATATAAAATTATTTTATAAAGATACTTAATGTCATAATGAAAACATACAGAAAGTTTCTGGTGAGGTATAAGGTTCAAAGAGGTATATTTAATTTTGTGTGAGTTCTCCACTATTGCTATCAGTATCACCCTCTCACCTGAAAGAGGTGAGGTAAAGGCTATGTTTAGTTCAGACCAAATAAAACGTGATGGATGAGACTGTGTTGTAGTTTCTTGTAGCTTTAAAAAATAAGTTTAAATGATTTTTTTTTACAAATATTCCATAAACCATAACTACCATTCTCAATTTTCAATTTAATACAATTTGTGACTTTAAGTAAAGTGCTTTTTTCATCGAGGTCTACTTACAATACTTACATTTTGTGTGTGTGTGTGTAGAAAACTAATAATAGCATTCATTTTGAGTGTAAAGGAGACCTCCTGGGAAAAAGTCTCAGGTTACACACCTACAACGGTTCCCTGAAAATAGCTAATGAGATGCTGTGTCCAAGGGGGTAATCCATCTACCGGCCGGGTGTCGCCATCTTGTAGCAGAACTTCACTTGAGTTAGCATTTCCATTGACTCCCATTCATTTTGCATCACTTTGACAGCGTATAACTTTACATCTAAGGCGTTTGAACACTCCATTTGTCCATTATTTATTTCTAAAGAAACACAACAATGTATAAAATGCTCCATTACCTTGTAGCTTATGTTATGGCCCCGTAGAAGCAGTTTTTTTGAAAAAGTAGGCTAACGATTGCTTCATAACCACGTGACTCTCTGTCACACTGTAGAGAGATTACCGTATGGACAGGAGGGGAAACTCACAGCCAATCAGGGAAACATGGAGGCAAAATGACAAAATCATTAATCAGAATACCTAGCAAAAGTTTCTGGAGATCTCCTACTCACACTATCCGCCTCTGCAAGTTTCAGAAGGGAATGATTCAGATTTCTCATGCCACAGCCACTAGAAGACAGACGGGTTGCTCACGTCACATCTACGTCGTCAAGCTCTGTTTGAGTCGGTTTGAGTCTGCAGGAATGGAAGTCCTAAAAATTTGCAAAAAATGTGCTTCACTTGTCTCAATTGAGTTCCAATGAGATGGCTCTGTCCACTTCTTATACTGTCTGTGGCTGCGTCCCCTTGGGATCACTATGGAGGAATGCCTTGGGCGTGAAGATATTATAACCTAATACTTGAGCATTATACACACTTGCACTCACACACACTAACAGGTGCACACATCTTTGTGTGGACTCTCCATAGGCGTAATGGTTTTTATACTGTACAAACTGTATATTCTGTCTCCTTACCCTGCCCCTATCCCTAAACCTACCCCTCACAGGAAACATTCAGCATTTTTACATTTTCAAAAAAAACATTACTTAGTATGATTCATACACTGTTTTCCTCGGACCGCTGGCTGGTCCCCACAATGTAGGTGATTTCAGGTTTAACTATACTTGTAGGGACATTTGGTCCATACAATGTAATATAAACATGAACACACACACACTGAACACAGCCTACATTACAAAGAAATGTAGGCTGTAGAGATGCTAATGCAACACTGACAACAACACTCTGATGTCATTGTCACTGCACTGTTAGCAGGTCTGTGATATTACTCTGTCAAGTAACATTAATATATTGTTTTAGTGGTGCATGACCCAGTATACTGTGTGATTCTAATTGCACGTGTATGGCCTACTTCTATAACCCCTTTACCTAAACATTAATGCCCTTTCAACAGGCTGAACTAATAGCAACAGATCAATTAAATAACACATATCTACTTGTTTCTCAGAATTAAACTTTCAACATTTTACTAAAACTTACTTGCCTTCTCACAAATGTTACTCCTGTGAAAGTAATATACACAGGGCAGCAGAACTTTCTTGTGCTTTGAAACAAACCAACTCTATGAAAATGTGAGTTTTTTTAAGGTTTCTCGAATTTCCAATTAGTAACCGTCACATTTTATTTTATTCTGCTATTTTTTTTTGTTACAGATCTCATTGTTAAGGTGGTACAGCAGAACATGGGAGGAATCAAAGGGGATGATTACAAGAAGGTGTGTTTGGTTCCGCAAATTATTTATGTGCTTATATAATGACCACACTGTATAGGCCTATAATACAATAAAAAACAACATACCGTTATTGTATATAATAGCTATGGAAGCACATGTTCCAATCTCAGTTCCTTTTTTCTTTCTATTTGCCATGCACACTGATGTCTCTTCAACTCTACGGCAATACAGCCAGAGAATGTTGTATTACTACTACAGGTACTGTTTAAAAATGACAATTCTAATGACTTGTTCATGTCAAGTTACTGATATGTATAAAGGAATTTAAAATGTGATAAAATATTGCATTTAGTCAATTAACAAATAATTTGTTCCTGAACCACATATAAAATACAATTGTTATCTTCATTTGGTCTTTGCTCAGCCAATATTAAGATTGATTGAAATTAAATCATCTCCTCTCCTCACCTCTGATTTCCTCTCATCTCCAGGCTATCTACTATGAGCTTGGCTTCATAGTCCTGACAGTACTTGGAGTGTTGTTTGTGCTGTTCATGCCAATAGTGGGTCTGTGCTTCTGTGTGTGCCGATGCTGTGAGAACTGTGGGGGTGAGATGCATCAGAGACAGAAGAAGAACGGCGACTGCTTACGAGGCTTCTACATGGCCACGCTCATCGCTACCTCTGTCTTCCTCGCGTGAGTCTTCCTCACTTTCAAAACGTGTTTGTGACTCCTTTTTAACTATTCCACATGCTTCTAAAAGTGACTTTTTAACACTTTATTTTAAAGGTTAATATTATTCAGTACTTAAATGTAGAATTATAGTGTGACAAAGACTTGTGACTTGTTATGCATAATGTTGAAATGAAAGTGTCTAGTTCTGAATTTGTACAAATTATATTTTAGTCTTTTTGAGATAATAATTAGCACGGTCCAATAATCAGTTCCAGTTAACAGTAGTACTTCCCCTTGAGTCAGTTGGACAGCATTGTCAGTGGATAATTATGGATAGTAGAATTTGTTTTGTGAATGTTGTAAAATATATAAAACGAATGTTCTCAATGAACTGATAATTAAATATGATCAAAGTCCCTTTAAGGGAAGTCATTTCCATCTTTGAAATGCCTCTCAGGCAGCTATGTAAGTCATGCAAGTGCAACTTCTCTTTGAATGGGGAAACATCAAATTCTACAAAGCTGTGTTGTCTCATAAATTTTGTTTCTAAATGCCCAAAATAATGACAAAAAAAATGAATTTCTCTGGCTGGAATGCGCATCTGCAGTAATAAACAGAACAGAGTATTTCTATATACAGGAGCTCCTAACGACAGCTGCAGTGGCGCTATATGACTTTATTTATTGGGGATTGGCTTTTTTACTTTGAAGGCGGTACTTATTTCACCATATTGCGCATTGCACTTTCTCCCATTCCTAGTAATATAATTCTTTGCATTTCTTAAGTCTTTGATATAATGCATACATTGAATTCTGAGACATCTTACTCATTTGACATATGATTTTTGCATGCTTTGTAACAGAAAAGTACCCATATTTAAATGCATTAGTCCCTACTATAGCCAAATAGCCAAACAAAAGCATTACTGTGCAGTAACTATTATATATATATATATATATATATATATATATATATATATATATATATATATATATATATATATTAGGGCTGCCCTCTACTAAAGATTTCTCTAGTCGACTAGTAGTCGTTCATTTAAGTCATTAGTCGACTAATCGCGCATTTATATTAATTAGCTATTAATCATAATTAAACATAAAGCTTGCCACAGCGCACCGTCAAAGTAATGATTATGAATGTGTCGTGAAAAAACCCAGAATGAGATTGTCTAAACATTTTAATAATTTATTGTTAATGTTTTCAGTGTTTTCGGCTGCAGAGATTAAGTCAACGATGCTGACTCTTGTCATCTCCCTAGTTGTGGAAGTGCCTATATAGACCCCTTTTTGAGCCAATACAAATGGCTAATACAAACCAGCACAGATTTGGCTACATAATAAGGAGCTTAAATTATGATGATTATTATTAAAGCTGCAGTCTGTAGTTTTTTTTTTTTTTTTGGGGGGGTTTAAAAATTATCCAAAATACATATTTGAGAAAATGCATAACCAGGCAGTGTTCAAAACTAACTGCTTGCCTAAACTTGTTTCAAAGACTGATTTTTTTTTTTTTTTTTTTACAAAAACAACGTTTTTTGATTTTACAAAAATAAAAGTAGACACTTTACAGTTTGCATTACTCTTATTAGTCTAGCAGGAGAAATAAGTTCCCACGTACCACTCCGGCATCTGTATGACATGCAGTAAGCACGCTCTCCGCACAAATACTTAGATATAATGCGCCTAATAATAGCACAAATTTGTCTAGGTTAGCCTAACATTAGAGCGAGCAGACTTGTAATGTGCTGCTACGTACATGTTTACAAGTGATAAGCCATATTTGAGGTTGTTAAATGATAGGCGAATGTTTGGTTTTCCTGCTGTTAACAAGAACGTTAACGTTTGTCACAGCCTGTGTGTAGTTTTTTTTTCTGTGACTAAACGACTAATAATAGTTTGGTCAACTAAGTCTCTTCTAGTTGCCTAACGGTTAGTCAGCTATCAGAGGACAGGCCTAATATGTTTTACTGTCTATATACATTATATATATATATACAGTATATGAAGAGTTCAGATGCAAAAGCCTCTAAATGCCATTTGAAATTTTCTTCTAAAATGATCATTTTTATCAAGCTTGTATATTTAAGTCCAGTAATTTCACTTAAATGACAATTAACAGGTAATCCTCATTGCAATTTAAGTGAAATCACTGAACTTAAATATAGCTTGATAAAAATGATCATTTTAGAAGAAAATTTCAAATGGCATTTAGAGGCTTTTGCATCTGAACTCTTCATATATATATTCAATGTACAGAATATTTAAGAAATGTTTCATAACATATGCAGACCAGTAAATGTGTTACTGTGTCCTGTGGCCAGTTTGCATGGGAATGTGAAGAGTGATTCCAACTGGGTACATTAGACTTATTTATGTCTAGAAAAAAAAATAGAGGTCACAGATACAGTAGCTGCTCTCTAATAAACACAAGCTGTGCTGCTCCACACTAATCTAGTCAAGGATAGTTAGTGTTTGTGCACTTGAGTTTTAATGTATTTTTTCTGCCAGATTTGGATCCTTAATCATTTTTAAACTGACATTAGGAATTGTGATTTTTAATTGGGAAAATTGTCAATTTAGAGGTTTGTTCTAACCAGTTGATTTGCACCATTGCTAGAGTGTGTAGTGAACACACCTGAAGTGGTCTAGAATGACACAGACACATTCACACATGTGACATTGATAGTCCTGAGTCTGTCCGGAGAGAAAGTCCCCTTTTTATTTCTGTACCCCATCCCCCTCTTTCTTTTTTCTTTTTTTTTCTTTTTTTCTTTTTTACTGTGACAGTGCTGACAGCAGTTGCTTGGGTCACAATGAGCGTTTGTGAGGCATAGACTGTACTGTGAGGTTGTGTATGTGTCTTGATGGACTTTCAATGACTCACTGAGAGGTTTGCTGTAATTGTGCTGGACGAGGTCTGGGAGCAGAGATCATGACTGTGCAAATCTGCTGTTTCTTTCTTCACTCTTTTCCTTTTCTCTCTCTTTGGCTTCCTTTGTCGAATCAGATTTCCCCTTTATTAAATCTTTTTTTTTTACTGAGAGAGGAGTGAGACTGAGAGAGACAGTGAAAGAGGAAACGAGAGATTGGGGGGACAGAGAAGGAGGTTTGTCTGGCAATAACCTGTAATCAGATGCCACAATTTAATATGTATCTGCACCACTCAATTAGTGAAGTGTTATCTTTGGTTTGTGGCTAGTATGAGCACCAGTGCATGTGAGCATTTGCATCTTAAAATATATATTTTATATATATTTAAGCTATGTATTTTAACAAGGTTATTTATTTATTCATAAAAAAATTTATTACCATCCAAAGGTTTTGTGTTTGTTTGTTTTTGAAAGAAGTCTCATGCGTATCAAGGCTGTTTATTTGATCAAAAATACAGTAAAACAGTAATATTGTAAAATATAACTACAGTTTAAAATAACTTTTTTTTTTATTTTAATATAGCTTCAATGTCACATGTTCCTTCAGAAATCATTCTAACATGATGATTTGCTGCTCAAGAAACATTTCTTTTTTATTATCAATGTTGAAAAAGTTCCATTTAATTTTTATGGAAAATTTTCAGGATTCTTTCATGTACTGTGGTAATTTGAAATATTTGTTGGAACAATCACTTTTAATCAATTTAATGCAATATTTTGAATAAGTACCTTACTCTACTGTCTCCAAGGAGTTCTATAATACCTGGAGAAGACTATCTGTTAGCATTCCTATTCATAGCAATGCTGTTGTTTGGCTTTAGTGTAGGACACGGTGTACAGATATCTGCCATCTTTGTTCCAGGATTTTTTTTTTTTAAACCAATCACCTGAGCTGTAAATGCGTCTTGACTAACTTTCTTTCAAATACCGTTTAGCTACTAAGTATACAAAATATCATATGTCAAATGAAATCTGATATCTCAGAAGTCACGATACAGTAGTCAAATAAATTTCTGATGACATTTGGAAGTGTGCAACGATTAGATACTTTGCTTTTCAATTAGGGTTGTGGGGTTAAGAAGCCATCAGAATTGTTGGATCTTTTCAAACGTAGGCTAATGCTAACTGGGAAATACGTAGCTGTAACCCTTGTAAGTCCCTTGAATCACATTAATTAAACAAGGGTGCATTTTCCAACATTATCTATGGTTGCAAGTTCATTTTGTTTCCAATATAAGTGTTCAACGGATCTTGCAACTGTACTTGGCTAATGATATTTGGTTAACACACCTCAGTTTGGCTGTTCTTAGCATGACATTAGCACCACACTGAGGATGTTGGAAATTACTGCATGTCACCGATAGCAATATATAGAGCAGGGATATTTGGATTATACATATTTGAAAAAAACAAAAAACAAAAACCATATACTATATATATATATGTATGTATATTCACAAACTCCCTCCCTCAGAGTCATACATTAGACCAGACGATCAATTTTACTATTTTTACCATTTACTGATTTATTCTAATTTACTCATTCCTAAATCTGCAGTTTGTCATATGTTTCCCCAACATAACATGTGTCATAACAGTACCTGTAAGGATATTTCTCAAATGTGTTGCTTTGTTTACAGAGTGGGAGTGACGATCACCTACGCAGCAAACCAGAACATCACATCTCAGATCAAGAGCACCAGACGTCTTGTCAGTACTAACATAAGAGACCTGAAATCTTTTGCCAACTACACACCAGCGGTACGCCATTAGCTCATGGTCAAAGTGGACAAATTTGTGAACAAAGTTAAGAGTATTACAGTGTTATTGTTAGGTGGAAAGATAATCAGATTAGCTAAAAAATTGGTGCTGTTGGTGCAGATTCTATGTGGGCCTGATCAGAAGCACAGCAACACAGACATATTTTCATACACTAAGTCTAAGTCTTTTTGTCTTTTTTCCCTTTTTTCTTTTGTAGCAAATAGATTACCTGACTGCGCAGTACACAACAGCCAAGAACAGAGTATTATCAGACTTAGACAGTAAGTATTCTCTCTTTCTCCCTCTGCCGTGTCTCAATGTGAACATACACTAACGGTGAAAATTTTGGAGTTGGTAAGATTTTCTTTTTTACATTTTTTCAGAGAAGTCTCTTATGCTCACCCAGGCTGCATTTATTGAATCAATAATGGAGTAAAAAGAGTATTATTGTGACATTTTATTACAAGTCAAAATAACTGTTCTGTATTTTAATATATTTAAAATGTAATTTCCTCCTGTGAAGTAGCCATTACTCCAGTAATGATCCTTCAGAAATCCTTCTAATATGCTGATTTCGTGTTCAAGACACATTTCTTATTATTATCAGTGTTGACAGTTGTGTTGCTTAATATTTTTATGGAAACCATGATACAGTAATTAATTTATTTCAGGATTCTTTGACGAATAACAGAATTTATTTGAAATAGAAATCCCTTTCTAACAGTTTAATGTGCCCTTGCTGAATAAAACTGTTCATTTCTTTTCTAATCTTACTGACCCCAAACTCTTTAACTGTAGCATACTTTATGCTGGAGCTGTGTTTAATTTTTAATCGCACTATCAATGTGGTTTATCAGATATTGGGACTCTGCTGGGTGGACAGATTCATAATCAGCTGGAGAGAGAAGTAGTACCTGCTTTAGACAACGCTCTTCGCATGACATCAGGTGCAAAAACAAACATACAGTACACCAAACTGGACTCACATTTTAATGTGGGATTTCAATGCAAAACCATGAGTCTTATTTACTAACCATTCACTATCCAGTTTAACCACACATTGAAGTGTCTGTCGGAAAGTATTGTGTGCAAATAAATGACAGGCGCAATTCACATTCTCTTTTATTCTCTTCCCTTGTGAGTTTAAGATCAATTTCAAGAATTTTCACTCATTTTTCACCATGGGGTTTTATAGTTTAGCCTGATAAACAGAACTGACTAATTGCGAAACCGTAATGTCCACCTACACATCTTTTTCTTTCCTGCTCACACATGTGCACATTGTAGAAGTTAAAGAAGCTGACCAAGATTCAGGATTAAAATCTCTTTTGCAAGAGTGACCTGGTCTAGAGGACAGCAAATGACAAACCGAAATGTTCAGCCAGAACAAATTTCAAGACATTTTGATGTTGCTAGTAACTTGCTCAACACACTCACACTGATACTATGCTTATTAATTTGTTCCTTTCTGTTTCTGTTGCTTGTGATTTTGGATAAAAGTTAAAGTGGAAGGTGCTATTAAAGGTAAAAGTCAGAGGTTTCACCCACGTGTTTTGTGAACAGAGATTGTGGTTGTTGGTGTTGTTGTTCGTTCTGTTGATATAAGCAGTCCTGTGTATCTTTATGTAATAATGCAATATCTTTCGTTTCATCAATTTTTTTTAAATGAGAACCTAAATAGCTGCAGAAAAATCAGAAGAGAGACACAAATTTGTATGAGAAAAAGGCATATACATAAAAGAGTTTTGGTTGTTCTGTGATCAGTTGTGTATTTGCAATAGTGTAATCCCTTCCAGTGGTTCAATTATTTATTTTTCTTCATGTGATTGTGTTGTAATGAAAGTGCTCTGTGTGTGTACAGCCATGCGGGAGGCCAAAGAGGCATTAGAGAGTGTGACCACATCACTGGAGATCCTTCAGGAAGGGACTGGCAGACTTCAGAACTCTCTTCAATCTGAACGTGCGTCTCTTTCAAACACACTCAACGACCAGGCCTGCTCTAATGGAGACGTAGCACACACCTGCAGCAACATCCGCGGAACACTCAGCCAGCTCGCTCTCAGCGCAAACTTTATTGGGGTAACACTAACACGCACAGCCCTTCTTTTATCCCAGTTTATGTGCACGGACAACAAAAAATAAACCATTTGTAGGAAATCAATGACTCATGAGGTGAAATGTCCTCTGAATGGCACTAAAAGTGAATTTTATTTAATTTTGAGCAGATGATGCTTCTGAATCTATAACTGAACTTTACATTTAGTTATTTGTAAAATAGTATAATCATGATATAATCATGATATAATCAAATATAATGTTTTTCCCATGAGACTTGGTAAAGACTATATCAGTGTATCAATTTAGACAGGAGATATTGAGGGCTCATCCATTCACCATGAAATCATAATAGACAATTCTAATATTTTATGGATTATTGCAGTGTTTGTTTTATATGAATATATATATATATATATATATATATATATATATATATATATATATATATATATATATATAAATTAAATCAAAATAGACAATTCTAATATTTTATGGAATATTGCAGTATTCCATAAAACGCACCGTTTTGTGTCGGCAGCTGTGGTTTGTCTGTATTTTAGCTACTTTTTAGCTTTTACAGAACTTAAATTTATGACAAAAAATCATCAGAGGGACTTAAATTTATGTTAAAAAAAAAAAACAACAACCTTGTTTTTCATTAACTGACATTTCACCAAAGTACTAAAAATCTGCTTTATATGTTTGTTATATGTTGAATATTGTACAATTGTACAGTATGTTGGTCTGTGTGGTTTATTTGTGACTCCTGTGTGACATCCAATAGTTGCCTGAGGTTGAGGCGCCTTTGGCCAATCTGGACGCTGTGCTTGAAACGGACCTCAGCAATATTGTACAGAAGGTCAGATGGGTCTATCTCTATCATGTACCCACTAATTCCCCCATAATGTATTGTGACAGTTTCCTCACCACCTTTTCTTTTTGTTTATCTCTTCCAGGGCTACGCTTCCTTTAATGACACACCAAGGATGGTCAGGGAACAGACAAAAGGAATTGTGTCGGGTGAGGGCATTCTCTTTATTCATCAATCTAGCTTGGTGCCAAAACCTTGTCTGTTGACTTAGAGACATACTGTAGGGAGTGCTGCCTATGATGCCTTAATGCTGTGCCTTCATATAGGAGACTCATTAGGTTTTTCAACTGAGCATCTATCTGTACTCAACATGTTAACTTTATTTGTTCTCTAAAAACTAAAATTACCAAAAAACGAAAGTTTATTTTGTTCTCGTATCTGTTCCTTTGCATTTGGAAACCGGTCTGTCTTTTAAAAAATGAAGCTCTACCCAGTAAGTGTGCCTCAAATACTGTGTTTTTATATTTTATATAAGTTTATTTATCACATCTCTATATTCCCAAACACATATTCACTTAATCTTTCTGTGTGTCTCTCTCCATTAAAGAAGTGAAAGGGCTGCTGGATAGGACGTGTGGAGAGATAATTGGATTCACAAAGATGTTCCCGTTAGAACCAGCACTTGAGAACTTCACAAAGTTCCTGACAGAGAGCCAGAAGAACATTGAGACTTACTACCCCCAGATCGACCAGCTGGACTTCTACAGGTACTTCTATAGAATACTAAGTTAAGCATAAGTTCTGCAACATTAGCAAGTCATTCTTCCATAACACTAACAAAGTTAGTTTTTCTCCTAACAAACACACTTGCCGCAGTGACATAAAAAAAAAAAAAAACGAACAACAGTCAGCATTAAACGATTTATTTTGTATAGTTTCTTTGCAAAACAAGAATGACACTCTCTACTGCTTGTAATCCATTGCAGTATGTTAAATAGCCTATGTTTTCATAACAGTATAAAATTATTAATTACTAATGTTTCCCCTTTTGTAGAGATGGTAATGAAATTGAAAGGTTAACATAGATGTTCAGCTACATCTAATTGTATTAATAGTATTTCTTTTTTTTATTTGTAATATATTTCAATATCGTATTACTACAGAAATGTAACAAATTGCTGTCTTATTCACTTTTGTATTATGTTAGGTTTTGAACTTAAGTTTAACAGTTTGAAAGGAGTATGTAAGCAATTGCAAAAATGTGTAATGCGTTCTTGTTGAATGTATTATGTATTAGGCCTGATTTATTTTTTAAAAATTTAACAAAAATCTTGCAGTCACACTGTACACTCTCACTTCACTCAATATCTCTTTATCTCTATCTTTGTGTCTCTAGATGGATAGGGTGTGTAGTGATCTGCTGTATGGTTGTGCTGGTTCTGGCCTTTAATTTCCTGGGTTTGCTGTGTGGATCATGTGGCTATGATAAAAATGCCACTCCCACCACACGTGGATGTCTGTCCAACACTGGAGGAAACCTGCTGATGGCGTGAGTTACCACGGAAACACCAAAACAACATATACCATAATACTCAAATACATAAAGCACAGCCTGGCAAAATTTGCCCATTGACCCCTGTCCATTATGGCCTACTAATTATCCCCATAGAGTGGGGCCAAAAAGTATTTAGTCAGTTTTCATTATAGGTACACTTCAACTATGAGAGACAAAATGAGAAAACAAAATCCAGGAAATCATATTTATTTGTAAATTATGGTGAAAAATAAGTATTTGGTCGTCCACAAACCAGCAAGATTTCTGGTTCTCACAGACTTGTAACGACTTCTTTACGAAGCTCTTTGTCATCCTCTCGTTACCTTTATTAATGGCACCTGTTTGAACCTGTTATCTGTGTAAAAGACACCTGTCCACAGCCTCAAACAGTCACACTTCAAACTCAAACATGGCCAAGACCAAAGAGCTGTCGAACGACACCAGGAAGAAAATTGTAGACCTACACCAGACTGGGAAGAGTGATTCTACAATAGGCAAGCAAGTTGGTGTGAAAAAATCAGTTGTAAGAAATTGGACAAAGTGATCATGAGAACGGTGAGCAAAATTCCCAGAACTACACGGAGGGACCTGATGAATGACCTGCAGAGAGCTGGGACCAAAGTAACAAAGGCTACAATAAGTCACACACTACACCGAGAGGGACTCAAATCCTGCAGTGCCAGATGTTTCCTCCTGCTTAAGCCAGTACATGTCCAGAATAGAACTTTTTGGTAAAAAATATCAACTCGTCGTGTTTGGAGGAAGAAGAATGCAGAGTTGCATCCCAAGAAAACCGTACCTGTGAAGCATGGGAAACATCATGCTTTGGGGCTGTTTTTCTGCAAAGGGGACAGGAAAACTGATCTGTGTTAAGGGAAGAATTTACAGGGCCATGTATCGTGAGATTTTAAGCCAAAACCTCCTTCCATCAGTGAGAGCCTTGAGGATGAAATGGGGCTGGGTCTTCCAGCATGACAATGATCCCAAACACACCGCCCGGGCAACAAAGGAGTGGGTCCGTAAAAAGTATTTCAAGGTCCTGGAGTGGCCTAGCCAGTCTCCAGACCTCAACCCCATAGAACATTTGTGGAGAGAGTTGAAAGTCCATGTAGCCCAGCGACAGCCCCAAAACATCACTGCTCTAGAGGAGATCTGCATGGAGGAATGGGCCAAAATACCAGCTACAGTGTGTGCAAACCTGGTGAAGACTTACAGTAAACATTTGACCTCTGTGATTGCCAACAATTGACAATTGCCAGGTTATGTTATAAAGTATTGAGTTGAAATTTTGTTATTGACCAAATGTTTATTTTCCACCAACATTTACAAGTTAAGTCTTTAAAGGGACAGAGCAGTGTAGAATAAAGGTAAAACATATGAAAAATAATGACGTTTTTTAAAAACGAATCATGAACACATGTTACAGTGCACCCCACAAACACAATCAAGCTTGTTTTACCACCCCTTTAAAAATCCTACAATGTGATTTCCTGGATTTCTCATTTTGTCTCTCATAGTTGAAGTGTACCTATGATGAAAATTACTCATCATTCTAAGTAGGAGAACTTGCTCAATCAGAGGATGACTAAATACGTTTTGGTCCCACCATATATACTGATTGGCTTCATCACTCTCCTCTCCACCAATAAGCTTGTGTGTGGTGGGGGTTCTGCCGCAAAATGGCTGCCGTCGCATCATCCATGGATGCTGCACATTGGTGGTAGTTGAGATTTCCCCTTCCATATGTAAAGCGCTTTGAGTACCAAGAAAAGTGCTATATAAATGTAACAAATTATTGTTATTATTATTACTTATCTACACAGCACCTTCCCTAAAAGTGTATTTCAAATTATATTTGATTATAGTTAAGTTATACTAACTTCTCTTTTTCACTATTTTGCTCTGTTGCTGAGCAGCTCTGTAGGCTTCAGCTTCATCTTCTCTTGGGTGCTCATGGGAGTTGTAGTCACCACATTTGTTGTTGGCGGAAACATAGAGAAGCTTTTGTGTGAGCCGCTGGCTAACAGACAGATTTTTAAGGTACTGGCACAAAACTCTATGGTTAACAAAAATTGTACACACATTCATTATGTACATACATATTTACATTGCCACTTATCTCACCTCAGCAGTGGCAACATGAACACAATTAGTGCATTGTACCTAACGTTTTTAATGCAAGTACATAGTAGTAAAAAGACACAAAATAAAAAGTGTGACCCAATTTGATTTTCAGCTTAATAATAGATAAAAGCTTATAATGTAACTGTAGAAAAACCTACCTGTGACAAAAGTCTCCAACACGCAGCACAGTTGCACCAGTTCAGATCAGATCATTCCGATCCTGTCCCCCCCCCTCTCTCTCTCTCTCTCACTTCTCTTCCTGTCCACTCTTCACTATATACTATATATAAAAAAGGCAAAAATAAATCTTTAAGGAAAAAAAAGAACACTTTACTTTAAGATGTCCTTATTACAGTGCAGTATACAATTAAGTACTGAGTAATATTAATTGACAAGTACTTAATATAGGGTTAGGTTTAGTTACATGCACATAATTTAACAATTTTACTATTGTAAGTAGATGTAACAGGTTTACCAAGGAAACTGTGGTTACACTTTATTACACATGTTACAGTGTAATTTTACAAATAAGTACTGAGCAATATAATTTAACAACATGTACTTACTATATAACTAGGGTTAGGCTTTGGTTTAGGGTTAGTTGCTTATAGTTGTGCATACTTTACTGTTATTACTATAGTACGTAAGTACATATAAGATACTTACTGACACTGTAAAATAAAGTGGTGCCAAAATATACTGATTAGCATTATGGAAAATTGACTCCTTTGAATTTAATTTGGATTTTTTATTGCTGTGCAGATTATTGACACACCATACATGGTCCATCCTGCCAAAAAGAACGTCCTTCCTGGCATGCTGTTTCAAGATCCAAATATCGACCTTACTATCGGCAGTATGTACAGGTAAGTGAGCAAAGATCAATGCTAAAGATCAATGAGAAGAAGTTATTTTAAATCTTTAGCTCACCCAAAACTGAAGATGTGGTCATAATTAACCTTGTGTCGTTCCAAACCCAAAAGACTTTCGTTCATCTCTGAACTATATTATATATTTTTTCAAATATATTTTTTAATGAAACCCGAGAGATTTCTGTATCTCTAGTGAAAGTCTTTGACCCTTTAAAAAATTAATAAAATAATAATAATAAAAAAAATTAAAACATATCTTCATTTGTGTTTCGAAGATGAGTTTGGAACGAGTTTTTGGATGAACTATATGTAATAAATAATTTATTTGACATTAGAATCTGTTTTCTCTTTGAGAAGATTGATTTACTGTGTTGATTTACATCTCTTTTTTACTTTTTCTCTTGCTCATAGAGATTGTTATGAGAATAATGGTTTATATTCAGCATTACAACTGGAGACCAAGTTCAACTTCAACAAGTTTCTCAATGCCACAGTGGTGTGTGAAAAAACAAAAAGCATTTCACATTTTTCTTTTGTATATATCAACTGCACACACTGAACATGACATCAATACCCTAACCACGTGTTTGTGATTTCTTAACAGTATAACATGGAAATTGCCAAGATATTTAATAGCGTGAATGTGGATCTCCAGGGAATGCTTCTTCTGGAACAGGAGGGCAAAGATAACCTCATTGACTTCGCCAACACAGGCATTGGAGAAATCGACTATCAGGCTTATCTGACTGAGGTAACCCACCCTCGCACTCTCATAGACACTTGCAGGCACAACGGTAGAACACACTTTAAGGATGATTTCATTGACAGGTGAATAAAGGAGTGACGGTTGTGGATCTTTTGTCCTACGCAAATGATCTTGAAGCTCAAGCAGACCAACTGGTGAGTCAAATACAAATTAATCACTTTCAACTGGTAAAAATGCCAACCACTTAGTGCCACATGTGAAGATATTAGCAGTTCAGTAGGTCAGATATTATTTACAAAGTGAGACATGTCAGTTAACACTGAGTGGTCAGTCTATGGAACATTTTGAAACTTTATATGGCAATCTCCCCTCCAGTGTAGAGGGACACAGGCACTGCATTCATGAGGTGAAAACACACAGCTTCAGGATGTGTGTGGAGCTACAGTGTGTGTGCTAATGGGAATATGACTGAGGGCCTTTTACAGCACTTGGGCATAAAATGTTAGTCCGAGGAGTGAGCTTATTCGTTAATAGATATTGTTTATAGTATAGATGGTAATAGATATTGTCATAGATATTGTTTATATAAACAAACAAGTCTTGCAAGTTTATGTATTTTACAGTAGAATGATATTTCTGCATGAGTTTAAAGCAAAATTCAAAACTTATCATTTTTCTTTGGCTTATAATTGTAGCTGATTTGTGCTGTGTCTGGTCTGTCCTGTAACAATGTAATATTGTACATGGTGTTTAATGCTGCTGATGTCCTATTTAAATAAAGTCGTTAAATTTTAAAATATAAACATTCGTCATAAAATATTACAATTTTAAATCTATTATCTAAACAAAGAGTGAAGTAAGCATAAAACATATTTATTGAATGAAAATTATGTATAAAGATTTTCACAAGTTACGTGTCTTGCCTAACAATATCACAATAACTAAATGAAATTGAATTTAATATTTAAATGTATTATTGAATTAAATTTCATATAAATAAAATACTAGTTCTGAAATTAGCCTTAGTAAGTTTATTGTGTTTTACATTTTATTCCAAACATTTCATTTACAACACAAAAAGTTTTTTTTTTTTACTATAAACTTGTTTTTTAAAGTGTTTTGGGGTGGGACAATCATACATTTTCAATGTATCTCTCTCCCACTTTCTTTCTTAGCGACGTGGGGCTCTTGAGAATGCGCTCAAGGGTCATGCCAGCAGTATCAGACAGATCCACAAAGATCAAGTGGTGCCAATGGAGCAGGCTATGGTAAAACACACACAAACTGATTTTAAACGTTTCAAAAATCATAATTTTATGGGATTTATAAGCTGTGCTGTTTTCTAGTATTGTAAGTACGAATAAGAACAATTTGTCCCCATGATGTAAGGAATACCTGAACTACGCCCACCACAACACACACACACGTTAATTAACAGTTAATTAACAGTAACAGAGCATTGTTTACAATTTTATTATTATTATTTTATACCTTTTTACATACCTCCTCAGAAGGAGTTTTTTTTCTCAGATTTAGCTCACTTATGATTGCAAATTTGTCCCCAAAATATTGATAAGTTCTTAATGTATACAAACAAACACAAACTGGTATGGTTTATGGGAAACAAAAGCTTCACAGAAAACTTTTGTCATTTTTTTTAAATTATAATAAAAATAGTTTGAAGGTTTAAGAGGACACGGAAAGAATCTAAGTATTCTAAGTTTTATTCTTTATTCTATTTTTTTTTTTCAAATGGAACCAAAGAAATTTGTGAAAGCAAGGGTAAGCCAACAGTTGGTATCATGTGACGTGACTAAACAAAAATAGATGTACTTTGTAAAAAATGTGTTTCAGTAATGTGAACTTTAGTAGTTAAGAAGTGTTTTGTAAATGTTTGTGTTTGCAAGTCTGTTTAAGTGTCTTCTTTTTTAAGCATTGTGTTTGTACTGTGTGATTTAGCAGCAATTTTTGCTGTGAAATTGTATCGCAGTGAGTAAAGAATTGAATTCAAAAGAAAATGCTGGAGCATGACTTACTAAAAAGATTTCATAGAATAAGAATCATAGGAGAAACCAGTGACTCTTGGAGGGGTTGAACAGATTGTAAGAGATTTAAATAGTATTTATTTATATATTTGTTTAAGTAGAATGTATGTGATTTTTTTTCTCGTAGGGCACTCTAAGTCAAAGCATCAAACTGCTTCAGAAAACCTCCAGAGAACTACCTGTAAGTCCATAAAATTGTATGTACATCTTTCTATAAAATAAATGCCTCTTGCTTTTAATATAGATAATGAAATGACATTTATACATGGTTAGGAGTGGATAATGTATCCAAATAGATTTTAGTGACTGTATAATTATTATGTGAATAATTATGCAATATTTCTCACTGTTTTTCTCACTAGGTTAAAGTGACAAATGTCCTGAATGCCATCGAGGCAGCAGAGTATCTCATCTCCAACAATGTCTCTCATGTGGTCAAACAGGTACAAATACATTTCATTTTTTATTTATTTATTATTAATTTACTAATTGTACATTTTGATCCATAGATCTTAATTATTACATGTTTTCCAGTACAAATAAAAATCTAAACATCATTAAAACGAGATACATTTACTTAAGAAGCCAATTGTACAAGACATTGAGACTTCTTTTTAGAGACAATCTTGAATTATATATATTTTAATAGCTTAGTTTTCAAATACTCTGTTACAGTATGTATATATTTTTTTAAAAATTTTGTATTGTTAAATTTGTCACAGGAGACTGGCAAATTCATTAAGAACATTGTGGGATACTTTTCACAATATACGGTGTGGGCCAAGCACTCAGTGAGTATAAGACAAAGTCCAGCATTTTCCTTTAGGCTACCACTTTGTCATGTTACACTGCAACTAAATTAGTTATATACTAATGTGTGTCTCTGTATGTGCAGCTGGAAAAGGAGATTGCCCAATGCAAGCCCATCAGCAACATTGTGGACTCGCTAGAGATCGTAGCCTGCAGCTTCATTGTTGACTCAGTGGTAAGATATACAAAACCGTTTTAAAACATACATAGCACATGCAAGAACCCACAAATCGTGAGACATACTGGATATACCCATGAATATGTGCAGAATATTCATCAATGTGCCCCAACACACACACACACACACACACAGAGCAGAACAAGATTGTCACTGTTCACACTCTGAGCCCCCAAATGCAGCGGAAGGGAGATGTTATTGCAGAGTGTGTGTGTGTGTGTGTGTGTGTGTGTGTGTGTGAACAAATCTATGGACTTACAGAAATATACAATCCTAAGGCAAACACACACACTCACATTAACAGAGCCATGTAATCGTGGACTTCCCAGGCTCTGATTTCTGCTGTTAAATTAAAGGGATAGTAATTCCCATTTACTCTCTCTGGGATGCCCCACTATATTCTGTCTGGGATGCCCCACCGTCTGTTGCCGTTGGTGTTTTTTTTTTTTTTTTTTCAATCCTTAAACTATCCTTTTAATATTTTTGAAAGAAGTTCCTTGTTCTCACAAAGGCTGCTTTATCTGATTAAGCATACAGTAAAAATAGTAAAATTGTAAAATATTATTACAATTTAAAATGATTGTTTTCCATTTGAATACATTTTATACCAAGGGCTGTTTAAAAACTCAATTATGATTGGCTGGAAAGTGTGCAGTAAAACTGTTTAATGCGCAGGTAGTTCCAGTCAGTTTGATTACAGTTCGAAATTAATCCGCTACTATAAACATTGGTAACCATAGTAACACAGTTACACTTACAAACAGAGTGAGAGACACATATGAAAATGTATTTTTAGGTACAGTAGACTAAATGAATGATTTTGGCATATGGGCCCAAAATAAATGGGCCCAAGTACAAGACGAAATAGAAGACTTGGAGAAGACGTTGAATGACAAAAAGCGGCACAAAGAATCAACACCGACATAGCAAGATAAGATTGAAGACGACAAAGACGAGGTCAATACGAAAAAGACAACCAAATGGGCAATTAACACTCTCAGTGACTTTTTGCGCCAAAGACAGAACAATTTGTGATTTCGAGACCTACTCTGCTTCTCTTTTAAATGAGACATTGCGGGAGTTTTATGCCTCTGTTCAGTCTACCGCTGGATGCGAATACAGTTAGCTATATAAGTTAGCTATATGCTTTAATGAGGGGACTCTTTCAGTTATCTGTCTCTCTCTTTTAATAATGACTTTAAATAAACTTAAATAAAAGCAATCCGATGGCCCTACTTTATTTAAAACGGACAGAGTGCTAGAACTAACGAGCCGTAACTTAGAAAATAACTGTAATTTTTACGCGTCTGTTAAAAAATTACATCAGTTACTGCTTTAACTTTGCAAATAACCAAGGTATAAGCAGGATAATCCACGGCTAGCCAATGCATGCTAGCCATGGATTATCCTTTAACGTTACTTGAATTGTAACTATTTTTGTCGAAACTTTGACTGTGATTCTTCATCATTATTTGATGATTTGAAAGTCTAAGAATAGCAATAATTCAAAACAGAAATCTTTTGTGATGCCTATCTGTCACTTCTGATCAAGTTACTACATCCTTGATGAATATTTCTTTAAAACAATCTTACTGACCTCAGACTTTTGAAAGGTATTGTATGTATGGTCACATATTCCTTTTTTCATATTTTAAATTAAAACCTATGAGGACACTTTTTATATATGTGTTCAAAGAAGCATTTATATGAGTGGTTTATGGACATTTAAGCTAATGTGTTCTCTTGTGCATTTGTGTGTTTCAGAACACATTCTGGTTTGGTCTGGGAGGATGCTGTATGTTACTCATTCCCAGCATTATCATGTCGGTAAAACTTGCCAAATTCTACCGCAGGATGGACACTGAAGACGTCTATGATGAGTGAGTTTATTGCTGAATTTAGGTCCATCTACCTGTCATATGTGAAGTGAAATTTGGGCTTATAAAACTGATCAAGCTTTTTCTGAAAGAAACTGCATCTGAACTGAAATTTTTTACCAAGATTCAAGAATGACTTTCACTCCACAGGTGTTTCAAACAACCTTGTCCCCTTTCGTTGTCACTCCGAGTTCCGTCGGATGACGACGAATGGGGTTTCACTTAGGAAGCCTAATGACTTTGAGTATTACAAAACAAGCCAATGGCAAAGAAATGCCATGGATCTGCAGAATTTGCATGGTGCAACTCCGCCCCACCTTGTGGGTATAAAGGAGGATGCCGGCATTATGCAGATATGTTTTCGCTTCAGAGCCAAGAAGTTTTATTCACTCCTGCACCTATTCTCTGACTATCTTCAAGAATCTTCTAGACGAGCCGCTTCCAGTCGGTGTTGTGGCAAGTTCCAGCGAGTTTCATATTCCTGCCTGCTGAACTGACCTGACGGCAGTTCTGGAACTAAACTGACGAAATATCCTCCGTCCACACCCTGTCTTTCACATTGCAACCCGTGTGGTCCCGAGGGAGTTTGCCGGCCCAACCGCGGGCCCACTGTCTCATTCAGTCCCCCGGCTGATGAAATCATGTATATCGCTGCATCACAAGGTGAGCTGGAGTCCTCTGGAGATGATGGCTCGTCTGTGCTGCCATCCTCGGGTGTGCTAGCATAACAAGTCTGATCCAGAGTTGCTTTCCCGGGCTGCCGTGTGTGGAACCATCTGCCATGTCCCGAGCACTTAAGGCTGATGATTGTTTTTTGGGAGAGGTGAACCCGAATCCTTTCTACCCTGACGTGCATGAAGAGGTCATGAGATTGTGGGAGTCTCCTTTGACTTTTCGCGAATGCTCAGCAGTCTCTTCCACCTTCTCAGTTCTCGCAGAGGCCGTGGCCAAGGGTACACTAGGGTTCCTAGTGTTATGCGCGAGGCTGAGCGATCCCTTTTCCTCAACTCTCCTATATCCCAGGCTGGCCTCTTCGGCAGCATGGTCGAGGACTTTGCCCAACAGTTCTCGGTCGACCAGAAGCGGACTGTGGCTACCAAACTTGTCCGACCCCACGGCCATCTGCTTCCATCCAGCCGCCGACTCAGACGCCTAAGTCCGCCTTCCGCCGAACACGCCCTCCTGCAACTGAACAGCTGCTTACGAGCCTCGCCACTCTTATCCCCCTCTGTCTCAGAGCTCTGATGACATTGTGTGCCTTCCCCGGGCCGTACCACTCTCATCCCCTTCTGTCGCCAGACCCCTGGCAGAGCAGGCCCCTGTGGAAATGCTGGTCCTTCCTTGGCCTCCTCTGTCAGGGTGTGGTTTATGACCATGCACCTGCACTGGGCCGCTACGCAGTCCATGTCCAGGCCGGTCATTCCGCTTCTCTGCACCACCGAGGGGATGTCTGTGGTTCGTGTGACCGCGCTGGCACTGTCATTGGGAGCCTTTCTAGAGGTTCCCAACCTGTCCCCCAGTCCCGCTCTGATTTCTTCATTTGAGAACGCTTCAGCTGTGCAAATGAGTTCCAAGGTGGGCATGGCAACACAGTTTGCTCCAAGTAAAAGTTACTCCGACCTGCCTTCAGACCTTCACCCCTTGGTCGAACCTCAGTTTTCTATGGGCTGAAGTGCCCCTGGAATGAGCTTCCCGGCATATTGTTGTCTCAACAGATGCCCCCACCACGGGCTGGGGCGCTATGTGCAATGGACATGCTTCCACGTGCTCCTGGACAAGATCCCAGTGCCTATGGCATGTCAATTGCCTCGAGTTGCTGGCAGTACGTCTTGGTCTTCCGGGCGTTGCTCAAGGGTCAACACGTACTAGTCCAATTAGACAATACCGCCACTGTAGCGTACATCAACCATCAAGGTGGTCTATGCTCTCGCCGTATGTCGCAACTCGCCCGCCACCTCCTCATATGGAGTTGGAAGTAAATGGGGACTTCAGTCCCTCCCTGGAGAATGGCGAATCCATCCCCAGTCGGTTCAGCTGATTTGGAACCAGTTCGGGGATGCACAGATAGATCTGTTTGCCTCTCACGACTCGACCCATTGCGCCCTGTATTCCCTGACTGAGGGACGGATGCACTGGTGCACAGCAGGTCGCATGCCGCAAATATGTGTTTCCCCCAGTAAGCCGCCTTGCGCAGAACCTGTGCAAAGTCAGGGAGGACGAGGAGCAGGTCATTTTGGTCGTGCCACACTGGCCCACCCGGACCTGGTTCCCCGAACTCGTACTCTTCGCGACATTTCTTTGCCATTGGCTCGTTATGTAATACTCGAAGTAGATAGGCTTTCTAAGCGAAACCCCATTCGTCGATATCCGATGGAACGTCTCCGTTCCCTACTCAGAGAACAAGGGTTACATACGTTACTGAGATGTTTCCTTCTTTTAGAGTCATCTTATTTCTCTTCCTCAACTTCCACTCTTCATTTCTATATTCTCCTTTTGTTCACTTTCTGATAAGCGAACACTTCTTCTTTCAAATTTCTCAGCTTTTCAATTTTTTTTTACTTTTCTTCCTATCATTGCACCTTTGAAACCTTCAATACTATATTTATATATATTTTTTCACTCTGTGAACTGTTCACTTTCATTCATACATTTCATGTTAATTTTACGAGCAGCTGATGTTTACTTTTACATTCACTGTTTTACAGTAGTGTGGATGTTGTTGTCAGTGGTTATCATAGTGAGCCTTTATATGGCATAAACAACCCCGTGATGAGCAGGTAGAGTTTATTCCACCTCTTCATTTCTATGCATGCTGAAATCATCAGTCGTAGCTAAATGTCTAGTAATCAATTGTGTGCATGGACATTTTTATGATTATGTGCTATATGGACCCTTTTCACATGATTATGATGGACTTCCATTACTATTCCATTAATTTTTTTTATATTTAAAATGTTCCATTTAAATTGAATGTATATTTATAACACCATACTTGGCATTAACATTTGTGTTAATTTACAAATAACACAAAATAGCATAGTATAATCATATTTTTTGGCAAAAGCAAGAACAATAGATGTCATGTAACTATCAACATAGTTTTTATGTCGGTGGATCCCTACTTGTTTTGATTGATCTGTTATAATTCATTATAAAATCTTACTAAATCAATCAAAAACATATTTCATACATACAAAATTCATACATTTTTCAAAATTATTTATGAAATGCAAATATTGAACAGTGTACTAGCATGACATACGTTTCTCAGCATGCATCTCTATCCATATACCGGCTGCGTCCAAAAACTTATTCAGCTGACTTGTTGCCTCACTGCCCTATCAGGCGATAACATTGTTTGATTTCGGACAGAATTTAATCATCGTTTAATGATCTACCGCAAAATAGAGCGAGCTTTGTTGAAAACTAAGAAAAATATTTTATTACTACAATTGTAATTTCTCACTTGAAATGACATCAGCAAAAAAACATTGGTTAAAAACACAAACTGATGACCAACCGCAACTTTCAGATGCCATCTTTCTTTTTTAGCTCAACTGTCACAGAATGAAACACAGAATTGTGGGATATCAAAGAAAGCAAACTATACATATGCTGCCTTAATCGATCAGATGAAGGTTTCTCAGCTATCATTGGATTCTAACATGCCTAGATGCCTTCCTTCCTTGCAATGCATCCTCCGAAGCCAGCATTTATAGGTTTCGGACGCAGCCATACTCCGCATGACAGTTTTCTGTGGTTTTTTGAAGCTAAAATAAAAACCACATTTTTTTTTAGATCTGACCGATTTTTACTGCCATTCCAAATTTTCAAAACTCAAAAGTTTTTTTTCAAAACGAACCTGTATTTTTTCCAGCTATCCATCCTATGACACAATGAGGTGGTATCCTCGGGCCTCTGCCCCCCCGAGACAGCCTGACTGGTGACACAAATTTACACACACATACACTTTCCCCAGGGGTATGCAACTGTACATGCAGCCAACAGGTACAAAACCTTTCAACAGTTTATCTGTTCGTCCATTATTTTTTCTACCTTTGCATTATATTCATACATATCCTCTTTCAAACCAACACATTCATTCATGTCAGTGTTCCTCTTGTTGATTCTGCTTCTTTTACTGCTGATGTTTCTCACTTTGTGCTCATTCATTCCTCATTTCCATCTTTCCACTTTTCTCTGTCACACATATTTGTACCCATCAAGAATTCACAATTATTCCATTTTCTACAGTCTTGCGCATGATTCATTCTGTTCTGCCACTGGTGTGACACATTCCTGTTTCACTGAAATCAGTTGTCACTGATCCTCCACGTTCTTCCAGTAACACGTCACTCTGTTTATGTAGCATTGCATGGCTTCCTGTCACTCCTCCACCTTTGATAAGTTTTTATCTGACTCTTCATCTTTGAATACATGAAGTGACTAGAAGTACTGTCATTTTGTGAAGTCTTAGTGAATTTTTCTTCTTTTTCTTTTACAGTGGTGGTGAGAACTGGAGCTAAATAGAGTTTAGCAAGGTAAGACAGTCATATTCCGTTGCATGTTACAGTATCTCAAGCTTTTAAGGCTTAAATGTATTTTTAAAGTCAAAATTTATATTTGTTTTTTGTTTTCAGGGATTGTCTTTGTCAGATTCCGAGGAAGACAAAGAAGACAGGAAAAAAGGGAAAATATGTATTCCGGTTTCTAACACTAAAACATACTCAGACCTTAACTGAAGAATATACTCAAGCAAATTCTACATACAATTCATCATACACGGTAAACAGTAAGATGTTCTCTTTTTTACACTTTCAATATGTTTTTGAAAGTTTTGTATACATTTTGTTAATATCTTATTTTATAAAATATGTCATTTAGACATAATTGTGGGTACATCTAGATTTTGTACAGGTCTTTTTAACATTTTAAGGCGATATAAAGGGGCAAAAAGGTCTGTGATATCAGTCTGTGCACTGTGATATTTTATCAATGGTTTTTGATTATGAAACCATGAAATGGTTTTTCTGAAACAAACATTCAGAAGAACTTCATTTATCAAGTTATCTTTTCTGTTCTTTAGTGAAAGTTATTTTTTCTACATTTTATTGTTCAATGAATGAATCAAGTATTAGTTTCAAAATTGTTTCTTAGTAGAAGAAAAACAATTTGCTAAAAGAACGTTAAATGCACTGGAAAAGACTCAATGTCTATAAAGATAAATTATCGGAAGCCAATGTCCTAAAAGACTGATTGATCCTTTTTGTTTGAAATGTCAGTACTTTTGATACAAGACAAATGCACAACTAAAAACAAAGGCAAATCTTTATTTCTGTGTCCTTGTTACACGTTGCATGTACTTACTGTAGTAATAATAACAGTAAATGATGCATAATTACATGCAGCTAACCATAAACCCAATCCTACTCTAAACCTTATTACTTAAAATATTTAAATACAGTACTAAATCACACTGTAACAAGGACACCTTAAAATAGTATAACCAAAACAAACGAATATTATAGATCAGATAATCTTGAGTAAAGATTTTGTGTTTCTGTTGTATTTCTGTTTTCTTCTTTTGAGTGTCTTACATATTGTTGTGTGTCCACATCAAAATAATGAAGATAGTTTTAAATGTCCAGTGTGTGCAATTTTTAAAAATGCATGTCTCAGTACAGAATCCAGTGGTCATACTCTTCTACATGGTAGAAACCAAATATTTTTTCTTATATTCCAAAGGGGTTTGTGAATAAATTAATTTCAAACTGTGAAGTCCCAAATCTGTTACATCTATTACTGATTTTCACAAACCCTAACGTCTCTCTCATGTCCCTTGGAAGTGGTAAAGTATAGATTTTACAACAAATGCAATAATGTTGTGTCAATAAAAATCAAACTGATCATATCTCCAATGTATTTTAGCAGTTAATTCAGTTCATTTAATAACAATATGTGAGAAAAACGGTTATATTGTAACAGTTATCAATCAATCAATTTAACAATGTGTACGAATAATAGTTTTATGACCATGCATTTACTAAGAATATGTATACATATGAAAGCTTTCAGCAGGAATTATCTATTCACTCTTTTTCAACATAATATACAAACATAGAATAGCTAATGAAAGAAGACTGTCAGGAACAGTTTCTTGTATCTTTTTGTCTTTTACCATTAGTGTCCATTAAATATGACTGTTCATAGTGGATGTGTTCTTATATCTCACCATCCCTTTCATTTAGCAGTGCTCTAATTCAGCTCCTAATGTTCAGTTCCTCCTGCAGTCTTTGTAGGGTTTCTCCTATGAGTTTGCATGCAGGCTTGTGCTTGGGCCAGTGTTTCACCTGACACTCTCTACAGAGAAATACCAAACAAATAGAATTAACAATCATATAATCCTGAACAAATACAGACAAAGACAAAACATGAAAGGGTAATTATAATGTATTACTCTGCTATTCATCTAGTTTATAATTAAGGACATTAGTATAGTAAAGAATTGATTAGTAACATAATGGAGTAAAATAAAAAACCTGAATCAATTTTGTCAGAAAACCAACATGTGTTGCCTTACCTGTTGCAATACCACTCTCCTTGACAGCGGGAGCAGCGTTTTGCACCCATTCTTCCACAGGCTCCACACTTGGGTTTGTCTGGGATTAGATTCTCCATCACATCCAGATTATATGTTTGAGACAACCTAATTGGAAGGATGCAGATAAACCGTTCTACCATGACAACTCTCAAAAGATTTTTAGCATGGTAATGGATATGACAATTTTAACGTCAGTGTCTAACGAATTGAGATCGTGCCTGAGAGCCCAATCACCTTGGAGTGTAAAGAGAAATAGCCAATGGACATTGGCAAGTGAGATTTACATCACGAACCACGCCCCGTGCTGCAGGTATATAGGAAGTGTGCAGAGAGTCACTCACTAAGTTTTCGCTGAGGAGCCGAGCAGAGCCCGGTCATTTAATTGTGGTGACACGACGTACTCTGGGATTGATGAATTAGGATCAATAAGACAAATGCCACAATCACTGCGCCTTCCAGTGCCTCGTATAAGCCAACTGATCCCCCCGCACAACTGGGGCGGAAGAAGGATAGAGGCTTTACACAGAGAACTTGCAGGATCTTAAATCTCAACGGACTGCAAAGGCTCAAAGGGTGCTCTCTACAGAGAGTTCCCAAGAACGAATACGGTGAAGTTGAGGAGGATTCAACCTCCTCATACCTCTCAGGAACCTAATGACCAGGTCGTGTTTTCCCACAGACTTCTACTGCATTGTGATGTGCGGCGATTGCGGCAACATACACATTCAGGGTGGAGGGAGAAAGCCTTCGCTCCAACCCCTCTTGCAGAAAGTAATAAATGACTCTGATTAGGCATTTACGGTGGTCTTTTTGGTGAGAGGTACACCATTCAATGAACAGGTTCCACTTCCAAGCATACTTGCAAAGGCCCTGGGGCCAGCTGTGTGCCAGTGCATCCGTGCCGAGAATCCCATCGGTCACGAATAAAACAAATGGCAGTGGCACATGTCCGGAGCAGCAAACAGGTCTACCTGAGCTGTTCCGAAGCACCTCCACATCAGCTGGGGTGAGGTGGAGTGGTGGTGGGGGGGTCTTGATGAAGATCACTTGGACCGTACCATGGTGCCATGCAATCTCGAGACTCCCGTCGCATAATCAGTGCTGAAGCAGTCTCATATTAAGCAATCCCAGCGGCGTAACCCCAATTGTGGATGACATATGCCCCAGGAATCTCTGAAAGCCCCTGAAATCTTTTCAGTGGCAGTCCAGCTTTTGAAAGAATTCAAGCAGTTCAGAACAGACTGAGACAAGCCTTCAGGCTGACTCCATACCGAGAAAAGAGATCCTCTGCACAGGAGAGAGTTTGCTCTTATCCCAGTTGACCTGAAGCCCCAGATGGTTGAGGTGTCTGAGCACCAGGTCCCTGTGTCCGCACAACTGATCTTGCAAGTGGGCCAGGATGAGCCAGTAGTTGAGATGTCACTTACCGTAGAGGGGCAAGGGCGGCCTCCGACAGGGACAGACCGAGAACCTTGTACTGATATGCCCATTAGAGATGAGCGGATGGGCTATTATTTCATCCGCAACCACATCACAAAACTCATAATCCGTCCGCCATCCATCCGCACCAACTTTTTTGACCTGTGTCTTGGCGTGGAGAGACCACATATAACCAGCGGGAATGAGAGAGCGAGAGTTGGACTGGGACTTCGCACGCGGCTACTGCACCCGAAACTGAGAAGCAAGTGTTGGATCGCGTGTTTTGTTTATGGTGGCTAATGCGCCATTGAGCCCCTCTTTTCTTTTTGTTTTTCTGAATAAACGCGAGTCCCAGTCACGTCGACCCTGTCTTTTTCTTTCCACACACACTGAACCTCTTCACACTGACCTTATCTGATAGGCTACTGTACAATATTTTCATTGTAGCCTAATAGAAAATGAATTTTGGCACATAATTTGGTTCAACCGCCCATCACCTGCCCGAATTTAATTAAAATATGTTTTTTAGTCACGTCATCCGCCTGATCCGCGGTTTATCCACGGAGTCCGTGGCTGTAACCGTCAACCGTGCATCTCTAATGCCCGTCCCTCAAACGCAAAGTGTAAGAACTGCCTCTGGTGAGTGGGTGGAAGCAGCATCGGCCTGTCTGGGCAGGATGTGGGCTGTCGCCCTCATTTGCTTCTGTACCGCCAAGAACTGCTGGGCAAAGTTCTCAACAGCGTCGCTGAAGAGGCTAGCCTGGGAGATGGGGGAGTCAAGAAAGCAAAAGCAAAATTTGTCGGCTTTCCTCATCTCAGCCAGGTTAAGCCATGGATGTTAACACCCAAAGGTGATAGAACTATCAGGCACGATCCCAATTCGTCATTCATTGACGTAATGTATAGTGACTGACTGAATGGGAATTCTGAATCATGCTGCAGGCTACTATAGTAAACAATAACCAGTTATTGAAATGTTGAACACCAAGCTCATTAGCTACAGATGCAACAGGAAACAATCAGAATGCGCAAACGCACATAAGTGTAGTAAACAATGTAAATGTCATCAGTTTGCATTAAGCACCCATCAGTTTCATGACAGAACTTGGTATTTATACAGAATATTTGCATACTGTTAGACTAACCTTTTATAACTGCACCTCATCTTCTCATCCCTTACAATAGAAATTTCCAGATACACATCAATTCTCACCTGCTAGCTTGTTCTCTTAATTCACTTTCAGAGGGGTTAAAAACATGCGTCACTTGGAATTTAGCTATGGCTTTCCACTTGTTGCTGTTCTCTATTACAATATTATTCCATATCTCTGGCACCTAAATGAATGAGAAAGAAAATGTTTTGTTTCTGTTCATTTAAATGGACGTGTTACCATCTACTGTTCAAAAGTTAGGGTCTGTGATATTTTTAATGTTTTTGAAAGAAGTCTGCTATGCTCACCAAGGCTGCATTTATTTGATGAAAATTAATTAAAAACAGTAATATTGTGAAATATAACAACTGAAAAAATAGCTGGTTTCCATTATATATTTAAAATGTATTTTATTCCTTTGATAGCAAAGCTGAATATTCAGCAGTCATTACCTTAGCCTTCAGAAATTATTCTAATTTGCTGATTTGTTGGTATAGAAACATTTCTTATTATTATCAATGTTGAGAACAGCCCTGCGTCTTTTTCAGGATTCTTTGAAATACAATAGAAAGTTGAAAAGAACAGCATTTATTTTAATAGATTTGCAATTCGCATCTTAACAATGTAAAAATCTGTCAATTTTGAACAATTTAATGAATCTTTGCTGAATAAAGGTACTAGTTAATTTTTTTAAAAAAAATATTACTGACTCCAAACTTGTAATTTGTATGTTTGTGCATTTGCTGGAGTACCTGTTCCAGGATTAGATCATTTTTGGGAGCCACTGGATCTGTGACAGCAAGTTGACTGAGGAATTGCTTGAGGTCAAGTAGGTTTGGTAACTGATCTATCACAACGTCTGTCAAATACCCACAAAGCTGCACACAGAGGGATATAAAGAAGCATAAAGATAGATAAACCATTAAATAAAACATCATCTCTAGAGACAGCATAAGAGCTTAAAAAGGCTAATAATTCAGCATGGAAAAAGTGGGATAATTGCCTCTTCTTTCGATATTTTTTGTTTCATAAATATATTATTAAATTGGTATTGTCTCAGTATGCAGATGTTTCTATAAAGTACATCTATTTAAAACACAACAGGAACACTATTATGGCTCTGCCAGCGATGATATTTACGCAACTATGTAAAGTCTTACCTTTAAAAGTTGTCCTTTGTTAAAGCTATTGAAATTATATTTTCTTTGGCAGTCTGGTTTGAGTATCAGGTTCAGTAAAGCCATCCACACCTGGCCGTCATGTTTATTTAACTTGAGCTGATCTTCAGGCAGGACGGGCCTCCACCTCCCCTCTGTGTATTTCTCCAGAGTACCTACATGGAAGAAAAAGACTATGCAGTCAAAAACTGTACCTACCAATTTAACCTTAAAAAAAGTATTTCACCCTCAAGCCATCCTAGGTGTAAATGACTTTCTTCTTTCAGCTGAACACAAATGGAGTTATATTAAATAATATCCTTTCCAGCTTTGTAATGCAACTGAACAGTGCCCATGTTTTTTTAAGCTCTAACAAGTGTAAATATTTAATGCCATTCAATGCAGGATTATATTTAATAAAACACCAATTGTGTTTGGCTGAAAGAAGAAAGTCATACAGAACTAGGATGGCTTGAGAGTGAGTAAATTATGGGAAAATTTTCCTTTTTGGGTGAACTATTCCTTTAACAAATGTTGCTGTTGCTGTGTGGAAAGCTGTGGAAGCTGTGTGGAAGCTTGTATCAACAATGGAATAAAAAAGAAAAATGTAATTGTGACTTTCATCTCACAATTCTGACTTTTTTCCTCTCAATTGCAAGATATTACCTTGTTATTGCGAGAAATAAAGTCTGAATTGCTAGATTTAAACTTACAATTGCAAGAAAAAAGTTCGAATTTCAAGTTATAAACCTGGAATTGTAAGAAATTCAGAATTGTGAGTCAGAATAGCCTTTTTATTTTTTATTCTGTGGCAGAAATAAGGTTACACAAGACAAGCCTTTGCTCTTTTATAATGTAAATATATACAATAGAAGTGTTTGGATAGATATAACTGCATATGATTCAATTTTGTCCTACTTTATGAGCACTTTTCCTGAAAAATGTGCAGCTCATTAAACTAATTGAGTCATTCCTATGTGACAAGGTGTAAAGCTCGCCAGAGTGAGCACGAAGGGGGCAGAGCTTAGGATTGGGTCAATTGTTGGTGTTCTATAATTTGATTCCTATGTATTCTGATTGTGTGAGGTTCTTGAATAAAAACAAAAATAAATATATGATTATACATGTTTAAAACACACAAACCTCTGTTCCAGGGGCAATTTTCCACCAACTGAACCAGCACACATGGCATATTATGAGTGCACAGCATCCTCGACAGCACACTCAAACTCAAACTACATTAGAAGGGGAAATTTCAGCATACATTAGTAAACATGTATTTAAACTGTAAATATATTTTATATCCGATTTGTTTTTGAACTGTATACTTTTTATCATTTGTTTTCAGTATAATGTTTAATAATGTCTCTTTAAATGAACAGTAGTTGTAATACCTCTCAATGTGATCGGTGATGTAGCACAGTACTGACAGAGCCTTGATAGAGATTTCAAACTCTAACAAGTCACTTTGTCTTTGCAGATCCTGCAACAAACATTGTACAAGTTCTGGTAAATCTAATGAGAATTAGGCTTTTGATAATGAGTAATAAATAGATGCATGTTTTGGTAAAAACATTTTAATCGTTCATCAGCTGGAAAGAAAATGGTTATGAAAGTGATTCCAGCGATATTATTTCTCAGTGCCGTTCTCGTGGTATGAACTATGCTATTCTTTTATATTTAGAGGGATTTTTAGAACAATATCTTTATAGTTATTGTCCTTGGTGTGAATGGGCCTTAAGTGTTCTTTACCTGCACAGATCCTGTGTCTAACAGCTGTGCCTGTGTAATTCGGTTCTCAGTTGGGTTCTCTCCAGAGACAGTACGTCCTGCCAGAAGTGTGAGTTTGCGATGACAGTAATCGACTAAATCAAGTACACTATCATCAGCAGCTTCACTGGACTCCTGCACGTGTAGCACACATCAACATTTATGCATTCTCATATTACTACCATATTATAATGTCGTCTTAAGTTTCTAGGCCATCTATTTTTATTTATTTATTTTTTTTTACAAAATTACAAATCCAGATATATAAAAACCTGTTCCCTTTCAAGGGAACTTCGAGCTGCGTTGCAAACGCGATGGGAACGCTCTGCGTGATTGCGTCGTGAAGCGTCTGTACAATCAGTCCAATGATATTTCTTTGTGTTACATTGTAAATTTTTTATTCACAAAAACAAATTTCTCAAGACTTTGCCCAGTTTTGATGTCTTTGTTGCTGAGATTTCCTTTATAGTTAAATCTCTTAAACTCATCGATAACAGCAAGAACAATACGTTTCTTAAGAACTATGAACGTTTTTTTCTTACTAGTTGATAAACCTCTTTTTTTTCTTTTTTTCTTCCTTATTTTATTTATATATTTTTTTATTATTATTTATTTTGTTGTTGTTTATGTATTAATGCAGTGCTTTGTATCGTCTTTGTAAAATGTATTCTCAATTAAAAAAAAAAAAAAAATCAGTCCAATGAGAGAGTAGGACGTCAAGTGACGTCATTGACCAGGAAACTATAAAGCACCCTTGAGATCAGACCGCGACAGTTTCTGTAGCCTTCAGCAAGCGATTTCTGTACTTTGTCCTTGTCTATTTATTGTTGTTTGTCAAAGACAAGAAAAGAATATATATATTACTATCTTTATTTATGGCAAGCAAGATTATAGACGCTGTGTGGTTCCCTGCCCTCGTTACATCACGGGTGGGGACACACATCAGCTATTTGTTTGGGAGTAGAGCATGCCAGCAGTCAGTTCTCGAGGGAGCTGAATGTGGGCATTACGAGAAGCTGTCCGTGAGGACGCTCCGCTCCCGCCGGGCGTTCTCCGAGGAGGGCGGTTCGGTTAGCGTTCCCCGCGCGGGTCTCTCTGTTGCCGAGGCACGGAGACGACTCGCATTTCGGGGTTCGCAAATGGATCTGACGGCGGGGGTTGGGACGAGCTCAGCTCTAAAAGCTTTCGCTTGCCAGATCTAGTGGACTGCGGTTTCCAGTTCAGAGGAATTGGTATCGTTAGTGTTTTGTTTTAAATAGAAACAGTACAAAACAAATAAAATTGTTAAGAGAAAGGCAGATGTTTGACTTTTAAATGAATGAATAAATAAGTCAGCTCATATCTGCAGAATAAAGAGCTTTTAAAAGGAGGTTTTAATTATGCTTTTGCCAGTTAAAATTTTCTGGCTAGCTGAATATTATGAGATTGAAAAATAAATAAGAGTTTTTAGATTAATATTTATCTTAAAAACTAGAAAACTCTGAATCTCAGCCTCCTCGTCGGGGTTTATATTTTATGTGTTGAATCCCCAGATGTCTATAGCAATGTTTGGGTGTTTCAGTGCCTCGGGTTAAAGAGACGCCTGCAAGCTTTCTCTCTCCCGAGTCAGTGTCATCGTTTTTAACCCCGACGTTACCCACCAGCCATCATAAATAAATGAATACATTTTTATTTGGCAGCCCTGGTGGGTATGGAATGAGTTGAGGAGCGACTCTCTGAGGAGGGTCGCAGCGCTGCCAGTTCGGTTGTTCCCGCTGGTGGCCACAGAATTATATGTACATATATGTTTTTCCGATATAAAGATAATGGAAAATAAAGATATAAATATGTCTGTTCTTCTGGACGCTCCGCTTTCAAGAAAACTATGAAATATTCCATTCAGCAGTGTTCCAGAGGCTTCTTCCTCACCAATGTTCCTGAGACTGCTGGTTGAGAGCAGTCTCGGCCTATTAAGCTCCCCGCAGCACAAGGTGCAAAACAGAACAGTCTATAGCCAGTTAGAGATATGCAAGATCTGAGGACTGTTTTATCTCTAAAAAAGCTTGGACAAAGGAGAAGCCCTGACGCTGAGGCGGTCAAGCTTCTAAGGGTGGTCCCCTCTGGAGTAGGGACGGTTTTGAGAAATTGTTTCTCCTTAGTGCCCTTTGGGGCGCGACTCTCTGAGGAGGGTCGCAGCACTGACGGTTTCGGTTTCCCTGCCGGTTCGCCGGTTCAGGGCACCAAGGTCTCAGTGAACCCCAAACAAGCCTTAAAAAAGAGCAGTCAGTTCGGTTCCCTGCCGGTTCGCCGTTTCAGGGCGCCCAGGCGCCTGCTTTATCCAACGGTCCTCCGAGGAGGGTCGTAGGAACTAAGCTAGTTAAGAGATAGGCAAGATCTGAGGACTGTCATCATCTCTAATAAACTTCTATCGGGAGAGATCCTCTAATTACTAGTTTTTATAGGGGGTACACGAGGTTGAAACCTGCACTGCACTCAGAGCACCGGCTTGGGATTTGGCCATTGTACTTAAGGGTCTGGCTTTGGCTCCTTTTGAGCCCATTGAAGAGGTTTCAGAAAAAATCCTCATTTTGAAAACATTTCTCCTTGCTGTTTCATTTACCGGAAATTAGGAGATTTGCATGCCCGGTCGGTTGCTCCTTTATGCCTGAAATCTGCACCGGGTATGGTGAAAGCATTTCTATACCCTAGACCGGGTTATACTCCTTAGGTCCCAGTTTATTTTTGGGGGCCTTATAGTGCTGCAGGCCTTTTATCCTCCACCTTTTAATACCCCAGATCAGGAACGACTGAACATGTTATGTCCAGTTCAGGCATTAGATGCCTACGTTCACAGAGCTGCCCTGTGGCGTATATCTGAACAATTATTTGTCTGCTTTGGGTCACTCAAGAAAGAGTCCCCTGCATCTAAACAGGTTATGAGCAAATGGATAGTCGAGGCTATATCATTAGCTTATGAAGCGGCTGAACAGCTTTCACCTATGGCTGTTCGGGCCCATTCTACTAGAAGTATTCCGAGTGTTTCCCTTCTCGATATTTGTAATGCGGCAGGATGTCCTCTCTGCATACATTTGTCAGATTTTATGACCTTGGCCTCTCCACTACTGGAGCTAGGTTGCTTGCTTCTTAGTGTGCGCAAGGACTTCACACAGAACGGGCATTTCTCAGCATGGCATAGTGGGTATGGGGTTCCCATCGCGTTTGCAACGCAGCTCGAAGTTCCCTTGAAAGGGAACGTCTCAGGTTACGTATGTAACCCTGGTTCCCTGAGAGGGAACAAGAGCTGCGTTCGCCTGCCATACTTCCTGCATGCCCTGATCGACTTGCTTCAGGCCTTTCACAGAAGCTGTCGCGGTCTGATCTCAAGGGTGCTTTATAGTTTCCTGGTCAATGACGTCACCTGACGTCCTACTCTCTCATTGGACTGATTGTACAGACGCTTCACGACGCAATCACGCAGAGCGTTCCCATCGCGTTTGCAACGCAGCTCTCGTTCCCTCTCAGGGAACCAGGGTTACATACATAACCTGAGACGTTTTCTCAGTAAATATATGCTTACCTTGTGGTACATAATTGTCTCCAGCAGGTTTATAGTGGTAGCTTCATGGTGAATCTGAAATTAGGGGAGAATGCTGTGACCCACAGAGAGTAGAAGAAAATGTACAATATATAAACAAGAGTCTGGCATGGTTTTGAAAATTAGTTCATTTCAAGCTGAGTCCACTTACCACCATATAGAGCAGAAATGTACTCTTTGGATTAAAGTCCTGGAGTTTGCAAATTATGGGAAACACTTTATGTTTCCAGACTTCTGTAAGTATCATTGCATGTATCAGTGTTGGTATCTGGAAAAAGTAATTTATATGTTTTCATCGGTGTATGCAAAAAAAAAAAAAAAAAAATCAACTTTTTCAAAATATTTACGTGGGAGTATAATCATTTTGAATAGGGGCAGTAAGATTGATATTGTTAAGTCTCTTGTTTACCTGGGATGCACTTAATTGATAAAAAATACAGTATAAACAGTAATATTTAAAATATTATTACCATTTTTAATATGAAAAGCTGCCATTAGGCGTACTCCAGTATTCAGTTTCATAAGATCGATGTGGTGAACCGGTGTTCAGGAAACGTGTAGCGTTAGCCTATTATCATTGTTGAAAACAGTTGTGTGGCTATATAAATTGTGGAAACCAAGATATGTTTTTACTTTTGTAACAATATAAATTCTTTATTGCCAATTTGCATTAATGTCGTTTAATACCATTTCCATTTATTAATAAATATAAAATAAATCCTTAGGAAATATATTTATAATTATAATACAAATATTTGGAATGAATTGGCTAAGTTAGTCCATTTTATCATTTTTGTAATTGTGCTCAGAATATGTTTACATGAAATTGGCACATTAACCCACTTTCCCCAACAAAAATGACCGATAAACTATTAGGCCTACCTTTCCAAGCGAAACAAAGAGGTCTTTTATGAATTCCTCCTGATTGGCACTGGCATTCAGAATAGCTTGCATATTCAGCTTCTCAATGAATTCATGTTGGCGAAACCACCTGTACACACACACACACACACACACACACACACACACACACACACATATTGTTTCATGTTTTATGGGGACTCTCCATAGTCATAATGATTTGTCTACTGAACAAATTGTAGGTCCACATTTATAAATCTCCGAAACCTTTTCTTTCTGCAACTAGCCAACATTAAAAAAAAAAAAAAAAAAAAAAAACTTTCATTTATAAGCGGCTGTTTTCCTCATGGGGACCAAAACATTTCCCCACCAGGACAAGGATTTCGCCATATTTGTGTGGACACATTTTGTCCCCATAATTTAAGTTACCAGGACACACATACGATACGTGTTTGTCTTGTTTAATATTAGCTGCTAGATATTCACATACATACTTTGGGCTTCCGATATCACGCAGTGACATCTTCTCCAGACTTTGAATATATCCTTCAGCTTCTCCGTATAGAAGTACTGAGTCCATCGTTTTTATAATGTCCTCCGCTGTCGAATATAAACAAGCAGGTTTAAACTTTTTGACTAACCTCAACCTTGCGATTACAACAATCAGCGCGGATAACACCTTCAGTTTCGTCACTATGGTTACAGATACAAACTGAGTGCGGAAGTGACGGAGTTTAATGACACAGATCCTGGATGGTTTTTTGAAAGACAAAAAAAAAAGTTTTTTGAAAGACATGATTCAAAAGAAGATTATGAAAATTGTTGGCTATTTCAATACAAACATTTAGGAATTATATAAAATATAATTATTTATTTATTGTTAGTTTATTATTAGTTATATAGGCCCAACTGCTTGTTTTATTTGGCATCCATGTTTCAATATAATAGCTAATTGCATTGAATGCTGTGGTCTCCTCTTTACTCCAGTTAAGTCATTCACCATCACTGATCAGAATTTTATTTTTTTTCTCTCAGATCCTGAAATATGCATGATTTTCTGTTAAAAAGAAGAATGAATCAATGAGGTGAACATAATTTACTTCATGACTGGCTTAGCATTTTGTCAAAAAAAATGTTTAGATAAAGTATAATTTCTACAAAAGAATCACTCTAGTAGACAGAAAAGACATCTGGCTTGCTTGGTTTGTTTAATAAGTTGATTTAAAGTGTAGAAAACTACTCATGCATTTAAAAGTTATGATCTTACAGTATGAGTGTCATGATGCAAGATGTGTACACAAAACCTTTCCTTCGACACTCTCTTTTTCTTTCTTTTTCCCTTTCCTTGTAATGTCAAATGTATATTGCTGATCTCTGTGGTAGCTAAAAGTACACAGCCATTTTCATTGACTGTCTTTGTTTAAAAATAAAAAAATCCCATGACTCCTAAAGCACTAGTAGGCTATAGTAGCTACATGTACGTTACGTAAAACAAACACTACATTGACAAAATATAAATGGGTTCCAGGTGAATTACTCTCCTTGTCTCTTCTTGTGAAACTAAAATGTCTTTCACATCAATAGTCAATAGGCCACTTATGTAAGCATGTAGGATTTTATAATGAAGACCATGAAGGTTCCCTGAGTCTAACCACACCCATGTCCCTCCCTCAAAGCATCAACACACACTCAGAGAAGAAACCGATCCACAAAACCTTCTAAAACACACTAATACCTACACAGTCTCATGGCAATTCATAATTATCCTATATTTTGTCAAATTCCAGGCTAAATCGTGTGATCTATTTGTATGTTTTCATACGGTCTGCTTATACCCGACAGGGTTATGTGTAAGGTTGGACCTTCAGGGTAACATTTTAAAAAAATGTTACTTTCATATGATTCAGATTGTAAAAAATTCATAGGAATTTGCCACCTTGTAAAATAATTAGTCAAATCAGGTTGCAAATACTGTACAAGACAGTAACTAGATCACGCATTTGTTATATTACAGGCAATATGTTACACTCTTGAAACCACTTACACACTGATCCCATATAGAGTACATTTAGTTCTACAATTAGTTCTTTCAGGCAGCACCAGACTGGAGACTGGAGACTAGAGGCCCCCCAGTCTTGATGGATGTGTGCGCTCTGCCCTGCTCAAAGACCCCTTTGTAGGACTTGTATTTATAAAGCAAGCATTGCGCCTTCTGCTCAGTCCCTTCTACACTTCCATCATGAAAGCCATATGCAGCGCTGCTCTCCTTCTGGTCTGCTTCATTTGGGCCATCAAAGCTCAGGCTCAGAACAGCAGTGCCCAGGGAAACAGCATTAACCACGTCGAAAACACCCAACACAGCCAACAGCAGCAACAGTCGCAGCCGAAAGGAAACATCTGGGATGAGCCCATTCGTTTCAACACCAAAGCTAAAGATACCTGCACCATGGTGATCACTGGCAAGACCAACTCAACCAAGCTGCGTGTCTCCTGCAAGAGCAAGGGAAAATCATACTGGTGCGATTTCTTGGGCAAGCCTAACCTCTGCAGATCATACAACAACAACCCTCGGCACTTTTTCACTCAGATCATGTGGGAAATGAGGAAGCTCCACAACGCCTGCCAGGGACCACGGGTCTACAAGCCACAGATGTGCCGCTCTGCTTCTGATGAGGTCCAAATGGTGTTCAATGCCTCATGGCCCAAAATCTCTGTTCCAAAACCTACCCAGGCTTCTAAGAACCAGCAAAAGCAACAGCAGCAGGTCAAGACCAGCATCACCCCTACCAAACCTCCCAGCCACAAGCAGCAGCCTAAAAAACAGAAACCAGCCATACCAGACATCAAACATGTCAAGCCTGTTATTTCTAAGCCTGTTAATCCACGTAAACCTGCAAAAACCGTCACAGCGAGACCCACTGTGGCAGAGGAGAGTCAAGCAGCCAGGATGGCTGAGGAATACTGCTGGAAAAGTCTCCAGAGTGTCTGCGCATACTTCATTGGCTGGTTTAAGAATTAATTAATCACCACCTTTGGTAAGCACATCGTTTTATTGTGCATAACTTGTTGATGCTTGTAGGATTGCATGCAGAAAATCTAAATAAAGTTATACTAACTGTATATCAGTGATGCACAAAGTGCATTTTATGTAAAACAAAGTCCTGCATCATTAACTTTGGCTTGCGGACTATACTTTGGTTTTAGGGTATTGTACCTGGTGCCTTTCTAACGAAGTTGAACAACATATTTATGCTAAATAACCCCAATGAAAATTATTTTTATGAATTTTTGTTAATATTTTCGTCTTCTAATCCCTCATTTTCTGATCTCTGTAGGTTAACAGTGTCAGAGGCTTTCAGATTGTGCGACCACCGGGCAAGTTTTTCGCAGGGACCCATGTGTGTGCGTGTGTGCATGTGTGTGTGTGTGTGTGTATGAAATAATGTAATTATGACTACACTTGTGTGCTAATGTTTGTTTTTCTATGTGAGTCAATGTGCATGCTAATTGCGAACAAGAATGAAGAAAAGAAATTTGTAAAATGGATGTTTAATAAACACACATTTCTTAATTCTCTGTGTATTGTGCATCTGAAAATCAATGTTACTTTTTTATTTGGTTGCTTATCTGGACACATTTCACAATACACTAAATAATGGTTCTTTATTAGACATCTACAATATGGTTAAATGAAGAACCGTTAACATTGGAACCTTTTCATTGCAAAAAATGTTCTTTAAATTATTAAAATGTTCTTTCCTTAGGAAAAAAAATGTTCGTTTAGGTACTTTTTACTTACTTTGCTTTTAAGAGTGAACAGCATGTTTACTGTTCACTCTTAAAAGCAGCTTAAAAGCACTCTTAAAAGGAAGTAAACAGTACCTAAAATAACATTTTTTATGTTAAAATATAACTCAGTAATCCCATGCAACAAATAGGTAGACAATTTCCAAATAAATTATTTTTTTCAGAAAAAAAGTCTGACAAATAAATAAAATATTACAAAAAAAGAAAAGAAAATCAATAGTCATTAAAAAAGATTAGAATTTTCGAGAACACAAAAACAGGAGTTGAGAAAGTTTCAAAGCAATAATTTTTGTTTCACAGGACATGTCGTAGCAAATCAATAACACTAGGGGGCACTGTTACATTTAAAAGACTTATAAACACTGTTTACAAAACCCATGTGACTGATTAATGGTTGTTTCACGGAAGTAAAGCAATCGGTTTGCACTGCCATTCATTTGACTTTCAGTTGCCTGGTCACACAGAATATTGTAGATCATGAGAATGCTGACCGGCCAATTCCACTCACACTCACTGTCATAAACCTTTAATTATGGACTATCCTGAACTGTGTTCAAAGGCAGCAGTCTAGGAAAAATGTAACTCTTTTAAAAGGCCTCCAAAAAGAACCAGGCTCAGTGAAACATCTGTACTATAATAAATTAGCAATTTATTTAACTGTTCCTTGCAAAAAAAATATCTATGTACACATACACCATAAATATAATGGGTACACGCACAGGGGTTAAAGTGGGCCCACAGCGCATGAGGGAACTTGCGCTGAAAAAAGACTATCTGTCAAAGTTCAGCTTTAGGAGGGGAAGAAATAGGGCAGGATAAGGGGAGACAAGAGACAAAAAGAAAGATGTAGATGAGGAGAGTGCAGGTATTGTCAAAATCTAATGCCAACTGACATGGTTTTCAAGCTATTTATTATCCTTTTTTTGGCCTTCAAAAGTCTTAAATTGCACACATTTACTGTATGTCATAAAAATCGAAATTTTCTTTGGGGAGCATACATCCGAACTCCCCTTTATATTTCACATTTGAATGCACATGTCTGTGGGTGGGGCTGTGGATGATAATGTGGGCTGGCGTGGCTACATTGCCAGGGCTCAAATTTTGTCACAGTGTTAAGCAATTTTAACATACTATCGTCATCATATCGGTGTAGATAGGCCAAATTATAACCATTAAAATATCAAGTACATACTTGGTGCCACAGTGACACTCTTGACACTCTTGAAAGTATTGCAATACCACGATGCTCAATATGTTGTCACACAGTAAGTCATTTTTCCCAGTTGCACCACAAAATTTGCCAAATCCCACTTTAACCACCGTACACACATACACCTTGGGTATCCCTATACTCTTTATTAACTCTTCAACACAGCCCATTCCCTTCAAATGGATTACAGTAGAATAATGGTCACCGAATCAATAGTGCACATTTTGTGATGTAAAGGTGAGCTCATGAGTTTGATTGTCCACCAGGCACAGTATCAGTAAAAACTATCACTCAAGTTCACTGACACACTTAGATTCATAAATGTGTGTCTCTGTGTGCGTGTGATCATCATTACATTTACTGATAACCAACACTGATCTCTATAACAACAAAGAAATATTCCTTGGTTGTAAAATTTCTTCTTTTGATCCTTTGGTAAATAAGTAATAAAGATGCACAAGGAAACTGGACTTTCATGACTCATTGTTCATAACTCAAGCAACTCCAAACAATATTCCATACAAAACTTGTACAGTTTTTAGTATTTTAAATTTGTTTTGATTTTAGATTTTCCATTTTCAGTTAAAATGTTTATCTACAATTACTTATTTTATTACGGTCTTAATTTTAATTTTTTAGTACTTCAACTTAATGAAAATGGAAATGTTGCCTTGTAAACTAACTGGAAAAATAATGTATAGAGTATATTTTGTTCATTTCTTTTAATGTATCTAAAATATTTTAATCAATGACTTTTAGTTAGTGATAATAACCTGGTGTACACAAGTGCAAAGAAGACTAAAAGTCTCAAGAGCATGGAAATACAATACAATACAAATACTTTTGGCCCTGCTTTTTGTCTCTCTGTACCCTATTTCTATTCCTCTGCCCCTCAAAAGTGGCCTCCATTCATTAAACTCCAGTAAACATTCCACGAGTTCTTAGATGCACAACAGAGAAGACTAGAAGACAAAGAGAGTCTTTGCATTGCTGTTGTTGCACTAATTCACTAACTGTGTTCAAACAAGATGAAGATGCAATATGAATGACAGTTAATCGCTGTAAAGCACTTTCATTTGATATAGAGACTGAGACAGAAGCATTATGGTATGGTCATATGCTCATGCTGTTCTAGTATGTAAAGATATTTTGTTGGGTCATTAATTGTGAATGTGCACTCATGTGATGGGGGTGAGGGGTCTCTGTGATTGTGTCTTTGGCCTAATTTTAGTATATTCATCAGCCCATATAGCATGTATAACCACTGTTACATGCAATTCAGGAATAGGCTAGTCTTGGATGCCCTGTGTTTTACATGAACCAATGCATTCTTTCATATCATATATAGGCTATATATAAACGCAGGCCCGAGGACATAACAGCTACGTGATCCCTATCTTCTTGCTCAGCCCCCTCTACAAATGCAAAAATATGACGCAAGCAATGGACCCATGCATGTGTGCAGGAACACATAAAGGGCTTTTCTCGTGCTTGAGAGAATCTGATTGTCCTGTAGTAAGTGGGTGTGTCACTCAACATATAAATACCACGCGTAAGTTCATTTTGACGTAGTTAGTGAACCTCATCACCCGTCTGTCTTCTTAACTGTTATTGGTAAGATCAATTAACTTTTTGATGTAAATTTAAATCTATTTACTATAAATAAATTAAGTTATTGTACTATTTAATCTCATAAGTAAAATTTCTTAGGTCGTTGGAAATGAAGGACATATCTCTTCGTGGGACTCTCGCGCTCCTGCTGTTCTTCGCGTGTCTTTCACAGCTCATCTTTACTGCTGATAGCATTAGGGGAGCGAAAGAGAAACGTATGAGACAGGAGAGTCGAGGTGATGATAACATTGCAGTACTCAAAGGAAAATTTACTAAGGACAAGGCGCGTTGTTCGTGGATGGCGCGTGGTGAGGACAGCTACACCATGACTGTTACATGTAGACCTGGAAACAGTGATGGATTCACCTGTAATTACACTGCCAAGCCTTCTGCATGCACCGAATATGGATCTAATCCCGATGGCTACTGGAAACAGATCGCCAGATCAATTAAAAAGCAGAAGAATCTTTGCGCGGATTTTCGCGCATTGATCCGGGCGGGCATGTGTAAGCGCGCGCCACTGGATGCGCATTTCAAACTCACCAGAACGTCACAAGTAAAACCACATAAGACAGGGAAGACACCGACGAGCACAACGCTTCCAGACAATAAGCGCCAATGCACGGAGCGCATTGACCACAGTGAGATCGCCAAAGAGAAGTGCGGAGATTCCTGGGGAAGTCTCTGTAAATTTCTCTTTACTATGATCCAGAGTGGAGACTGTTGAGAGCGCGCGGTTTTATTGACATTGTATGTGTGTGTATACGCTTGTTTGAAGTTTTGTTATAGGCTACAATTGATATTCAAGTTTAAAAAAAAAACCATAAAACATTTATTTTTTTATTGTAAACAGATAAATGCATTATACTGTGTCAATGACCGCGACAATGGGGCATGTGGGTCAATATGCCCCCCTGACGCTCACGCTTCCATCACTTATAGTTTTTGCCTTGAGCCATATATGAGTTTAATATCTGTGCCGTATATATAGTGTAATATCTGAAATGTTGTTGCCGTTTTTATGTTCAGTAATGATATAGGCTCATTAATGATGTTTGTAGGCTATTTATATTATGTTAGATATTAAAAGTTTTTATTGGCCTATTTATTAAAAGGGAGTTAAATGGGGTATTTAGGCAAAGTAAATTTGTGCAAAGAAAACTTTTTGTTTAGAAGTGAAATATGCAAGACTCTTGGGGCACCATGACCCCCCTCAGGCAAAAGGCCCCTATAGTGGAATTTGGTTTCTGGAATTAATTTAATGATTATCATAAATCATTTTTTAAAAATATTGTTCCATTAATTTGCATTTTAACAAGGATAACATGATTTTGTGCTTTAATAATAATAATTTGAATCATGCTTCATCACCATTTTGTACTTATATCCAAATAGGGTACACTCTTTGAGCAAATGTACATTATTTTCTACATTCTACTTCATGCCACCCAATGTATTGCATTATAACTGTATTTATGCTAAATAAATATGTTATATTTATCTGTGTTGATATGGTCACAAGATGTTTAATGATAATACAAGCTTGAAAGCTTTGAGGCAGACGTGATTAACACATATAACAAAAGGGATTTTTTTATTTGGAAAATTTCACACAAACACATGTGTGAGACATGTAAAGCATGTGATGAGACTAAAAGGAGACAACTCTTATCCTAATTTTAACCTTTAATTATCTTCCTGCATTGTTGGGATTGGGAAGCCTCTGAGGATATTGTCAGATCTTAATATTCTTTTTCTCAAGCTCCCCAAAAAATCTCCTCATACGCTCATAAACTTTGACCATGAAGCAGCGGAAGAGATAAGGTTCCAAACCACAGATTCCAAATAGGTGTCTGTGTGCAACATCTGTTGCACTACACAAAGTGTGTGTGCGTGTTTGAGAGTGTGGTTCAGGTTTACCCAATGTTATGAGGAGAAAATGTCCCCTCAAATAAGAATAAAGGGGCGACACAAACCATTTTTACACTAATCCACTGTAGTAATGAGTAATAAGTGTGACTGATTGACAATATTTAGTTGTTATTGTAATATTGTTTATTGATTTCAATATTTAGTTTGTTTTCTATGGGGATTTTAAATCTTATGGCAATCTCCTCTGTAAGGAACACTAAAGATTACACATTAACCATAGGCAGGGGATCAAATTATGAATGCACAAATATGATATGTTACTATGTCTCTTAAACAAATGTGCTCACATTATAGACTTAAACCCTTGTCCCTTTGACCCCAAATGATGATTTGTCACATGTGTTGATGTGCTGTCATATAATTGGAATGTATTATATTTATCTCAAAAATCATGGTCGCATGATTAAGGTCAAGGTTCCTCTTGACAGGAAAAGGGGAGTTGCAATGATATACTTCGTAAACTACTCACAGATATGAAACTAAAATATACTCTACTGTTCAAACGTTTGGGGTCTGTAAGATTCAAAATAATAATAACTATTTTTATTCAGGAAGAATGAATTAAAATGATCAGAATTGACATTAAAGATTTTTACATTGTTACTAAAAAATTCTATGTAAAAAATGAGAATCCTGAAATGTATCACATTTTCCAAAAAAATAAAAAGCACTGTACATTGTTAATAACAAGAAATGTTTCTAGAGAACCACATCTGCATATTAGATGATTTCTGAAGGATTATGTGACACTGAATACTTGTAGCAATGGCTGTTCAGTTTTGCCATTGCAGGAATTAATTACATTTTAAAATGTATTTAAATAGAAATTAATTGTATTTAAATAGATACTAGGGGTTGCACTTGGGATCCCAAAATATCTCTGATACTTCAGAAAAGGCCAGTGTCACAGACCTGCTGGGCTCCTCCCCATTGCTTTTTTCCTGTTTATTGTGTCTCCCCTACAGGTGAGCGACGCACAGGTGTGCCAAGTTGCGCATGTTTGCTTCCAGGATCTTGGGCTTTAAAAATCTCTCCAGACCTGGTTGAAGATGGCCCTTGCTTCTCCTTCTCTCCCGCACCATTTTGGCATTTTTGTTTCCTCATGCTCAACACCTCATATCTCTTGCTGCATACTTTTTTTCTCAACCTAACTCTACTGACTTTAATTTACGTTGTTCATTCTTTATCTTTAAAAAACATATTTATTTGTACAAAAATACAGAGTGGTCCTCCCTCTGTTTAAATAAGCCTATTGGCAGGATGTAACACCAGTGAGAGTTGATTATGGAATTTGCGTGCCACTCCCCCATCATATGGGTTTAAAGGAGTCACGTGCATCCAATCATTCAGGTTTGTAGCCGATACCATATCCGGACAATTCACTGGGCAGTTCAGAGGTGTGGCAAGAAGGACACAACACTGGTTCCCTCCATCAGGGAATGGAAGTTACATTAGTAATTGAGATGTTCCCTTTCTGTAGCTCAGTTTGATTTAGGGATGTTTTCTGCTATTGCTGCCATGTACAATTTGAGGGGAGAAGTGGACAGCTGCTTCTCTAGGCACTGACCCGACTGTGCAACTTCATGAGTGACACAGAGGTTCCAGAAGTCTGGGCATGGTGCCAGATTGTGCCTCAAATTCCCTCATTTACTTACAGGTCCTGGAGGGAAGTCCAGGACGATTGAACCAGGTGGCGGTGTTTTACAGGCATAAATGCACCACAATTGCACACTCCACCTGAGGAATCTCCATGTACCCCCTGGCTGCACCATCGAGGGTAGTGAGGATGGAAGAGCCTACAAGGTGGGAATAGTCAGTAAGAAGTGCCCTCCATGACTTGTGAGCTCTTTGTGCTCTTCTAGGAAGAAAGGAACTAAGACTCACGAAGGCTCGGGACAGGGAGGGAATTCCACTTTAGCATGATGCTCGCGGGGAACCGGGCAAGCATGGCTGCCAACTCAGCATCGAACTCGGGATGGCCCATCTCACCTGAAGTTGGGGAGTCCAACTGAGCCCTCAGAGTCGGAAGGCATTAGTCCATCCCCCGATGTTGTGATCAATAATTCACCCTCATCTGGAAGTCATCCCCAAATGAGAAGTCATCTGCATCATGCGACCAGGGGCAACTCTCTTGCACCCGGGAGAGAGAGCTGCTATCTGAGATGTGCCGTAAGAATCCAACGAAGCTTCAAGGCAGAGATGAATGGAGATAAAAGCACATACACGTTCTCACATTCTCTCTGAATGAGTGGATGCAAGTAGATCACTTTGTTTTAAAGAGATTGTACCGACACCAAACCTTTGAAAGCTGACCAGAACCATAACCACGTTTTTTGGGGACATGGAAACATAGACATAATGGTTTTTACACTGGAAAAAAAAACTTTCTTCACTTTTTTTAAAAAAAATCACTGAGTATGATTTATTGGCTGTGTTCCTTATGGTGACCAAAAATGTCCCCACAAGGACAAGAATTTCAGATATTACTATCTAAACCTAGGGTTTACCAGGACCACACACACACACTCACATACACATTTATGTTTCTGCCAAGAATGCTGTTACAAAGGCAAAGCGTAAATGACAATTTCCAGCCTCTTCTCTGATTACACGCACACACACACGCACACACACACCTTTCCTGTCCTACAAAAGATCTCTTGGAATGTTCCATTCAGTGAAGTACGAAACACTTAAAATTATGTAACTAAACCCATAATGAAACTCATTCTTCTCACCTAAATGCCAAATTATTGCTCTGTCACATGATTGTCCATGACATTTCCTCTATCAGCAATACTTTTTCTTTTATTATAGTTTCCCATGGCTACTCAGACAGACACACACAAAAACTGAACACACTGTAGCCTTCATGTTCATTCTTTGATAAATCCTCAAATCCGGGTGGTCAAGCATGTGTGCCGTGGTGCGTGTGTGAACAAGTGTAAGACAGCAGATGTGCTCAAGATGAGGAGGCAGCACAGGTTAACAGCACTGGATTGAAATAGGATCTGTGGAAAGCACATTGTCTTGTACACATTTACTTCCTATTGAATTGACTTATGTTAAAGTACCTTTATATTATGACTTGACTTTTATATAAAATCATTTTCAAAATTATCTTAATGTCGGTGTGGCAAGCAAGGCAAGGCCGATAGCCGCGAGAGGGCGTCTCGTCACCTGCGCGGTGGACCGTCTCTATCGTCAGGGAGACGCTTTTTTGGAAGCATAAAAGTAGGAGCGACGGCAGTGAAGGATTAGAGAGGACCAGGCCTGCGCTATTTTACGTTATATTATGTTTTGTCTGTAAGAGGCTTTCGTTTTGCATTTGTGATTATTAAAGTGTGTTGAACATTCGCCGATTCCCACCCCCTTCTTCCCTTATCAACGAACCGCTTTACTGTCGGCATGAAACTAAAGCTCCGACAGTCTATTCTTCTCTAAAATGTGGGGCAGGACTATATTTAGTTAAATATTTAGTTTTGTTTGATCTACAAATGTATAATCTTTGGTAAACAGGTAAAGGTAAACAGTCTGCCTAAGATAAAGGGCTCAAACTTAGGTGGTAAAGAACCCAGGCTTTATAATTAACAAATGTAGGCAACACTAATATAAATGTATACAAAAGTCTAATATGAAAACTACCATATGACCCAAGAACAAACATTTTGTGACTATTTGCCCACACGTAGCTTACAAAAGAACAAGAGAGCATGTTTTTGATCGGCTGATATTATGGATCCTATCATGTCCATTGTCCACAATCAATATGACATACCTAAAATCTGATAAGATTTACTGTCGTCTTTCTATATATCTTTCTAACACACACCTAAAATAATATTTATACTGTGTATACTTTACAGTTTGTGTGATCACACCACATTCCACTCACACACACATAATGTTTACACAGTTAATTGGTCAAAGATTACATCATTGTCATAATACACTCAAGACCAGAGGCTTTGGCCATTTTTATTAGAATTATGAAATATCTTGTATTATCCATCTGCAAGTGGCAGTTTATAGTTCAAAAGTTATGGGGTGGTAAGATTCCAATATTTTTGAAAGAAGTCCTTCATCAAGGGACTTGCTTTTTTGGAGTACAATTTAGATAAACATTTATTGCAGTTAGATCATTACATCTGGTGGTTAATGTTTTAAACTATTACAAATAATTTTTGAAAAACAATAAATCAAACTGAACCTACTGAATATTATCAATTGTTTTGATTTTAAAATACAGACGTTGGAGTTACATTTTATTTGTTGCAATAATAATAATAATAATAATGATAATAATAATAATAATATATTTATATATAATAATAATAATTAAATGGGTTTGCCATTCATTGCAAGTAGTGGGAGGCCATGAATTAAATATTCAGTTGAATCTTAAAGCTGTAGCCTACATAATGCAGGTTTACTCTTAGAAGATTTGGATAAATTCTATAATCTCTTCGAACCAAATGAACAAACAGTCAGACAGGAACACAGCACACCTCTTAAAGTATCAAATGCAGTTCAGTCAGTGTGCGTGCGTGTGTGTGAAGGGAACATTCAAGTCTATTCAAGTTGCAGGTCAAACAGAGCCAGGCATTCACTGGAATGGAAAAGACTCTTTGCACACACATTTTTTTGCAAATAGGTGTGTGTGGGCGTGTGTTAGATCATGTTCTAACATGACTACTGTTGCACCTGGGCTCCGGAAGAGCTGAGAGATCAAAGTCATACAATTTCCGCAAAGGGAGGGGTTTATCTTTATACAAACAAACACATGCATGAGGGCACAACTAAGGTTTCCACAAATATTTAAAGGCTGAATGTTTTATGAGACTGCATTATTGCTATACACTCTTAAGAAAAGATAAGTGGGTTTCTGTCTAGAACCTTATGGGTATGTAAAGTATGTTTAGGTGATATGTAATTAAAATACAATTTATAATTTAAAGCTAAATCCATAAAATGTTGGAAACCCCTAGGTATGAAGATCCCGAAAGAAGCCTACAGAACCTTTTTTCAGAGAGTGAAATGTTAAGGTAGTTAATGAGCATAAAAACAAACAAAACATCTTTAATTGTTGCATATATAAAATAGATTAAACCTGAATCTTTGGGGTTCTTTATAACAAATTTGGGTCAGATATGTTTATGATGACCTTTATAAGGATTGCACTTTCACCTTTAAAAATAAATGACTTTCTGTTTCTGTAAAAGATGTGTCATATTTTGAGGCTTAATTTATCATGCGACTTCTCTCTTTCATTCACTCACTCATTTTGTTTGGTTGGCTTGGTTAAATATTCATTGTTCCTTTGTGTTGCTGAGGTGGCCTCACAGTCCCAGTCCCACCCCTGAATTCAGACAGTCCTATTGGCCGATATCCTCTCTATTGTCTGAGGAAGCACTAAAGATGTTCAAAACCATGAAACTTATTCAGTGGACAAACTCTGAAGCAAACACTAAATAATTACAATCAGCCTGCTTCTTTGAAGACAGGTGTGAATTAAGCTTGTCTACACTTGCAGGACATTCTCCAATATGATAAGAAGAATTACAAGCCTATTGTACATTTTAAAGGAAATGTAGCCTATCTAACCGGGGGGTGGGGGGGTGGGGTGGGGGGGGGGGCGGACTTAAGGATATGGTATTATATACTTCACCATCAACTTGCGCAACAACAACATTATAATTACAGTTGGCTATATTTTGTTTTCTAATGAGAAAAACAGTAATCATAAACCAGTTAATTGAAATAACTACATGTAATGTAGCCGCAAACTGGTAAGGACTCATCATCTAATTCCTTCATAATTTTACTCAAAAGGTGGCATTTTGTCAGGTCATTTTATTACTATAGGCCTATCGCCTCCTTGTGGACAACACTGAAACACTAATTCATGGTATAATAAGCAATGAAATTAGTATTTTTTTAATGCTTTAATCATCCACAAACGTTCAATTTTCACTGCAACAACGCAGCCAAAAGCATCAAATCAAAAACTTTTAGCCTATTTCAATTTAAAATCTCTGTTTTGTGAACAGCATGTTTTAATCTTAACTTCATTTTGTTAACATAATTATTATAATTATACTAATTATTTTTAGTTCAAAAAGTATTGTTGTACTATAGCAGTCAGAGCGGGGTACCCCTTTCAAATAATACTAAAATGTACATTTTAGATACTAATAATGTACACTATAGGTACAAATACCTTTATGTTATTGGCCAAAGGGACAAATAATGTATAAACGTGAATCTTTTGAAAAAGGTACTGCCCAACACCAAATTTTGTTTCAGAGAGTAAAGCATAAAAAATTAAAAAATAAATAAACAAAAATTCAGGTCATGCAAATTCTGAAAAAAGCTCAGCTGTCATCATGTGGTCAGTCACACAGGAGATTGTCTCTTTGCTTTTATTTCATGAGTGTTAATTGTGAACATTAAGGCAATGAAATATTAAAACAAGTAGTTAGTAGTAGCACCATTTTATTCTGCTTTTAATTATTGTTAACTTTAAAGAGAACCAACTTTTTGCTAATCTTCATTTGCTGTAATTCTACATCACTCTGCTAATCACTGTTAATATGCTTAATCTAAAAGTGTTACATTGATGAAATGGACCTCTCAGTGAATCTCTCCACTCACTATCACAAATAAGGTTCAAAACATACACAACAACAACAAAAGCTTAAACTTGATTATAATGCCAATTATAAGACTAGTGGTTATACTACTATATTGCTATAAACTGACATGTCAAGGTAGTTAGTGAGCATACAAACAATAAATAAGTGAAAAATTGTTGAATACATAGAAAATATCGCTTCATTGAGTACACCTGAATATTTGGACTTCTCTATAATAGTGCTGGGTTAACAGGCATTTTCATAAAAAATTTTAAGGCTTGCATCTTCATCTCTCAAAAGAGAGGAGTATGACTTTCTTTTTCTGTAACAGATTTCAAGTTTTAAGGCCAAATCAATCAGAGAGGGTTTATACATATTTCTTTGATTGTTGTAAAGAGTATGGTTTCATATTTTTTCCTTCTACTAAAATTATTTCTTACTCTAAATCTTCTACACATTTCAAAATATATGAATGCTAAAATTCGCTCGTTTAAATTAGGTAATTCTGTGCTATGCAGAGCATCTTCACAGTTGGACAAGAGATCCTTCTTTTGATTTGGAATGTCATGCATTTGTAATTGGTCCAGAATTGGGTTCAGAAGGGGACTGACTGAGCCCTTGTCCCACAGAGCTGCCCCTGAGATGGGTGACATGGAATCTGACCCAGGCAGAGAGGGCGGCAGAGCTTATGCATCATCACCGCCACACAGGAGCAAAAGGGCTTTACGGTAGTCACCTGCGGTATCACTCTGCAGTAACAGAAAAAGGGACATAGTTTATGTTTCACTGATCTGGATGAACAAGAAAATGTTAGAATGTTTACACCTGCAAGCATGAGCATACATTAATCATTTTGTGCAGGGAGGTTGCAAACTTCTTGCGAAATTCAGCACGTATATCCAGGATGTCCACCTCACTGCGGGAAACCATGATCCTGATCAATGTCTGGTCATCGGTGCCTGCCCCCTACAGGATGAAACGAGAATTACAGCAACAAGTAAGTTCTTTGAAGGTTAATATTGTAACTCAAACAGTTTTGTCACCTTAAAAATATGTTACCATTTTTCATTTAGCTTAACTTGATTTACTAAAATAATTAAAACTAAACTGGTAATAAAAAAATAAATAGAATACAAAAAAAGTTTTCTTGATGTTCTAATCAAAGATCAACCCAGAAACAAATGGTGTTGCAGAACAGAATCATTCTTATTATTCACAAATATTGAAACACATACAGTACTCACCTTCATGGCTTTGTAAAGGCTCTCCGCAAAATACCCCGGTAAACTGCGGGCACACTTCACTGATGAAACACAGAAGAGAGAGTTAAGAGACAAAACAGCCAAAGAGAAAAAAAACCCATGATTCTGAGAGCTGTATATGGGCAACTATTATAGGAACTATTCTGTCCCCTAATAATATGATTATATAGGCAAACTCTAAGGCATGGCCCCAACCCAGACTTTTTAACTTACCCTCTATAGTAAAATTATAAAGAAAAATGTAATTTTGCACTTTCTAATAGGATCTTAAGAGACATCCATATCTCTCTCTCTGTGTGTGTGTGTGTGTGTGTGTGTGTGCGTGTGTGTGTGTGTGTGTGTGTCTTACCAACAGCCAGAAATACTTCTTGGAGGGTTCCTGAAGTCTCTCTCTGGATGCTCTCCTCTATCTCATACCCTGACAGCTTTCTGTACTCCTCGAACACTGCAGATTAACAGAAAACGAATGGATACACTGAAACAAACATAACAATTTCATTAACTCTCTGCTTGTGCTGAACAGACCTTTCCTAAGGTGAGCACTACTACGGTTTCCCAGGATAGTGATGAACTGGCTTTCATCAGTTCCACACTTCTTTTCTCCCGCGGCAAACAGAGCCTACACAGAAACAGTTTGTAAACTTCATATAAATGACAAACTGATTCCGAGTTGCACTGGATTTAATAGCAACAAAACTTTCAGAAACAAACTTACCTGAGCATCACTTTGAACAAGGTTCTCTTGTATACCCTGCTGTCTGCTGGCCTATGGTTAAATCATTTAATTGCAAATTAATTAATTGTAATACAAAGACAAAACAACTACACTTAAAGGGATAATTCACCCAAAAATGAAAAATTCTGTCAACATTTACTCACCTTCGATTGTTCAAAACCTGTATGAATTTCTTAATTTAGCTGAACACAAAATATTATATTGTGTTATTGTATATTGTGAATTTTTCTTTACCACTATGGAAGTAAGTGGGGTCCATCAACCGTTTGGTTACCAACATTCTTCAATATCTTCTTTTGTGTTCAGCAAAATAAAAATCCATACAGGTTGAGTAAATGACAGAATTTTCATTTTTTGGGTGAACTATCCCTTTAAGTCTATGGCTTTTTACAGTGGGTTGAATTTCCAGTCTAACTTTATAATAAATATTTTCATATACAGATAAATTATTGTTAATTTACATCTTGTATTTTAATTAAAAAAAAAATAAAATTAATAGACTGCATACTTGTAGCAAAACAACCAGCATCCTCTCGAAATGACCTCCAGTGTCACCAGTCACATCTTTCTCCAGTTCATTTTTATGCTCTATAAATGCACATATAGACATCATCAAGACTAAAGAGAGTGGCATTCAACAGCACATATAGCACAACTGGCAATTATTAAAAAAATTATAAAATAATATGTATAATAACATTATAAATAAATTGAGGTTCAGCGTCAGCTCTGGCAGGCCAAGTATGCTGCTAATACTATCGCTCAGCGATCTGCTCAGCTGATCTGCATCAGCGCATCTGTTGTTCATCTCCATTGCTGCTAATGACTACGCTCAAATCAAATAACGTGGCATTCTGTTCATATGGGGGAATAGTTCTGCTCTCCCAGTACTAAACTGTGAGCGTTTTGAACTCTGACTCTCTGCTATTTCATGGTAGGTCAGAGGACTCCCTGAACAGAGCCATCCCGCCAAATTTAAATGATCAACTTAAATTGCAATTTATTCAATACAATTTCCTTATCGTTTTTATTGTCATGTGTGTTCTTGACGTGATGGACCTGACAGAACTAAGAACAAGAATACTTAAAAGTCAAAGACGTGTAATACATAACCCACACAAACACAGTTACCTTGCTTGTATAGACTTTTGATCTCGTTGACTTCATTGGGAGATCTAGATGCCAAGATCTCAATCAACACTTTCTCATCTGTGCCTGCTCCCTAAAACAAATGCAAGGTACAGATATAAATCTCTCTATAAAATATAATGAAATTGTATGACAGTGTATTTTGCATGTGTTAATGTCAACAATTATGAATATTAGAATTCCTAAAACTATTGATGTACCTTAATAGCATTCCGCAGAGATGTGACATCAAACATGATGGGAGGAGTCATCAGAGCTACTATCAGAGACTCCAACTTCCCAGTGAGCTCAGACTTCAAATCATCCACCAAATCCTGAACAGAGAAGGACAGAAAAAATAAATAAATATATTAATATTTAAAATCTTAAGAATATTCAGCTAACCAGCATACATTAAAATAAAACTGTAATAGAATTTTTTCTCTTGAAAAATAAAAAATATATATATACAGTATATATATATATATGTATATATATCTTGAAACAAATATATATATATATATATATATGTGTGTGTGTGTGTGTTCTTTAACATATAGATGTGTTAAAGAAACTGCGAACTGTGTACGTGAGGGGGTTTTGGATTAAGAAAAACACAAAAACTTGTAGAAAGATAAGAAGAGGAGGGATACATTTTGGAGGATGTTCTTTTGTATATAAACTGTGTAAGATGAGAAGACCTTTGCTCTTCTCATATCAGACTCTGTCTATGTGTGAACTGCCTTTCTTGCAAGAAAAAATTGCTTATGCCTTTTGAGATCTTCATTTGTTCTTCAATTGTTATTTAAGATCTAGGCAAAGAATTTCCACAACAAAAACACTGCAATTTATCCAATGGCATTTTACATTTTAAAAATAATTTATGATAATGATGTTACCTTTCCATGCAGAGTTTTGAATGCAGCTTTGATTTCTTGGCGCTGTGCATTACTGCGTGCGGTCACCAGCTTGATAATAGCATCCTCATCGGTGCCTGAGTAAAAATAATAATAATGTTGATTACCATTACTTTATTCTTCGACATAATGAGAAGACTGATTCCTTTTCTCTTTAACCCAGATGCAAGATTCTCCGATTATTCATTTATGAGAAACAAATAAATTGATTAAACAAACAAAACGTATTAATTAATGTCTAAATACAAATGATTTCTAATTTGCAGTTATACTGGTTCTTTAGATATAATTCATTATAGTCATTCATTTGAAGGTGTACTGATTTTTAATATTTCAAATTGGCATTTAATATGTTAGTAAAACTCACCAATTCCTTTCATGGCCTTGTAGAGAACCTCAGCATCATTATTAGCATTGAATCCACTGTGTGGCTTCACTGTTCCTCTGCCAGCCTAAAAAAAAATATAGAAATACATCATTTTGTTTGCATGTTTTCTCTTCTGCAGTATGTATTTATTTCACTACAGGGACTTCAGTAATCTATGAATCATGACCACACCCACATTTCCCCTGCAGCTGAAGGTCTGTCTCTTTAAGAAGCTGTGGATTTAACTTTTACATGCAGTGGTTTTCCACTTGGAAACTTTGAGCATCTACCTAAAATCTTCTATGAGTAAGTGTGTGGGGGAAGCAGGGAAGTGACATTCAAAAAGTAAAGTTAATAATATGTATTATGTCTGTGATCTTAGATAGATGTTATTGCCCACTCAAATTGAGGAAGTTATGCAAGATTCCAGAGAACTTGCCTATCTCGTAATCTTTTGGATAAATCACATACTTTTAAAATCATTTACATAATAAACTTGAAAGACAACTTTCCAACTATGTCTGTTTGTGGGCCCAAGAAGTCACAAGAAAATATACAACCACAGACACAGGCACAATGGTTTGTTCATATCTCAGTTAAGCCCCCTGGGTGACAACCACACTACTGACAAAACAAGGCACACAATAATTACACTCTAAAGCCTTATTCTAAACCTCACTGTCTCAGTGGAAGCTCAGAACATACTGCAAATCAATTCATTTTGGCTTTTCTTCTATGTAGCTTTTGTTTTACTTCCATTTAGTCCTACAAGACATAGGCTGCCTCCTGAAATATCATACTTCTTCATATATAAACAACATACATACAAAATTATGTGAAAAGTGTAGCATGTCTGAATTCGGAGTATTCATACAACAGTAGTTGAAAAGTACCCCGTATGACTTATTACTTCCGGTGAGATTCTAAAGAATGCATACAATGGACGCTTTACTATCCCATGAGGCCACACGAGTGGATTTGTTATGGTAGTCAAGCAACGCAACTGTCACTGGTACAGGTAGGTAACATGATGATTGTAGTACATCCAGACTACATTCAAACTTCATATTCATATTATTTAAAACATACTTTTTAGTGGTCGTGAAGTAATTTGTTATTCAAAAGTATGTAATTCTGGATGCAGCCATAGACAGTATGCGCCAAGAATATGAAGTCCCCAGACATTGTCCAATAAGCAGTGTGAACATGCTTATTATGAATAAACTGGCAAGTCTAAATCAGCTGTTGTCTACCAAACAGCTGTGTTTATAAGTATTGCCAATTACTACACACAGCTTTTTTTTATTAGATAAACTAAATTATTTTTGTTGTTTTGGAGAGGATATGCATTGTTCGTCTCAAGCCATATTTTCTAATAGAATAAAGGAATGTGCTGAAAAACGCAGGCTTGAATGCTTTCTGTGGTTATCTAAAAATGTGGCGCTCCAGCTCTAAACACAAGAGATTCCTACCGACGTGTGATAACATCATGCGCTACAGATTTATTTTGTGCAAAACAAGCATTTAAGGAAGAACTCGCAGATTCATGAGACATGGGATAGCAATCTTTCCTGACACAAGTGTCCCTTTCTATGTCAACGCTCAGATATTCATCACAAAATTTGTCAATGCCTTAAAATTCCCTTAATGATATTTCACCTGACATTACTTTCAGGTCTGATTTGTTTTATTTTACATTTTAGTTACGTTGCTGATGTTTTCCATTTCACAACCACGATAACATAACTAATAAAAGATAATTTTACATTATTTAGTTTAAAATTTCAAACCATTTTAATTTCACATAATGGGTATACTGCATTTAATAGGCTACAAATGTGATGTGCAAAATATGTTTTTTTTTTTTTTTTGTAAACAAGATTCCATATGACTGTGGTGACAACAATTGAATAGATGGAGTTTAAAAACAGGTGGAAACCATTCTCCAGTTTGGATTTATTGAAGTGAATGTTAATTTAAATTAAACCTTTTAAAAAATATGAGATGGGCAATGCATAAAAATATAACCGTATAACCTCCTAAATTGGATTGTTCCAATTCCTTAAACATATTTTTTTTTGTTAGTTCGGTGGCCTTTTTTTTTTTGTCCCAGTACTCAAGACTCAGTGTGCATTCAGTGTCATGTTACTTAGCCTCCCACCATACAATAGACTGAACAAACACATTTAACATCCAAATATATGCAAACTGTTGTGTTACCAGGAGATGTTAAATCTTTTGTTAAATCCCTATAAATCTGTTAATTCCTCTGGAAACTCTACAAGTGGAACCTTTACTAAATGATTTACATGTCTCAAAGCATTTGAGTCAAAGGTAACTGATAAAATTGAAATGAAGATCTTTTAGTTGAACGACTCCAGAAAGACCACGCCAGAGAGCTTCATAAAGCTAAGAAAACGGAGAAGAGGAAGAAGACAGGCAAGGACCTATCTTCCCCAGGACGAGCCTATGATTTATTAAACTTTATGAATTAATTTTCTGAAACATGTCTGTTTTCTTGCAGTTTTTAAAGTCTTAAAATACATATATTTTTTAATATTAAGCATTAAAGGTCAAATGGTCAACAAATTAATTGATGGGGTCTTAATTACAACAATAAAAGTTGTAGCATGTTAGCCATAATGATAAAATGCCATTTTACCTGGCCCACTTTAGTGGAATAAAGTTCTGCTCATATGTATTACAGTAGCTGCTTCCTGTCTAAACAAAATAAAGATTAAAGTAACAATTTCTGCAATAATGTGTTTAATTACCCACCAAATTTTAACATATGCACTGGAGAAAATATTTAGACCTAATTTGAAATGTCCTAAATAAGTTTCATGGAAGTGCTAAAAATATGAAATAAAAAGGAACATTTTATTTTCTAACACGTCACAACATTAGGTTATATATTTAAAGTTCAAATAAAGTTTTGGCAGACAGAACCTTATAATACTTTTTTTAAATTAGAAGGTTCTATCTGCATTATTGTAATATATGACGTTCAAAAACCAAGATAATAGTATCTAAACATTACATTGCTGAGTTTAAGAAATATTATTATGCTCCACGTCGTAGGAAACAATCTATCAGTTAACTTTAACTCAGCTGAACAAGGGTGAACTAGGAAACAGAGGAGAGAGGATGAAGTGAAGAAACAGAGACGGAAGGAACGCCCATTGGGTCGTTTAGCCAACGCGAATGAGTCACTTGCTCTCGTTTACAACAATTTTGTTTCTTTCTAACATCACTTGTTTGTGGGGGGATAGTAGTAGTAGAAAGTTAAATAGGCTACGGTTTCCAAAAAACAACTTACTCCCAAAATGTGTCGGATATTATTGTGTAATAAGGAAGCATCGTTTTACTTTGTAAGTTAATACAACACGATTAAATGGACGTAAATGGATGGGCGTCGACACATGAACTATCGGAAAAGTTTATACCATTCTAAACAAAATATTGAATATCTTCAGAAATAACTTAATAGCGTATGTGTTACAAATGTTATATACTTTTATTACAAACAGATAACTTACCATGGTTGAGATTTGCGTAGCCTACTTCAAAGTGATCGAAACTAAAAAAAAAAAAAATCAACGACAAAATAGTTCAGTAACAAATATTAATATGTAAATCATCTCAAATACATAATGTGATGATGAAATAATTAAAAGCAGTGTTTAAGAAACATGTCGGTTGCAGACAGGTAGGTCCTGCCTGTGCAGTCTTACCGAGAGTTTCAGTGCAGTACAGACCGCAGCAGCTGCAGGAATGAAGAAGTAGGAGGCTTAAACTTGACTACGATGTGTTGAACCCGGTTGAACCACACCCTGGCAAAAAAAAAAAAAAATCGCTGGGATTTATGGGTAGTGGTGTTTTTGCTTTTTTCTTATATTTCAACATATCTGGGCATACGAAAGCAACGTATCACTTGGAGCAGGCATTACAAAAGCACATGGAATGTAAGCATTCATTAAACAAACTTATAAACATCAAATTTTGACATCCAAGACATGTGGCTATATGGTTTGTGAAATCTGATGTGATGATTTGATTTCACATCAGATTCCAGACCTGGACGTTTGTTGACCAACAGGGATGGTCCCCCGCCCCACCCTGTTGGTCAACAACGTCCAGGTGCTCTTTCTGTATGTCTATAATAAGACAAACAGAGAAAATTATTCGCCAAGCAACATGTTAAGACTAGTAAAACACACAAAGATGGGTGTCACATTACAATAATCTAACTTTTTATTTGGAAAGTAACTCATTGTTAATTTCCACATGGATGCATTAAAGACATGCTGATCAAATTTCAATCCCATCCACAATTGCAACAGCATTGTGTTATAGAGGGCCTTGGCAAGGATTTAAAGCATACAACCTTTGAGTAGCCGTTAAAAAAAACCTCTTGTTTTTACCATCACTTTAGATGAAATTGTCTGTAAGTGTGCACATGTAATGTTAATTCATACCTGAAATATTTTATTGCTTGAATGACATTATTGTTCTGGTTGTTTTATTATTATTATTATTATTATTGTTGTTGTTGATGCAGTTTTCTTTTATTATATTTAGGTTAGGCCTACTGTGCCAAAATTACTATTTTGATAGACAATTACGTGCAATTATACAGTAAATGGTGACTGTTAACCATTATGAATATATAATTGCTTATATATATATTACACACACACATATATGTGTAATGGTTTACAAAATTCACGGTTCGGTTTGATACAATATACTTGTGTCACGGTTCGGTACGTTTTCTATATAGCAAAAATAAAGAAATGCTGAAGAAATTTCCTTCATTTAATTTTTTTAATGATATTTTTTTATTAAAACTAAGATCATAAAGTATATTTTATTAGTTTGAGCAAACTAAACTTTATTAGTTTTTATTAGTTTCTGCTAAACTTCTGCCACAATTCAGTTAATTCAAGCATTCACTCAAGCAAATTCAGTTTTGTTATAGAGTTTCCAAAGTCTTCATTGAGTTTTAACACAATTTGACCATAGCTACCATACAAATAAGTAATTTAAAACAGCAGCGTTGAATTGTTGTTGAATATTTTTGTTGTAGCCTATAACTAAAGTCCTACAACTATGCATTTTAAAAACAAAACTTTGTATCTTTAGAAAAGCTTACCATATCGGAGAGTTACAACTTTTTGATTGCAACTCAAACAAGTTTATACTTTTATGGTGTTCTTTTGTCTTTTTTTTGTGTCATTCAGTCCTCATTCTCTTTCAAGAGAGAGTATGATTTTTTTAAGTCATCTATTCTTGTCTACTAAATAAATCATGGGTTGCAAACATGAGGGCGAGCAAATAGGCAGAATTTACATTTTTGGAAGAACTACTAAAAGGGGCAACATGATGATGCCAACATGGTTTTTCAACAGTCAGTCAGAGAACCTTGTCATCTCAAATAGACATACTCACACATACAGGGCTTAAGCTTTTATTAATGATGTAACTCATAGGCCTACTCAGTATTTATGTCTTGAGTGTGTAAACTGAATTGTTATATTTAAAACATATCAGAAAGTGCAAGTCATCAGGTCAAACTATAAGGAGTTTTGTGAATAGAGCAGAGTTAAATTATAGTCTTTTGGTTCTGATTTACGCAGCTTGAGTCATTAAGTGCTGTGCACCTAATACATTTGTCCACTTTTGAAATCTAAAGTAAAATGTAATTTGTTACAAGTCCAATGAATTACACAGCGACTGCCATTTGCGAATCGAATGCTTTTTTATTAACAGCTCTACATGACAACCCGATCCCGGATATTCAACTGCCCACATGAGTGGGTGTTCCGTACATATGCATCACGGGGGAGGTGGGAACAGACGTTCTTAAAGAGCCCAGCACATTTAAAGTAACATGGTTATAATACACAAGTTATATTGTATTTCTGTACAGATCATAATCACAATGATCTACATCCCTTTCCTTTAGCTGAAACTACCAATTGTAGAAAGAGGATAAACATACTTAACAATGATCAATACTGTAGTATGAAAGTAACTTAACCAAACATCCAAGAACATGACTGACTTCCCTTGTAACGATGCATGCTTGCGGTGAACAACTGTGCAAATCAAAATGTGATCTCTACATGCACAAAGAAAACGCATAATAATGAATAATGCTGACAATATGGAAATGAGCATAATCAACACATTTATCCAGCACAGAATAAGAACCAGAGTGAGTGTCGCTAATTCTCTCATTGTTGGTACTTCGGATTTGGCTTGCAAATGCGACCTGAACGTGTTATGTAAGGTGCATTATTGACCTTAGTGGGAGACTGTAGTGAGTTCTTTGTCAACTTAGGTGTGGATTCTGGTTGTGGGAGGTGTATTTGTGGTGAGTTTAGTATATGGGGACAAGAGTCCTCAGTATGGGTAATGGTGTTTTGAAAGTCAATGTTCTCTGGGGTGAGCCGTGATGGGGGGGGCTCTGCTACAGGCAGGATGTGGCGTCGGTTCCTTCTGTATGTTCTCCCATTGCATTGGATGGTGTATGAGCGAGGCTCCTTGTTCACCTCTTTTACTGTGCCAAGGCGCTCATATCCTTTTGGCGTTTGCATTCTAACAACCTGTCCCTCTGTCAATGGCTGCAGAGGATGACTTGATGTATCGAAGTAACGCTTTTGGGTCATCCTCTTTGCAAGAAGCTGTGCAGTGACTTGCTTGGTACATTTTGGGGCTGGCTCCAAAAGTCTAGAGTTAACAGGAATGGCTGACCGTGTCTGTCGTGACAATAGGCGTTGTGCAGGGGAACCCAATGTTGGGTCACGAGGAATGTTTCTCAGATTCAGGAGGTTAAGAAACACGTCCGTGCCATCTCTGTGGGATTTCTCCATCAGCTGTTTTGCGCTGCGAACCGCTCTTTCTGCCAGGCCATTCGACTGTGGGTACTCTGGACTACTGGTGACATGAATGAAGTCCCATTGTTTGGCAAAGTCTCTGAATTGCTGACACGTGTACTGAGTGGCATTATCAGAAATGAGTGTATGAGGTGTGCCATGCACTGAGAAATGCCGCTTCAATTTCGTGATTACAGCTGATGACGTTATGTTGCGGAGAAAGTCAATCTCATACCAACCCGAATATGAGTCCACAAGCACCAGATAATTTTGTCCATGCCACTCGAACATATCTGTTGCCACCGTGGACCAAGGCAGGTCTGGAACTGGGTATGGTCTTAATGGTTCTTTCTGTTGGTGTGGCTTAGTGCTGTTACAGACTGAGCATGAGAGGAGTTCTGCCGTGATGTCAGCCGTCATTGTTGGCCAGAAAATTATACCTCTTGCTCTGTGTTTGGTAGCGTCCAGCCCTGGGTGGCCTCTGTGGACTATTTCGATGTATTCTCTCTGCAATGAGCGAGGAATGACTGTTTTGTGGCCTTTCATCACTATTCCGTTTTCCACAGCAAGCTCATCTCTGTAGGGAAAGTATGGACGCAAAGAGGGCCACACGCCATGTTCTTTAATTGGCCAACCTCGTTGAATCACAGTGCTTAGATCCTGTAACACATCATCGTCCGCCGTATGCTTTCTGAGTTCCTCCAGTCTGGCAGTGGAAATGTAGTTGATAGACATGACCTCAAATGTGTCGTTTTCAGTCTCTGGTTGGACTTGAGTGTCTGGAGCTCTAGATAAGGTGTCTGCAAGGTACATGAGCTTACCCTTCTTGTACACCAGGGTGATGTCATAGCACTGTAACCTGAGCATCATTCTCTGTAATCGTGCAGGAGCTGTGTGGATTGGTTTTTTCAGAATTGTTACCAAGGGCTGGTGGTCCGTCTCAACGAGTGTAGGTTTCCCATATACATAGTCCCTGAACTTTGTACAGGCAAATACGACAGCTAGTAGCTCCTTCTCTATCTGCGCATACCGTGTCTCTGTATCTGTGAGTGTGCGAGACGCATACGCAACTGGTTTTCCCTCCTGCATGCATGCAGCACCCAGCCCGAAGCTGGAAGCATCGCAGGTTAACGTAACTGGCTTCTTCACGTCGTAGTACGATAATACGGGTGGAGTGGACAAACATGACTTGAGGGTGTCGAATGCTTGTTGGTGTTGATGGTACCAGCACCATACTGTCTCTTTGTGTGTCAGCTTTCTGAGGGGCGCGGCAATGTCACTGAAGTTTGGGATAAATTTCCCCAGATAATTTGCCATTCCGAGGAAGCGCTGTAATGCAAGGACATCCTTCGGGGCTGGCATCTCAGAAATTGCTTTCGTTTTGGAAGGATCTGCTTTTAGGCCTTCCCTTGTAAAGATATGGCCCACATAGCTGACTTGGTCCAGCCGAAATTTGCATTTGACAGGGTTTAGCTTGAGTTTGATCTCACGGGCTCTGTTCAAAACCCTTTTCAGGTTGATGTCATGTTCAGCAGGGTTGCGGCCTCCGATGATGATGTCATCAACAATTATCGCACAGGGGTACCCTGAAAAGAGCTGCTCCATTGAGCGCTGGAACACCTCGCTTGCGGAGTTAATGCCAAAGGGCATACGGAGAAATCTATAGCGCCCAAATGGGGTGCTAAATGTTGTCATCATAGAGGACTTGTGGTCGAGGCGTACCTGCCAGAAAGAGCTCTTTGCATCTAGCACGGAAAATACGGTTGCTCCTGACATCCGAGATGCTACTTCCTCTACGCTGCGCATAGGGTGATGGGGTCTTTTTAAAGCCAAGTTAAGGTCTTTTGGGTTAATACACAACCTGATTTCTTGTCTGTCCTTTTTGTGTGTAACCACCATGGACGAAACCCAATCCGTCGGTTCTGAAACTGTCGTTATGACGCCAAGGCTCTGCATGCGGTCCAGTTCTGCTTTGACACGACTTTGCATTGCCAGAGGAATGCGATGAGCAGGGCGAACTACTGGCTGCACGCTGGGGTCTACTGTCATCGAATATGTGATTGGAAGTTCTCCGAGCTGGTCAGTAAATAAGTCCTTGTACTCTGTAAGAATATCTCTGGTGCTGCACTCCGTACTGACATGATGCACATCTGGACTGATTTTAACGATCGCCATGTCAAGGCAGGCACGGAATCCCAACAGTGGTTGAACATCTCGATCCACCAAAAAGAATGACAGTGGATAATCTTGCCCATTTAGGCTACATTGCAATGAGACCAAGCCTTTCGTTTCAATTTTAGCTCCACCATAAGCTACAAGGTTAGGTGTCTCTGAATGTTTCACTGGCCGTTCGTTGTTGGCAATTTGTTCAAAAGTCTTTTGTGAAATTACGTTACATTTTGCCCCAGTGTCAACTTTCATCTCGATTGGAGTTTTGTTTATGTGTACAGTGACAAATCCCTCCTCCAGCACTGGCATGCAAGGGTTAACAACGTTGACACACTTGTCAAATTCAATGCCATCAACATAAAAGGTGTCATCATGGTCAGGGGGTTTGTCTACCTCAAGTTCATGTACCACTTTCCTGTGATTAAATTTCTTTTGACCAATTTGACTGCGTGCTTTGCAACATTTCTTGTAGTGATTCATTTTCTTGCAGTTATGACATTGTTGTCCAAATGCAGGGCATTTTTCTTTCTTTGCTGCATGATTGCCTCCACAATTTCTGCAATTGGTTATAGTTGAATCTTGTTCTGTTCTTTGTTTATGTTTTGCGTTTTGGCGCCACTTGCTGGAAAATGGCTGTATTGCATCAACGTTAGTTGCAGTCTGAGGTAGGCTAGCCAACGTCTTATTATTTTCTTCCGTCATTTCATGTATGCGACAAATTGAGATTGCTTTGACCAGAGTTAATTCGCTGTCTCTTAGCAGTACTTTCCTTAAGCTTTCATTGTTGATGCCACATACAATCCGATCACAGATCAGCTCATCTGTCAATTCTCCAAAATGACAACTTTTAGCTTTAATCTTGAGATCACTGATGAAAGCCTCAATAGCCTCACCTTGTTTCTGATTCCTTGAGTGAAACTTGTGTCTCTCCATTGTTTTATTTTGCTGTGGGTTGCATATTTCACGAAATTTCTTTTTCAGGCACTCCGGATCCTCTCTGGATTCCGCGGGAGTTACGATCGCGCCGTCCTCGCCTGGTGCACGCACCTCCGCTGCATAGACAAATGAACGCTCCCGTTCGATGGCTTCCGACCCTGCAAGATTGAGGAGGATATATGCCCTTGTCCTGGCAGGCTTGTCATGGTGTGCTGCGGCGATGAAAATGTCGTACTCTTGCTCAAAAATTCGCCAATTGTCGGCGATATTTGCATCAAAAGTGAGCGGGTCTGGTCTTCTAAAACAGTCCGCCATTATCACTCACTGCGTGCGCGGTCGTGAGAAAACTATAGCGAGCAGATCAGCCTTTCTTACACCGTTGGTTCACTCACGGGCGAAAGGTCCGTGTCGTCTTCTGACACCATGTTACAAGTCCAATGAATTACACAGCGACTGCCATTTGCGAATCGAATGCTTTTTTATTAACAGCTCTACATGACAACCCGATCCCGGATATTCAACTGCCCACATGAGTGGGTGTTCCGTACATATGCATCACGGGGGAGGTGGGAACAGACGTTCTTAAAGAGCCCAGCACATTTAAAGTAACATGGTTATAATACACAAGTTATATTGTATTTCTGTACAGATCATAATCACAATGATCTACAAATTGTTTCTGTTTTTAATCAAATGATTCATCAGAGCTGGAAAACATTGGTAGCTTCCAGAATCGGCCGATGGCGGACGGACCTATTGCTGGAGAATCTGAAACAACTTTTTTTTCCGTTTTTCTCTCTTCCGTGTGCCGTTGCCTTTTATAGACGCACTAAATATACAAAAAAGTTCCACTACCGGTGTAAATATGTGTGCCAGTAGAACATAAATAGCACGTGTATCTGAGCGGACACCCCTCCGGTCTGTGTAAATGGAGTATGACCATTGGCATATATGATCCTCGTGCTCCCTCAGCTGGGTGGTTTATCTTTTCTCGGGCGACGCCTTTTAGAACTCTTGAGGAGTGACACTCACGAACGTCTGCGATCATGGAGTGGAAACCGATGGAAATAAACCCGGAGGTTTAACGCTATGTCATGATTTAGCCACGCTAGCCAATCTGTTCGTCTTGCATGCTTTCTCTTTCTCTGGAAAGATTGTGGCCGACATTTTTGTGCCTTTGTATTGTTTTCAGATGCTGAATAAGGTACGTTCGCTGAGTCATGAGATGAAATGATGATGATGAGATGTCTAGCGTCTGGAGCTGAACTATCATGGACCCGAATTTGAAATGAAAGGGCGTGGGCTTACACACATCACCCATGCATGAAAACAATAACACGCAGAATTTGTAAATGCATGCTTTACGCAATAATTTGTAATTATGCATAATACCACAATTCAGATTGTCGTTTATAAATAACCGAAAATGAAATCCTCTACCCTTCCTCCCTCTTTTACAAAACTACAAACTTGGAACATTTTAGACGCTGTATTTTATATGGAAATAACGGGTCTCGTCGTTAAAAAAGTAACCTTTTTTTTTCTTTATCTAGGTATTGAGTAAGTTGGGTGTGGGCTCGAGCTGGCGTTTTGTGGATGTTTTGGGTCTGGAGGACGAGTCTTTGTCAGGGGTGCCATCACCCTGTTGTGCCATGATGCTGCTCTTCCCTCTAACGCAACAGGTACGTACGGACGCACGCACGTGATGCTCACAATGCATTACATTAAACGCGGGCGTGGTCATTTCTCACTGGAGAAGTAGGCCTATAATCCTTAAGACAATTTGTGCAGTTCCATCTTAATAGTGTTATTATAGGAAAGAAATGAATGTTGTCACTTTAGTTTAATTTTGATATTTAAACTCATAGAATGAATCATTAACTTATAACTTTTTAACCCATTTTATCCTCTTTGTTCTTTTAGCATGAGGACTTTCGTTCCAAACAGTCTGTCGAAGACACTAAACGTGTTTATTTTCTGAAACAAACTGTGGTCAACTCCTGTGGTACTGTGGGATTGGTACATGCTGTGGCCAACAACCAGGACAGTATTGATTTTGGTCAGTGGAGACGTGTGTGCCATGAACAAGATGCTTATTGATGCAGAATAGAGCTGATGACCTTGTTGATTTTAAAAATATTACACCGCTTAATTGATCTTTTGAAAATGTAACTGGCTTAATAAATCAAACCAAAGATGTTTAGATTCCTTAACCAGGTTAATCCAAAGTGCAATGAATTCCATATGCATCATTAAAGCTAAAACAGTTTATAATAATCTAACCATGATATGACTGTCTGTATGTATGCAGATTAGGTTGTTGGGGAGAGAGGTAGATAGACAGATCAAGACTTAACATTTGTTTTTTCTTCTTCCTACCATCTATAGACAATAACTCTACACTGAAGAAGTTTCTCCAAGCCACCTCGGAGATGTCTGCTGCAGAAAGAGCCAAAGAACTTGAACAAAATAAGGTATTGTAAGCATTCATTAAAAGTTGAGCCACACAAAACGTGATTTGCCACAAACAAAGATTAACATCAGAAATGTTACAAAGTTCATGTGACTATTTTTCCATGTTTTGTTTAAAGTCACCATGAAATCAAAATAAACCATTCTTATTTATGGAATATTGCAGTATTTATTATTAAGCATTTACCTGTGCACTTTTTTCCTCAATTTATGTGCCCTTATAATTTTTAATCAAAATAACTTTCACTCCCTCTTGCAACATCTCTTTTCTCTGAGAATGTGTGTTCTGGCGTGAGTGTCGGACAATCTGTCTCTCGCATGATCGCTGCAATAACAAACCACAACCGAGTTTTACGCTGATATACGCCACAATAGGGAAGAAAAGTCTATCGCAAATTCCGTTTGACACTGACTTTAAAAAGGTTCAGGCTTGATTTGTGTTTTAAAATGAAGTTAATGTTGTTGCAATTTTATTCAGGACATCCAGGAAACTCATGATGCAGTTGCTAATGAAGGGGAGTGTCGGGTAAGACAAAACAACTGACAATATAGCACAAGTACTAAGTAATGATGTTGTTAAGTGTTTTTTTTTTTCTCTCCATCTCTCTTATTACAGCCAGAGGCAGACAAAGTCAACTTCCATTTTATTACATTTGTCAATGTAAATGGTCAGCTTTATGAGCTGGGTAAGTGAATGACATGTATTGTGGTGTAGTGTCCGTTTCATTGGCCAATGACTTTCATTTTAAGTAAACTCCTTTTAAAATGTCTGAGATGAAAAAGGTGTTTTGTCACATCAGATGGCAGAATTGATGGACCTGTGAGTCATGGACCAACAAAACCAGAAAGCTTCGTCATAGTAAGGACACGTTCTATCATATTCTCTCGTATGAACTACATTGCAGTCAAAACTGTAGATTTAGAGCATCTAAAACGAGTCATTTTCCTATGACCGAATCACTGACTTCATCTCTCTAGGATGCAGCAAGGGTGTGCCGTGAGTTTACTGAGCGGGAGAAAGGGGAGGTGCGTTTCTCTGCTGTGGCTCTCTGCAAGGCCTGAGAGGAAATGGACCACTAAGCTTGACCAATGAGCAAAACCCTTCAACCACTTTACTATACAGAGCACAGAAACCAAACCTGTACCATCCCTTCATACATGCTACACAAACTGCCTGTCTGACTGTGAATTAATGTCATTTTCTATTTATTTAGTTTTGTCTGTTGAATCAATCTATAACTACTATGCTCTCTGTACACAGTGTTAATTAGCTTTTGTTCTAATGTTTTGGGCACTTGTTGGAGTTGGGCAAAATTTAGCAGAAATGTAATGTTCACTAATAAGCTTGGAGGCGAATGTGCAAAATAAATAGAAGACCGAGAAGGGTGTTCTGCTTCTGTGTAGTATTGTTTGTCATTACATGTTGTTACTCTGCCATCACTAATAGTTTAACTTTGGATTTAGACAATATGCAGTTGCTGAATTTTGAGCGGTGTGTGTGTATAGACCATTTCACAAGATGGAAACAACACTGGTCCAGAAACACTTCCTGTTTCAGTTTGTAACTGTTTTCTTTATTTCACATGTGAAGAAAACTTCTTAAAGATGTTTGTTTAACTTTTTAATTCAGTTTTAAATGTTCTGTTGGTTGTATTTTATCCCAGCTTTTATGTAGTGTTAAAAAACTGAAACAGGAAGTGCTTCTGGACCAGTGTTGTTTACATCTTGTGAAATGGCCTATAGGCTTCAGTTGTAATTGAAATGCATTCATCCCCCATTCCAAACCAGGTTCATTGGAAAAAATTACTGACTTTCAGCTGTCTGCAATGAACAAACTAATCGAAATGGTTCAACACAACAAATGTTTCAAGTGGTTTCCCCAGATTCAACTGAAAATGACTTCTGGAGTCTCAAAACTATTCAACTTCTTCATGGCAAGCATCTTTAGTGCTTGGAGGAACTCGCTTTTGCTGTTATGACCTACTGCAAAAGAGATGTACTATATAACCTGATACCAGCTTCTGGCAGCGTTTCTTCTGCGAATCTTGGCCCATTCCTCATGAACAATTGCTTTGAGTTCATTAACATTCTTGGGTTTATGTGTTGCAACCGCCGCCTTCAAATCCCACCAGAGATTTTCTATGGGTCTTCGATTTTGTAAGTCAGGGAACTGTGATACCACTGCAGAATCTTCCAGAACTTCTATAACCGATCATTGGTGGAATGTTTGGGATCATTGCCCTGTTGGAAGTTCCAATGGCGCCCAAGCTTATGCTTACTCACTCACAACATGATGTTTTCTTCTGGGATTTTCTGATACTTCAATGAATCCATCTCATCTTCCACACTCTGCAGGTTTCCAGTGCCAGAGGATGCAAAGCAGACCCAGAGTATCACTAAACCCCATGCTTAATTGTAAACCGTGTTCTTTTCATATGCTTCATTCTTTTTCCTCCAGACATACCGCTGATCCACAGGGCCTAAAACAATCCAGATTTGTTTCATTGCTCCCCAGAACAGAATCTCAAAACTTCTGTGGGTTATTTATATGATTTTGAATGCTTTCTTGTGCTTTAGGGTCAATAGTGATCTACGTTCTTGGAGTTCTGGCATGGAAACCGCATGTGTTAAGTACTCAACTTACTGTGCAAGCTGAAATCTCAGTGCCTGTTACCACCAAGTCTTGCAGTAGGTGTTTTACAGTTTTTCGAAACCTACCTTTTCCGAAATCTGGCTGCAGCCACTGATGGCTTCTTTTTCTGACCCGTCCAGTTTGCGTAACCACTGTTCCTTTATTTTGAACTTGTGAACTATGCTTCCAATGGTGTCTCTAGAAACATGTAGTGCCTTCTCTATCTTTTTGTAGTCTGTTCATTGTTTGTGAAGGGCGATGATCTCTTCTTTCGACTTAACCATTGTGCATTTTTAGCACACTGCAGTGATATTTTTAGGATGCTTTTCTTGATTGTGTTGTTAGTTCCTCCAACAGTGGGCTGTTTTTAACGCATGACTATGTGGTTGCCCAGCCTGTTTCCATCCCAAGGTGTCATATACAGATGCTTTTGCCAAAGCATAGACATGGGTCAATATGCAATGAACAAATTATCAGTTGTTTTGTTTTACCCGGCACTCTCCTTCATTAGTAACTGCATCATGAGTTTCCTGAATAAAATTGCAAATACGTTAATATGCAATATGTTTTTTCCTTTAGTGTCAATATGAGATGCAGATATATATGGGCCAGAAGCGCTTCTTAGTGGTCTAACCCTAATCCTACCCCAGACCTAAACCTACCCATACTCTGTGTGTTATATTGACGCGAAAAGGTGCCATGTGCATTGGATGTCTACGCATTGGCAAAAGTGTCAGTATATGACGCCTTGGGATGAGAAGGCATTGGGTTGCCAGGATGTTTTGGGTGGTTTCCTGTCTGTTGACATGCTTTTTGCCTAGGATTTGTGAGCAGTTGTTAGTGTTTTGCTGTGTGGTTGCTGGACTTTTCGTTGTGGTTTTTCGTGCATTGCTAAGTGGTGGTCAGGACATTATGAGTGGTTGGTTGATATGCGGTTAGGTAAGGTATGGTAGGGTCTCTCACATGGTTTGCAGCTTGCCATGCTGTAAGGGCTTGTGTGCATCAGTGGGGCTGAAAGCTATGCCACTGGTACTTCAGAACTGTAGGGTTACCCATTGTGGACCATAACGTTACCCCAGTGGATCTCAGCTGTGATGCCAGACGAAGACAAACCACCTGGACGGTAGCAGATTGACCTGATGTTCCCGGCAGAAGATCACAGTCTTGTGATGGTGGCAACGCCAGAATTATGAGCACATTTGTAATAGCGTTCAGTCAATCAAATTGAAATGAACTTAAGTTTGCTTCTAAAATTAACTTAAGTTTAAATGCGTGTATGTGTGTGGTAAATACCTTCAAAATAGTTTCTAAATTTAGCCACATGATCATGTGCTTATATTAAATAGAACAGTTAAAATTATTTAAATACAACAATTACGATTTCTGACAGTTTCAGCAATCTAAACTTCATAAAGCAGAGCTTAATAAAGCAGACACTTTGTAACAAATAGTAACAAATCCTTATTAAAGCTAAAATAAAAACTAAATGTACTGACAAATTATAAAACGCTAAACTGAAAGTAAACTAAAACAATCACAATGTGAAAAAACAGCACCAGAGGCTTATTCGAGTTGTCCTTGTTCTGTTCTGACAATATTGTAAGGATAATGTTTGAATAGCCACTAGATGGCGACATTGTAACGTGAATTATCCATCAGTACCATTATTTACTGAGATGTTATGGCATAGCTGCGAAGCACAGAAAGCCTTTACATAGGTGTTACTATTTAAGTGTTAAGTGTTATACAATTAAGTTATTTAGAGAATGGATATGGATATCATCTGTAGCCTATTTATGGTGGAAATTATTAAAACATTAACCACGTCTATACCTACTGTTTTGCCTTCTGCTCTGTCTCTTTATCTGTCTGAATAATTGTAGGTGTGTTACACAGTTGTTTAACTTTATGCTTATTGTTAGTATTAATCTCTTGAGCTTTTCTAATTGGAGTTCTAATCAGTTTTTGGATGGTATCAATCATTATACTGCAAGCTCTCAGCTTTGTCTTAATTAAGAATGACTTTTCTGGTGCATGATTCTGATTAATCTTGCTAGATTGAACCAATCTTTCCCCTCTCTCAATATCTTTCTGTTTGCCATTTGTTCCTCTCTGCCCTTGAGGCAGAAGCCATGAGGAGACAGCAGCGGGTCTTGGGTGAGAAAAAGCTGTGCGTGTGTGTGTGTTAGGTGGGTAAAGTATAGGGCCAGTTTGGATAGTCTGGGAGCTATAATGACTTAGTTTAATTGACTGAGCTTTTGAGATGATTAAAAGCTCCTCGACTGAAAACCCGGAAGGCGCATCATGCCTGTACTTGTTATGCAATCTGTCCCCCAAAATCAGACAGCCATGAAACAGACACTGGGACAGACTGTGCAGTGACATCAGTGAAACAGTGGAAAATTAACTTACATTAGGCTCCTGGGAATATTTGTGTCATGATGCTCATTTGTTGTCCTTTATAATTAAAAATGAAATTATAAAAAATAATAATAATTCTGCTTCATACAAAGAGTGAATTTGATACCTCTAATTTAATTAGTATATTTTTCATTTCTATATTAATAAAACATTTCTTTTAAAGGGTCACTTCACCCATTTGCATTAAGCTTTGTATCTTTATAAACTCAGTCATATTTTTGATTGGTCATTGTTTTTTCCCTTATTTTCCCCTGAGATGGAAGAAATAAGGATTTAAGTGTTTAACTTCCTACTTATCGTGACGTAAAAATCGTCATTTTGCGTCACGATAAGCAGGAAATCAGTTTTCATTAAAATCTTTTAGAACTACACATGTTGGCTCATTATTATGCCAGGGTGTTGGACCCACTCACCCTACAAGCCTATTACAGATCAGTGGGTGGGGCTTCACTTGCAGAAACTGAAATCAATATCCGCCATCTTGTTTGGAAGCTAAGCTAACAAGCGCTGTGGAGATCATAAGTTATGACAATGACGGAAGAAACTAAACATGATATGGAAGAAGAGGATTTTGAAGCTGCTACTCGAATCCGATGTTCGTGGCTGTCTTTACGAGCCGCAGTATAGTTTAGAGCAGCTGAGGCTGATGGAGGAGCAGGAGACGCCGTGGCGGCGGCCTGTCGTGGTCGAGGACCCCGCACTGACTCGACTCTGACGCTGGGCGGATTGCTGTTGCCTGTACTCTCGCTGCGTACTACGGCCTACAGACACAACCCGTCTGCTGCAGAGGATTTCAACGATTGCAATTTCTCCTGGAGGAAATCTCTGAATCAGATGAGCACTCGGACGTTTGTGTTGTGATAGTTTCGCCTGACTAAACATCCAGGTAACATGCAGTAATTCACCAAACAGAAATAAATACAAACGAGGAGTAATTCACTTAAAGTTTACCAATGTAACGTGAACGGGGTCTGTTGTTGTGGAAAGAAGGAGGCAGGAATCGATCGGCGAACATTTAAACATTTTAATAGTAAAATGAACACATACAAATCGAAAGAGCCAAAGCCAGCAGCCCCTCATTGATGACTGCTGCTAAGTTACACACAACAGAAACAAAACTTAATAAAATCAGGCCTGTTTCTCTCTCGATATGCCGTCGTCGCTCCCGTTTTCTGCTTTCGCTTCTCCGTGAGAGACGCGGAACCGGCGCTCGCCTCACAGGTGGCTTTCATTTTCACCAAATAGTCTCCGTTTAGTCTGTTATCACTCACGCCACCAGCCTCGCGAGTCGCGCCGTCCTCTTATGAGCCTCGCGCGGCGCGCTGTCCTCGGGACCGGCGCTCGCCTCACAGGTAGATTTCATCATCACCAAATAGGCTAGTCTCCGTTTAGTTTGTTATCACTCACGCCACCAGCCTCGCGCGATCGTCTTATGTGCCTCGTCTTCGATCGTCCTGCTCGCCACAGCCAACTAGACATTTTGTGTGAAATGAATTTCAAACTCTGGTGACAGCTAATGTTAGCCTTGTAGACGGAAGAGTGTTGTTGTGGAAGAGTGGTGTCTGCGCTGTTTGCGCGGTTCCGGAGAGGGTGTGGCTTGCGGAGCTGTACAAAGCGTGGAATTCTGGGACATGTAGTTTTTTCATATACAGGCCCCCCTTGGTTATTTTCTGTCTTTTCTCGGTCAAGAGGGCACCAAATTAAAAAATTATTTTACATTTCGACTACATATATGATCCACTTTCAATAAAGATTAATGTTGTAATGGGTGAAATGCTCCTTTGGGTACGTACTCAAAAACTGCCCTAATGTCACAATGAAGAAAATAGTCTTATTATTTTGGAATAACTACTACTTCACTGATTCTTAATTATTAAAAAAAAAAAAAGAAAAACTTTAACCTCAAACACTTTTGGTGCAACTCCTTGAAACAAATATTTATTAATTATTTATGATTTTTTTTTTTAGATTTATGAATAATTTAGTTTTGTAAAATCTATTTTGAGATGCGGTTCTAAATCTGATGTTTACAAAGCATTTGTGAATCTGGAGGAGAGATTTTGGGAAGGTCCGTTTTCTAACGTTTTATAATATGAACTACAAAAGGGGTGGTAAAGGGGTGATAAAGTATGATTTCACTTTTCTAACTTTAGTTAGTGTGTAATGTTGCTGTTTGAGCATAAACAACATTATCAAAGTTACAACGCACAAAGATCAAAGCAAAGGAAGATATTTGCTTTTAAAGAAAAGGACTACACAGTAAAAACTGAAGTGTTAATTTAACTCCTATAGAGTTGAAATCGACTCTGTTTCAGATAACATTTGGTCCCACTCAAAATCAGTGTAAAACTAACTCTTTGGTCAGTGTTAAGTTTTTAGAGTTAATTCTACTCAATATTGTGTAAAAAATAACAATGAAATGTGTAAATGTATTTAACACTGTAGTTTAATTGCACTGTTAAGAGTAATATGATCACACTGTAGAGTTAATTTAACTACAATTTTCCTTTAAGAAAATGACACTTTAAGTGTAATATTTACTTTTCATTTCTCAGTGATTTAAGAAAATTATAAATCATAAGATGCAGTGTTACTGAATTATATCTATCAACTACAATAAAATGAAAACAAGCACAATCACACTAGATCACAGCACTCACCATTTATTTTAACAAAAAAAAGAAAGCATTTCAATGTCAGTGAAATTACATTGCAAACCCATTGCCTTGTCTCTGACAGAAACATATCTTCATCATAAAAATGTTTACCAGAGAAAGCAATATGGCACGATGAGGAGAGTTGTGTCATTCCCTCCATATGACATTTGTATGTCAAAAGGCCTAGGGTAATGCAGGTTTTCGACATGAAAAAAAACATAATCCTGCTTTGATTTGATCACCTCATAAGCATGGAAATGTTCTTGAAAAGTTACTGTAACTAAAGGCACTGTGAGTAGCAACAGTTTTTCAAACATTATCAGAACTGACTCAATCTGATAAAACATGGGCACTTCAGATTCAACTTTCCCACAGATAACCAAGTTTGGTCGATAAACAAACCCATTTTGTTTAGCCCAATTAACCTTCATAACCTGAATGCTAATGGGCACTTGCATTGCCATAGCAATTCCAGAACCTCCTTTTACCATATTTAAAGACACCATTTTTCCTGGACCAATGTCAAACCGACTAAAAGTTGCAGAATTTCGCCAACTATATGCCATATGAATCTGATGCTTTTTTGCAAGCGTTTTGGTAATATTTTTAAACGATTTAAGCTGTTTTTTGAAAAAATTATGCTTGCCTTCATACCTCATACACCAACTATGAAGGACAGGCCCAATTTTCAGGATGCAGCGGGGATAGTGGACAAGAAAATGATGCTTTGGTAAAAGGTTTTTCTGAGGATACAACTTTTTAAACAGTGTGTGGTGATCCACAATTAAATGTTTTAAATATACACATAAACCTTGAGATAACATGGGCGAGAATATGATGTTTATAATTTGAAGAAGTAAAAGAAGCAGGCTCCAGTGTTGGTCAGTAGAAGTAAACAAATCTCCAAAGATAAGAGGAACATTCCTAAGTAAGCACCAGGACTGAACTGCATTCAGTCCCAGATCATTAGATCCTTCACTTAAATTAACAGCTACAGTTCTGTTGTTTCTCTCCATGAAACCATAATCAAAACTTTGGATTCTTGAATGTATTTCTGCTGATGTAACATGCTTTTCCTTCAAATACAGAAATAATAACTTCAATTCGTACTGGCCCACCCCTTCTAACACATCATGCATCACATCAACTGAGAAGTTCTCTGTTGTGTGAAAATACTCCAATGAATTTAAAATGCATGAACTTTTCACACCAAAAACGTAGGGAAGGGATGGATTACAAGCCATTTCTTGACAGTGAGCAGTGTGTACATCTTTGGTGCGCAAAACTATTTTGGAAGAGTCTTCAGAGAATTCTGTCTGAAAGTCCTCCTTTTCTGCTAAACAGAACCTGCAACAGTACCTTGCACTGAAAGACTCCACTAGACCAAACAAAGAATGCAATCCCAAATTATCACCAGTAACCTGCACTACAGTGCCACGAACAAAACCATTGTATAATGGAATCTCAATACCATCACTCTCTAACACTTTAATATCTCGAACAATGGGAGCAAAAATTTCACTAAAACCATAACGTTTAACATCTTGAGCATGAAATAAGGCGCACAGGTGTATGTTAGCTAAAAAAGAATTCCATTTTGGAGAGAAGTTTCTTAAAGTAAAATATACTCCACCTAATTTATGAATACCTCGCTTTGGACCCAGAGGGTTGGCGACCTCAAAGTCATCATAGAACATCTGGATCTGTATTGTCTGCTTCTCAGTTGAGAACAGGGGGTGACTTTTAAAAAAAGATCCATCACAAATATCTCTCAGTCTAGAATCGCTGGTTGCTGAGCGTTGCAACATTTCTGCAACATATGGACTTTTAAATATTGACTGCAGTGTAGATAAAATTGGAATATACATGAATTTATCTTGAACTACTACCTGATCATATGTTCCAGTCTGTTTATTTCGTCTTGTGTCAAATCTTGAACCAATCACACATTCAATTGGTTCAACCATTTCCCACTTGTCAGTCATAAATTTTGATCGTTTGTATTCCGAATTTAGAATTGTGAAAGGATTCTCTAACCCCTCAAAACACGCCTCAACTTTCTTGCACATTTCCGTTTCTCTTTCATTACTAAATACATGCTTTATCACTGTCTCTTTAGCATGCTGATGGATATCTTGAACAATCTCTTCCATGGAAGTCACTACAGAATTCACTGTACTTTCAGCAACACCTGCTGCCTTTAGATCAGAAATTACAGCTGAACAACTATTTACAAGGTATGGTGAAGATAACTGTGACTCGACCTGTAACTCTTCAGTCGACTCTTCAACATGAAGAACAGTACTTGTATTGATGGTGCTCTGAGGATATGAAAGATCAGATTCCACAGAATCAACTAAACTGCTTCCATGGCACTTATTAAGATGCTTTCTTAAACCTGAAAAACTACCAAAAGAACGTGAGCATCCTTCTTGACCACACTTCAAAAAAAGAGTCCTGCCTGTACATAGTCCATGAATAACCTTAAAGTGCTTAACAAGGTTGTTTGGACTTCCATGGTCACTTTTGCAAAGAAAACACTTCATAGTTTTATCTCAACTAACGCACCATTCTTGCTCGCAACTCCGCAACTCTAGGGGTCTCCTTTGTTTCCCCCATGTCGATGTTATAGATGGTTGTTTGCACAAAAGTGAAAAAGCTGCTCAGGGAAGAACTGTATGACGTACCAAAGACGTAATGGGCTTTAAAGAGTTCGTCAAAAGCGCCAACTGAACCTTTTGCCTTGCATGGAAGTGCATTCTTGTCAAGCACAATGAAGAAGGAGTGAATCGTGCTTTGTGTGGATCCCTGGGCGAGAAGGTAGGGCTGACTGCTTTGGGTGATGTTGTCTAGATGCTGCTGCACACTGGTTCCAACCTACAACAAAACACATTTAACAGAATTGTTTTGGTGACTAATTTCTGACAATAGATCAGATCACCTCAAACTGTGCACAAGATTCAAGTGATGGAAGATATATTTTAAACAACTCTTAAAGGATTAGTTCACTTTGAAAACATTTTTTGCTGATAATTTACTCACCCCCGTGTCATCCAAGATGTCCATGTCTTTCTTTCTTCATTTAAAAAGAAATTAAGGTTTGAGGAAAACATTACAGGATTTTTCTCCATATAATGGACTTCAATGGGGACCAATGGTTTGAAGGTTTTGAAAACGACCGTTTGTTTTGCTAGATAAGAACTTTATTTCTCTGCTGAGATCATGTCGAGACTTTGAAGCTACATTGAGACAGACTTTGAACCCTCAAACCATTGGTCCCCATTGAAGTCCAGTATATGGAGAAAAACCCTGTAATGTTTTCCTCAAACCTTAACTTCTTTTTGACTGAAGAAAGAAAGACGTGGACATCTTGGATGACATGTGGGTTAGTAAATTATCAGCCAAAATGTTTTTAGAAGTGAACTAATCATTTAAGCATACCTTTTGAAATCTGATGAGCTGATCTACAGCTTGATATGCAGACAGCTTTCCCGGCCTCTTTCTACCTTGTGCAGATGGTGGTAGCAAATGTAGCAGCAGCAAGATGGCAGACATGTCACTGTCCCAGCCTACAAATAAGTGAATAAAAACCTGGTTAACATTATACCATAGTATAGCATTCAAATTGACAACTAGCACCAATATGGAAATTTACACTCTCTACACACTTAACCCACAATAAAAAGTAAAACAGTTCCATTCATACCATTCTCAACTTCAGCAGCTGACTCAGCATTGCGCATCAAATCCAAGAGTTCTGTGGTGGGTACAAGTCCATGGCTTTCCTTTATTACTTTTGCTTTGAAAGTGGTTGGCCACTTCTCCAAAAATTTGTTGGCCGTGGCCTCACCAAACAGCAGTCTGAAATCTTGTTCTATCTGCAATGTAACACACATAGACAGAAGTGATGAGTGATACATAATGCTACATTGGATATTTTGGTGATGCAGTGAATTATTAAGATGTCATACCAGTCCTGGTGTGTCCAGAAATCGTGGGAAGACCAAGAAGACATCTGATGATTTGGCTTCATCTTTGACCATCGCTTGCCGATATATGAAGGTCATTTTCATCTTCTCACGGACAGTCTTTTCATCAGAAGAGTGTTTTAAAACAGAAATAGCTGCTTCCACATCCTCATCAGACAACTCTCTGTCATTGGCGAAGGGCTGACGACCACGGCCTGGCCCACCAACTTAAGAGAAAATACAATGTTAAGAATTAACTAATTTCTGTACAATTCACAGGTTATAATCACATGTCACTGATCAGTAAACATACCTTTAGGAGATTTGCTGACTGAGGCACCTCTTTCCTCTGCTGATTTTCTCTGTATGGTCTTCAATCGCCATGCAAGGTATCCCGAACCACTCTCCGGATCATAGTAATGTTCCTATGCAATTATAATAATTTATATAGGAGCACTATTAACATTTCAAACAGTGAATATGTGCATAATGTTGCACTAACCCATTTACTTACATATCCATGTTGTGAGTATGGGTCTTCTAGATAGGGAAACAAGGCTACTATTCCCTGTGCATACATCACTCTAACACTTTTGGGGGGGGATGTCCTAGCAAATGAATTCAAAGTTAACATCATAATTAATAACTGTAAAATAATAACAATGTTTCTTTATAGCCCCTTAATGCTTACCCATGTGTTTCTGTCATCTCAGCAGCAAGTATGTTAATCATCTGTCTTCTGGTGGCATCTGTCAGAGATTTGGTTTTTCCATACTCTTGCATAATGCGTTCACCACCAGGTTTTGATGTTAGGATTTTTTCAATCAACTATAGGTGGAATAAAATGTGCTTTCCGTTATTATGAAACCATATGTAATGTTGAAAAAAATACTTATCTAAAACACTTCACATGGTGAAACAACATTCAGATTGGACTTAACAGCAATTTCCACCACTTACCGCTTTTGCCTCGTAGTTTACGTGGCATGGCCTTTTAGGCTGGCTTCCTTCGTCAGCGGCTACTTCTTCAACAGGGTCACACATCATTACATTCAGGATGATGGTGTCATCAGATGTACCCGAGCATGATGATGATTGAGAGGTACCTGTTGTTCATTGTGAAATATGTACAAAATATAAACACATTACAAGAATCAGGTATTTTTAAGACTATAAAATAAAATATTCTCATTCCGGCCTTTAAAGTAAACAAAAAAATTTGTGAATTGTCTGAATAAATACCAAGTCCTCCATTGCCCAGCATGATTCTGAAAGTTCCAGGTGACTCCTTCACTATTTCTTCAAAAACCTCTGTGTCAACTTCTGTGTCTGACTGGTCATAAACCTTAATGTCTGGCTGCCTGCTTTCTGGTATGTTGAATTTTAGACATGCTGTTTAAAAAAAGTTTAATAAAGAAAAAACATTCCCTTGTCACAAGAATCAATGGTCATATTTAATTTTGTATTCAAAAAAAGATGAAAGACCTGCACCGGAGTTTGATCAGAAATGATTATAGACCTAACTAGATATCATAGCATAATAGGTTAATGCTGTATTATTTTGTTATTGGGGTATATTGCTTTAACCTAATGTACCCACCTTCTTTCAAGAAAGCATCGAATGTCAGCTCAGACAGCTTGACGTATTTCTGCTCTTCCCCGAATTGAACACGCAACAACATTTTGCCCCTGTTAACATAGAAAATATATTCAAAATCATAATTTAGGGCTGGTTCAAATAAAAGTTACCTATCCATGTTTTTCAGTACTGGCAATGCAAATTACACGGTTACAAAGGACGGCTGAAGAAGACAAAGTTGTGCTGGTTGAATAACGTTTGGCTATTTTCTGCAGCAAATATAGGTTTAGGCTAGTTAAATTTTAGAGGCACGTACGTTGTCTCATTAGCTAACGTTACCAAATAGCTGTGCCAAAGTTAGATATTTTCGTTCGAACAGTAACGTTAACCCGCGTACATGCAATCAGTGATCTAATTATCGTTTATAAGACCAACATTAACTATCAGAAGCATGCAATTGCTAACATTGCCAGTAACGTTATATAACGTTATATATATAACAGATTAACGTTGCCTGGGAAGCTAAAAAATACATTAGCTAAGAAAAGCTGTTAACTGTATTAAATATTTTGTTGTTATAGCGACCGAGCTAACTTTATTTTACGCATAAATCGTTCATAAGTGAAAATATTGCAACACCGTGATGAAATATTGAAATCGACATGGATTGCTATAGGCTATAGCTGGTTAACGTTAAAGTTACGTTACCCTTGACTCATATCGGCAAAACTTTAAAATTATGTAACTTGACGTTAAAAAATATCGTTTTGGTGTTGAAAACACAGGGATGTTACTTACCAAGTTATAGCAGTCGTATAACGCTCAATCGCAGTCCTCCTTCACCGACATTGATTCGTGCCAAACAAACTTCAGCACAGCAGAATGGCGGGTATCCATCACTGTGTAGAGTTGAAAATGCTACGTTTCTGCAGATTTTTACACTCACTTTTAACTCCACTAATAGAGCAACTTTACTCTCCAAAATGTTGAAAATACTCTATCTGGGTTAAAATATGTTTACTCTGAAATATTAACACCCCATTTTTTACTGTGTACAACAAACGGCAGGTAGGGACTGCACAACATTCCTCCCGGGTTAGTGACATCACCAACCCTAAAATGTACATAAACCCTGCCCTCGGGAACACGCAGTCCATGTTGAGAAGAGGAAGAGTTGTTGTGAGTCAGCTCAAACTATAGCATCCATCTTTTGCAATAGAAAGTCACTCGGTGTGCATCTTACAACACTTCCTATATGAGGGATTTATAGATTACATGACAGAATATTCTAATTTAAGATAGTTAACTCCACATCAGCAACATAAATTCATCAACTAACCATTCAGAGACGCCCTGTTGTATTCTACATGTCACGTCTTGAGTCTCTCCATCTTTGACTGACTCAGTTTTAACATTAAAGGGAGGACAGTTTCTGTCATTTTAGTGTGTCTGCGTGAGAAAATCGCAGCTGCTAACACATGCGAGCTCTTGAGACCCAGCCCTCTGCAGCAGCTCATTTTTGCATTTAAAGGGCCAGGCACAAAACGGCGTTTTAGCCAGTAGAACCTCATTGCAGTACACGAGATCCAGGAGGCGGAGTCGGATCCAGATCTGAGGGGTGGAGTTGGGTAGGTATAGGGGTAGGTTTAGAGATCAAGGGGTGGAGCTGGGTAGGTTTAGGGGAGGGTTTAGGGATCAGGGGGTGGAGCTGGGTAGGTTTAGGTATTCGTAAGGTGGGAGGGGTTGGATCTGGATCCGACTCCTCCCCCTGGATTTCATGTTCTGCAGTGTGGGCCATCTCGTTTTTGCAAACCCTCAAAAAGTGACAACTTTAACATGCTATATATAAAAAATATCTGTGTATTTTGTGCTAAAACGTCACACACACACTCTGGGGACATCAGAGATTTATTTTACATCTTGTGAAAATGGCATTTTACCACCCCTTTAACCTTCAGAATAAGAATAAAAGGACAACCACCTAGTGCAGTACTTGATGCAGTAGTAAAGGTTAAATGTTTAAAATCATGTTTAAGAGAAAGATATAAAATTGCTTGTTCTATAATGTGTTCTATTTCACATTTGACACTGAATACAATGGATGTTCTGCATTTCCAGTTGGATTTAAGACATACTCAATGATTTGGTGGCCATTGTAAGACATACTCAATGATTTGGTGGCCATTGCTGGTTTGAGCTGAAGTGAACTGGCAATAAGAACACGGGCCTCACTCTTCAGGCAGCGAGATGGTTCACAGTCCAGAAACAAAAGGGCTGGTCAGTGCTTTGAATGAGCGAGTATGAGTGCTCTGACTCCAGAGGATAAGAGACAGACAGCAGAGACAGATGCTAATTAAATCAAATTCCACCTAAGGGCTTCATACTGACCTCAAGTGTCAGTCAAGAAGGAGACATTGAGAGGCTGATTCAACATTTTCAATTATATAATGCTACACTGGTCTGTGATGACTAGCCTGTACCAGAATGCCCCATACCAGACAAATCCCATTGGACTGTGCAACTTTTGGGTGTTATCTCAAGTCAAATGGTGATTTGTTTGAAAGCACGACTCTGAGCCGAGTGATGTTAAAGGGATACTCCACTCAGAAATTATGCTATAGTTCTCTTATGAGAGGTTCTCTCATACTGGGTAATATCTTACGCTAGGGGAAAACCTCTTTTCCTCGAGATATTGCAGCCAAAAAATTATCCTTAATTTTGAATTATTGCAAAACGCATTGTGGCAGCATGCAGACATAGGCAAGGCGGCATAGTGTGCCTATTGGCTGTCCTGCGGCAACTGCAGCAGCCTATCGAGAGCGGTCCTTTGGTGACGAATCACTGTGGGCACAGCTTCCCGGGGTTTCGAATTGGGTGCTGAACATTATAAAAAGACGCAACTCGCTACAATTCGCTCGACACCCTCGCCGCAGCACGGTGCGCGTCAAATCTACGTTGAAAACTGAAGTAGCACACCTACTTCGAGCCGAAATAGCGACTTTATTGAGCAAAGAGACAATATAGCCTTTATCTCAAGCTCAGAGCGATGGGGGCCTGTACAGCGAATATTTTCTGGTACCGAAAAAGACAGGGTCTCAGACCCATTAAAACAACTGAACAAAGCACTTATGAAACCAGGAAAATCCTCACGCAGATTTGCCAAGGGGACTGGTTTATGTCAATAGATCTGAAGGACGCTTATTTCAAGATACAAATAGCGTCACGTCACAGGCGATTTTGAGATTTGCCTTTGAGGGCCTGGCATTTCAATATACAGTCCTACAATTCGGGCTGTTTCTTGCTCTTCCTTCAAGAGCTACTGGATAAGGGCAGGTACCCATCGACGCTCAAAGTTTGTGGCAGCCATAGCTACATTTACAATGCCTGCATCTGGCCTGTCACTGGGGAAAAATGATCTGGTCATTCGTTTCTTCAGGGCACGCATGGTGATTATGCACTATATGCGCTCTGGGCACTTGCCACCTTGGGACTTTGGTGTTGGATCCCTACATGCACTGTGTTTTGCATAGTGTTCCCCTAGCGAAGGGGTGTCAAACTCAGTTCCTGGAGGGCCACAACCCTGCAGAGTTTAGCTTCAACCCTAATTAAACACATCTAATCAGCTAATCAAGTCCTTCAGGCTCATTTGAAAACTGCAAGTGTGTGTGTGTGTGTGTGTTGAAGCGGGGTTGGAACTAAACTCTGTAGGGCTGTGGCCCTCCAGGAACTGAGTTTGACACGCAGTACGAGATAACCTCTCGTTAGAGAACGTAACCTCGGTTCTCTCTAAGAGGGAACGAGTACTGCGTATCTTGTCGTGCCTGCTACACACTGGTTTGCTTCTGTGATGAAAAACCAGTGATATCAGCCCATGGAGCTATATTTATAGGGCTAGGCCACGCCTGCTTTGGCGGGAGTTTGATGCAATGGGCATTCACCAAAATTCATCACCAAAGGGCCGCTCTTGATAGGCTGCTGCAGTTGCCGCAGGACAGCCAATAGGCACGCTAAGCCACCTTGCCTATGTCTGCATGCTGCCGCAACACGTTTTGCAATAATTCAAAAGTAGTACTCGTTCCCTCTTCTAGAGAGAACCGAGGGTACGTTAGTAACCGAGTACGTTTTCTCATCATTTACTCACCTTCATGCTTTCCCAAATATGACTTTATTTCTTTAGATGAACACTTTTTGAAAAAGATTTGAAAAAGATCATGGAGATTTTTGAAAAATCTCCATGAGCCCATATAATGAAAGTCAAGGGCACGGGCCCCTCAAAGTCGACGTGTCAAAAACCACACAAAATGAACACGATTTTAATCCATACCCTGAAGAATCCTCAGCCGCTTTTTCAACGTCTGGCTGAACGATCCGCACAGTAAGGAACAAATCTAGTTTTATTTCCACTTGAGCTTGCTACTGCACAGCACTATAACAAAGAGTTCTTGGACCAAATTATTAGCACTGGTAGAGAGCATGTGATGTCGCCACTCAGGATTGGTCAGTTGTTTGAAGGATAGGTGTGTTGTTTGAATGATGTAAACCAAGTTAATATTGAAATTAAAATAAATATCTGACCTTCCTCTGTAAAGCGGTCACTATTCAGATCATTGTGAAGCATTTTGTGTGGTATTTGAAGCGTCAGCTTTGAGGGGTCTATCCACTTTTTATATACTCACAGAGATGGATTTGTGCAAATTTATGTTCATCTTTAGAAATAAGGTTAAATAAATCAGCATGAGGGCGAGGAATAATGAGAAAATTTCTTTTTTTTTCAGTGGAGAATCCTATAACACACATCCCAAAATATTCTGCTGTTTTGGTATAACAGTTTTGAGAAAAATAAAATAAAAAATACCAAAAATTTCCAATATAGAAAGAAATGTTATTAGCAATACAAGCTAACTCAGCACTTAATTTTTCATCTGTTTTCTTTCAGGTATTTTTTCTTCTTACCTCTTTGTTTTGACATTTCTACTATAGACCTGTAAGTTAATAGTTTACATCTAGCAAAATATAACTGTAAATATATTGATATTTTCCAGCATAAGCTGCCTGTAAGCTTCAATTTTTTTATTTATTTTTTTTATAATCACAAAATGTGGATACCGCTTTTTTAAATTGCTATGACTCACAAGAAGTGTAGTATGAAGAAAAGCCTAGTTGGCATCGTCTAAGCTACTTTTCCTATGTTGTAACTAGCAAAAGGGCAAAGGTCATCTGATGGCCTGCCAAAATTAGTAAATAAAGTAACTTAAATTCATGACCTCATATTAAATGCAAGAAGTGACTCAGTGGATGTTTGTTTGATTATCCGTTGAGACTTTAGCAACTTCCTGAGTAACTTCTTGGCCCCAAGACTCAACTTTTACATTATTAATAGAGCCATAAATATGTATATAATGTTCAGAACATTTTCTATCTTGACATTTATGACATTTTAATTCAACAAATGTAAAGCAGTGGTTTTCACTGAAGAACACACAGTTTTTTTCACAGGTTTTTTTTCCTGGTTCGGTTAAGACACGCCTCATAATCAAAGCCCTATGGAGCAGTATCAGACTCACATTCTGACTAGAATGTGAGTATGACAAAGTCAGGCTAACCTTGCACATGAAGATAGCACATTGTTTTAGAATTTTGCAGTCAAAATATCAAAATCTGTGTAAAATACCTATTTTAGCTTCAGGTTGAAGGATTGAACACAGATAATTAGATAAACACAAGTGAAGCAAACAAGGAAACTAATGAGTAACTAGTACTACGGTAACAAATAAGAGGGTAATGAGTAACCTAGGAGACAAATAAGAGCACAGTCAAATGGGAACAAAGCAAACAGAGTGAAAACAAAACCAAAATGAACAGTCCATGTGACATTTAAGGCATATCTGCATATATCTAGTGTAACAGAAGCTCAACTCTGTTAAGATCAGGTAAATAGCTGCGACGTACAAGTGATTTTGTGATATAGATACCACTTTCCCTGAGTCAATACAGCTTCTTGATTACATCTCTTTTCTCTCTCTCCCTGGTTTCTCTTTCTGCATTTCTAATTTTCTAGAGGGCAAATGTTGACACTCACTAAGTAAAAAATATGGTTATTTCCAGTGAAGTGCACTGAATTGGATATGAAACCCGCATGCACATCAGTGAATGGGGAATGGTAAGTGCAGAAGGGTGCTATCATATTCAGCACTAATATAAGAGCTAAAGGGATTATACATCAAATGAATGAGATAGCGAGTATGTAGTCTTAAATGTCCATTTTCATGCTCTTTAGCTCTTTATCCATATATATATATATATATATGTGTGTGTGTGTGTGTACGCCATCAATAATTTTTTTGATTGAATCAAATGTTTGCTTAAGTTGAAACCTTTTTAATGTGTTTGAAATGACGATCAACTGGATTTTAATTGCTTAACATACAGTTCCCTGTAACAGCTTTTGAATCAAATTAATTCTTGATCAGATGAATTTATGTGTTAAGAGTGCCTCTCATGAATACAAATCAGCTTATGAGACTAACAAGGTTTATTCAAGGGGACTAAATCTCTTCTTAATTGGCTCTGTCTTAATAGTACATGCTCAGACAGATTTCACTGGTTAAATGGTCTATACTTTTCTGAAGTGTGTTTGTGTGTGATGGAAGTGTTTGTTTTGTTTGTTTTCTTTTGTTGTGTGTAATATAAATAATCATCCAGGATTTATGTGTGTGAATTCTAAACAGGTTTTTAACCAGGTTTTAATATGAACAAAAAGTAAGCCAAGTAGGCATTTTAGAATGTATTTAATTTTGAAGTATATGGAGTACATTTTATTAATGTATTCTGTGAAAAGTATTTATTCTCTTTCTGTTGATGCCAGATAGAAATATCAGCTGTTATAGCAGCCACCCCTGACAGTGACCTATTCCTATAATTCTCCCTTTCACTTTCAAATGAACTTAAAAACATGTGTTGGTGGAAAACAAACTTAATAGACATGTTATTTACATTCTGACTAAGAATGCTACAAACTCCTAGGGGCCATGTGTTGCATCACTGAAAATGCCATGATGTCGAAGGACATTGTGTTAAAAGCAAAATGTGAAGACAAAGCCGTAAATAATCATATCCTGCTGAAACATGCAACTGACCAGTGGTTGGAGGTGCGTTGTGTTGTTGGATCAGTTTCAAACATATGTTGAGATCTTAAAAGCATGTCAGAAGAGAGATACTGGGATCTTTCTATGTAATGCAAGAAAAGTAGGATGGATTTGGTCATATTTCCATCTGACCAATGGAGGCACATTTATGAGGTTGGAAATGGAATATGGATAAATAATAACTGGATATTATCTGGATACGAGAGTAAATGGTCGCAGAGCGTATTTATTGCAAAAATGAAAACTCTTATAAGAATAAAATATGGGAATGTCTGTCAGATGTTTTGCTGTTCCTGGATGTGAATAGAACCTATCGCTGCATGTTCCTCTGACGAATCTCAGTGGACCCTTATAACACACTGTTATGGCATGTTTCTACAGTTATTAACACTATACTTTGTGTTATATTGCCATGACATTGAATAATTACAGAAATACAATGGCTGAGGGAGTGATAGCAAATTTCAACATCTTTCTGTCTTCTCACCCACACAATCAATTTTTTTCCCCTCGTTCATATGTCTTTTTAAAATATTTTGCTATTGGAGCAAATGAAAACAGTTCACTACTATAGAAGTTTATCCAACTATGACAACTTCTGCTTCTGAGAAATCCGTAAATGTGAAACAAAAATACCCAATCATTTCAGACAAACCTTCACAGTTTGTCTGGCAAATTTTATTTAAAGAAGGATTTGCAAAGTAAATTAAATTTAAATTAGTACTCAAACTTAATATTTGTATGAATACTGTCTGCATCCGAAGTCTGAAATCACAAAGTCACTTTCTTGCTTCAGGCTCTCTGAAACCATCTTACCCACAATGTCTTATCCTCTTCAGCCTAAAATCGTGCATGGTTTTGTGTGACTTCTGTTTCTCTGTCTCCCACAGTGCTCACTGTGGCTAGAATAATCACATTAACCACAGAGTGCCATGTGCACAGATGCTGCATACTCACAGAGCATGTGGCTGTGCAGCTGAGCTTGACATTTGACTCAACTCAACTCCACAACAGTGCATTTACATTTGCCACATTCCATCCATCCCCACTGGGCAAGAGGAGACAACAAATTAACACAGATTCCCAGTGGTGAGCCAATGAGGCGTGTAGAGAGCAACGTTATTGTGAAATGACACTAGGGCAACAGGGGCACATGTATCTGCTTTTCTGCTGTTGTACAGTTTTTAACGAGGAGATAAAGACGGAACACATGGCTTAGCTAAATGCTGATGTAAACTAATAAATGTGGAGTGCCTGTGCAAGGGACAAAAATGGCAAAAATGTTCCCAACAGAACTGGGTATTTGGTGGACGAGGGAAGGGAAATGTGTAATAACCTTTAATCGTGTGCTTTGGATTCGATTTGAAAAGCCTTACTTTGATCAGCTCACTCATAATCCCCCGGCCACTGGTTTCTGTGAAGGAGCTCTATAATCTATAGCTCAGCTGTGCTTAACCACTAGAAGGATGTTGCACTGAGAGGCACAGTACAGCTTAGCGACATGAACTTGGAAAAAGTAAAAGTATGCATAATGTATTATTCAGGTCATGCATCTCAATGATGTGATTCATTTGTTGTGATTCAGTTGTCTTCTTATTTATTCAGAAATGCAATCGTAAACAGTGAGCCCAATTTTAATGATCTGAAACGTATCAAGTGCAAAGCGCAAGTAACTTTGTCTTTGGCGCTGTTGCTATTTGACCAGCGGGATAAATGACTCTTGCGCCCGACGCAAGTTTAAAAGGGGTTGGTCTGAATTATTCATAGGTGTGGTTTGGGCGTGACGGGAAACAAACCAATTAGAAGGTCGTAGAACATTCCCTTTAAGAGCATGATCAATGAGGTGCGCTTGTTCCATGGCACAATTCTATTATAACAGCGCGTTTACCAGGCGTGCTTCACAATCGGTTCACAGCTGAGGAGATCAATGTTCTCGTCAGGGCCGTAAAAGAAAAAGAAGTGACATTGGGGATGGGACAAACACACCCAAATTAGCTTTGGTTAAACATGCATATTATAATTTGGGTAAATGTGTAAGCTTTATGCCTATTTTTCTTTTTTTAGACGTCATCTAACTGACGCTTTTGACCATACGTCAACATCATTTTAGGGAAACCTTTAACGTCAGTTAGAGGACGATCCAAGGGCGTCATCCAACTGACGCTTTACCTTTAGCGTCAGTTAGATGACGCAGGTAGGTTTAGGTCTTGGGTTAGGATTAGATAGCGTCATCTAACTGACGTTAAAGGGTACCCTAAAACGTCGGATGTTGACGTATGGTCAAAAGCGTCAGTTAGATGACGTCTTGGGATAAAGACAACCATACATTGACGACGATCAACAAACACTGAGGGAAAACACAGGGCTTAAATGAACAGAGACTAATGGGATAATAAACAGAACACAGGTGAAGTAGCTAATTAGACAGAGAGGGAAAGCTAACAGGACTGAACCAAAATCACAAAAGACAGGGAAACATGATCACTGACACGTGACAGTTTTTTTTTTTTTTTTTGTTTTTTTTAGCCCTGCAGGAGATGGAGAATACGCAGAGAATGCGATATGTTTGGATACTAATTCATCTCAGTGACAGTAGCTTTAACTGGCACAGTAGGCAACCTGCTGCCATCTTTCTTTAGGGGCACTCCGTTCCACAACCAATCACCCGAGTCATAATTTAGATAAAATTAATTACACTGCATCCACAGTGAAATTATGTCATGGCAACTCTGATGGTGCCACAAGTAAGTGTCCAGCATGGTCTCCGGCCCTTCACAAACAACTAGCCTGGGGTGCGTTTTCTGAAGCCAACTATGGTGGCAAGTTCGTCATTACCAACACAAATCAACAGAATTTAGTATAGTTAAACTATAGTTGGCTTCTGAAAATGCACCCCAGGCTAGGCAAAGTTTTGTTTTTCATGGCACACAAATTCAAAAATCAAAAAGTCAATTCCTGTTTGTAGGAGAGAAAGTATTTTTCTGTTAAGGGTGAAAAAAAAATCTGTGAGAATTGGAAAAAAATCAAGAGATGAAGAAAGAGAGGGGTAATTCTGTCAAATCGCACACACATCGGCCCAGTGTCTACAGTAGTTCCCTTCAAGTAAAATGAATTGCTACTACTGTATAGTCAATGTAAAACAAAGCAGTGCCAAAGCTGGCATTGCAATGACAGAACAAACCTTGCGGGTGTATGCACATTTGCATATGTGTGTGTATGACAGACGTTGTCAGAGATATCCCCAGTTATCCTCTCCTCACCTCTAAATTGCTCTGCTGACCCTGAAATGGACTTTGACCCCTGGTAGAATAGAGGTCAGGGCTAAAGCTTTCCATTGTCTTTGACCTTGCTGTGATTTTGCTGCCACTTTCTTGAAAAATACAACTGAACCAGCAGAATCACATTCAACAAGGGAAAAACACACTAGCATGAAATGACTTGATGACTGCGAACAGTTTTTTTTAACAAGTTTTAAACATTTCTCATTTTTATCAACTCCTAACCACAAAAGCTACCTCAAATTAGTTAGGACAATATATAGACTCTCATGATCATAAACCATTAATGTACAGAATATTTTTAACACCACTTATAGCATAAAAAATATAACAGAAAAATAAATGTTATTTAAAGATTTATTTTAAGGACCACAACATACATGTATATTAGGTCATATTTGTAAAACCAAAGGGAAACAAACAGAAGAACATTGAGACACACAACATAAAATTATAAAAAAAACAAAACAAAAAAAAACGTTATATCAGCTAGTCAGGGGGAGCTAGAGTCGTCAGAGCCTATTGAACTGCTCTTCACGCCATTTCATAGCATCATCTACCTCTAATGCTTCATCTACCTCTAATGCTTTTTTTAACTCCGTAACTTTTCAGCTCCACCTTTCCTTTGTTTGTTTGTTTGTAAAAGGCTGTTCTAATGTTATCTTACCTGAGTGTTCCTTGGCGAATATTTCAATATTAACATGAGAGGAGTGAAATAAAGAAAGTGTTTAGCAGGATTGATATTCAGAACAGTAAGCAGGCACTGCTTTGTTTATAGTTTATGTATCTGCAGCATCAGTTTCTTTTTGAATGACGAATATAGACGAATATATCTGCAGAAATAGACAGTTGTCTCATTTACACGCAGGCACAGGACGCGCATTCTAGCTGATAGTCGGCTGTAGTTCTCTCAGTGTGTACAAGTGCAACTTTTTTCCCACGACACAGACGACAACACAAGCTTTCATCTGCACTAGTTCATTGGCGTTGGCTTGGTGTGTTTCCAGGATGGGAAAGAGGGCGTGTTTCAAGATACGCAATGGAGTAGACCAAACTAATAAACAGGGAGGGAGATGCACTCACATGCATGCACACGAAACCCACTCCTTGTCAGCCGCGACTGCGCGATCTATTCCCTCATCCATTTGCGTAGAAAATAATCTAATATTATGATTTCTGTCATTTGTTATATGAATATTTGTGTACCCCCATGGGCCCCATTGGCCAGCGGCCCACCTGGTGCTCCAGATGGCCAGTCTGCCCCTGATCTGAGATGTCAACCATAGCAATATTTTTTTTTTGGTTAAATTGTTAAAATTATTGGCATTTGGTTATTGGTTATCAGATGCTAATCAAACAAACAGATTATAATTCTGTTTGCTGGGGCAAATGGTCACAAAGAGATCACAATTCATCTTTAAGATGTTACGCCCCTTAAATCACACAAACTATCTTTCAAACAAATCAAACAAAACACTTTCAAATCACATGAAATCACTAATACACTACAAATGCTTATTGACGATATAGAAGGCAAGCACGGCAAGCAAGCTGATGGGATAAGTGACGACATGATGTTTTATAGGACTGTAGGTGTCAGCTGACCAATCAGGATGCATGAATTCCATGTTGGTTCAGGCTGGTTTATGCTGGTTAGAGCTTTTATAGAGTTGGTCTGGGGTGCATTTCCCAAACGCATAACTAACCAACTATGAGTGCAATTTCCATTGAACTCTATTGGTAACAACGGAACTTGCAACCTTACTTGGTTTTGGTAAATGCACCCCTGGCTGATTGACCAGCATATTCATAAAAGCTTTAGCACAAGTTCTGCCAGGAAGACTGAATTACTACGTCACTTATTACTTTCACATCTATTCAATCATGTCTTAATATTTGCTGTATAAAAGATCGGCACTTACACGTTTGAGTTTGCAGATGCTGACGCAAACAATTACCTCCATCCTCCCCACCACCACCAGGATGGTCCTGTGCATACCTCCCGGGGGTCGGTTGCGCCCTTGCCTTTGTCTTCAGGCAGGAAATGCAGATCCGCTACCCTCGGATTATGCACTATGGGGCCTACGCCAAAGAACTTTATAAATAATTGCTTGCTGGGCTGTCAATAAATAAATGCTTTGTTACATCATTCTATCTCCTGAGTCTTTCTGGTAGAAATGCTGTTCTCAAGCAAAACTGAGATAGTGTAGCTGGTCTTCTTAGCTCCACAACCCTTAAAATGTGAGGGAAGGATACACCTGTGTATCCGTACTCGTGATTCCTCAGGAAGATCAAGATTCAAGATGGCTGAGTTCGATTGCATCAAATTGAGTATTAAGAAGCACTCAGTGTGTTTCCTCTCTGAGGATGTGTTCACACTAGTAGTTCAGTTACCTTAAGAGTTTGGTGAACTCAACATTAGCCGTGTTTCCATTACCCTTCAAATTGCGCTAATTGAAGTTGCAAATTGAAAACACACCCATTGGAAACACGTAAATTTCGTAAAAACTCCCATATATTACAAAATAGGCATTTTGAAAAACGTCTCGGTTACTTAAGTAACCCTAGTTCCCGGAAGAGGGAACGAGACGCTGCGTCAACGCTGTGGGAACGCCTCTGCGTGTGTGCGTCCTGAATCACATATGGAATCAGTCCAACGGAGAGACAGAACGTCATAGGCAAGAAACTATAAAGCACCAAAAAACCACAAGCACGACATACGTACATACGTAACCGAGACATGTGAAATCATGACGGATATGTGTTGCCCGTCATGTGAAATCAGAGCGCACAGAGGACGAGAGCACCTGCAACCCATGGAGTGGAGCTGAGTTCCAATGGAGAGTGGGAACATCATAGGGAGGAAACTATAAAGCACAAAAAACAACAAACACAACATACTTACATACGTAACCGTGACATGTGAAATCATGACGGAGTGTTGCCCGTCATGTGAAATCAGAGTGTACAGAGGATGAGAGCACTTGCAACCCATGGAGTGGAGCTGAGGTCAAAGAACCTAACAAGGTCATAGAACCTAACAAATGTGTGCGGTGAGGACCATACCGCTCTACAAAGGCAATAGACCTTATCTCGCTAGAGTGTGGAGCTGAGAAAAAATGATTTTAAAGATTTATAGCTTTTTTCCAACAAATTAATTATATGACTTAATTATAGGCAATTAGATGTTAAAGTAATGCAAATTATCTACACAACAAAATTTTGAGCTCAAACTTGACTTTTGACCACTATTTTAAAGTTACTGTAGTCTGCATTTGTATTGTCAGCAAAAAGTGAGAAATCATGCCAAGACAAAAGGCAGTAACTTCCAAATTATCAATATTTGGTTGCTGATCACCATTAACAAAATCATTATAGTAACACCTGTATAAAATCTAGTGATCATGGTATTTATTTTGTATGATTTACAATTATCTATAGCCGTTTGTGCAATTTGTACCAAAGTACTTATTGTGCTTTGGTTGCATTCTGGTGGCCATATTACTGTAGACATGACAGAATACCTCCATAGCGGTAAAGACTAAAGAGTATCTTCAAAGTGGTACCGAGTGGCATAAGACTTGCTAAACACCCGTTCAAAACGATCACGATAAAACAGATCCTTGCACACATTTGACCCGGAGACTTATAGCGGTGGATCTGAAAGACGCAATTTCGAAGGCGTTTGTTTCCCGTGATTCGTGTTCGAATGCGTCACGCTCTTGTCACGAATATTTGTATTTAGTTATTGCAATTAAAAATGTGAAGTTTAACCAGAGTAATGTGTTGGGGGGTACTCGACAGGTGTCAAACACTAGAAAGTGGTGCATGCTGCAAAAAGTTTGGGAACCACTGAATTATATCAACCGGAACCAGGAGCACTTCCCATAACACCCAATGTTGTTACATCATAAGAAGATTGGGATCTATGCTTATATTAGTCTCTCTAATTCATCCTTATCCTGAGATTATGTACCTAATGATGACCACAACAGCACTGAATGTCACCGAAGACTATGACAACTAGACGTGCTCTAGACAGATCCCCTGTGAAGACCTTATCAACATGACAGCCATCAGATCCAAAGACACAAGAACCAGACAAGTCCTCTGAGCCATAAGGGTTTTTCTTCATTGTCATCAACATAGTTTTGTTTCCTTGCCACTGAATTGAACTGACCTGGGCGATGACATCACCATTTTCTAGAAGTGCTTTATAGGTGAATTGAACATTGATTTGATGGCCTTTACATAGTTATTGAATGGAACTGAATCAACACCGAACCGAACTGATCTTGAACACAATACACGCTTATATCAATGACAGAAAAATATTGTGAAGAGTGTGTGCTGGTTGCCAGAGGGGTTGCATGTGGATGATCATGGATCATAACTGTAATCTCACTTTAGGTACCAGGTGTGTGTCTTTCAGAAATATAATAAAAATGGCTCATCTAATGAATCATCCCTGGTCCTGTTTCAAAATCTGTACCCATCCTCAAGATATTACAAAAATCTGTCTCTCACACACCTTTATAATGCCAGTCAATCTCTTTTACTGCGGGCCACACAAGGTGAGCGGTGAACCAAATCCATTATGACAGATTGGAATCTCCATCATCCTGTTAGTGAGCACAATTTACACAACACATCTCTGTTATAAACCACCCTACACCTAATATGGCATCCATGCCTTTGATTGGTAGGGTTAGGGTTAGATTAAGTTGACACGTAGTTGAAAAATTACTTATAGTCAGTAAAGTGTCTGTTGGAGGACCATCACAATAAAGTGTTTGCAGATATTAAGCAGACAATCTACTAATACTCTGTTGAGAGTAAGTTGACATATAGTTGCAAAGTTACTTATAGTCAACAGCATGCTCAAAAAGGTCCATCAAAATAAAGTGTTACCATGATAATTAATACATAGCATTTTACATGACCAGTAACATATCAATAGATTAACACATTCACACATATCATAAACAAACATGAATTAACAATAAAAAATAGAATATCAATAAATGTTGTACAGACAAAATTTTAGTGTATTATTAATCATGGACTATTAAGTAAAGCCTGGTTCACACGGGACATTATAAAATTGTCGGCCGATTTTACAAACCTAAGAGACCCCACACACGGCGATAAAAAAATCACGGGCTTAACAGTTTTGGTCATACAGTGTGTGGTGCACAGTCACATGGCAAAATCAACACATCACACACAAACCGATTTTTTGACCGAAAGATCAAAAAGATAAAGCGAGCATGGACAGTCGCCGGCTCTTTTGATTTTGTTTCCCGGTGCTTCCTCTGCGCCTCGTCACCTCACTTTCTGATTGGCTACACGCCACAGTCCACAGGCTGCATGCTCGGTTGTCCCCGGGGGATAAATCCCCTGAGAAATCAGGACAAAAAAATCCAACATGTTGGATAGATTATTTTACGATAATTGAAGCATCCTTAAAATTGACGGAGGGGGTCAATCGGCACAGGAAAGCGGTTCTGACATGCTCTGACATTTAGGCTTTTTTTCTGATACTTGTGAGTGTGACATTTTCATGGCTAGATTTCACAGATTCGGGCTTTGCACCAGCCATCAAACACCGACCATTTTGAGGAATAGAGTCGTCTAGTAATCGGTGCTCTAGCCTACATGATCGTGTTTAACACTCCCTCTGAGAGGTTTGCGGGTATTCGTTGATGGCCCATGTGTGCAGGGACCACAGCTCCGGGTGAGGAAATCGAGCCATTGGCCTGAGAAAGGAGGTCTTTCCTAATTGGTAATGGCCATGTGGCAGTCCTGTGGCAGTCCCCAATCAGAACTGGAAACCGAGGTGACCTTTTATTTGGGGACAAAAGCGTCTCAGCATGTTGTCGACTGCCATCCGGACTGATAGCCGGATGAGCCAGTGTTTTTAGCGGTAGTTATCAGGGAATAACATACCACTGGATGGTGAGATTGACCAATCAGAATCAAGTATTCCACAGGGCCGTGTAATTACTAAAGGTAACAAAATGAGCTTTATCATAAAGAGCTGTCATATTGTTAAAATGTCAACAAACATAATCACATTTTTTAATGTCACACAATTCTTTAAATGTGTTAAACTGATGAATCTCTGTATATTTAAGCTGTTTTTATTTTTTGTTTTAAACAACTCTATATAGTATACTCTCAAAAAAGCATCATACTTCATGCATCATCATTTCTATCACTAGCGTCATAGAAATCAACTTGAAGGATGCCAATTTTAAATCGGACTATGATCCCATGCATGTTAATGGATTAGATCCTCTGGAAGCCAAATATGTCAGTTACTGTGCAGTTTCACAGCATTAAATATGTTTGCTATCTCAACACTAACATGATGTTAGTCCCACTGAAATGAGTGTCTCAAATTTGAGTGTTCAGTGACCCAATGAAACAATAAATCTGAATTTATTGTTTAGACGTGAAAGTGTGTTTGTGCAGTGTGGAGCTTTTCTATGCTGTGAACATGATTCTGCTTTTAACAGTTGGCAGGTAACCTACTGCAGTTGTGGAAAGCAGAAGCTAGCCTTTTAAAGCCTACTGTCTCTTCTGTGCGTGTGAGAGAGAAAGAGCATGCATCTGCAGAAATCTGCAGCCATGCCCATTCAAATGGAAGATATCTGAGACATACCCCTCGGTCAAGTAGATTTTGAATTTATACGGTATACCTAAAAGAAAGGCATATTTGTAAAATGTCAAGACAGAAATTACCATTCACATGTATGCATGCAGATGAATCGTGTTGCACATTCCTCAAATCTTTTGCTTTAAACTGAATTTTCTGACATCTATCAACCCTAATGTGATGTGAATCTTTTTTCATGTTCTCAAAATCATGCTCTTTTCAACACTTTGTGAGCACTGTGTAAAAGGGATTTGAACCCTTATGTCCTTGTATGATAATTGAAAACTATAGACCATTTCACAAGATGTAAACAACACTGGTCCAGAAACACTTCCTGTTTCAGTTTGTAACTGTTTTCTTTATTTCACATGTAAAGAAAACATCTTAAAGATGTTTGTTTAACTTTTTGATTCAGTTTTAAATGTTCTGTTGGTTGTATTTTATCCCAGCTTTTATGTAGTGTTAAAAAACTGAAACAGGAAGTGCTTCTGGACCAGTGTTGTTTACATCTTGTGAAATGGTCTATACCACTGGACTACAGGCCGCGTTATCTCTCACCTATAGTGAGCCGGAACCATAATTGGTGTCACAGAAAGAAGTCAAATCTTTCAATAGATATTGGAAGATTTGGTTTCAGTCCTTTTGTGATTTCTATTGGGACAAAGGTCAAAGAGAAAGGGAGCACTTTTTTATGACAGGTATGTGTAAGTCAACAGCTAACCAAAATGGTGCAGAAAGACAGGGACAAAAGAAAAAAAAACAGAATATGAAAATTCATATCCGTGACTGTCACAGTGTTTCTTGTCAGTCACATGATTTCCTGTTTGACACGTTATCCTGCCTTGTGTCTTGTCATTTTATTAATTGTTTGCTCATTGTCCACAGGTGTTCCTTGTCTTGTTTATTGGTCTCCCCAGGTGTCACGGATTTACCACACCCCCTTGTTATCTTGTTTAGCTTGTCTGCTTGTATATTTGTCTGCTTGTGTATACCTCTGTGTTTCAGTTGTGGTTTGTTGGTTGTTGTAGTTGTTTGGTGTTGCTTATAACTGTCTCTTTGTTCCTGTTTCTTGTCTGGAGTTTCTTTGTTCCCCCGGTTTACCTCTTGTATTTGTATTATTATTAAATGTGCTTGGATTTGGATTCACTCTCTGCTTCATTCCTGCTCCTACGTCACAGTGACATCTCTCAGGCTTCTTTAAAAGTATGTTGATTTGTGTTTCAAAGGTGATTGAAAGTTTTATCGTTTTGAAACAACATAAATTATAATCTTTTTTTTGGGTGAACATGCTGATTAGGCTACAATTATGAGTGACATATTCTAATATAGCTTATTGCAGCTACTAATAATCATGTTGATTAATATGGTTTTAGTTAACAATGTCTTTGTGAGTGTTTTTAAGAATGTTTTAGTAGAACTAGATTTCAATAGAGAGACATAAATCTTCAAGGTTTCATTAAAAATATATTCATTTGTGTTTCAAAGATGAATAAAAGTCTAATGGGTTTGGAACAACGAATGATAATTTCAAAATTTGGGTGAACGAATGACAGACAAGGGAGAAGGAGATGGTTGTGCTGATACAGTTGATATTTTGTTGATTTTTGTTGGGCTGAGAAGAAAGAATGACCTAAATAATGTCTAAAACATTTATGTTGTGGTATCCTTTAAAAACGACACTTGGGCACACAGGCTATCATTTAAAAAAAATAAGAAAAGAAAGAAATGATAGTTAGTAAAACAGATAGACAGATAGAATAAAGTGAAGCATATCTAAATAAATATAACTGTTTAATAAATTACCCATTTTGAACAGATTCCTGCACCTCACACAGGAAACGGCACGGTCCGTCACGTGTTCTCCCGGAGCGATGCCCCATATGAGAATGTATCTGTTCTCACAGATCCATGGACTGCATCAGAAGATCACTCAGCCAGGAATACACAATAGCCCTGTATCATATTATACAAATATCGATGGCACCGAAGTGAGCTAAAGCAGAAAAAGATAAAAGCAGACGTGTCTGGGAGATTGAACAGTCCCATTATTTTGTTCCTGCGCATCATCGCTTAAAAGTTGCAGCCGGTGTCTACCGTCGGTTATTTTCGTGTTTTCGGGAAACGTGTTTACAAATGCAACAACGATGTTTCTTTCTTGTTAAGACATGCGTGCTGACTTGATGAATGGCTCATCCGTGCTTCAAATGGAAGCGCGCGTAATCTGACTGGAGTCTGTGGACGGGCTCGCGCTTTCTCGGCGAACTGGAATGCTTTGTATTAACGCGAGCAAAACATCTGTCGATGATTGGGAGACGGCTGCTGAAAACTGAGAGAGAAAGAGCAAAACCCCTAGCACAACTAGAATAAGCCTCGTGTTGCGCTAAACACACGACACCACCTGTCCTGGAGAGGACGGAGGACTCTGGAGGGTGATAGTGGCCGTGGACTGGACATCACCGTGAACTTTTACCCGGGACAGAAGAGAAAGAGAGGAAGAGAGAGAGAGTAACGGGCTCCGTGATGGCATCAAAGTGGTTTTTATGTCTCTGTCTACTTTGGCTGTGCGTGACAAGTAAGAAGCTATATAGGCAACCAGTTTTTCAATAACACTTTGTATAAGGCTGTGGTTTGTCTTATATATTCAGAAATTTAGTAACGACAGCACATGAACTATGCATGCAATACTTTTTATTACAGACATTGGTAACAAGGTGTTTTTCTTTATCGTTTGTACCCTCCTCTCTCTCTCTCTCTCTCTCTCTCTCTCTCTCTCTCTCTCTCTCTCTCTCTCTCTCTCTCTCTCTCTCTCTCTCTAATGGATGCATGTGATCAAGTTGGACACGTGCACATTGAGAGACTTGTTGGTTAAGTTTAATTTTTGTGTTCATCAAGTTTGTCAAATACTATTCTTTTCATGTTTCTGAAACTCAACAGAGGTGATAAGTAGTTTTTAAACTGCTTCAGAAGACCTTGGATATAGTGCTTGAGTTGTATGGACTACTTTTGATGCTTTAACAGGGCGAGAAAAGAGTTTGAAGGCCACTGGTCCCTATTCACTTTCATTGAAGAGAGCAACATATTTTACTCCTCCTTTAGTATTCCATGCAAGAAAGAAAACTATATAGGTTGTATATATATATATATATATATATATATATATATATATATATTTAACCTTTGAACTACATATGGAATGAGTTTGATTTTGTCAAACACACAATCATACACACAGACAATTGTGTCATATACAAACATTTAAAGAACCTGCGTGTGTAGATATTGTTGTGAAAGTATTTAAGCTAAATTATTTTATTTTAGGCAGTTCATATGTCCATAGACCCTTTCATATAAGTTGAAGTAAATTAAGTAAAAATAGATCAATGTTATCACAGCATTCCCTTTCCCAAACTCCAGTAGCCTACCTTTAAAAAAAAATCGCATAACACAAATTAGAGTGTTATAAAGAGTCCATAGATTTAGACTTTTCCAGTGCAGTTCTGTAGAGGCATGGATCTGGATTCATTTTATAACACGCATTCTGTTTATTTTACATAAAAATTATGGTCCTAGTTTTTGTGACTGTTTGTGCCCACAGCAAGACAGAAAAACTTATGTACAACATCCAGAAATGGTCAACCGTATATGTTACTGTTACATGTAGCAGTTCCAAAGAGACAAGATAAGGATCGATGTGCATATATAACTTAATTAAGATAGCATACAATTTGGATTTATTTGCTGTCTTCATTCAATTACATCTGCACATTGAAAAAACAAAACAAAACATAAATCATTAGATAAAATGAATATGTAATATGAACCAAAAAGCAAAGGTACACAACAGTAACAATAATATCAAGGAATTGTTGCCAAGACTTTGTGTAAACAGTATACATGTGAAATCAATTTCTAAGATGCAAAGAACATACTATATATATATATATATATAAATTTTTGTGTGTGTTTGTGTATTAGTTATGGTTATGCCTGTGTAATATTATTACTATACTGTAGGAGAAGACCCATAATGTGAGGGATGAGAGCACTTAACCCCCACTAACATCCATTAACACGAGCAATCATGACAAAAGCACACAACCTCTTCACAGGCAGTTCATATAAATTACAGCTCAACGAATAGCCACAAACACACATATAGTGTAAATTTTCATTTCATCTTTGATGTATCTCTTTTACACAGCCTTTCTGTAAATCTACATTTTAAAGTATAAATCTACCTTTAGCTGTAGTGAAATACTTTACACTTGGGTTCTAAACTATAGAACCATGTTATGGATATAAGAAATTAACTAAATTAGCTGTACCAAGTGCATGTATTCATGTATTTAAAATGTTTACCTGAAGCTATAGGTAGCAAAAGAAAGAAAATGAAAGAAATCTTACAAATATAAAAGTAGCACAATTTGGGGAAAAAACAATGATCTATATGGCTCATAAATAAATATTCAACATTGTGTCTAAGTTACGAATGCTGAGAGATGAAGCAGAGAGAGGATCCACTTGCATACATGTTTTTAATAACAAAACTCCACTTGAATAGACAGGAACAGCTGATCCAAAACGCAAACACAATCCACCCATGAAACAAGCAAAGCACAATAGAAACTAGGGCTGGGTATTGATTCAGATGTTCAAATTCGATTCGATTTCGATTCACAACCTCTCAATTCGTTTCGATTTCGATTTTCGATTTCAATTTCTGATTCGACTATTAATGAATATAGATGTAATACAAATCTTATAAAAAATATTTATAAAAAAATATACTTATAAAAAATACAAAATATTTATAAAAAAGAACAGTGGACATAAGTTTACAAGTAGTTATTTAATACAAATAAATTAAGAGCCACAAACCTGTATATAAAACTAAATGCATACAATGAATAAACAGGATTTTCATGTAAGATGCAAAATTGATGCTGAAAATTGGAGAAGTCAGAACAGTCACACGCCTTGATCAATCAGGATCAGGTTATTTTATGTTTAAGATAGATAGAAGAAACATAAATATCAGTTATCATTTTATTACATTGATCTCACCTAAATGTTTTTACAATGGGGTCATTTTTCTGTTAAGAGTTTGTGCAACACATGGAAAATTGATTTCAATCTTTTAATTGAATTGAAAAAAGTAGCACAAATAAATACAATAGAATAAAGACACAAATAAAAAAAAAAAACATAAATATAAAAGTTTTTGGGAAGGTCTGAAATACTACAGAAACTGAACAAATAAATTCAATTCCAAATAATACTGGATAGTCTTTTAGTCCTGACTGAATTAAATACATAGGCTATTAATTCTGATTCCTTACAATTAATGCTATATTTTGACAACTAAATGAATGACAGACAAATGTGGCTGCGTTCACTTTAAGAACCAGTGCACGGATCCATTACTGTTTTATTATACTGTCTGTCACACGCATTTTATGCTTATTTAAGACATAAGAGTACTCACCAGAGTTTTGACATAATTTTGCGTGTTTTTTAACTGTTAAAGCGATAAAATCCACGAAAAAGAACGTTACTGGAGCTGTGAGGCGGATTAATTCTGTACTGTATGTGCACGCAGTGAAAAACATCTCGGGTTACGACTGTAACCCTTGTTCCCCGAGAAAGGGAACGAGAACTGTGTCGGTTGACACTTTGGGGAACGCCCCTCAGCGTAGCGCCTCTAAAGCATGAATGAAACTAGACCAATCCTGATTGGTGTTGTGTCATGAATGTGTGACGGCATAAGCGGAAGCTACAAAGAGACGCCAGCACACAGCAGTGTTAACGCTCCCAGGCAGGGGAAGGTGTGGCAAAGGGACGCTGTTCTTGTTCTCTTTCTCAGGGAACAAGGTTTAGTCGTAACCCGAGACGTTCCCTTTCAAGGGAACTCAAACTGTGTTGAATGACACTTGGGGGAACGAGTACCCACTATGCCACAACGCACCCAGTCTGTCCTTATGTGAAGCTGCTCACAGGCACATTTAGGACAAGAGCACAAGAGTGGCAGGCAGAGACAGAATGTCCAGACTGTAAAACTTAATAAAGGTATGGGGGGTTGGTCCATCCTGCTGCATCGCAGACCTCCTGGATCGGGCCCCGCGAGAGGAGGGCTCTAGAGAACGGCAATACCTCTGGTTGAATGAGCCCTCACAGCCAAAGGTGAAAGCAAATTGTGCACCTGGTAGGCCAAAGAAATAGCATGGACAATCAAGTTGCTGATGGTCTGTTTGGAGGCGACCCTGTTCTTGGGCAACCCAAAACACACCAACAACTGGTCTGACTTCAGCCATGAAGAGGACCTCAGAATATAAATTTTTAGCGCTCTGACAGGGCAGAGCAGATGTAGTCTCTCGCATCTGCCGTCATCTGAGGTGGAGGATGAAAAGCCTGCAGAACCGTCGGCCAGGCCTCATTGGATGACACCTTAGACAAATAGCCTGGGATGTAGAATGGCTTTAATGTCGCCTGGGGCAAACTCCAGGCACCCGTTAGATATAGAGCACCTGGAGATCTCCTACCCTCCTCAGAGAAGTAATGGTAAAAAATTACACCTTTAGGAAAACGTTCTTGGTCTCAGCCAACTCGAATTGTTCGAAGGGGGCCTTGGCCAGCCCTTTGGGAACCACTACCAGGTCCCATGTGGGAACCCTTGTATGAGCCCATGGAGGAAACATACGACCAACTGCGGTCTCCCAAGAGGTCCATCACCCAGAGGAGTGTGGAAAGCCGCAATGGCAGCCACGTACATCTTGAATGTGAACGGGGTAAGACCAGCTGGAAAGCGATCTTGGAGGAACTCCAGAACTGAAGCCACTCGGCAGTTAACTGGATCCACCTCACACTGTCTACACCAATCGGTAAAGACATTCCACTTTAAGCCGTACATTTTCCTTGTTGAGGGAGCTCTAGAGCTGAGTATGGTCTACAATACTCCACCCTCAGGGGCCAGACCCAAAGTTTCCATAACTCTGGCCGAGGGTGAAATTTTAAGCCCTCTACCTGTGTCAGCAGGTCTGTCCTTAGGGAAATCTCCCACGGAGGGACGTCTAGTAGCGATATAATGTCTGAGAACCATACTCAGTCCAGCCACAATGGGGCTACCAGCTGTAGACTGATCTCGTCGTGATGGACCCTCTCTAGAATTCCAGCGAGCAGAGCGATTGGGGGAAATGCATACAGATGCAGCCTCGGCCACATCTGCACGATGGCATGCAACCCCAACGGGGCTGGATGAGTGAGGGAGAACCACAGTAGACAGTGGGTCATCTCTCGAGACGCGAATAGGTCCACTTCCACTGGGCCGAACCTCTGAGATATTGACTCCACTATCTATTTATTGTTATGCTTGGTGGTGAAATGGGATGAATTTTACGGAGGAATTCGATTCGATTCGACGCGATTCATTCAAAAACTCACTTGTATTTGAACTACCATTCAAAATTTTGGGTTCGGTTTATTATTTATTATTAAGATTTATTTATGTTCCATTTTTAGAGAACTCGCACAAAAATCAACACATTGGGGAAATACCTTCGGCGTGATGCATCTGAAGCCTGTACTGAACTAGTCCAATCTTGATTAGTGTTGCATCCTGACGTCAGCTGTGAAGTCACATGTGACGGTTCTTCTGCAAGGATTATGTGTGAAACTGTGTGTCTTTTTTGATGTTATTTTCCCCCAGAAAAGCAGGAAGTGGTAAAAAAGAGTGCTGGATGAGCGCTTCCTGCAAGCCTGGCCACAATCTTCACGCCTCCCGTTTTTCACTGATCTCCAAGCTGAGGTGTTGAGATCGTGGATCAAGCCCCTCTCTTCTCATCTGTTCAGAAAGAGAAGGGCTGTGGGACGATGCCTCGGGTTGGAGAGACTGCATCCCATCTCTCGCCCGATGCTGCATTGTCCCTAAGCGCTCTGGCGCTTCCCTCCATGCCCTGCTTTACCACTTTGGCGCTGGTTGGGAAGGCATATATGGCGGCGGGTCGGGCTAGTGCATGCCTGCACACAACAGGGCTTTGGCAGGCATACTAGGCCAACCTCCTCAAAGAGGTGGACGATAGCAGGGTGGTCGCCTTAGACGATATTCGGGAGATGCGTTGAACGGTCGGCTCTATGGCAGCATTGGTAGCCATGGAGAGACACCTGTGGCTGAACCTGTCGGGCATCAGGAACAAGAACAGGGCCTTCCCCCTCGATGGCCCGATTTCGTCTTCTGGCCTCTTCGGCGATGCAGTCAATACTGTCATCGAGAGGTTTCAGGAGTCAAAACGACAGTCAGCCACACTAAAGCACCTAATCCCCGCCACCGGGGCAGTTCCATGAGGCCGCTGCCAGCTCACACCTGAGAGTGTTGCCTCTCACGCTCCCCCGAGAATGGCCTGGAGCCAGGGGCAGCACTCTCAGTCGAAGTCCTCTAAACTAAAGGAAGATCTGAGGACTGTCATTCAGGCGAGGTTGGCTTCGTCAAAGGGGTCCTGATACATTGCGCAGGCCATTGAGTGTGGTCCCCTCCGTGATCAAGCTCGCTCCTTCAAGGAGGCCCCTGGAAATCGATGTGTTGCTCCAGCGGTTAAGTGCGCCTCGGGGCACATTGGTTTTCTGAGAACGCAAATTGCAGTGTCCACCCAAAAATGTTGCTGCTCTGTCAAGTGTGTTCCTTCTCACAAGGTCTGTCTGTCGGAGAGATGTTAAGTCGATTAGTTCCTGCCAATCAAATGCTTCAGGTCAGTATATCTCAAACATTGAGCATATCTCAAACGCAACACCCGAGGTCAGTCTTGAGAGACTGATTCCCCTAGCAGATTATTTTGACACCTGGAAAGGTCTTCAAAATATATCTCAGTGGGTGGGAAAACTTCTTTCACTCAGGGGCATGTTTATCCCTGGGGACAGCAATGTGGGAGCAGACATCTTTTTGAGGCAGGGGCTGAGGCCCGGCAAATGGAGACTTCACCCAGAGACGGTGAAGTTAATATGGAGGGAGTTTGGTAGGATGGAAGTGGATCTGTTTGCCTCTCAAGAGAACACTCACTGTACGCTTTGGTACTCCCTCATGCATCCGGGGTTGGATGCCATGGTACAGACATGTTCGCATTTCCCCCGATCGCTCTGCTCCCAGGGGTTCTAGAGAGGGTCTGGCGGTACGGGATCAGCTTGCTCCTATAGCCCCGTACTGGCCGGCTCGAGTGTGGCTTCTCAGGGAACGAGGGTCACAGTCATAACCCGAGACATTTTCTCTTATGATCACAAAGTCTACGTTTATTTGATGAATACAGAAAAAGAACAACACAAAAATAATGGTACTGACCAAATGGTAGTACATGGAACAGTTTGTATCTACATTGGCTTTGTTTGGAACAGACAATATTGTGTCTAAAATGCAATGCAAATTGTAAAATATTAAAGTCTTGTTTATTTATAAACAGGCTCATATTTTTATTAGTGGTTTTGGAACTGATTACTGCATTTGAATCCACTGCACCTCATAAACATTGAAATAGTGACAAATAGAATCAATACAATGGATATTAGGTTATGAATCAGTTGCTGCCTGCTGCAGATGTTTTTTCTGTCTTATGACGCATTGGCCAACGCCTGGAAATGGTGGTCACAGATGGGTCTAAGATTAGAGGTAATAGGTCAGACAACACACATACACTCATTCATTGATTGTCGTTCTTGAGTCATATATGGCTTTTGCATGGGAATATCGCCCTTGAAGACTGAGTTACACAAAAAATAAATAAATAAATAAATAAATAAAAACACCACAAACTGATAAGTGGATCAGGACTTTGTGTTGCTTAAGGAGACAAGCCATCCAAAATGACTAAGGCTCAGCATAGCCTCAAAAGCCAAAAGGTGTGTGTGTGTGTTTGTTTGTTTGTGTGTATCTCTTCTGGTGTGGAATGGATCATAGCAATATGGCTTTTGCATGGGAATATCGCCCTTGAAGACTGAGTTACACAAAAAATAAATAAATAAATAAATAAAAAAAACACCACAAACTGATAAGTGGATCAGGACTTTGTGTTGCTTAAGGAGACAAGTCATCCAAAATGACTAAGGCTCAGCATAGCCTCAAAAGCCAAAAGGTGTGTGTGTGTGTGTGTGTTTGTTTGTTTGTGTGTATCTCTTCTGGTGTGGAATGGATCATAGCAATTGAGTCTGACACAATCTTGGATTCATGAGGGGAACTAGGTGTGTGTGTGTGTGTGTGTGTGTGTGTGTGTGTGCGTGCGCGCGTGTGTGTGTGTGTGTGTGTGCGCGTGTGTGTGTGTGCGTGCGTTTGTGTGTCAGCGTTCTGTTTTGGGAGGAGTAGAGTCACTGGAGATCTGGTCCCACATGCAGTGGGGAGGAAATGGCATGTGTTTGTGTGGGTTTTTTTTTTTTTTGCTACAGTCTTGGCAAGTCATTGTCTTGCCATGTCATTGGCAAACTCCCTTCACAGTGGTGGGCTTATGAGTTATGATGGGATAAGATGCATAGTAAAATTATTCTGACATGTTTGTGTTGTTTGCTCTGCAGTGAAAGCAGACATTTTTAACCTTTTCATGATATTCTCAAAACTCAAGAACTATCACTGCTTTGTGACTTTAATGTCAATGAATATCTGACATTTAATGACAATTTTAAATGGTTTTGGCAAACAGACATTAGATGGATTCAAAGCTAGTGAATGTGTTATATCATACGTAGATCAATTTTATTATTTGTGATCCATTTATAATTATAATTAATTTTTCTATATTTTTTTTGCAAAGCAGTCATAATTGTGTTTATTTATAGTAATTTATAAATAGTCAGTTTAACTACATAGCATGCTGCTCAGATTGTTGAAGTCAGATGTCATAAATCCAAGGATTTCAGAATTATCTGTTTTTGCTGTTTGTTTTCTGGTCTTACAATCTTTGATCAAGGAAAGTTTGATCAGTCATGATATGACCCATTTGCCATTTATTGATCTTCAAACATTTATTTTTCCCCCCATGTGGATGTCTGTGTGTGTGTTTATGTTAGTGTCTCTTGCTGCTGATGCAGAGGAAAGGCTGGTGGATTTTCTGCTCGGTCCTGAGCGCTACAATAAACTTATCCGGCCTGCAGTCAATAAGAGTCAGCAGGTCACTATTGGCATCAAAGTCTCTCTTGCACAGCTCATTAGTGTGGTAAGTGATCCCCCCCCCTTTCTCTCTCTCTCTCACACACACACACTCCAAAATATTAGAGCAAAAAACTGACTCCAAATATTTGAATAGTAGTGTATATAGTTAATAGTCTAGGCATTTAGCATAGTATCAAAGGCAACTTAAAAAAATGTATTATTAAAAAATGTTTTACAAATTTAAATAAATATTATAAATGTTCTTGCTTTAAAACGTTTAAAGTATTTAATGTTCATGTCACAAGCACAATACATGCAATACATCCATGGTGCACCATAAGAATGCCCTTGACTTAGAGAGTTAAGGTACATTCAGAGTGATGGGTATATTCACTGTGACACTGTACTCTAACCAGGCATAATGCCACAAAGTGACAAGCAACACAACAATTTGTTTCTATATTTGTCCGGTTGCATTCTGTATCTCCGCCCACTGCAAAATTTGTTCTACTCATTTGTTCAAGCTTCAGACAGCTGTATATTAAACAGTAAATATATTCAGACTGACTTCCACTCTTTGTGAGGATGCTGGAACCCTGCCATTTCATGTCTGATTAGGACAGTGTTAGTGCTCATGTGGGTGATTCAGGTTTTAAGTCTGGATCGTGTCATATCCTCATCATATCCAAACAAATTTCTGTCATGAAACACTAGATGACACAGGCCAATAGCTCAACCTGATTGCAATCAAATCATTATCTATAGTGCACAGCTGATTGGTTCCTGCTGTATCAGTATCCAATTGTATCAGTAGCCTGCTGTATCAACCTGTAGGGTTCCAAGTTTATTATTAAAATGTTTAATTTAGATTCCAATACTATAGTATATAAACTGAGAAAGTTTATTAGTGTGCATTTGTCTGTCATCTGGGAAAACTATGGAAGCTTGTTTCCGCCACTGAATAAAAAAAATAAAATAAATAATTGTGACTTTTTATCTCATAATTCTGACTTTATTTCTTAGAATTGCGAGATAAAAAGTCAGAATTGCGTGATATAAAGTCGCAATTGCGAGTTATAAAGTCAGAATTGCGTGATATAAAGTCACAATTGCGTGCTATAAAGTCAGAATTGTGAGATATAAAGTCAGAGTTGCATGATATAAAGTCAGAATTGCGTGATATAAAGTCAGAATTGGGTGATATAAAGTCGCAATTCTGAGAAAAAAAGACAGAAGTGCGACTTTTTATCTCACAATTCTGACTTTTTTTCTCACAATTGCAAGTTTACATCTTGCAATTCTGACTTTATAACACATAATTGCGAGTTTATATGTCGAAATTTTGACATCTTTTCTCAGAAATGTGAGATATAAACTCACAAGTGCGACTTATCAGGCCAATTCTAAGGGAAAAAAAAGAATAACCTTTTCCCCCCTCAGAATAGTTTAAATCTCACAATTCTGACTTTATATCATGCATTTCTGACTTTATAACACGCAATTGCGACTTTATATCTCGCAATTATGACTTTATATCTCGCAATTCTGACTTTATAACTCGCAATTCTGACTTTATATCACGTAATTCTGACTTTATATCTCGCAATTGCGACTTTATATCACGCAATTCTGACTTTATATCTCGCAATTCTGACTTTCCATCTCGCAATTCTGAGAAATAATGTCAGAATTGTGAGAAGTAAACTCGCAATTGTGAGAAAAAAAGTCAGAATTGTGAAATAAAAAGTCACAATTATTTTCTATATCTTTCATTCTATGGCGGAAACAAGCTTCCATAGAAAACCCCCCACATGGTGAAATTTGACATATTACAGGTTTTGAGACCATACTAAAGCTGGGTTCAAGCCCTTTCCAAATCTTTATTTATGTTTTTATTTATTTTATCGTTTGTCTGTAACAAAAGTTGTGGTTATCTGAAGTCGGCTGATTTCTGATTTTTAGAAACAGTATTTTGAGAAAAAAAACGGTTTAATTAACTGTCACGTCCTGCTAGCAGGACGACTGTCGCTCTTTACCTATCAAGGGAACTTCGAGCTGCGTCGAACGCTGTGGGAACACCCCTGCGTTATGCGTCATGAACCACGTATAGAATCAGTCTAATGGAGAGACGGAACATCATAGGCGAGTGACGTCATCGACCAGGAAACTATAAAGCACCCCAAAAACACAAGCACATCAGCTTCTGTGCCTTCAGTAAGCACAATGTGAATCTGTCTCAGTTTGAATATTGTCTGTCCTTACATACTCTGCACCATGCAAACAATTTATAGACCATTTCAAAAGATGTAAACAACACTGGCCCAGAAGCACTTCCTGTTTCAGTTTTTTAACACTATATAAAAGCTGGGATAAAATACAACCAATAGAACATTTAAAACTGAATCAAAAAGTTAAACAAACATCTTTAAGAAGTTTTATTTACATGTGAAATAAAGAAAACAGTTACAAACTGAAACAGGAAGTGCTTCTGGGCCAGTGTTGTTTACATCTTTTGAAATGGTCTATACTAAAGAGACTATGGCGAGCGAACAGGAATTTAAGAGGTGTGTTCCTCCCTGCTCGCGCTATTTAACGGGTGGGGATACACACGTTCTTTGTGTTGTTTGTTTGGGAGTGCAGCATGCCCAGTCAGCTCTCGAGGGGGCTGACTGTGAGCATTGCGAGCGTCTATCATTAAGGACACTCTGCTCCCACCCGGTGCTCTTCAATAAAGTGGTTCGGTGCACGCTCCCCACAGTTCGGGTCCCGCTTCTGCCGAGGCAGAGCGGCGGCGCTTATCGTGGGGATCGCAGATGGATCTCTCAGTGGGGTTAGAGACAGGCCCAGCCTTATCTCTCCCTTCACCTGTGAGATCCACTGCCTTAGCTCTGGGTTTGTAAGCACGCTCTGCAGTTTCTTCTGCTCGGGCTGAGGCACCAGTACTGCAACTATCCAGTTCCGAGGAACTGGATGTTGTTAGTATTGCAGGAGATGTGGAGGACTCGCAACCTTACACTCCCGAAAGTGATGAGCTGATGGAGGTTTTAACGAGAGCAGTAGAGTAACTCAGTATTGAATGGCCAGTGACTAGGCAGGAGTCTGTATTAAAATCGTAATAGGATGAGAGATTTTTGCCATCACGAGTGCAACCTCCTCGCCGGTGCCTGCCGTTTTCCACGAAGTTGATCAGATTTCAACTTACTCAAATATTATGCGGGCTAAAGCATATGGGTATGGTGCTATGCCACAGGCTGATCTCTCTTCCGAGGCTGCATCATCATTCAAGGCACCGGCATTACCCACCAAGCCTCTAAGAAACACCTCGGGTTTGGTAGGTAAAACGTATTTGGCGGCAGGTCAGGCTGCATCATGTCTGCATACTATGTCCATCTTGCAGGCATACCAGACTGACATGCTGAGGGACTTAAGTGAGAGTGAGGAGGTCAGCATTGACATAGTTCGCCAACTGCATCAGGCTGCTGATTTATGCCTGCACGCCACCAGAGAGCCGGCCAAGCTAGTGGGTCGATCTATGGCAGCCCTGGTGGCCGGAGAAAGACATCTTTGGTTAAATCAGACAAACATCAAAGAAAAAGAAAAAGCTTTTCTCTTAGACGCTCCTCTCTCTCCCCTGGGTTTATTTGGTGATGCTTTGAATTCTGTTATTTTAATTCTGTTAGCTTTTAAAAGGTTTCTCCCGTTAAAAGTTCACGTCCCTAGGGCTGCTGGGTGGGAGCTCATCACATAGGGTGCAGCAGAAGCAGAGTGTCGCTAATTTCTCTCCTGGACGGCTCTCCGTTGGTGCTCCCGGTCAGGAGGGATGTACTCTCAGTCAGGCGGGATATTTCACCTCCGCCCAGAATTGTGGAAACTTTGGGCTTGGCCTCTGAGGGGGATTTTGTTGGGGGACTCTGTTTCTGATTTTGTTGTTTTTTGCCCCTCTGCTGCGCCGTGCGTTTTCTTAAAGAGAAAGATGTTTTCAGCTTGCTGGTATAAATCGCTATTTTTTTACACTAAACTAGTGAATTTTCCCAAGATATTCAGAGATGGTAAACAAGTTGTTATAGAATAATAATTCATTGTTAATGTATTATTAATGAAAACCCAATTTTGCCAAAAACTGACATTCGATCTGTTTTTAGAAGTTACTGAAAACATACCAGTGTGACATCCAATGGTTTTTCATAGATCGCATCACATTTTGTAACTAAGGTACATGATGTCACAAACCTGCCTGTTCCTCTCTGTCCTGATCTCTCTATTGTAATTTAAATTGATCAGATCACTGAGACTATCACCTTTTGTCGTTGAATGGTCTGGCTGATTTGATTGGTTTCTATGCATCCAAATCACAATGTTATGCTGATTGGATTAGGATTGGTAACACTCTCAGTCTAAGGGGAGGTCCTGAAACCTGTATACCTCATTTACATGCTTTGTTTCAGAGTGTCTCCACCTCTATGTAACCCCTCCCCCTTGTAAGGTATATCAACTACAATCTACACTCAGCTAAAGGATTGTTAGGAACACCTTTTTAATTTCTCATTAATGTAATTATCTAATCAACTTGTCACATGGTAGTTGCTTCAATGCATTTAGGGGTGTGGTCCTGGTCGAGACAATCTCCAAATTGAATGTTAGAATGGGATTGAAAGGTGATTTAAGCAATTTTGAGCATGGCATGGTTGATGGGCCGGTCTGAGTATTTCACAGTCTGCTCAGTTACTGGGATTTTCACGCACAAACATTTCTAGGGTTTACAAAGAATGATGTGAAAAGGGAAAAACATCCAGTACGCTCCTGTCCTGTGGGCGAAAATGCTTTGTTGATGCTAGAGGTCAGAGGACAATGGGCTGACTTATTCAAGCTCATAGAAGAGCAACTTTGACTGAAATAACCACACATTACAACCGAGGTATGCAGCAAAGCATTTGTGAAGCCACAACACAAACAACCTTGAGGTGGATGGGCTACAACAGCAGAAGACCCCACTGGGTACCACTCATCTCTACTACAAATAGGAAAAAGTGGCTACAATTTGCAAGAACATTCAATGCTCTGTTTTTTTTTTACAGAATGAGAGGGAACAAATCATGACAACAAATGTGTGGCTGACGCAGGTAATCTTACTCTCTATGTCTGTGCACTCATCTGGACAGTGTTATAATACAGTCAAATGAGCTGTCCCATATACTGTATGTCTGTAAACACAGCACGTAGCGGATTTGAGTTGAAATTAAATTATACTTACTTTTTAGGTCATTTCTGTTGCATGATGGAAAATCCTATTTAACCAAGTGAATGCATTTAGCTGTTCTGTTTTAAATGAATTTGGTACATCGTCCTTTTTTCAACAGCATTTTCAACCACATTCTACTTTTTCTATAGGAGTGGAATGACTACAGACTGGTGTGGGATCCAAATGAGTATGATGGCATCAAAAAACTACGAATTCCTTCGCAGCACATCTGGCTCCCTGATATAGTACTCTATAACAAGTATGCCATAACTGTGACCAGTAGCATAATGTGTACTGTATAGACTTCCATTCATACGTTTGGGGTCAATAAGATTATTTAATGTTTTTGAAAGTCTCTTATGCTCACCAATGCTGCATTATAAATACAATTAAATTATAATATTAGTAAATAATAGTAAAAAAGTAATATTGTGAAATATTATTACATATTAATTACATGGATTTCTCTGCAACGTCATGCAATCACCATGCAATCGGGAGGCAGAAAAAAGACGTGTTTTGTGGTTTCGTGTAGTAGGCTAGTTGCATAGTGGTGGTGTCTGAAATGTAAACAAGTGTAACGTAACTTATATAAAAGCAAATTACGGCTGTCCTGTAGATGCTGTACTGCTGACATTGGCTATTACATTATAGCTTATGATAATTCATACATATATCATCACAGTAACACTGCAAAATTAAAGACAAACAAATAGATCCAACTAAAATCACGTTTTATTGAGCAGTTATATACAAACAATACAAGCAATAAGGAAGGCTTCAAGAATTGAATTGAATTGTATTGACTGTATTTAATATATTTTAAACAGCAGCCATATCACCCTGTAGCCCAAGACTGGTTGCCCACTGAAGCTAAGCAGGGCTGAGCCTGGTTAGTACTTGGATGGGAGACCATCTGAGAAAACCAGGTTGCTGCTGGAAGAGGTGTTGAGGCCAGTAGGGGGTGCTCACCCTGTGGTCTGTGTGGGTCCTCCTAACGCCCCATTATAGTGATGGGGACACTATACTATCAAAGAGCACCGTCCTTTGGATGAGACTTTAATCCGAGGTCCTGACTCTCTGGTCATTAAAAATCCCAGGATATCCTGCCCAAATTTGCCCCTTGGCCTCTGTCCATCATGGCCTCCTAATCATCCCTATATATACTAATTGACTTCATCACTCTGTCTCCTCTCCACCAATAAGCTGGTGTGTGGTGGAGGTTCTGGCGCAATATGGCTGCCGTCGCATCATCCAGGTGGATGCTGCACATTGGTGGTGGTTGAGAAGATTCCTCCCTTCCATATGTGAAGCGCTTTGAGGTCCCAGAAAAAGCGCTATACAAATTATTATTATTAATATGTCATTTATTCGGTAACACTTTATAATAACTACACGCTAATAATTATTAGTTAAGCATGAGTAAACAGTTAATTCATTCATAAAGCATTAATAAGCAGTTTATAAATACAGCTATAAATGATTTATTCTTGATTTAAAAGCATATCTATAATGAGTTTAATAATTGTATTTTCATCCTTTATTAATGATCAATTTATCATTTCTAAATGAAGAATTGCATTTTTTATAAATCAGTTATTTAAGAGTTGTCAGTGGTTCATAAGATTACTTAGAACGCGTAAGTAAATGATTAATAAACTATTTAAATGTACATTCATACATCTTATTATTCAGACATATAGTGATGGTTAGTGTGTTAATAAATGCTTTAGTAACATGTATGTAATGTAATGTATCTTATGCTGTAATTCAGGGTTAATACGGGTTGTTATAAAGCATTTCGTAGAGGTCAGTCAATGTTTGTGAGCTCATCTAAAGTGAGGACTATTCATGCCTTGTAAATCATTTATAAAGGAGATTTAAAGGCTGTTAAATATTTATATGTACTGCATCACAGTGTTGTGTTTATTACATTTTACTGTTTAAAAGATGGATGCGCCTTTAAATCTCATTTATAAATACTTTACAAGGCATGAATAGTCACTTTAGATGAGCTCACAAAATAGTTAACTGACCGCTACTAAATGCTTTATAACTACCTATATTTACTATGAATGACTGACAACTCTTAAATAACTGGTTTGTAAATAATGTAATTCTTCATTTAGAAATTATTAGTTGATCAAAGTATGTAAATACAATTATTAAACGCATTATAGATAAGCTTATAAATCAAGAAAAAAAAATAAATATATATATATTATATATATATATATAGTAACAATGTAAAAGTCTTTATAAATTATATCTAATTATGTAAAATATCAGTTTAAATAATTATTTATATATTGTTTTCTTTACAATTAAAAATATGCATGCTGAAAATTATAAAATAACTGCATAATTAAAACACTTTTGCTGGATCACATACTGGCCATTCTCATCGCTAAGCACTGAAATACTGTATATACTTACATTCAGAATAGTTATATACTGTAATAGTGAATATCTAATGCATATTACAACATCTGATGAATTGATGTTTGATTAGGATTAGCTTGGAGCAGTAAATTTGGAAAGAGTTATTAGTGCCTCACTAATGTATGTTCACAGTTGTTCCCATCCATAAGCCGTGTAAACTTTTAGGATGTTTTGAACCTTTGATGCAGTCACTGTTTAGTGACAAATTCAATACAACAAGCAAGCTGTCACTGTTCCAAGACACTGGTTACTGTAATTATGCTAAAGAGTTGCCAAAAGCAAAAGCAGTTGACTCCCTTGTTGCTGTTCTTTCAGGTCGTTCACGTCTTTGCGTTTGACAAAGCTCAAAAGAATGAAGGAAAAAAAATAAGATGAATGACAAGCAAAAAAGTTTAAATTGCTTGATCTAGGTCAGATGTTTGTTCCTAATGGAAGCATTGTGTGTTATATAATCCCCATTTTAGTGGATTAAAAATGAAGGATGCACTTGCACATGTTCATTGCTTAAATGGGTAAATTGGGTGGGATGAGACTAATTTGCTTAAGAGGCATTTCCTCATGTAAAGAGACACTGGTGCATGTAATCCTTTGCTAAAATAAGCATTGTGTTTCTATGCTAATTTTAATTAAAATGCTGTACACTAATCATTTTCAAAGGGCACAGGGAAAAAGAGAGATCCTGGATTAAATATCTTTATAATTAATGCATATTAATTCATATTAATCAGGAACTGTGTGTGACGAGGAGGTGTTTTTAACGTCTCACGTGCATGGGTTTTTCAAACTAGGGTCTGCAAGGAAGTGCATGGGGAAAGTTGACCGCAAAAATATAAAGAAGCTTACAAAATGATTAAGGGCAAAGAAAGTTAACTTGTTATTTTATTCACTTGTGATATAAATTTAATAATTTTGAACACACCAAATTTTATATTACCACAGGTTCATCACAATTATATTATTGGATTTGGTTGCTGTAATTAAAATATAATACTCTAATAGTGGGCATAAAACATGTGCTAACTTAATACGTCAACTTAACATCAAATAAATATTCTCCAAATAATATTTTAATATTATAATATTTAATATTATAATAATTTGCTTTGGCTTTAGTACAACTTTTAAGATATTAACTTAATTTAGAAATTGAACAATATTTAGATTAAATATTTTTCACACAGTATAAAAGGTCTTTATTTATATATATATAAAAAAAAAGCCATTGTTTTTTTAAGAAGGGGGTCCCTCGCAAGGGAATGTTCATATTTGGCAATGGTTGGCATAAAAAAGTTTGAAAACCCCTCTGTCAGTGAATGCATTTTGCCACACTGTAAAAAGTGATCAGTTGACTTAACTTAAAAAAGTGAGGAAACCCATTGCTTTAAAATTCTTAAGTAAATAAACGTCATACATAAAAGAAAAAATTAAGTTATGTCGAATTGTCAAGTTCACACGACTTAATTATTTTAATTATGCATGAAATGTATTACTTAAAAATGTTAAGATAAAGAGTTTCTTCACTTTTTTAAGTTTAGTCAACTTTTAACTTTTTACAATGCACACTTAATGCTTTTTTATACATTATGCACTTGATCTATATTTAGAATGTATATTCTGTTCTTTTGCAGTGCAGATGGCGTGTATGAAGTATCATTTTACTGCAATGCAGTTGTCTCCAACACCGGTGACATTTTCTGGCTCCCTCCTGCCATCTACAAGAGCGCCTGTGCAATTGAAGTCCGTAATTTCCCCTTTGATCAACAGAACTGCACCCTTAAATTTCGTTCCTGGACCTACGACCGCACAGAACTCGATCTTGTCTTGACATCTGATTTTGCCAGTCGTGATGACTACACACCTAGCGGCGAATGGGATATTGTGTCTCTACCTGGCAGAAAAAACGAAGACCCCACTGACCTCACATACCTGGATGTCACATACGACTTTGTGATCAGGCGCAAGCCTCTTTTCTACACGATTAACCTCATCATTCCATGCATCCTCATCACTTCTCTTGCAATTCTGGTTTTCTACCTTCCTTCAGACTGTGGGGAGAAGATGACACTTTGTATTTCAGTTCTTCTGGCTCTTACTGTGTTTCTGCTCCTGATTTCGAAGATCGTTCCGCCAACATCACTGGCTGTTCCATTAATAGGGAAGTATCTGATGTTTACTATGGTGCTGGTCACATTTTCTATCGTGACGAGTGTGTGTGTGCTCAACGTGCACCACCGTTCTCCATCAACCCACCATATGCCCGAGTGGGTCAAGCGTGTGTTCCTGCATAAGCTTCCTGCTTTCCTTCTAATGCGACGACCGGGAAGGTCTAATGTACGGGAGAGGTTTAGAAGGAAACACAAGCAGAAATCGTTTTCCACTGATGCAAAGAGCATAAGGTTGGATGGAGACTCACTCTTCTTAAGTGATGACCCTGGACGTGTATGTGGGGCATGGAGGGTCGGCGACCTTCCTGAGGGGTCGGGCTTCAGGCAGAGAGTTAAAGTCAGACACGACCCAGATGTGGATGAGGCCATCGAAGGTGTGAGGTTCATTGCTGAACATATGAAGATTGAAGATGATGATGAAGGGGTGAGAAGGGTTTTGAGATTATTGATTTATTGACTTATTGAGGGTGCTTCAGCACTAGCAGTTTAGTTTGAATCAGGTCACTGTTCGCATGAAAAATTGGTTATGTGAATGCTGTCTTGCCGACCCAGGAGCGCACTGGATTATCGAGACTAAGACTATCTGTAGACATCCTTAGTTCAACATAGCACATGTAGGGGATGACAGTGATGATGATTTACCTTGAGCGTGCACTGTAACACTGTGTACTGTACAAGCGATGCAACGCCATGACATGTGATAAAAGGTATCTTTTCCATGTCGTCCTAACCAGCCGCAACGGCGACACGGACACGTGACGATTCTATTTTAGAAACAGTTTCTATTTTTCTGCAACGTTGCTGCTGGAATAACAAACACAATGAGTGTGGCAATGATTATCTTAGGTACTGTTTATGTGCTTTATTTAATGTTAAAAGCGTGCAATGTGACTTTGAATAACATTTAGTGCTCCCAGCCTATGTGTTTTTAATAATGTTTAAATGGTGTAATATTTGTGAATTTGATTATGTAGCCTACTTAACCATTGTCTTGCGAGTGCCATCAAGATTACTCTCTGGTGCTGTGCACTTGCCATGAGACTCCACCCACATGCTGTTTTGATTAGCTTATCGCATCACTTCTGGTTAGAACACGGTGTACTCTTACTCAAGTATATTTTATAGATACTCTTTACACCTCTGAGGAAAGTAGGCTACACTTGGTTGGTCTGTCTAACTAAGATTTTCAAACTATTAGCAATCAATTAATTTCACACTGGGCATGTTTGCTGTGGTCTAAATACGAGTGTGATTGCAGTGGACGGCATATAATAGAATATAGACAGAAATCAGGTTAATATATAGTTCCCTTTCGAGGGATCTCGAACGGTGTTGAATGAAACATTGGGGGAACGCCCCTCAGCATAGTGCCTCTGAAGCATGAATGAAACTAAGCCAGTTTTGATTGGTGTTGCATCATGATGTAACGTGTGACGCCATACACGGAAGCTACAAAGGGATGCTTGTGCACAACAGCGTCCACTTTCTATTCTTCAGCAAGCACTCTCTGTTGACGTGTCTGTCTTATTTTGGTGTTGTCTGTCTCACACAAATATATATATATATATATATATATATATATAAAGAAATGGCAAGTCAAAGTTACAAGCAGTGTGTCAATCCCTGTCCTCGATACATCAATGGTGGGGACACACACCAATTGTGTGTACATTGTTTAGGAGCGCAGAACGCGTAGGCAGCTCTCGAGGGGGCTGCTTGTCCAGATAGTGAAGTTTTAACAATCCGGGTCCTGCACTCTCGTCTGGCTATTTTTAATAAGGATGGCCAGGCTCGTGAACCCTGTGGTGCGGGTCCTGCGTCCGTTGAGATGGCACAGCAGCATTTATTATGGGGCTCGCAAATGAATCTGGCAAGGAATCTTGAGACTGCCGAGGCACTTTCTCAGGATTCCTCTGCCAGTTCCGATGTTCGCCCGCCTTGCGCGGAAGCACGCCCAGCGGCTTCTTTCCCACAAGCAGAGAACTTATTGCTAGAGTTGTCTGCTTCCAAGGAAGTGGAGGTGCTCATCATCAAGGGCGGGGATTATGGGGATGACTCGCCACACCATGTCCCCGCATATAAGGAGCTGGTGCAGGTTGTTTCTCGTGCTGTGTACCAGTTAAACATCAGCTGGCCTTGTGAAAGGCAGGAAGAGAGAAGCAGCAAAGAGAACAACCTCATCACCGGGGTTTGCCTTTCTTCCCGATTTACTTAAGAAGTTGTATAAATTGTGAAACAAGTCTTATTCTTCTCGTTTTTCCAACCCCCCAGTATTAGATTGCAGCAATATTGTGGGGGCGAGAAAGAATGTTTATGGGATGATGGCTCGGGTGGATGAGCCATTGGCCAATTATCTTTCCCCCTACATTTCGTCATCCCTAAAAACCAAACCCTCCTGGGATACATCTACTTTGGTGAGCAGGGCTTATATGTCTGCACACTATGGCAGTACTGCAGGCATACCAAGCCGACCTTCTTAAAGCGATTGATGAGGGTGAGGGGCCAACTCCAGAAGATGTTGCAGAGTTGAGAAAGGCTGCAGACTTGTCTCTCCAACTCACGGCCCATGCTATTGGTTGTTCCATCGTGGCTATAGTGGTCTCGGAGAGAGATTTAGGTTTACATCTGTCAGGCATCAAGCAGAATGACTTCTATGCCCCAATTTCGCCTTAGCTCCCCCGCCTATAGAGGTCGCCTCCTCCGTGAAGCCCACAGGAAATCAATGTCGGCTTCCCGCTGTCAAGTGCACTTTGGGACGCGTTGCTTTCGGGGGCGAAGCGTACCAATATCATGTTCTTCCGTTCAGCCTAGCGCTCTCCCCTGGCTGATTTTTTGAAAACAAAACGATTTGACCTACCAACTCGATTTTTAAATCAAATAGATTATTCCCAAGTCCTACTGTCACGAAGGGATCAGTCTACTGTTGGTAGCCCCATTGTGGCCAGCCCGTGTATGATTCTCAGACATAATATCACTCCAGGACGGCCCTCCATGGGAGATTCCCATCAGGAGGGACCTACTGACACAAGCAGAGGGCTCAATATTTCACCCTCGGCCGGAACTATGGAAACTGTGGGTCAGGCCCCTGAGGGGGCACAGTAGCAGACCTGTCAGAGGCTGGCCTGTCAGCAGAAGTAATAGTGATCATACTCAGCTCTAGAGCTCCCTCCATGAGGAAATTGTACGACCTACAATTGAATGTTTTAATGGTGTAGAGAGTGTGAGGTGGACCCAGTTAACTTCCTGGTGGCTTCAGTGCTGGACATCATTCAAGATCGCTTCTTGGCTGGTCTTGCACCGTCCACAAGGTGTGCGTGGCTGCCATTGCGGATTTCCACACTCCTACTGGGTGATGGGCCTCTGGGGAGAAAGCAGTTGAATGCACGTTTCCTCTGTTGGGGTTGGAGATTGAGACCTGTGGCTCGTACCAGGGTTCCCACATGGGACCTGGAAGTGGTTCTCGAAGGGCTGGCCGAGGCCCCCTTGGAACCTCTGGAGTTGGCTGAGGCCAAGAACCTTTCCCTAAAGGTGGCTTTTTTGTTGGCCATTACTTCTCTAAGGAGAGTAGGAGATCTCCAGGAGCTCTCTATATCCCATGGGTGCTTGGAGTTTGCTCCAGGCGACAATAAAGCTATCTTGCATCCCAGGCTGGGCCATTTGCATAAGGTGGCACGACCTACGGTTCTGCAGGCTTTTCATCCTCCACCTCACGTGATGGCGGATGAGGAAAGACTTAATCCGCTCTGCCCTGTCAGAGCTCTCAAATTATATATTCAGAGGTTCTCTTCATGGCTGAAGTCAGACCAGTTGCTAGTTCGTTTCAGGTTGCCCAAGAAAGGGTTCCCGCTTCCAAGCAGCCCTCTAGCAACTGGATCATTCAAGCTATAGCAATGGCCTATCAGGTGTGCAGTTTGTCTTCACCTTTGGCCGTGAAGGCTCATTCAACCAGAGGCATGGCGTCCTCTAGAGCCTTCTTTCAGGGGCCCCGATCCAAGAAGTATGCGATGCAGCAGGATGGGCCACCCCTCATACTTTCATCAGATTTTATAGTCTGGACATTCTATCTATTCTTTGCACCCTTTTGCTCTCTTCCTAAGTGTGCCTGTGCATAGCTTCACACTGGAACAGGCAGGGCTCGTTGTGGGATAGTGGGTACTCGCTCCCATAAAGTGTAATTCAACGCAGTTCAGGTTCCTCCAAAAGTGAACTTCTCGGGTTACAAATGTAACCCTTGTTCCCTGAGAAAGGGAACGAGAACTGCGTCCCTTCACCACTCCTTCCCCTGCCTGGGAGCGCTTGCTTCATCACAGAAGCTGATGCTGTTGTGTGCCGGCATCCCTTTGTAGCTTCTGTGTATGCTGTGATGTAATGATGCAACACCAATCAAGATTTGCTTAGTTTCAGGAGCTACGCTGAGGGGCATTCCCCAAAATGTCATTTGAAGCAGTTCTCGTTCCCTTTCTCAGGAAACAAGGGTTACAGCCGTAACCTTGTGTATTCTTTGACAAAGATCACCCGATCTTTGTCAAAGAATACACTTGTTTGTTCACAGTTTGAACGTTCTTGTTTCCATTAGTTTCATTTTAAGATCTGATTTAAATTATCCATTGTTTCTTCTACAATGCTGGGTGCACTAAATGATATTCATAGTCACATTACACATTTTTAACATTAAATAAACAGTACATGAGCTTATCATCGTCACACTTTGTGTTTGTTGTTCCAGCTCGATGTTGTAAAAAAATAGAAACTGTTTCTAAATAGAATTGTCGCGTGTCACGGCTGGTTAGGACAAAAACTCTGATTAACATGGAAAAGATACCTTTTATCACATGATGTGAAGCCGCGTGATAGTTAGGACATAGTGTTAGCTGTAAAAGCAACAATGGATAATTCACATCAGATCTTGAAATCAAACAAATGGAGACCAGAACTTTGAAACTGTGAACAAATAAGTTTATTCTTAGACAAAGATTGTACTCAGTAGCATTCAACTTCTATGTATTTTTAATAATGTATAAATTGTGTATCATATGTGAATTTGATTTTGTACCCGACACCATTTTCTTGCGGTTGGCGTCAAGATTACTCTCTGGTGCTGTGCACTTGCCCACTTGGTGTTCTGATTGACTGTGGGTTTGATTGATTTTGACGCATCACTCAGTCGTATCGCATCTAGTCTGGACTGACAAATTATTTGTCGCTGGAATCTTATCACATCGTGTCTGGTTAGGACACGGTCCTTACTATTTTCCTTACTATTGCTGTTTAAAATAATAATAATAATGAATGAATGAATGAAATCTGTTTAAACGTTGTTTCTTTTGTATTGTTGTTTAATATGCCAATTGTTATACAGCATTTATGCTTCCAAAAGACTGTAATTTTTTTTAAAATCTGTGTAAACACCTTATACCACAATGTGTTTATGAATATTTATTAATGAAATGAATTAATTAAATATTTATCCCTTACAAATACCAAAAGAATCATTAACCATTAAAAAAAGTTAATTCATTACAATTCCTACATCCCTAGACATACTACATCTGAAGTGTGGAAAAAATACCAATACCAGACATGAAAACATTGTGCTAAAACACGTTCAAAGCTTACTAAACCACTCAGGGTTAAGCTCATCCCCAATTCCCTAATTCCCACCATGACTATACATATATGTTGTTATTAATATGTTTTTTTGCTTGTATGTGTCATACAGATTATTGAGGACTGGAAGTATGTGGCCATGGTGATTGACCGGCTCTTCCTCTGGATTTTTATCCTGGTGTGTGTCGTCGGCACACTCGGACTCTTTGTTCAGCCTCTCTTTCAGAGCTATAACACCCCCGTGGCAGAGGAAGTGTGAGTCACATATTTCTTTCTCTACTCCTTCTCTTTAATTCATGATAGAGGAGTGTTCGGAGGCCAATGCCTTCTGGAGTTTTGTAAACTTCATATGAATTTAAAAATAGGGTCACCTTCAACGTGGAAAAGTTTTCTGACGTTTACTGATGCATCTGCTTCTTCTTTTTTTCCTCCCTTCCCTTTCCCATGGTGTTTTTTCTCTTTCCTTGGTCTTTCTTTTGCAGATATGGGGATTTCTAAAATATCTGCTGAATAATCCTGTGACTTTTGGACAGAACTGTTGACCGAGTTTTGACATATCACAAACACAAATCCACATTGTTCAGCAGAACATAAGCATTGTGGGTTGAATTCACTAAACTGTTGCACCACTTTAGCTATGGTGAACATAAATCTTATCCACAGAAATTTACGCAAACATAAATCTTATTCACAAACCACCTGCAATCCAGTTTAAGCTGGTACAAAATTGCATTATGCATTCAAATTAATTATTTTCTACGGAGCCCCCAAAGGGACGTGATGGTGGGCAAAAAAAAAATTGGATGGGCAAAGAGTTCAAACGTTCACAAGAGTTCAAAAAGTTCACACGCAAAGTTATTTGTCTTCACACGCAAAAGTTTTGTGTTCATACGCAAAACATGTTGTGAGCTTGGACAGACACTTCCTGTTTAATGTCCCGCTGGCAGTGTTTCAGAGCTCCGCACGTTAATGGAGTGTTTCATTGTGTTTGAACTTGGACTCAAATTTAAAGAAATGCGGTCAGTGCTTAACTCAATGAGTTCAGTGAAGTTGGCAACATATTCACATAGACTATTCGAACTTCTCCTATAATTATTCTTGAGCTAAACTTTGTTAAAACACAAACGACACCTATTTACAATCACAGTAACATAGACAACAAGCAACAGCCAAATTCTCCTCAAAACGAGCTTTATGATATAAATTTGTCTTTAACTAGCCGATTGAGAGACAAGTCCGAATAATGGACCGTCTGCAAAGTGCAAATCCCAAAACCCTTCTGCACATTTTATATTATTAAACATATTCAGTAGCTTCACTGTGATACACTGTACTGTCACCAACTGACAGTTCACACAGTTCACACATCACTACTCTCCTGCTGGTTATACTATAAGGGACCACGTCCCTTTAGGCCTTCCGTAGTTTTCTTTGGTAACCACCTTTCTATGCAAATTATTAGGCTTCTTAGAGAATGTGTATTGAAAAATGAGTGGTGTGTGCCTGGTACAATTAACATTGTGCTATTATTGACCTTGGAAAGCAAGTTGTAAACACATTTTTTTATAAAACGTTTGTTTTCATTTTCTATTGAAGGAGTAAATTATCAAATGATGATTAATTGGAGTAGAGTGCTTATAAGCCAGAAAATCAGCCATTAACTTATTTGAATAATTCCTTGATGAAAATAAACCCATCAGCTAGTTCAATCCCTTCTTAGTGAATTCCTCCCATGTGTCACATGACAAAATGTATTGCTTACCTAATGTAACCTCAGTTTTCTCTAGAAGAGGGAACAAGTATTGCGTAAGTTAGCTTACACTACAGGAAAGATGAATCTTTTCAAGATATTGAAGCCAAAATATTATCCTTAATTTTTGTATTCATTGTCAGTGCAGCAGCTAGAAGACCTAGAGCAGGCTGTCTAGTGTGCTCATTGGCTGCCCTGCGCCAACTGCAGCAGCCTACCATTGAGCCCGGTGTGACGTCACATCCAATAAGGGGCACTTAAGTTGCGCCCTTATCTCATCTTAGCCCACCAGAATGGGGGTGGCTTAGCGTATATACTGTAAGTGGGGTTTTCATCGACTGAAGTGAAAGTCGCTTGTGTCTCGAACACGGCAGGTTACGCGATACTCGTTCCCTCTTATAGAGACAACCGAGGTTACGTTAGGTAACAGATATGTTCTCTTATGAGAGGTTCTCGTGTATTTCGTTAGTTAGCTTACGCTACGGGAACCCTTTGTCAACGCTTTGCTTGCCAAGCATCCACATCATGAGTCCCAGGGAATCCCGGGGATTCCAGATAAGCGGGGAATAAGGCGTTGTGGGCTGGCACAAGTACATAAGAGAATAAAGAGTGGTGGCGCCGGTCCATATAGACATGTTGCATATTAACCCAATATAGTGCAGCTCAACCAGGAGAGCTAAGTCCCGTGAGAGTAGCCTGCGCACAATCAGATGTGGACAGAACGTACATCTCACTTATACTGACAAAAGTTTAGCTTGCAGCTCTAGACTGTGTAACCACGTTCATCACTCCTTCTGGCAGGATAACGGGTATCCATTGATCAACCATGTGTGCAGAGACCAGCGCTCTTGATGGGAAAGCCAGATCGAGCCGCAAGCTTGAGAGAGGAGATCTGTCCTCACCGGAATCGGCCACAAAGCTGTTTTTGATAGCCGCGTCAGCACCGGGAACCAAGTTTGGTTCTCCCATCGTGGGGCTATTAGGAGCACCGAGTGGCGCATTTCCCTAATTCTCTTGATTACCTGTGGCAACAGTGAGACCGGAGGGAAAGCATACAGCCGGCGACTGGCCCAAATTTGGGCTAGCGTGTCCTCGTTCTTCAAAAAGAACTTTACTTCTGCTTTGTCGAAAAAGGTGCCAGAGTGACTGGACTGGGATGCAGGGACTATTTCGCTGGGGGAATAATGTCCCTGGACAGTTTGCCTGGGCCGTCGTTCAGCACATATGGTGCTGAGATCAAAGAGGAGGCCAGACAGTTTATGTGAAGGAGCTTCTCTTGGTCTGACCACAGGCCAAATACCGGTCTGCCCTCAAAGAGAGCGCCCCAACCTGAGTTGGACGCATCTGTCGAGATGCCCTTTAGATATGAGACAGCTCCCATCATCACCCCCTGTTGATACCAGTCGGCCACTAACCAGGGCTGCAGAGCCATAAAGCAGCTCTGAGTCACTCTGATTCGTTCGCATCCAGAGGCCCAAGCTCGGCGAGATGCTTGAGCGTTCAGCCAGCGTTGTAGTGGGCGCATGCGCATTAAGCCCAGCTGGAGCACTGCAGCAGCTGAGGCCATACAGCCTAGCTTCCTCTGAAATGTCTTCAGAGGGGCGATACTGCCCTTCTGGAAAGACACGGTCAGGCATCGAACACGGCATGAGCGCTGTGTCGATAAACGAGCCGTCATAGCCATAGAATCCAGTTCTTTTCCCAGAAAGGAAATTGACTGGCTGGGCAGTAAGATGACTGAGGAGCACTGATCTGTGAGATAAAAGTTCTATCTCTGACTGTGCCAGAATCAGCCCATCGTCTAGATAGTTCATAATTCGCAAGCTCTGATTTCTCAAGGGGGCGAGAGAATGTATGGGGTGCCAAAGACAGGCCGAACAGCAGGACAGTGTATTGATATACCTGGAATCTCAAGAATTGCCTGTGATGGCGTTTTACATGAAAATAGTCATCTTCCAGATCGAAAGAGATAAACCGGTCTCTCGGGCGAATGTGCGCGAAGATTTTCCTGGTCGTATGCAATTTGTGTCTTTTCACAAGAACTTTGTTCAAATGGGGTAGGTGATGGCGCAGTGGATAAGACACATGCCTTTGGTGTGAGAGACCCGGGTTCGAATCCACTTTGAAACACCAATGTGTCCCTGAGCAAGACACTTAACCCCTACTTGCTCCAGAGGTGTGGGACCTCTGAGATATATAGCAATTGTAAGTCACTTTGGATAAAAGCATCAGCTAAATGAATAAATGAAAATATCTCAGTTCTAAAATAGGTCTGAGTGTCCCATCCTTTTTGGTCCGAAAAAATAATGTCTGGAAAAGCCTGACTCGCTTAGAGAAGGCGGTTACAGTTCTATGGCAGCTTCGCTATTTCTGCGTGGAGTAGATGTGCTACTTCCACATTCACTGTCATCGCGGGCCGCGCTCATATGTGCGGGGGACTGTGATCGAACTTTAGCGAATAGCCCTGCCTTATTGTGCTCAGCACCCATTTGGATACCCCTGGAATCGCTTCCCACGCTTTTATATGTGTAGCTAGGGGCAGAATGGCCTCCGGGTTCTTATCGCCACACTGCACCGTAGGTATGGGCGCAGTGTACGCGCCCTCAGTGCCTGAACAAGGTGGTGGCAGGTTGTTTCATATGTTACGTCCCGATTGCTATGAATAGGGAGCGCTTTGAAACTCCCTCATGTCAGCAAGTGTCAACCAGAGGTGCCTCTCTGTGATGGTTAGCATGGCCGTGCACCTTTTTAAGACCTGAGCTGCAGACTTGGTAGCACGAAGGGAAAGATCCGTCACGCTTCTCAGATCCAGTACGGCAGCTAGATCTGGGCCTTTCTCATCGCACTCAAGAAGGAGATTATTGGCTTGGGGGATCTATAATACAGCCATTGAGTGCAGGGCTGACGCTCATATGCGTAGCTGACAAAAGCAGACGTGGTCCTGCAGGCTTTTGACGGGAGAGCAGACTTTGAGAGGCTTTTGAAAATTGCGCTTCTTCTTGCACGGGCCTACAAAGAGCAGAGTGACAGCTTTGGGGTTAAAAACTTTGAGTCGAGCCCACAGGGTCGACAGGTTCACAGTGCTCGCAGCCTCCTGACGAGAGAGCGAGAGCTGTGTGTTCCTGGCCCAGGCAGAAAGTGCAGATCACATGACGGTATCAGACGCTGAGCGAAGCTCTGCAAGAGCCACAGGAAACTGTCCTAAGTCCTAAGCTGGCTTTTCGCTCCCTCAAAAGGCAGCAGCGGCTTCTCTCGGAATCCAGCGATGCGAAGAGTTTTGCTGAAGAGATGAAAATCAGGGAGACAGCTTCCGAACCCCATTTATATACGCTAAGCCACGCCCGTTCTGGCGGATATGTTGAGGGTACGAGCGCCCATCATTGGACGTGACGCCACTCCGGGCTCAGTGGAAGGGTGCTACAGTTGCCACAGGGCTGCCAATGAGCACGTTAGACAGCCTGCTCTAGGTCTGCTAGCTGCTGCACTGTGTTGACAATGAATACAAAAATTAAGGATACTTTTTTGGCTTCAATATCTTGAAAAGATTAATCTTTCCCGTAGCTTATACTAACTTATGCAATACAACAGAACCTCTCTTAAGAGTACTCTGCACACTACACTCTCAAAGCTATAAACCAATGATCCTGTCTCTTTAGTTAAGGATTTCTCATTTGAACAGTAATAGCATCTTACAACAGCTGTCAGTGCCACTCAATTGAAATCTTAGCAGCCAAATTGTTGTATAACTATAATATTTATATGTTTTATGTAGTGTTCACTTTTATATTTTTTCAAGGCACACATTCACTTCTGTCAAAGAAGATTTACAGGGTTTTAAGAGCAGGATGATTTTCAGAGACCTTGATACAAGGACTAATTTTTTTAAGAAGTTTTTCTCCTTCTTTCTTGACACACAAACTGTAGTTCACTCAATATTGTTTTATATGAACATTTGATTAATGGCTTGAGTAATATCTTGAAATGAATCACATTTTAATTGCCTTAAAATAAAGTTTCATGCTGTGATCGAAAAGCACTTCACCACCACAACACTATGATCAATAGACTTTTCAAACTAAGCATTGTAATTATAAAAATAAACAAATAAAACATGTTTTTTCCTTCATTTTTTTCACTGTTACATTTTTATGTGAAATCAGTTTCTTTATTTAGCTTTTTCTGTTCTGTTCATTCTCTTAATGCACATTCAACTTTTCCTGAATAGAGAGTCCATTTATACAGTAGAGTACATAAACTTTAAATCCCTGGTCCTCAGATTTAATAATAAAGAGACAAACTTTTAACCGTTTCAATGATACTTCAATAACTTGCAGATGCATGCACAGAATGAGTGTAGATGACTTTGCTAATCTTTTCTTTTACATTAGTATGGAAAGTATTCTATTGCAATGGAAACCACTGAGACATGGGTCATAGATATATACACTAGATGTTGCCTTGTCTACGGCAGTTCATTGGAACAAATGTGTCAATAGAGCCGCCATCATGGAACAGGGGACCCCTCCTCTTTAATGCATAACACATGCTTAGAACCCCAAGGCGGCATCTAGTGTATATATCTATGGACATGGGTGTGCTGTCCATTTCAAAGTAGTCTTCCCTATGTCATTCATATTCCCTGTAAAGGGGTAAACCCTTATAGCAACAACTTAATCCTTTCAAATATTACCATGTATGATTACATTATTATAATTGCTTTTAATATTATTAGGTTTAATATTTGTTTAATTTCGGCACTTTCATATACAGTTTATAATTATATGTACACAATATTCCTTATTAAAATCAGTTTAACCCTGTAAAGCCAGAGAAAATGAAATTATTGAATTGAATGAAGAATTGAATTATTAAAAATTAAACAGTTAATAGAACTTCATATGAAATCATATGAAATTCATAGAAATCATATGAAATAAATCTTTAAAAATATTGCATATGTATATTTTGTTGAGTATTACATTGTATACATCAGGCTTTTATGGCACATATATTATGAAATAGGAGAATATGGAGATCAAACTCGAGTAGGAAAAAGTTTTATTTAGAGGCCTAAGCAAAATGCAATTTGCTGCAGTTGTTGACATTTATATTGCCAAAAAGTAAGACGAAATTCTCATAGCTTATATTGCAAATTAATGAGAGCATTAAAACAGTTTAGAAGACTGCTTATATTAATGAAAATAAATATCAGAACTTGTCACCCTATGGTCGATCGGATCGGAAGTAAACAAGGGAGAGACGTACCCATTTACACCTGGTGTTTTTATCCATCTCTTTTGTCCACTTTCAACCTATTCTGTCCTGATTTCATTTCTTCGAGGAGAGGATCTATTGGCAGGTCTACTTCGATCAAATGGACACAATATGCTTGCACAATTGCCATGTGAACACGCATGGAGACGACGGGAAAACATACGGAGAACATCAGCTTTTGTTTCTGCTCTGATAGCCACAAGACCATGCCAAACACTGTGAGTGCATGTTCGAAATCAGGAATGGTGCGAGACCATTTTGCTTGATACGTTTTTCGTCTTCCAACAAAACTTTGGTTTCCAGCCAACTGTCATGATTAGCCACGTACTTCCTCTGTGATTACGGACTCCATTTCCCATCATGCATCTCCCTGGACTGATTTCTCAATACACCTGCACCTCATGTTCAATCACTCATTTAAGCCACACTCACACAACACTATGGGCTGAGTCTTGTTTTGCTGCTATGAACATTTCCAAGCTTTTTTCCATGTATTTACCTGCTTGTTGTGACCTTATCTGTTCCTGATCTTCTGCCTGGTTCCTGTATCCTGTTTGTCTGCTGCCTGCCCTGATATCCCGCTTGTTTATTAACCACGATTTTGCCTGATCTTCTCTGCTGTGTTTGCTGGTGTATGACCCTTGCCTGGTTACTACTCTGTTTAATAAAGACAAGCTGCACTTAGATCTGAATGACTCCTATGCTTCGTAACAGAAGATTTAGGCTCAATCCCAATCCACCCCAATCCACCGATTCTTGTTGAGATCGAGGGGTAGGGCGAAGGGGTAGGGCTACATAGCCCTCGAAACGGAGATTTTTCAGAGGCACACTCCAAACGGAGGGCTAAGAGAAAGTTCACGGAATGCATCGCAAATCACCGACGAGGTGGTTTGCAAACGGTTAAACATTTAAATTTAGCGCCAGATGATTCCACTACACACTTTATTTACTCTTATAATAACACTATAGTCGTTTAAATTAAGAAATGTTATCATAAATTACCTTTCCGAATCAGAAAAGACATACATTTCGAGGAAGCGATGGTAAAATCATCATATTTATTCAACGTTTAGCAACTGCGCTGATGATTGTCAGTTGTTGTCATGGAGAAATCCAGTAAAAACTCTGTAACGGCAGAGCCATCGCCGACGACTGATGATGTATCGGGTTCATGAAGGGTTGATCCATTTCGTAGGGGAATATTTCAACCCCTTGGCCCTTGTAACTCTGTTTTAAGTGCCAAGGGGTACACTCGAAAACAAGAGCTAGGACCAAGGGGTGAATTGGGATTGAGCCTTAGCCACACCAAGATTCAGCAGTGATGCAAATCAGTGGATACAGCAGTATTAAAGGGTTAGTTCACCCAAAAATGAAAATTAAGTCATTATTTACTCACCCCCATGCTGTTCCAACCCCGTAAGACCTTCGTTCATCTTCGGAACACAAATAAAGATATTTTTGATTTAATCTGAGAGCTGGATCACTCTTCCATAGACTGCCTAAGGGACTGGCTCTTGACGAACCATAAAGTCATTAAAGAAAAGGTTTAAATATTCCATGTGCCTACAGCGGCTCAATTATAAGTTTATCAAGCGACGAGACTACTTTTTGTGCGAAAAAAAAACATAAATAACGACTTTATTCGACTATTCCATTACTTCCTTATGGGCACATGCACGAGAACTGAGAGGAGGACGTTCTCCTTCGTTCTCCTTAAAATAAGGAGACAATTAGTACATAAGAATATTGTGGCTGTAAAGTAAAAAGAAGGGGGGGGGGGGTGTCCTTTAAATGTTGAGAGACCATAATTTGTATGGCCTGTCTGGTCAATTTATATATTTATTTTTTTATTTGCACATATATTTTCAGCTGCCCATAGCGATGATGTCAGGGGGAAGATTTAACATGGGGGAAACTTCATTGCCTCAGCAGAGACAGCCGTTGTTGTCTGCAATGCTGCTGATCAGCAAAAATGCTTAGTGTGCTGAGATATCGACGTCTCATATTTACTGTCAGATTCTCACATATGCATTGGTGCATTCTGAAGTGTGGAGAAAGAAGGGATGTGTTTGTTGGTCCCAGTGAATCTTGAATTAAATGAATAAATGAATATGAGCAACATTAATAATAATAACAATAATGATAATAATACAGATTTATACTCAGATAAAGAGATACCAAACTGTGTATGCATTGTTGGGGAGATGCATTGTTGGGGGATGAGATCAGTTAGTGAGGTTGTATTTTGTGAGGGAACACTTTTATTTATTTTTTTAATTTATTTTTTTATTCTAAATGTATTGCCCGATTAGATTTTTAGCACTCCTAATTTGATTGCAATTTTTTTTTAGGAATTGAATACTCTCACTAAATTGTATAAAAGTTCACAAAGCCTCCAGAGTTCTTCAGATTATTCTAGAATGTTTGCTTTGGTTTAGAGTGTGCCATTTCTGGGCTTGTTTTGCCAGAATTATCAGTGCAAACTGCTTTGCCCTTCAGCCAAACCAGTCTGCAGCATTTACAGGCGGCTCTTTGCATGTTGTTTTGCTCTGATTTTACTCCTGGAAAACTGCCCATCTTAAAATGTTGATGGAGTGAGAGAGAAAAAAGCATTGCATATGAGAGAAAGCATATGACAAAGTAAACTATAAATACCATTAGAATGGGGTAATCCGAGGAGCGACTGCCACTCAGACACACACACATACACAGAGAAATATACACATAATTTCATTAGCTTGTGAGCCTCTCCCAGATATCTCTCATTAAATATTGTCTTAAGGTCGCACATCCCCAGAGGCTTATGGAGAGACTAGCTGTGCTTGCGTTTGATCACTCTTGCTGTCATTGAAGATTAAAAATAAGAGAGTGCAGTGACGTTTACTGCTAACACTAACCATACATAGCTGTCATTTCAAAACAGGCACATAATGACTCCTTAACACTCTGTTAGAAGTCAGTCTATAGGCTTACACAAGGTTAAATTTACGGGCATTCTTTGATCAGATAATTGTTCCCTTTTTGCTGTGTTTTAGCTTGATTAAAATAAATGTTATTTTATTTCAGGAAGAATTATATACTGTACTTGGATTCAGAATGACTCCTGTCTCCATTTAAATGTCATGACACATGTTTCTTGTGACTATAATACTCAGAGTTTATTTAATTAGTGCTCTTACATTGTTCAACAGTGGACATGCATGTCTTTTAATCATTTATTTATTTATTTATTTTTGCTTGCATACATTTTTCATGTAATTTCCAGTACATCTTGAATGATGTATTGTATTTAATGTCATCTTGTGATTGGAATGACATTTGCAATAAAATGCAATAAAATGGCTGACTCTGTGGCTGACTTGATAACGCAAACTTCGTATCTAGAATTGTAAATAGGCTCTCATAAAAATGTATTTATAATACTTGTTTCATAAATTGAAATAAAAAAAACTGTCACAAATTTTTGACAACTATATGTTGACTGGAAATCATCCATAACAACTTTCTATGGTGCATAAAAAAATTGTATATATTTGCCATGAAAAATTAAGAAAAATTGTATGTTTCGATAAATAAAGTTATGTAAAATGAATACTTGAAGTTTAGCAAATGCACATGTAGTGTTTTGCACTTACAGTATAATCGCTTACTTCTAAATCTATAATTCACCCATGTGGATTTCATCGTTTGTATTTTTATCATCTGTATATGATCTTCTCTTGTGTTCTGCACAAGAAAGTACGGTACTTTGAAGCATGTTGGTAACCAAACAGTTTTGGATTTCATTGTATGTGTATGGATGAACAAAAAAAAACATTCTCAGACATTTCTCAAAATATCTTATATTACATTTCACAGGAAAATAAAGAAAATCCATTGGTAGGAAGGACATGAGGGTGCAAAATGATGACAGGATTTTCTTTTTGGCATGAAGTATCCCAACTATTCCTAAAAATCCAGGAATGACCTGCCATTGATAAATTATTTCAGAAAAGACAATCTCAGGTTACAACCAAACAAATAACTGGCAGTACATCTCTTTACATTTTCTTCGCTAACACTTTATAGTGATTAGGTTCACTCTGGTAGCCCATGGAAAAAAAAGTGAGTGAGAGGTAGAAAAAGGGGACAGAAAGAGGAAATCTACTTCAACCCTTTACTGTCACAGCCAGTAAAAGTCATGGTGGCCTCTGTGCTTCCTGTAAGCTGGTTAAAGACTGGCAATACTTGGGGCAATAGAGTCTGAGTCACTGTATTATGTAGCTGCAATATTGTATTTGTCTCTGTGTGCCTCAGTATCTGTTTGTAGTGTAATGATCTTCTAACAAGTATTCAACATGTTCAGTTGGCGAAAACAAGCAGACTCAAACAGGGAAAACACACTGCCTTCACTCTGGCAGTTGAAATCAGCTCCATAATGCGCAATACGCCCCCAACGGATGTAACACAGTCTCATCCCAATTCGTCATATAACTGACGTTTTGGGACGTCTTTTGACCATTCGTCAATATACGACTTTTTAGGGCCCCCTTAAACGTCGGTAGATGACGATCCCGGGTCGTCATACAACTGACGCTTTACCTTTAACGTCAGTTAGGTGACGAGATGGGTTTAGGGTTAGGTTTAGGTATGGGGTATAGTTAGGATCCCATAACGTCATCTACCGACGTTTAAGGGGGCCCTAAAAAGTCGTATATTGACGAATGGTCAAAAGACGTCCCAAAACGTCAGTTATATGACGAATTGGGATGAGACCGGGTTGACGGATGTCGCACTACACAGTGAAAAGCGTCGGAAGCGGGTAAAACAAAAATGATGGAGAGATTAGAAAGGTTGATTCTATCAGTTATGTATCATCTCTCTGATGAGGGTTATAGAGATATTAATAGGAAGGCTGCTGTGTGAGGAAAGTTGCTCAGGATGTTGACATGTCAGATCGGCTGAAAATGTGTGGTATAAGGTCAATAGTTCAGTGTCTGCCTACAATTTAATTGTATTTACTGCCCTAATAATGTTAGAAAGTCATGAAAAAAAATGACATGACAACTTATCGTTTTAAAATCACTATTTATTTTATTAAAAGTTAAGAATTCAGGTTTATTTATCCGTACCATAGCAACGCTCAACTTCCGAACCGTCCGTAGCTTTTCGCAAGAGTTCAATTTTTGTTGAATGCATCAGGATGGCCAACGGACGCGGTTTTCTTTTCTTTCTTCTTGCTCTGAGAAAAAAATGCAAAAAAATAAAAATAAGATTTTTCTGGGCTCTGAGACGTTTCATACAAACAGATTAGCGAGCGTTCATCGCCCGCTACAAAACAAAAGATAACATGTATGTCTTCATCTCCGAAAGCCTTATTTTTGTCTTATATTTCTGTATCAAGGCTAGATGTTGTGGGAAATAGTCGGGAACCGGCAAACATTCAAAGACTTTAATGAACGTAAAATAAACAAATACAAAATGAAAGTGAACACAGCAGCTCCTCACATGATGTATCCTTCAAAATGAGCTGAATGAAGTGCATGAAATGAAGGTTGCATTCCAAGGATTCTTTGAATTCAGATGGCCTTCAGCGATGCTTGATGACATGGCAGCTGATATAGCCTATGTAGTCAAGTCAAGTCAAGTCAAATATATTTATGTAGTGCTTTTCACAATACGGATTGTATCAAAGCTGCTTCTATATGTAGCCTTAGGATGCAGCCTTTCATTTAAGAAGTACTTTACGTGTTGATAAGACCACTTTGTCTCTTCCGATGATGAAGTTCAGCATATTACAAACAGTAGATGGTGGTTTGCAGTGAGTTTTGAGTAAAAGCGTTGTAATAATCTCATGGATTTTCATGTGTACCTTGATGCTAAAGCTAGAATTTACCTCCTACCCAGGTACGATTATATTTCATGATGTATATGTTGTCAAAAGAATTCACGTAAAGAAAATGTTTTGTTTTGTTTTCTATAAAGACTTTTAGGTAATAGGTACAATGTATATCGGAATCAAAGGGATGTGAATGGGTACATGCCAAAAAAGTAAAGAATGCCAAAACTTACATTTGACAAAAGTGTTCTTTTCATCTTTCTACTGACAAAGTCAAAGTAAAGGCAATATTTTCATCCAATGAATGTAAGCTTTTTCATATTCCTAGCTAGCCTGCTGCAATGGCAAGTTTGGGTATTTGCAATGGTGATGTCACTTGTATGTGCTTGCCCTTCTCTAGAGCCCCCTCCCTCCCTGCTCAAGGAAGTTGTTATGGCGCAGCACGGGGTGTAATGTCATGTGTAATCGGTTTTGTTTTTGTTTTCTCAGTTTTCTACTCCCATTTTTGGTAGTTAGTTTTCTCGTTTGTTAATTAGTCTTACACACATGTAGTTACCTGGCTTTTTCAGTCAATAATCCCAATGTATTTAAGACCCCAGTTTCCGTGTTTCATTGACCGGTCTCTGTGATGTTGGTTGTGTTACGTTATTCTCTAGAAATTTCCTGTGTTTTAGTTTTTTTTTTTTTTTTTGTTAGTTTTTTTTTTTTACATTGAGGCAATATTTGGCTGATGTACAACTATTCTAAAAAATCTAAACATTGAGAAAATTGCTTTTAAAGTTGTCCATTTATGTCGGCGATTTTGATGCATCCATTCACACTTTTTTTTTAGGAAATTTACAAAATATCTTCATGGAACATGATCTTAATCCTTAATCTTGATCCTTAATATCCTAATGATTTTTGGCATAAAAGAAAAATCGATAATTTTGACCCATATAATGTATTGTTGGCTATTGTCACAAATATACCCGTGCGACTAGACTGGTTTTGGGGTCCAGGGTCACATATGGCAGTCTATTCCAAACACTGAGAGTGTGAATGTATAGCCTTGGAAAAGAAAACAGGACAATATCAGTCAGTAACTGGTAACAATGTTGGTTCTGGGTGATTTAAAATATTTTTTTTCTTTCTGAGACATATACAAGATTTTTGTTTTTATTTACCAAGATCTTGACAGGAGCATTTGGTTTGTGGGGTTGTCTAAGGCTGTGATGATGGTCTCTGTCTGGATTTCTACCCAACACCAGGCCAGCAATGCACCCATAATGGATAATTGTGATTCCAGATATTCCTGCTAGTAGTGCAGAATAAATGCACTCAGGTACAATCATCTAGGTATTGTAGATGTGTGAGGTGAATAATTTACAAGGCCATAAAAGTCCTATTGAGGAATGCAACTTTATTTTTTCTATTTTTAATATGCACTACAAGATGGCAATTCGTTTCCAAAGATAGAAGAAGCTTTTAAAGAAGTGTTTGGGATATGGCATGGTGGGTGGGGACTGGAGAGACAGGAAAAGCAAACATGCAGATTCGAGAGAGAAGGGTAGGGAGAGACGAGAAAAGAGTGAGACATTAATGGCTCTACGAGTCACCAAGTCTTGCTTTTAGGAAGCCATGAATTAAATATGGAGGAAAAAAGGAGAGGAGGAAAAGAGAAGAAAAAAATAGAGCAATACTAGTTCCACTGCTGATTTATGATGGACACATCACCCATGAATCCACTTCTGAATCCTAATGGCAAAGAATGAAAATGTAGTAGTTTTAGTTCAATTTGACAGAGATTGTAAACCACAATATGTGGCCGATATACAACTATTTGAAAATGTGTAATCTGAGGGTGCAAACAAATCTAAACATTGAGAAAATCGCTTTTAAAGTTGTCCATTTATGTTTGTGATTTTGCTGCATCCACTCAAAATATTCACAGTAGGAAATTTACAAAATAGCTTCATGGAACATGATCCTAATCCTTAATCCTTAATCCCGATCCTTAACTTCCTAATGATTTTTGGCATAAAAGAAAAATCAATAATTTTGACTACCCATATGATGTATTGTTGGCTATTGCCACAAATATACTGTACCCGTGCGACTAGACTGGTTTTGGGGTCCAGGGTCACATACTGTATGACAGATATTCCAAACACTGAGAGTGTGAATGTATAGCCTTGGAAAAGAAAACAGCACAATATCAGATTGTAAACCAACTTCTTAAACTCCAATGTTAATATAGTTTTATTTAGTATACAGTATATTAGTGTAGTGTTTATTAATTTGAATTAGCTTTTATTTTTTTTTTTTAATTTTCAGCTTGTTTTTAATTTTAAGTTTGAGTATGTTTGAGTAAGTTTACTCACTCTCATGTCCTTACGAATATGACTTTCTTTCTTCTGTGGAACAAAAAAGAATATATTTTGAAGAATTTGGGTAAACAGTTTTGGTTCCATTGACTTCCATTGTTTTTTTGTTTTTTTTTTTTTGACCATAATGGAAGTCAATTGGAACCAATACAGTTTGTTTACCAAGAGGTTTGGAATGACACGAGTTTCATTTACGAGAGTAAATGATGACAGAATTTGTATTTTCTGATGGATTTTCCCTTTAATAACAACATCAGTACATTGAAAGTTTTCCCTTTAGTAGAAAAAGCACATCAACAGTATTTAAGGCACAAAGCCATATGTGACAGGATTAAAAGTTTTTTTATTCAAACACTTCTCACATCATGATAAACTATATACTGCTTTTGCATATGTGAAATTAGATTTGTGTTGTCATTTTTGACATTAGAGCTGCAGTGCTCCTAGAGATGTAGGCTGGTGTCATGTCTTGATCCACTCACACATTTGATCCACTCACATTTAAACACCACTCACTTTATTGTCTAATTATAGGCAAAGAGCTAAAAATATTATAAGAATCATAAAGCTACAAAGTATCATTAGTATCTGCCAACCTCTAATTATTAACCTAATGATAAGTCAGTTTATGTTTACAGACACTTACATTTTCAAAAACAGGGAAAGCTTAATAGACACGGCTTCAACCACAACTCAGTGTTCAGGACCATGGACAGCGGCAGTGCTGTAACCATAAAATGGTCTAATTCTCCCATATAGTATAGAAAAAATATACTGCTGCAATCTATCTATCTATCTATCTATCTATCTATCTATCTATCTATCTATCTATCTATCTATCTATCTATCTATCTATCTATCTATCTATCTATCTATCTATCTATCTATCTATCTATCTATCTATCTATCATCTATCTATCTATCTATCTATCTATCTATCTATCTATCTATCTATCTATCTATCTATCTATCTACGTCTGTCTGTCTATCTAATGGCAATCTAAAAAAATGTTCTTTTACAATCTCTTTACTGAAAAACATTTTAGAGCCTTCGTTTTTAAGAGTGTATACTGATAAAAAGTTTGAATGCTCTGTATTGTGCTAACATGAAGATTTGTGTTATGATTAGAATCCAACAATTTATATAAATATATATATATATATATAATGCCTAGCATGTTTTCTAAATGCTGCCTATGACTGTTTCATTTAAGTTTATCAGTTCTATACAATTTGCTGAAATAATCACCTAAACTGATTTGAACTGATTTATTTAATTTAAATGAAAATATGTGTGCGAAGGAAAAAAAAACCCTTGATTGAACTAATTATGTAAAATAATTGATACAGGGCTCAGGCTCTTGCAGCACCTGCTCCCTCTAGCGTATGCACTTTGAGAGAGAGAGAGAGAGAGAGAGAGAGAGAGAGAGAGAGAGGGATACACAGATAGTTCCCCCACATGAAAATCTAACACAAACAAACTCCTAAACCCGTGAAACGGATGTGAAAACATATCAACAAAGCCAAATGAAAGGGGCAACGAATGGGAAATGCAATAAATAAATATATTTATTGTATGTTAACTTATAATTATCAAAATTTGGCAAAGTTATTACACCAATTAAGCTTTTAAATTAATTGAAATAGAGCATATAGCCAAATAAATTGAAACATCCACTAATAAAGCAAGGACAGCAACCTGAATAATACAGATAAGCTTGATATTTGACAAGATAACTTATACATTATCATATTTTTTGTGAAAAGGTATGCTGCTATTAGCACTTCATGAAATTAAAACATTTATATTCATTATACAAAGCCTATAAATAAGATCAAATCTCTCTCTCTCTCTCTCTCTCTCTCTCTCTCTCTCTCTCTCTCTCTCTCTCTCTCTCTCTCTCTGTTTTCTAGCCATTTGCACATGATGATTGTAGTTTTACGGTCTCTTTGCTCGTGCACATCAGTGAAACATCAGAGTGTCCATCTCCCATTATCTTCACAGCAAACGTATACAGATAAACACAGCCGTTTGTTGGGAAAACAAGAGCACAACAACAGCTGCTGTGCCATGTGTGTCCCTTTAGCCTATACGTGTATACGTTTGAGTTAAATATGGATTCACACAGATAGAAGACCTTGAGCTGCTCCCTGGGATATGTTTTTGTTTGCTCCGTATAATTAAAGTGAGATTTAAAACACATTTTCATAAACACTATATTTATGGCTAAATTTAAATCAATATTCTAGAGGCTTTTCCCACGGCACTTGGTTAGTCACCTGCTGAGTTCCACCAGCCACGAACTCTATTGACACAAAACGTTATGCAACTCAAAGAGCCTCTTCCATTTTGCAATAAAGGAAATGAACCTCGGACACGTTTCTCTCAAATTTTCTGCCTATGATGACAACATGTTGGTAGAGTTCTAGTAGTAAGTACAATGTATATGTAAATTGTTAAATACAGCTGGTTGTTACTACACAAAGATGTAACTGAGCACATTTCACATTTATATATCATGAAGTAGCCTAAAACAACCTTTAAAGTTATTCTGTCATGACTACAGTCATGTTCCAAATATGTTTTAGTTGTCTTGCGTGCAACACTGGAGAAATATACAGTATAAGATTTTTTTTTTTTTACAATTAACAATAAATTAACAATAAATGATGATTGAAGATGTAAGAAAACAAAAAAACAAAAACAAAAAACTAAAACAAAGTACACATATAATACACAAAGTAGCCTACAGTATTATAAGTTGTCCAAATAAAGTTCCCTGTAGCCATGCATAATAACTCAAATTGAAGTCGTGAAATATTTGGCACGTTGAATGAAAAGTTTATGGAATGGATCTTGATTTGAAATACAAAGAATCTGCTTAAAAGGGAGTATACAGAACTGATCTAAATGAATTGACTTGCTTTATTACACAAAGCTATCTTATTGATTTAGAAGATAGTTCATGGACTACCTACTTTGATTTTGCATTTTTTTAAGGCTGTGTTTCTTCAGTCACCGTTCATTGAAAATGCAAACGAGTATAGGCCTATATTTTTTTCCAAAATGTGTTCTTTTGTTTTCTACAGACAATCTTGCAGGACGTCGACGATGAGTAAATTATAACATAATTATCATGTTTGCATGAATTACCGCTGTAAATGGCTGTATAAACGACTCTGTGATTGTGCGGCTCATTAATGACAGTTTCTTGAAGACGTGGGGAAGGACGCTACGCGCCCAGGGGGAGGGACGAAATCAAATCCACCTCACGCGCTTTGTGCTCGCAAAAAGCACAACTCAGCCACACAACCGGGTTCCGCAAACATCCTTTTTACAGGTTGTTCCTACTCGATTCATTCACGAATTTGTTGCTTTCTTTTGGAAAAGGAGACGGACTCCCTAACTGCGAAGCTCGATGAATTCTGCGGGGAGAGTGACTTTGTTTTTTCTTTTAATTGCCGTGATCTCGCAAGGTAAGGTCCACCTGTATTCAGTTTATTCATACATTTTATGATTGCAATAACTTTGAAAAAGTATAACTGCACAGCTTCTTTTGTGAACACTGACCTCGCGGTATTGTGCTCAAGCAAAAACAAAAGTATAGATTAGGCTGTCAGTCGTGAACTATAGTAAACACTGTCCGTAAGTAAACTTGGTGAGAATGTACATTTTCTCAGTTCCCATGATGTATTTAAAAAAAAAAAAAAAAAAAAAAATGGTTCGCCCAAAAGGAAAATTCTTGCATCATTTACCCTCATGTATTTAATTCTAAACATATGACTACATTTCTTCCGTGGGGGAAAAAAGAGACTCGGTCATCTTTTACTTTTATTATGTGGAAAAAGGTGCAGTATCCCACGGAAGTCAGAAAGGGTTTAAACTGCATTGTGTTGAATAAGTTGTGACAGAAATTTTGGATAGCCTAAATCATCCGTTTAACATGGTTTCGTTAATGCAAAAATGACCAGCTGCTAAAGTCGTTTATGCATGTAAATTAGTAGGCTAATCAGCGTGACAGTGGTAATCAATTCGTATTTGTCAAAAGGTTAGGAATTTGGATTTGATAGCAATCTTATAGATTTATGCTAAAGCTTAACATTTTAAAATAGTCAAATTCATTCACGCTGCTGGCGTGCGCCTGGAACGCGGAGTTTGGGGAGCATATTTTTCTCGCTCGGGAGACAGTAACCGCGGGACATATTTTAACGATAGCACAATTGTGTTTAATCGCTTTAAAGCCTTTTATCGGCTGAATGAAACCGGTAGGTGAGCCCAGTGGCATTCTTATAATTAAATGCGGGTTAATCAGTTTGCTTTTCATTTTCGTCAACATCCGCTTGTGCGTCAGAGCTTTGAAATATTTAAGTCTTCTCGGCTCAGAAAAAGCTGTTTACCTTAAGTTTGCAACATATCCACGTTTGGTTGTGTTCACCAGTTTTTGTCAATGGATTAAGTGTCTGCTGTTAGTTTCCCTCCCATCTTGTTTGGTTTGGGTGGTAAATCTGGATCTACTGTAAATAAGAAGAGGCTTTTTGTCACTGCCATGCATCCATGTCACTCAAGAGTGAGTCACACTATGAGGGGATAAACTTAGAAACAGGCAAAGACTCCGAGGACACATACTGCTTTGTTCTTTCATCCTGTTGAGTTATCACATTGTTCAATTCCTTTTGCTGTTGTTAGCTTAGAAGAGAAGAGCTGTCTGAGGATGAACTCAACTCCAGCTATTTGTCATTCTTGCTGCATTCCCTCCACTCTGGACTGGTTACAGGGCCAATGTATGAAGTGAGAAGGAGGGAAGAGACAGACAAAGAGATGGAGTTTGAATAAAGGCACACGAGTGGCCATAGGAAAGGTTTCTCTGGAGATATCCACAAATATGAAGTTTTGGAGAGTTCTGTGGGGAGTAACTAATATAGGCTAGTACATATTGTATGCCAAAGATGAGTACATTTATATATATATATATATATATATATATATATATATATATATATATATATAGATATATAGATATATACACACATTCCAGTTCGACCTCGTCCATTAGTGTTAACTCAAATGTAAACGATCAAGAATGAGATCAGAAAAGGATTGTGGGAAATGCAGTTTCTAATGTGACTGGAAGAGGACCTCTAGTGGTGAACCAGGGAAACACAAACCCGCACTGTGACACAATCCAAACAATAAGAGACCAGGGCTAAGGCAAAGAGAGAACAGACCTGAGGGAACAGGCATAGAACCAGGACTCGGGAGAAACAGTATACAAACACGCTCAGAAATGCAGTGAGAGAATGAATGAGAAAACCAGGCTTATATGGGGTGAGCTAAACAAGGTAATGACACACAGGTGGATGTGATCATGGCTGAATAATTATGGAGAATGTACACAACAATATTCAAAGACCCTCTCTCTATTTAAAGGGGGGGTGCTCTCCCCCTCTGTGGTGGGTCCCAGAGCGACCAGTTCGGTTGTTCCCTACGGGTTCACCACTTCAGTGCACCGAAATGGTTACTCAAGCAACACCAGAGGCCAGTCTCGAGAGACTAGTTCCCTCAGTAGATATTTTGACAGCGTGGAAGCTTTTGCAAAATATATCTGGTTGGATCCTACACACTGTCAGAAAGGTTTACACTATTGAGTTTGGAACTCAATAGTTGAGTAAGGAACACCTGTTCAATTTCTCATTAATGCAATTATCTAATCAACCAATCACATGGCAGTTGCTTCAATGCATTTAGGGGTGTGGTCCTGGTCAAGACAATCTCCTGAACTCCAAACTGAATGTCAGAATGGGAAAGACGGGTGATTTAAGCAATTTTGAGCATGACATGGTTGTTGATTCCAGATGGGTCGGACTGCAGACTGATCTCATGAAGTAGCGTGTATGACACGCCAATTCGTATTTGCATTTTTGGCGTGCTATCAAGACGCATAATCGCTTTTCAGCGTGTTTATGAACGCCGTTGACTTAACGTTATATAAATATAGGACTTACCTCAACCCCGTCCCTAAACCTAACCGTCACTGGGGTTAATGGCATTTATGACTGTTCCCTTACCATCCTAGGGAAAAAAAAGATATGACTTACCTCAACCCTATCCCTAAACTTAACCGTCACTGGGGTTAATGGCATTTATGACTGGACATTTGACGCGCGTGTTCTGACACGCGGGATGACGCGGACGTTAATGGCGTAGACATACACGCATACACGCGGATACACGCGAATAGCTCAAAATGCGTAGAAATAATACGCCACTTGACTCGAAAGTGGCGTGTATGTTTACGCAAAAGTCATGATGTCATGTTGCGGACTGAGTATTTCACAATCTGCTCAGTTACTGGGATTTTCACACACAACCATTTCTAGGGTTTACAAAGAATGGTGTGAAAAGGGAAAAACATCCAGTATGCAGCATTCCTGTGGGCAAAAATGCCTTGTTGATGCTAGAGGTCAGAGGAGAATGGGCTGACTGATTCAAGCTGATAGAAGAGCAACTTAGACTAAAATAAACTTGTTACAACCAAGGTATGCAGCAAAGCATTTGTGAAGCCACAACACACACAACCTTGAGGCGGATGGGCTACAACAGCAGACGACCCCACCGGGTACCACTCATCTCCACTACAAATAGGAAAAAAGAGGCTATAATTTGCAAGAGCTCACAAAAATTGGACAGTTGAAGACTGGAAGAATGTTGCCTGGTCTGATGAGTCTCAATTTCCGTTGAGACATTCAGATGATAGAGTCAGAATTTGGCGTAAACAGAATGTGAACATGGATCCATCATGCCTTGTTACCACTGTGCAGGCTGCTGGTGGTGGTTTAATGTGGTGGGGGATGTTTTCTTGGCACACTTTAGGCCCCTTGTGCTAATTGGGCATCGTTTAAATGCCACAGCCTACCTGAGCATTGTTTCTGACCGTGTCCATCGCTATATGGCCACCATGTACCAATCCTCTGTTTCCAGCAGGATAATGCACAATGTCACAAAGCTTTAATCATTTCAAATTGGTTTCTTGAACATGACAATAAGTTCACTGTACTAAAATGGCCCCCACAGTCACCAGATCTCATCTTTGGAATGAGGTAGAACGGGAGCTTCGTGCCCTAGATGTGCATCCCACAAATCTCCATCAACTCTATCATAGATGATAGATGCTATCCTATCAATATGGGCCATCATTTCTAAAGAATGCTTTCAGCACCTTGTTGAATCATTGTGAAGTATAATTAAGGCAGTGGAGGTGAAATGGGGTCACAGTATTAGTATGGTGTTCCTAATAATCCTTTAGTTTAGAGTCTGTGCCAGACTCGTTGCTGGTCCCTGCCTGGCCAACCCTATGAAAAAGTCCTGGCTCCCCCACTGCTGAGAAGGAACATCCTTAGGGCACAATTGCTTTTTTATCCACTCAAATGCTCTTTTTCTATAGCTGCACATCTGTGTTTTGGTACTGAAGAGAGAAATCAATGAGGTTCCAGTAGGGAGCGAAATTGTTGGAGGTAAACCCCTCTGCTCCAAACGAGGAGAAAAAGGCAAAAGAAAGTAAAGAAAGAAAAGATAAAAGTCCTCACCTCGAGGATGAGTGTAGACATTTTTCGAATCGTTCTCATTCTTTTTCTTTCTTTCTCATACCAGCATTGCCATCTCCGTTTCAGCTCCGGAGGCTGGATTTATACATGGTGTCAAGGGTCTTGGAGCCCCAGGACCCTGCACTTGCACAATTTCTATGTTTCAGTGTGATCAGAGGTAACGCTTCAATTCATTTGTAGGGTGAACTAAGAAATTATAATAGAAGATGATTGCTTCAAGTTTATCTTTGAGACCAGGAGAAAATGTCACTTTTTTTAAAGAATGGATGACAGTTCTTGAAATGTGAATATTTCCAGGTGGCTTAGTGTCATTCCTTGTGCGTTCGGAATTAGTCACAAACTCACATACTCTTTGTTCCAGATTGAAGCTACACACACACACACACACACACACACACGCACACGCGCACACTACAGATAGTGACGCATGTCCTGACAGCACCTCACACACATACAGAAAAACACAGACTGCAGTGGGGAACAGGCATGTGTATGCTACTGCAGGCTCAAGTCTCTGGGCAACAAGGACAGCTCACCTGTCTGATTCTATCTGTAATGCTTTTCCTCCGCTGACAGAGGAACACACTCAGTGTCCTACTCCCTTTGAGGGAAAGGACAGAGATGAGTGTTTCTCCCTTTCGCTTTCTCTCACTCATTACTTCTAAATGAGGGCATATGTGTTCAGCAGCAGTTCAGGACTAACATGGCTATATAATTTCATAGATGACCCTTTAGTCTTTCCAACCAAATGAACACTCTTCATTATCTCCATCAACCAGTTTCTGGAAAATTCATGTATTTTGGTTTGGCAGTTAAAATCATACAGTTAAAATGATTAATTAATGTTGATTTTGTTTTTATTTATATTACACCAATAGAAAAAAAACAAACAAACTAAAAAACCTAAAGCAGTGTTTACAACACATTTTACTTAAAAAAAATAATTATACATGTAAAATTCCATAAAGGGACTTCATAGAATCCAATATATAAAATATCTGTTTTCTTTTTATCTAAAAATAAAACAATTAACTAATTTCAGTTTAAGAGGGAATTAATTCCACGGTGACTCATCCCTTTTCGGATGTAATTGCAATTTTAATGGGCTTCAGTGCTGAATCCAGTGGACTAAGTCTAATGTTGGGCTTAACTGTTATGAACTGTTATTTTAACCACAGCTATTTTTGATCAGCCTCCATCCTCAATGTGGCCACTGATAGCTTTCTTGCAATTATGATAATGTATGCAGTTTCTGCTCCATTCGTACATTTTTATGTGAATTGGGCTCTGAAATGGAATAAATTTTATATATTTACCAGATTTTGTAAATAGTCTCTTATATGCCTGTATGTATGTGTGTATATATATATATATATATATATATATATATATATATATAGTGTGTGTGTGTGTGTTTATTTACTAACCATGTTAATACAAAATATCACAGAGCATAGAACATATTTTCACATCCTTTTCCCAAACCTATATGACTTTTTTGTGGAACAAAGAAGGATATTTTTTTTAAAAATACATTCTATTTTATTTTTATTTTATTTATTTATTTATTTATTTATTTATTGAGGGTGAGTAAATCATGACAGAATTTTAAATTATTGGTGAACTATCCTTTTAAGTTTCCCACCAGGGTCTGCATAAGAGTTCAACTTTAAAAGATTTTATGGTCCATGCAGACACTGCCCTACTTTAATTTAAAAGGGTTATCTTAAGCTTGATGGGGTTCAGAAAACTAACTCTAAACTTCAACACTCTGCTTTGTATCTAATGCATTTCAGTGAGGGTTAAGTCCATTTAATTAATGGAAGCAAGGTCTTGCTATCCTTGGCTAACCCCATTAACAGAGGGTGCCATTGGAGAGTTAACTAGTTGAAGTAATTAGAAGAGGAAACTAAAAGAAGAGTCATACACACGAGACAGCAGCACTGAAGTGTCCATGAGTGTGTTTGGGTGTTTAAAGATCACAGTGGCTTTTCTATAAGACTCGCTCTGTTCAGTCCTCCATTTTTGCTATAGGTTTACACAGAGGTGATTACTGCAAAGGAGTGTTTACTGCAAACAATTTTTGCAAACTGATTACTGCAAAGTCAATTTATGTTATATCACTGCTAATCCATTATTTAATATAAAACTTAAAAGTTAATTTGTTGCAACAATACATGGAAGCCACCGTTTTAAGCAAACAGCTTTACACTTGTATTGAAAAGATTCTTTCAGAACTTTAGCACCAAGTTACAATTTACACACTAATATTTGAACACTGCATCATTTAGCTGAAATATAACCCCATGTATGGACTAAATATTTATTAGAGACAATATTCACTATTCACCAGCATATTTACTAAATAGTTATAAAAGAAGCTATCAATAAGAATAAAATGGCAGAGTGATTGAATTACAACAAATATTGGACAGAACAGACATCATTCATAGAGATACTGTATATTATAATGTTGACCTTCACACTCATTTATATTTTAAGAAAGATGTTAATAATTAGTTTTAGTGTCTCTAAACGATTGCATTTCGTCCTGTCGACAAAAAGATAATTAAATAAATGTCTATTATAAAATTATTATTTATTTATTTCCTATTCTCATTTGAGATATAGTTCCTATATTTTATTATATATATTTATATATATGGGTTCTATATTTAAATTTTCTTCTAAAATTATTTTTTATTGCCTGTGTGTGAAGGGGTTGTAATCACACATTACAATGATCCACTTGTCGGGTTTTGCTATTACCCCTGAGGCCAGTTCCCTTTCGTAGTCACTCCGAGTTACGTTGGATGACGGAGAATGGGGGTTTCACTTAGAAAGCCAGTCATCTTCAAGTATTAAAAAATAAGCCAATGGCAAAGAATTTCATGGGTCTGCGGAATTTGCATAACGTATCCCCGCCTCACCACGTGGGTATAAATTGAGGATGCGGACGCAAACGCAGCTATGTTTTCGCTTTGGAGCCAAGAGAACCTCTTCACTCCACAATCCACAAGATCTGAGTTTTCTGAAAGTGACTCACCTCTTCGAGCTGAGCGAGCTCTCCGGTGTTGGTGTGACAGCGGTACCCAGCGAGTTCTCATATTGCCTGCGATCTGTGCAGTGGTCTGCCAGACTTTGTGTTTTGTCCCTGGTCGCCTCAGCATCGCAGAAAAGAGCTGCACGTCGCACGTCTTTTTAAAGATGCCTCGCCCGTGTTCTTGTGGTTGCGGTCGATACTTGTCGTCTTCTGATTGGCGCAAGCGTTGTTTTGTGTATCTGGGCTTTGAGCACGCTAAAGCAGCGCTCGTGGATGACTCATGTTCCTTTTGTGGGAACATGGCCATCGCAACACTAAGGTCGATGACTCAATGATCTAACAGTGTGAGTCTCCGCATCCACACCCCGATCTACTTCCTCCACAAGAGTTGGTCCTCGGCTGGTGGAGAGGGTGACTTGAGAGTGATGGTGTGGAATGATCCGACGACACGTCCTCGGACCACGCCCCCTCTGCAGTGTTGCAACCCGCAAGTGCCGCGGTGATTCAGGTGTGTTCTTCTACGGAGGTCCTGCATGTTTCATTCGGCGCTCCAGAGGATGATTCCATGTCGATCGCGGCATCACAAGGTGGACATTCCTTTCTTCCCGGAACTGCTTGAGGAGCTGTCAAAGTCATGGAAGGCTCCTTTGACCTCCTGTGAATGTTCTTCAACTTTCTCCGCCTTTCCTCCCCTCGATGGGGGGGCTGCCCGTGGGTACACTGGGATCCCCCCGGTGGAGCGCTCTGTTGCGATGCAACTGTGTCCTTTGAGCGCCTCCTCTCGGGGCAATCCTAAGCACCCGTCCAAGGCCTTTATTTCTCGTCTACTCTCATGGCGAGGTCTCACAGAGCTGCAGGAAAGGTGGCCGCTGCTCTGCATGTGATGAGAACCTTGCAGGTCTACCAGGCCCAGCTGCTCAGAGATATGCACAAGGGCAGGACTGACACAGGGACGTTTGACGAACTGCGTGCCGCCACTGACCTCACACTCCAAGCGATGAAAGTGCCCTCACGCTCCCTGGGTCAGGTGATGGCCACTAATGTGGTCCAGGAGCGTCACCTTTGGCTGAACCTGGCCGATATGCGGGACGTCGAACGGACTCGTCTGCTTGACGCTTCCATATCCCAGGCCGGCCTCTTCGTCGGTGTGGTCGAGGACTTTGCCCAGCAGTTCTCAACCACTCAGAAGCCCCAGCAGTGGCGTGGAGGAAGCACGGCTCGCCCCGCATGGCTCGCACAGGGCTCGGCCCGCTTGTTCTCTCACAGCAAACTGCTATAAGGGTATCGAGCGCGGCCAGGCTGCCCGCCGTGATCGGTGCGCCCCCTGCTTCACTCACTATAAACGCAGTGTCTACATTACAGCACACAAGAGCTCCCGTGTCGCCACTACGTCACAGGCTCTGCTGCTCCCGACAAGCTGGATGGCGCCTTGTATGGCTGACACTGCCGTCGGTGTGTGAATGAGTGTATGAATGGGTGAATGGTGGCACTTTGGTGGCCATTGGGTCTGTGATAGCACTATATAAATGCAGTCCATTTACCATTTATTTCCCGGGGCAAGCGAGTTTTGATGCGAGCGCATCATGAAATCCTTCCACCGTGGCACTATAGTACCACTCAAGAGGTTTCAGAAAATGCAGGGTCTCATGGCCTCAGCATCATCTGTACTCCAGCTGGGTGTGCTTCACATGGGTCCACTGCAGTTATGGCTGAAAGCACGAGTACCGCTTTGAGCTTGGGCCTCCAGTCGGTTTCACCTCAAGGTTGATCAGAAATGTGTTACAGCTCTGAAACTTTGAACAGTGACCGACTGGTATCAGTCAGGTGTAAGCCTGAAAACTTCCTCAAGTGTGCTGGTGGTGTCCATGGACGCCTCCACCTCGGGATGGGTAGCGCTGCACAAGGGCAGACCGTTCTTCAGCCAATGTTTAGAATGAGAGAAGCTCATACACATAAACTGTCTAGAAATGATGGCAGTCGGCAACGTGCTGTAGTGCCCCTGTCCCCGATTAAAGGGTCTCCACGTCTTGTGTCATGGTAGCCTACATAAATCGCCAGGGCAGCGTCAAATTTTTAAACCTTTACAGGCTGACGGAACGCCTCCTGGTCTGGGCTCAGCATACTCTGCACTCACCGAGAGCAGCACATGAGCCTGGTTTCCTGAATTTGGGGCCAGACGGACTGTCCAGAAACAAGGAGAATGGTCTCTACACCCGCATACGGTCCTTCTGCTGTGGGAGACATTCGGCAGAGTGCATGTAGACCTGTTTGCGTCCCAAGAGAACACTCACTGCCCGAAATATTTCTCCAAGAGCAGGGATTCGCTGGCCCTTGTCTGGCTCCACTGCCCGCTCTCTGCCTTTCCCCCAGTTCCGCTCGTGCCTCAGGTGTTAGAGCGAATCAGGGAAACTAGATGCTCAGTGCTTCTTGTGGCTCCGCTCTGAACAAACCAAGTCTGGTTCCCAGGCCTGATGCAGCTGACGAGCACTGCCCCATTGCCATTACCAATGAGGAAAGAACTCCTGTCTCAGGCCGAGGGCTCGATTTGGCATCCTCACCTGGAGCGGTTGTTCCTGCACACATGGTACCCACAAACTTCCCAGAGGGAGTGTTAAGGGAGTGTTAAACATGCTTATGCAGGCTAGAGCCCCATCTACCAGACGACTCTATGCCTCAAAGTGGTCGGTGTTTGCTGGCTGGTACAAAGCCCGTAGACAGAGGGGTGACGGAAGTGCTTTCCTTTCTTCAAGAGCTGCTGGAGAGGGGCAAAACCCCATACATGCTCAAAGTCTATGTGGCGGCCATAGCTGCGTTCACGAAACCCACGACTGGCCTGTCACTGGGGAAACACGATCTGGTCATCCGCTTCCTTAAAGGAGCTAAGAGGCTGAATCCTCCCAGACCCCCCTTAATCCCCATGTGGGACCTTTCCACGGTTCTGGAAGCAATGAATGAATTAATTACTGTTACACTGAAATTGTTCCGTCTAGTTCTTATATTATACATTTGTCATATTTTACATTCACCTATGGTATGTTGACATTGCTGATTGTGAAAGATACACAAATAGTTAGTGAAATGCCTTATGCTAGATAACACCACAAATGTAACGATATCATGGTACAAGCATGGAGCATTAGTTCAACGTCAAGCTGATAAAAGTAGCCTATTACTGTAACGTTGCAATGCAAGTTTACATGAGTTACCAGCATGATGTGTGATGCTTTCTCCGGTGTGTTGAAAGTCTCAGTGTGGCCATGTAGAGTGCTCGCTCTTGTGTTCAAGCATGCACATGAACACGAGCATTCTTGTAAAGATTCTTTGCAATCTGAAACATCACCGATAGATGCCACTAAAAATACATATAGCAGCTTTAACTATAATTAGTTAATAATTTTTATATATATCATCTTTCAATAGAAAAGGAAAAAGTTGTGGCAAAAAAAGTACACTGACAAGTAACAAGATACACTGAAATGTAAACTTCTGGACATTGCATATGTTTAGAAAATTTGAAAGCCTCTTTTTGCATTAGTATAGGCAAACCTCATATGTGACTACTTCCGACCAGTATGTCTAGAATAAGAAGAAATGGTGTGAACAATTTAAGTTCAAAGTTACAATCTAAATACTAATTCTATAGTGTGACGTTGTATATCCCATTTGAAGTAAATATCTTCTACATTCATGTACGACCCATACCCTGTTCTTGACTCGTCGGGTGTTCTTCAGTGTTTCTTCAGACTTGTCTAGGTCCATCAGAGTGCACTATTTTAAAGTGGTTCCATTTTCCACTTGATTACACCTGGTCTCTTTGGTGATGCTGATGATGACCTCTAACCTTGAGAGCTATATTTGGACCCTATAGTGTCTGGTGGTAGGACTCTGACCCCAAGGAATATGCTAAAAGCAACCAGAGTAAAAATATAATATAAAACAAAATATAACAAAAACAAAAAAAAAAACAAACAAAAATAGAGTGAGGGACAATCAAAAACAGCAGAATTTTCACAGATATACACAAATACAAAATTATTTGCCCATTTTGGATTACTGACAATAGCTGACAACTGTGCTTGTGTGTGTGTGTGTGTGAATTAAGTAAATATTTTGTACAATAATCACATAAATTCAGCCAATTTTGCTTACTTGCTTTCCTTGATATAAAGATATCAACCATGTTCTCTTGAATTGCTTTGGTTTTAAAAACCATATCAACCACATCACTTTACATACATTACATCCCCGATTCTGAATGTTACTCTACTACAGGATGAGCCTCATTCTTTGTAGTTTCTATTTAGCCATCCACTGTATAATGAATGAAGTCTGTCCCTGGGTCCCACCCAGTGCACTGCATACTGAAGTAGATTTCTGTTCCTGTATGTGTGTTTATCTCTGTATGTGTGTGTTTGTGCAGACTGTTTATCATCTAAAGGAGAAGACAGGCTGTTTCGTCGTTTATTCAGGAGGTATAATCAATTCATTCGGCCAGTCGAAAATGTGTCCGACCCTGTCACTGTGGAGTTTGAGGTCTCCATCTCACAGCTTGTTAAAGTGGTAAGCAAAAGTGTCCATGGTCTCAAAACATTTAACCTGATTTTTGTTCAGACATTTGTGATAAAATGTAACTCTCACTTGAACTGTGGTCAGTAATACTAGTACTACATAATATATTGGTTATTAGTCATATTTTAATGATCAATATATCAGTGTTGTATATTTAATTTTGAATGCTAATTGCCTAGTTTTAATTTTTTTGTCTGAAATCATTGAACACTCACTTACTTTAAATCTTTAAAAACAATAATTTAATATATAACATACATTTAATAAGATTCAAATGTTATATTTAGCCAATCTTAACTGGACAGACTTTTTATATATTTGTGCATATTTGGTTAATATTTATCTAAAGAAGGAACCCTCTAATACATCCAGTAACAAATCATCATCATATTGTTAAGCATTATTGAAAAAAGAGAATCAAGCAAAGCTGAGACATTTGCGTTAAAACACTAATAGATTCTTGTCCAAATAAATTAGTTGTGTAAACTAAAGCTCAATCAAATGCAAGCACGTTTTACCTCTTAGTTAGTTCACGCAAAAATGAAAATTATGTCATTAATGACTCAGCCTCATGTTGTTCCAAGCCTGTAAGACCTCCTATCATCTTCGGAACACAGTTTAAGATATTTTAGATTTAGTCTGAGAGCTTTCTGCCCCTATATTTAATATGTATACTGTCCTTGTCCTGAAAGGAAATAATTAAGACATCATCAAAGTAGGCCATGTGACATCAGTTGATTAGTTAGAATGTTTGTATGGAAAATACATTTTGGTACAAAAATAACAAAAACTACGACTTTATTCAGGAGTGTACTCTCTTCCGGTTCTGTTGTCAATCCGCATTCAGTGACGCTGGTGACGTAAGACGCTGCTGACATGTTATTTGGTGCGCGCTGTAAACAAAACAATCTTCACAAACATGTCTAAAGGATTTCGACACAGAGTAAGACTTGCATTTTTTTGCCCAGGGATATTTATTTAAACCCAAAAACACGAACACACCAAATGCAATGCGTCTTACGTCAGCGGCATCACTGAACATGGATTGACAACAGAACCGAAGACAATGCTGATTAAAGTCATAGTTTTTTTTTTTTGGACTAAAAAAATATTTTCGAAGCTTCAAAACATTCTAACCCACTGATGTCACATGGACTACTTTGATGATGTCTTTATTTCCTTTCTGGACAAGGACAATTTACCGAACATACATTTTCAAAGGACAGAAAGCTCTCGGACTAAATCAAAAATATCTTAAACTGTGTACTGAAGATTAACAGTGGTCTTACAGGCTTGGAACGACATGAGAGTGAGTCATTAATGACATAATTTTCATTTTTGGGTGAACTAACCCTTTAATAAAGCTCAATATATGATTTTTGTAAGGATATAGTGCAAAGTTGTTTTTCTCCACAGGTTGCTTTGTGTAATTCTGTGCTGTTTTCAGTTGTGAGGGCTTTTTGTTTCATTTACTGTGGTCAGAAAGTGCAATTGAGTTAAAAGCATTTGTGCCCCGCTGTTACAGGAAGTAGTGCAGACTCTGTGCTTTCCCTGGCGTCATACATATTCAGCATGGCTCTTATAACTCCTGGATTAAATTTCCACTTCACCAGGGGAAAGAGGCCAAGATAATCATCACACCTTTATTCTTGCTGCACACACCTGAGAGATTAACAAGCCATAACCCACCACTCTATGCAACAGAATCCTGGATTATAGATTATACTCACTCACAGGATTGAGGATTTCTGCTCAACAAGGGTTTTTTTTTTTGTGCTGATGTTTTCTAGTGAATATGCAGAAGCTATTATAACTTTTGAGGTTACTGGGGTTAATGGCATACAGTATGCACTTTAAGATAGAAATATGAAATAATGAATTAAAAGTAGCCCTCCGAACCCCTTTTCTAGGATCTTGTCAGGTCTTCCTTTCCCATTAGACAAGAACTGTATTGATTTTGTTGCTATGTTCCATTCTAAATAATAGAGCATGGCTGTCTTTTCTTCTTTCTTCTTCGTCTTTGTCTTCCTCTTTAAAGGATGAAGTCAATCAGATCATGGAAACAAACCTTTGGCTGAGACATGTAAGTGATGTACGTGTGCAGCATGTACTGTTGCACCTTGTGCATGTCATTGTTGTCTCATTGATGGTCATTATGTACTGTGACAAGAAAATGTGTATAGCACTAACATTCAATAGGATGGGATTGAGTAACTAATGTTCTTAAAGATTTTTCACAGTCAGAAAAGTTTTTTTTTTTAATTCGTTTAGTTAATTATTTAGTTTAAACTTTATTAATTTAGTTAACCTATTGTTCACCATATAAGTATGATGCACAAAATGAATTCATAAATGTCTAAAGTGCTGCATATTTTCTTTTTCTTTTATAATGAAAATAATATTGCACCCAATTATTAGTAATTGGGTTTCTTCAGAAATGTCTGGTTATATTTAAATTCTACAATAGTTAGTTCAAGATGCTCCTGAATGACCGCTGATCTTACTGCTTAAATTAGCATTTTTGTATTTTTTTTTTTTACAAATTTTTCTAAGAATGTGTGTGCTTATGTTAAACCCTTTAGTATGGTACAACACCTGATAGCAGTATCTCGGTATCAACATAAAGAGAAAGCAGTCTTAATGAGATATCTCTACACAGAGATACCCAAAATACTACATGTGCACCCAAAATAAGCACAAAATCACAACTATTCAATGAACCACTATAAAGATTTTCAGCTCTGTATTCACATCTTATAGTAAATGGTAGTATACAATATACCTGTTCAAACAGAAAAAAGCATTTTTCCCCTTGCAGATGGAGTGATGTGCACACATAAAAACACACTTAAATACTTTTAAAGAATATGACAGGGCACAGATGACTGAGGAACACATACCAGTGTAAATCCCAGATGTAATATTTTGTGATTTTGTCATAGATATGGAATGACTACAAGCTGAAATGGTTACCAGTAGAGTTTGATGGAATTGAGTTCATCAGAGTTCCATCAAATAAAATATGGAGGCCTGACATTGTACTTTACAACAAGTGAGTAAAGTATTTCAACTTAACATGCAACTTGTATAAATTTAATGTTAAAATATTAGAAATTTAGTCATTTGAGGGATATTTTAAAATTCTTAATTTCTTTTGGAGCGAAATAAGCATCAACAGAGTTAATAGTCTAAGGGTTAAATTTCATAAAATCATAACGTTCAAATATTCTTTTTCTGACACAGTGCTGTTGGGGACTTCTTGGTGGAAGACAAAACCAAAGCTCTGTTGAAATATGATGGAACCATCACCTGGGTCCCTCCTGCAATCTTCAAATCCTCCTGCCCTATGGACATCACTTACTTCCCCTTTGACTATCAGAACTGTTCAATGAAGTTTGGTTCCTGGACCTATGACAAGGCAAAGATTGACTTGGTTCTCATTGGCTCAAAGGTCAACCTTAAAGACTTTTGGGAGAGTGGAGAGTGGGAGATCATTGATGCACCCGGTTATAAGCATGACATCAAGTACAACTGCTGTGAAGAGATCTACCCTGACATAACATACAGTTTTTACATACGCCGACTGCCCCTCTTCTACACTATTAACCTTATCATCCCCTGCCTCCTCATCTCATTTCTGACAGTGCTCGTCTTCTACCTTCCATCAGACTGTGGCGAGAAAGTGACATTGTGCATCTCTGTACTCCTCTCTCTCACCGTGTTCCTTCTTGTCATAACAGAAACCATCCCCTCCACCTCACTTGTGATCCCTCTGATAGGCGAGTATCTTCTCTTCACCATGATTTTCGTCACCCTCTCTATTGTCATCACCGTCTTTGTATTGAATGTGCATTATCGCACCCCTATGACCCATACTATGCCTAGCTGGGTACGTACTGTCTTCCTCCGAGCTTTACCCCGCATCATGCTTATGCGCCGGCCTCTCGATCTATCAGAGTCCTCTGGAAAAGTAGGACTAGAAAGCGGGAGCTCTTCTGGGACTGGAGCGGGACGAGGTGGAGAGGGAAAGAAGAGGAAAAATAGTGGATCCCAACAGGGAGCGATGAACTCTTTGGAATTTGGAGAAGGGAAAGCAGCATTAGAAGGAAAGAAAGGGGGATGCCCTTGTCACCCAATGAAAGAGGCAACCGAGGGCGATTGTGGGAAAGTGAATCGTCAGTTGAGTCCACAGGCTATTAACACAGTTGTGGCTTTCTCTGTGGTGTCACCAGAAATCAAGCAGGCTATTGAGAGTGTGAAGTACATTGCTGAGAACATGAGGAGTCGCAACAAAGCCAAAGAGGTAAAGGGGTTCCTATTCACTCAGTCAATACAATCGGTACAACACATTGACTATGAAAAAATTGTTCTCTTTGGATAAACACACTGCTAAAATTGTATTCCCCTGCCAACATATAAGATTCCTTGTCATGTAACTTGACTCCATTTGCAATTGAGCTTTTCTGTCACACAAAGAGTTGTGTTTAACAACTATCACATTAGTGTAAGCTGGGCAGCAAACTTAGACTTCTGCGCCTGCTTGAGCTGATGGCCCCTATGATAGTAGTAGTCAAATTAGGCTTCCTGTTCAATACTCTATTTTGTCCAGGCATCTGTGTATATCCTGCTGACAGGATGGTGGGAGTGACATAGTCACATGGAGGGAAAACATGGTATGCTGACATCATTAACCTACATTTAAATACTATCCTCCCATTTTTGTTTTTGCGCCTGAAAGGGATACTCCTAGAAATGCATATGCAATAAGGTCAGCTGCAAAATAACTGTGTCCACGCCTTTTCAGAGCTAATTTTTAACTGTGTGTCTTTAGTAAATCCTGACATTAGTTTTACCAGAAAGACTCAGGAGACAAAAATACTGTAACAATAAATACATTTATTGATAGCCCAGCAAGCAATAAAGTTCTTTGGCGTAGGCCCCGTCCATAGCTTGCAATCCAAGGGTCTGGACTCTGCATTTCCTGCCTGAAGATGAAGGCAGGGACACAGCTGACCCCCTGGGAGGTATAGAAAGGTACCATCCTGGTGGTGGTGGGGAGGATGGAGGTGAATGAAAGCATCAGCATCTTCAAACTCAAACATGTGTAAGGACTGGTCTTTTATAACGCAAGTATTAGACACGATTGGATAGATGAGAAGGTAATATGTGATGCTATTGAATCTTCCTGGCAGAACTTACGCTAAAGTTTCCATTTTTTTAGGCCAAAAGTGTGTTTGCGCTGGCACAAGCTGTTAGTAAATCTGGCCCTTAGTGTTTCCTATTTGCTACAGTTCTGCTCACCCAAGCAAAGGGGGAAGTTCTGCATCGCTATCCAGAGCTGTAGGCAATGTTGTGGGCTCAATGTTGTTTCTAGAGCTCACAATGGCGAAGCCTCTACAAATAGTCTAATTGTTATTCATTTTTCCCTTTTATTTCTCTCATTTTTTTCTTTTTTCTATAACTCTGAAAGTCTAGAAAATCTTTCAGCATGTCATATGGAAATCTGTGGGGTTCCCCTTGAGAAATGTGAGGCGCCTTAAATTATCCAATAGTATGTCCAAGACCTTTTCAATTGTTAGATCAAATCGTTGTCTGTTTTGCCAATCCAGCTCATTGTACAGCGCAGTCTAAGCAACGTCTTTCTCACTGAATTATGGAAGCTATCTCTTGGCTTGTAACAGCCCGAGGGTTTGCACAGACATTCAACTCGTGGGATGGCTGTTTCCAAGCTGTCATATTTATTCCTGTTCTGTATATTCTAGATATTTGTCCTTTAGTCAAAGTACTTCACTGAGTAGAGCAACTATATATAACTATGAATACATAATGACTGTCCCAGAAGCTGGGGGACGATGCACATCTATGAACTGTAGGAATGACGTACACAGCAGTATGTATTTCTACCAGGTGGATGTACACTGAAGTTGCCAGTAAAGTCCTGTAAAATGTTGTTAATTGCTGTAAAATAGATAGTATAATACTGAAAAGCAATTTACAGTTAATTGTTGTGTGTAAAATACAGTAATTTGTAGTAATCCCTTTTCTTGAGAATACTGAAGCCAAAAAAAATATCCTTACTTTAACATTAATTTAAAACGCAATGCAGACCTAGGCGAGGCAGCTCGCAAGCCTATTAGTTTCTCTGCGGCAACTGCTGCAACCTATCATGGGACTGTACGTGACGTAAGCACCTATGTGCCCGCATCATGTTCCGCCAGAAGGGACGTGGCTTATGTCTATATAAGCAGAGTCCAGAAAGGGTGTTCTTTGGTTTTTCATACTGAAGCAAAACCAGAATGCCACACAAACATGGCAGGGTTACGCAACAATCGTTCCCTCATCTAGAGAGAGCCAAGGTTGCGTTAGTAACCGAGTACGTTCTCTTGCAAGAGTACTCTCTTGTTGCATAAGCAAGCTTACGCTATGGGAACCCAATGTAAAGTGCCATGCGTGCTAAGGTAGTCCACACATGGCCCCAAGGGCATGTGCCTAGGGTACACACGATAGTGGGTAATGTCTAGGCCAACGAGGCGTGGGCCTAAGAATATAACATAGCTAACACAGTATAACAGTAAGGATGAAGTCAGCCTGAGCTGCATGATGAAATAATGGTACCCTCTGTCAGTCAAGTTTTTTAGGCTGAAAACAGCTTAGCCTGTAGGGCAGGAACTTTCAGGTTGTAAAACCTTATAAATGTAGACGGAGAGGCCCAGCCTGCTGCCATACCAGTATCCTGGGTGAAACTGGACCAGGCCCATGACGAGGCCATGCCTCTAGTGGAGTGGACCCTAATGCCTAAAGGGCATCAAAGGCCCTTAGACTTATAAGCCAGAGTGATAGCATCAACTAGCTATCTAGCTCAATTAGCTCTCTTTCAAAGCGGCAAGCCCTTTAGTGCAGCTGACAAATGAAACAAAAAGCTGTTCTGACTGCGTGCAAGCAGCCGAACGCTCAACGTATATTCTTAGCGCCCTGACCGGGCAAAGAATATTTACACCGTTCTCGCCATCAGATCCTGGGAGGGCTGACAGTGAAATGACTTGCTCTCAGAGTGGAGAGCACATTGGGAACATAGCCGTGTACTGGTTTGAGAATGACTTTAGAGTCGTTAGGCCCAAACTCAAAGCACGTAGCGCTCACAGAGATGGTTGTAACAGGTCATGCACTCGCTTGACTGAAGCGAGAGCCATGAGAAAAGCGGTTTTGAGCAAGAGAAACTGCAGATCCACAGACTGCAGTGGTTCGAAGGGATTGCTTTTCATAGCGTCTAGGACCGTGAAAAGGTTCCAGACCGGTACCATAGGGAGCGAGGAGGATTTAGCCTTCTAGCCCCTCTAAAGAAGCTGACGATGAGATCATTCCTCCCAATGACTGGCCATGCAAGGGTTTTGTAAACTCTGCTATGGCTGCATCATACACATCCATAAGAGCGTCCAGAAGGTTCTGTTGGAAGGAGAGAATCTCTGTAATGCCACAGCACTGTGGGTCTAGGTTTAGCTGAGCACCACCCGGAAAACTCTGACTAAGTGAATACCAAAATCAAGTGTGATTTCCAATAGTCAGTGTGTTGTACTTTGTTTCCCTTTGGGAACAGTAATTGCATGCTTAACTGTACCTTTACTCACATGGTAATGCATGAAGTGCCATTGTTCCACCCGCTTGTCCATTAAGATATCATAATGTCTTTATAATAAAGATCCTCATTACCCATTGGAAGAAGGTTCCCACTTAGTGTCTGACTCAAATTCCAATATTATACCATGTTTTGGTTGTAATATCCTCAGAAGGACAGGTTATACATCACAGACATCAAGCATAAGCTTACAGACTCCTCTACTCTCAGTGGAAGTGTTTACTGAGAGCTTCACTGGCAATAAGTGCTTTAGATCCCTCAACAGAGACATCACACTTTGATATGGAAAGTCTCACCACTTAATCCTTCATCTTCACTCTTGGCTCAGAGCCTCACTACTGAATCAAATTTGCATTGTAAAGCACCCAGTGCCTAAATATATGGAGGTAAAATGTTTAGCTCAGCTCTGCTTATATACGATATAATTGAACTTATCCCTGTCACTGTGTAGTTAGTAAACATTCTGGACATATTATAGGCCTGTTTTTCACTCATTCTCATCCTCACTTTGCTATTTTCTCCTCCATTTACCTTGCTTTCACATGTTCTCGTTTTCCTTCTTTCTCTAATTTTCTTTCCTTGTTACCTCTGACCTCTCTTTTCTTTCATTTATTAACCTTCCGTATCTCTTTTTTTGGTCTATTTATTGTGTGCCCTTTCTCTCTTAGGTGGAGGATGATTGGAAGTATGTTGCCATGGTGATTGACCGCATCTTCCTTTGGGTCTTTGTGCTGGTGTGTGTGCTGGGAACTCTGGGGCTTTTCCTACAACCTCTAATTGGCTTCTTCTCATAATTAACTATGAAACACAGATGCCAGCTTTCCTGTTTTAACCAACACTTATTGGAGTCACTGACATGACCACATAAATCCATATATAATTGTTTTCCGTCACTACAACAAAGCTCTTTTAAAACTATACACTGGTTTCCTTGCGCAAAAAGAAAATAGCTAATCAGATGTTCTGTTTTGCAATCTGCTACTAATTAATTGAAGACTTAACGACTGCTTTTTGCCTTTCTAATCACCTTCCATCTTGAAGCACTGCAATGCCCATAAGAAGACTAATCAGACTGATTGGTGCTCTGTGTCCACTACTTACAATTCCACATTCCACTTACAAGTTCTGATTACACGCATATATGTGGTGTTTTATACCAAACAACAAGACCATCTTCTCTCAACCAACTACTCAACAGTCACTCAGGTAAATCTGCAAAAGATAGTGGTGTTTTCCTTGCCAGGGGGATTAGAGGAAATCTAGTAAAAAAAAAGTGTTGTGTAGATTAGTTCACCAAAATATCTGAGGATAAAAAGTGAGCTGTGTGATTATGGGATGAAATTAGTCAAGAATATGTATCTCCAAATAGCTGTGAGTTGTAGCATGGCTGCATTCCAGAATAAAAATGACTAATCAGGTCCATTTATGCCAAATAATTTGTGTTTAGAATGAGATTTACCGGTATTAATCTTTTTTTCTCAGTGTGTCTCATCCTATGATACTGCATGGTGAAGTTTTTATTTTATCATTTGAAGCAGATGTATTGACCATGATGTCTAAATCCATAACTGTTTTTAGTTCTGTCCAGGCTATTAAAATGACTGCTTCTCCTCCCTCTCTTACACTCATGCTCTCTCTCTTGCTCCATCAGAGACATAATCCCCTCTTTAATAACAGCATTTGAATTTTTTCCACCACCACTTGTCAGCTTCTAACACTTTTGTAAAACATTTTTTTTAAACAGATGTCTTTCAAATAAAATATTTTTTTTTTTTGGTGTGCACACTATCATCTCTCTGTCTTACTGCCTTGTGTGTTGAACTTAGCAAGCAATGAGTGTGATGTCGTGCATGGCTGGGAAACGCAGTGTATGTCTGTGAAACGCACATGCTTATCTTGGTTTGGCTGCTCTAGCAGCAATTTAAAGTGCCTCTGGTTTTATGATTGGTTTTTAGCAGTGTTAGGCCTTTTGAAGTAGCAGATTTTTATAATCATTTCCTAAGTGTAAAAGCAGCTTCAGAATATCTGACTTAAAGGTGCCGTATGCAAGATTATGGCCAAAACTGGTACTGCAATCACTTTCAAATTACTGTAGAGCGATGCATCCATGAATCAGCAATTCATTCATAATTCCTTGTTTAAATTACTGATGAAGATTTTTTTAAGAATAGTATGTGTTCCTACAGGGCTGTCTCTTTAGAGAGAACAAAGATATGGCAAATGTAATAGGGTAGAAACACTATAGAAAGACTGTGCTGTCTCTGAATTGTTTTTTTTATGTTCAGGAATGTCTATTTTCTTCTTTTCTTAATATCAGCAGAATATCTTGAATCAATATGGACTCAAGCATAAAGACTGCAACAGCCTATTTGATATGTGCCAACATTTGGCCTTGGCTCTAAAAGCTCATGTAATGCATTAATTCCAAAGAAAAATATGCATTCACATTGATTCAGGGAAATACCAACATTTGGCTGGAATTTTGCATTACACTAAAGAGCATAAAACGCTTCGCTTACGACTGTAACCTCGGTTCCCTGAAGAGGGAATGAGCGTTGCACTTTGCGTGATGACGTGATGGCATAACAAACTCATTCAGCACTCGAAGGTGCAACCCAAGAGATTTCTTTTTACTTATTAACCCTTTCACACGTTTAAAATATTCCAACTGACCCCCCCAGCGTGAGTTTTTCAAGGCAACCTTTATTTAGAACTGGTGACGCATCATTGCTTGTCACTTGACACAGCACAACCGCAACAGAGTTCTGAATGAATGATGATATGCTTTTATGTATTTTTTTCCTTTTTTAGTAAAAATATTCACAAATGTATTAGCTATAGAACGAAACACTGATATTCCGATTGTCAAATATGTGCAAGTGGATGGGTTTTGTTGTTTAAACATCTTTATAACGGTCGCGTTAGTTGAGCTGTATGCACAATGGGCGGCACCATTTTAGTATGTTTTACAGTTCAGAGAATCGGATCTGTTTGATTTACAACGTCAATTCCTCCACTTCTCACGAAATACATGAAAGTAAGTGGCCGGTGAAATGGGAGAAGAATAAGGGTCAAATGTTAAGCTACTTACACAATATGTATCTGATATGAATAAAACATGCCGTCTTATTATATTGAAATGATTATTATTGGTGCTTCCATAGACATCAGTGTGTATTTTACAATATCAAAATCATTGTTTTGCTAGTACTTATTTGTATTTAAATGTCTGAAACCTAAAATAAACATTATGTGGTTCAAAACACTCCATAGTTATGATATGTGACAGCACTGAGTGCGTCTCTCTCTGGCTCAGTGCCACCCAATGCGCGAGAGCAAGTTTGAATTTAGCAGTTGATGACGTGATGCACTGACCATTCTAATCACACCGGTGTGACGCTCCAGGGACCAGCCAAGACTGATCACACCGGTGTGATCGTACGTGTGAAAGGGTTAAATGCCCCCATTACTTAGCGCTATACGCTAAACAGCTTTTAGAGATAAAACTCTTCACATTGGATTACCATAATAACAAATCTCAGAGAACGGTCGACTAGGTACCAATGTTTTATTAGACCAAAGGTTCATTTTGCGCTGGAGTTCTCCTTTAATAGTTTCCTGGTTCGTGACGTCACCTGCGTCTGACGTTCTGCCATGTGCTTCATGACGTCATCGCGCAAAGTGTTCCCATAGCATCAAACTCGACGCAACGTAAGTTCCCTTGAAAGGGAACTGCTCATTATTGCGATATGGCTTCAGGGAGCAGATGCACTTTATCCTAGGTTTTATGAAAATCACAGACTAATGCTGGAAAATGACTTCGGGTTTGTTTGTTTGAGCATTAGAGGGCTGTCAAGGGGAAAATGCACCATATCTGCCCCTGTGTATGTGTGTGGAAAATCATACCTTGAGGACACACTTTAAAGCATAATACAAATAACATTTGGGGTATAAGTGAAGTGCTTTGTCTGGCACTTGCTATCACACAAACAAAATGCAGTACACTTTACACAGTCACACAGAATAAAAAAATCACAGTTGTTGTCCTTCACATACTGTAGGTCTAGAGTGAGTTTGAAACAAATAATAGTCCATGATCTGTGTTTTCTTTCAGTAATGAAATTTATTTATTATGTATGGACAATTAGAGAACTGTGTGGATAAACATCAAGTTAATTTTCTTGATAGTTTGCAAATAAGAGTGCTAATCGAAACCCCATTTCTCTCTCACCTTCTTCCTTTCTGTGTTTTCATCTGAATCATTATACAGATTACTGTGGATGTGATGCCATATCTGAAATTAACATTTGTTTGTGCATTTGCATGTTTTTGCATTTGTATTACTCTCCTTTTGTCATTTATTCCTTTGGTTGCTTACCAAACTGAATGTGTGTGGCTCAGCATGAGAGCACATAAGATGTTTAAATAAAATGCTCGTTTACCTTCCTGCAATCCTTTCTCTTAGAAGATTTTTTTTTTTTGCAGTGCTTAAATTCTGAGGTCATGCTTGCTTCAAAATACATGCATTTCCGTCCTTCCTGGATTAGTCAGGCAACATTGTGCTGTTGTCATATTATTGTTACCATTGTTATTGTAGTTACCCTTGTTTTTGAGCTCTTTGTTGTGGTGTGCCTTGGTCTCCATGGTCCAGGCTAGTCCCTATATATGGAATCTGAAGCTTTTGTCACTGCAACAGCAGCCAATAATCCAATAGCAAAGCTTCCTTCTCCTAGCGTATTGTGTATGTGTTCTAAAACACACACACACACACACACACAAACACACTGATGGGCTGAGCCAGGTTCCTGTAGTTTGTGTTCTTTTTGTGAGAGCTCAAATATTAGGGCATGGTAAAGGGAAAGTTTGCAAGAGAGATTGACTTTGTCTGCTTTATAGTGAAGCAAACACTTGAATCACTTTTTTGAAGGCAGCCATTCAGAACCAAGGACAGCGGACACTAATCACTAGCACATGACCATAAAGAAAAATAGCAGAACAGAACATGGCTGGCAAAACACCCAGAGACTTAAATACGAGTATCCATATGAAGAGAAAGTTATCTATATGACTATCTATGACACCTGCTGTGTCTCTGTGTTTTTACACGGTCCCTGGTCTAAATGATTAAATTGTACCATCTCATAGTAGAGACCAGGGATTCTTATTAATGCCAAACTCAAGGCTAGTGATCGTAGTATGAAATTCTAAACCAAAGACCCCAATCACATTGCTTCCTACAGCAACAACGCACCTTCATAACTCAAACACAGATTTGGCTGGTACGTGTTGGACTGACCAATTTGTAATATTTGTCTTCAAAGGAAATGTATGTTTCTCAGCTATGCTTCAAAGACAACATTTTCCCAATAAATTAGTTAAATCTGTCAAATGGGATGTCCTTACAGGTTAAATGATTCATAAATAAAGTAATTTTTGCTTCACGTCTGTGGTATGTCCTCATTTAGATAGATAGGTAAAAGTGTGTGTACAGGTTTGCTGTCCCCACACGAATAGTAAAACCTGAAATTATCTTTATTGTGGGGACCAGTTGATGGTAATAAATGGATAAACATAATTAATCTTTTAATTAATATTTAAATATGCAAAATGTTTCTGCAAGGGTTGGGGGATAGAACAATATCTGTATCTTAGTATTAAAACAATGGAAGTTGATAGAAAGCCCCACAAAGATATAAAAAGAAATGTGTACCTTTTTAACCATTTTGGATGCAGTATAGAAAAAAAAACACATTTTGGGAACGTATATCAAGCTATCAGGTTATATAAATTGTAAAAATGCAGAACGTTTCCTGTTAGGGTTATGGTTTTGTTGTAGTATTTATAATAGCACTAAAACAATAAATGTATATAGAATGTCCCCATTTATAGCTATAGCAACATAATTGTAAAAATGTTTTTATACATCATACCTCAGCTATTGTATCATGCTCAACATGGTGTTGAATACTATCACACAGATTTTAAAATATGATTGTTTGAGCAGATGCTTTCACATCATTTTCAGTCCACTGATAATAGGCTTTATTGTCACCACATCACTTCTCACCACAGAGAAAAGCACACAGCTGTATCCCTCTCTGAATTTGGAAATTTTGTAGATGCAGTATCCACTAGGCAATCAAGTAGCTGAAATATAATAATAAAACATTTCTCCAAAAAGGTTTTTACTAAGTAAGAACTGTATTTCTTCGATAATCTCCATTTTAAATTTGTGTTTGTATCCGTGATATTCTCGAGAGGTGGCACAAAAGTCAGAAATAGTGTTTTAGGGATCTCTAAGGACAGCCTGTCGTTTACATTAGCATTGAGGCGTTTCACTCACTCTGTCTCTCTTTCTCTTCAAACTACATAATAAAATCTTCTCCCGTTGCCTGTTTTGATCAGGCATGCAGAATCATTTCCTAAGCTTGACTGACTTGTTTGGTTATTATCTTGTCACTGCTGGTCTTTCAAGGACATCACCTCATTTTAACTCACAGAACACTTAACGCTGCACTGATGTATTTGCCCTTGTGTAGGGTCGTTCTCAAACAGTGGAAATGAAAACTCAAACTATTTAATGTCACCGGTTCACCAGGTGTTGGCACTGTCTTTTGTGTTTATGTTGTGATTTTATTTATTTTTCCAAAAGACATATAAAGCAAAGCTGATGAATGTTTGATGCTTTCCACACACACATAGAGGCACAATGAAGGGATAAAGAGCTTTTAAATGTCTAATGGATCTCTCAGAAGGCTTTAACAAGGATATGTTCTATAGATAAATCAATGTGAGCACTCTTTCTAAAAGCAGTGTGCTCATCACTGAAGTAATTTCCGAAAAATTACACAGTAAGAGAATATTAGCTATTGGCACAGTATAAAAGGGCCCCAGGTGTGATTTTTGGATGGTTCATCTGCTGGAGCCTCTTCTGAGTTCACAGTCCAACACACACAAGCTAAATCCGATGCACAGTCACATACAGATGTCATTCATTCTACTAAATATGCCACCCCTGTCTCTATTCAGGTTAGATTGGAAACCTATAAAACATATCATAATGTCATTTTTAGGTCACCGAAAATGCATGAGGAAGAGAGTAAATGCTCATGCAAACTTGTGTGCAAATTCACTGACACGCATCTCAGTCAAGTCATCTGGAAGTAAAGGGAAGAGCCTATCACTCAATAATTCATTCTAGTGTGCAGAGCTTCTGTTAGATTATGCTTGTCCGTGCCACACAGCATCTTTTTTACTACCTCTCATAAACCAGCTCTTTATCGTTACAAAGCTCTTTAATTATGGTGTTATGCTGCTATTAGCAGTGATGCTAGAGTTGTTACATTTATGTTTTTGTTCAAATTAAAGGGGAATCTAAAGGATCACAGGAGGACAATGTCCGTAATTGAGGGCACTTATATTAAATGCCCTTACTTTCCAAAATGCCTCTTTGTTATTTTACACTGGTGAGTTGTCATGATTCAAGAGGTCGAATTTGAGGTAATTTGATTAACATAACATTTAAAAAAAAATGTATATAGCAAACGAGAACCACTGATTCTATCAGATATTTTGACACAAAAGACAAAGGTCAATTGCTTTACCAATATCCAATACAATTGCAGTGAAATGTATTAATTTTACTATACATTTTAATTCATGTTTTATTCTAGTTTTTATTTTAGACAAACTTTTTACCATCTTTTTGCATGTAGCTTTACCAATGTGTACTACAAAGAAATATGATATAACTGTATATGATATGTGTTATATGATATAAATATATATATTATTTTATTATAATATTTATTTTTTATATTGTATTATAAAATATAGTTGCTTTTTTACATGTTCTTCACTAAAGTTTAATACAAATTAATATGATTATTATACATTTTGAAAAAAAATCCTTAATGGGCGTTTTAGTCCTGGCATACTCAAATATCAACTATTTGTAAAAATGAAAAATCTCACATGTATTTGATGTGAAAAGCTATTAACTCAGTCAGTTTACACTTGACCTGGAAGAAATGCACAAAAAATGATTTCACAGCCTCCCGTACAACTCTCCTGTGCTCAGAGGTGTAGTGGTAAAAAAAGAGGTGGGTAAACTATAAATTCTGGTGGACCACGACGTGGTCACCAGGTAAGGTGGGCCACTGTCTACCGGTGTATGTGTATCCTGATAACATTGCTATAGGGAGGCCTCGACATTAAGCCTTTTTATACGCTTGTCCTTCGGACAAGTAAATCTGCCATTCATTTGTCTGAGTAAAAAAGTTGCTTGTCCGGATTTTTTATTTTTATTTTGTGTGTGTTCATTTATTCTGAAACAATATTCTCATCAGTGTTCAATCAGCTTTGATATTTAAATCACCATATTGTAATATCTGCACCTTTAAAGGGCATCCCCTCACCCAATATTATTAAATATATGCTTCATCTTTCATTTTAAATTCTTAAATTTGATCAATAAATTCAATTATTTCGAATAAGACACTATGGGCTGTTACCCTAGGGGCTGATCAAATTAAATCATTACACTGAAAAATTACAATTGTATAAAATAATGTCATGAAATGTATTTAAATTTACATAAGAAACTTGGAAAGAATGTTTCCTTTCAAACATTTAACACTAACCCGCCAGTAGGTGGTGGCAGGCGACCGTCTTAATGAGTGAGTCATTGATTCATTCATTCAAACGATTCGTTCAAACGGCTGATCATTCAAGAATGAGACAGATGTTTATGAATAGGTCATTGAATCTTTGACTCAATCGATTCGTTCAAAATGCTGAATCATTCAGTAATGAAAACAGGTCGAGTGTTCCTGTGACATGTGCCGTGGTTCTGCTGTGATTATTGTTTGGAACTATTTTCGCTGCTGAAACAGAACAAAAACAGCCAATATTGCATCTAAAATGTAAGTGATTTAATTTTTTACTGTTTATTGAACTGTTGTAGGAAATCAGCGTCACATTTTCAATCGTGATGGTGTGGTGTTCAGGAAAAATAATTTAGGTTGTTTAACATATGTTAGAATTATAAAAACTCTATTTAGAAGCCTATATTGTTAACTGTGTGTTCTGCGCTCATTTGTGTAGATTTCTGCTCGAGAGGCTGCGCGCGAGCGCAAAGTCCTTTCAGGCATAGTCTCTGGCGAGCGTCAACAGTGCAACCTTGCGTCATTAATAGTCAACAACACTAACAATAATGCAGCGCTATATGAAAGAGTTCGTCTTAAGTTTAACAACCTATGAGACTAATAATGAACAATATGAAACTAAAACGACACAAGCTTAATTTAAAATGTCTTAGGAACTACATGCAGGATATTTAGCTAGAGGTGGATAAACGCAATTGAGAGGTGGATAAACTCACTTTGGAGGTGGGTAAACGTTATTTCCGAATTTGGGAGGTGCGTAAACGGCGTTTACGTGCGTTTAGCCTCCACTACATCCCTGCCTGTGCTCCATTAGAGAGAAGGTCTGTATTTCTCTCTCTGTTAGTCTCAGTTTTATCTAGTCCTCCCCCTGCTGATAAACCAGTGCAGCTCAGCTCTGGCATAAGTATCGTGCTCATTGCTCTCTCACAGTCAGAATGCTTTGATCTGGCCATCTAGCACTTTATTCATTAGCAGCATGTTAATGCTGAGTCACATGCCCCTTTCAAACACTCTAACGGACTAACAGCCTTTTAAATTCCATTTACAGTGACCAAGGCTCAGCGGTGAACCTTTATGATTATAGGGCTCTAAACTGACTGTGTTGTGTCTGTCTGAATAATCTGTGACGTGAGACAGAACCTCCCTTGTGATTTATTATATGACTGCACACTGCAGGTCAGTCTTTTATGTGACTATGTGCATGTGATTTGCATTTTGATAAAGCTTTCTTTTTAAAGCAGGTGTAAAGGGGGCATAATTTTTGTTCTGTCAATATTAGTAAATGCAGCAGTTATCAGGCAGGAGTTTGAGAACTTGACAGTGAAAACAGAGATAGGCTATTCTCAAAGCTGTCACATAATAATGATTAATTTTGGAATGATTGTCACTCTGCTTTCCAGAAGGCATAGTTTTCTATTCACAACAGTCAATGTGTAAAAGGCCCCATGAAACATCTCAGTTGTGGATGAAACCCTTTTTCCCTGAGTAGGGAATGGAGCCATTACGCGTGATGACGAATGGGGTTCGCTTAGAAGCGTCTAATCTTCGAAAAAAAATCATTTTCATGCCATTGGCTCGTTTTTTAATACTCGAAGAGGATTGGCTTTCTATGCGAAACCCCCATTCTCCATCATCCGACGTAACTCGGAGAATAAAGTTTTGATGGATGACGCTTGTAATGAAGGTAAATATGATTACAGTGACATACAGGAGTCATACATCAGGCATGCTAGTTGCCACAGTGGGAAGAGTCTACCCAGCCAACATTTCCATGTGGGCCCCATGTGTTTTTTTGATGGGTTGTCACTTGAGCGCTGCATGGCCAACCCAAATGGGGCACAAAGAGTGAAGAGGAGTCAATGGGTGTAGATAGAATATCCAACCATGCTCTAACCCTACCAAAACCTTTCTCCCTCCACCCCATTAGACATCCAGAGAGGTGGAGTTGGACTATCGGGTCTAGAGAGGAGGAGCTGTACATCATTTGACTCTGCAGTGAGTACTACCTGTCTATGTGGGGCCCACTCATTATATGGGGTCACTTGGGTCCCCTAATAATTGGGCCAAGGTGGGATACACACAAAAATCGTATGTGGCCCACATGGGTGATCACACTGGACCCACAAATAGCCCTATATTACATGTAACAAAGAGCAAATTAATATATATATATATATATATATATATAGGTAACTACAAGTTCAGCGTTCTTTCAAGCAGTCTTCTATGATAGAGCTTCCATGTCTATTTATACAGAACAAGTCCCAATGCTATTGATAGCTAAATCAAAGATTTATTGACGTTTACAAAGTTCAGCCACAGAGGCCTTACTCAGCTACCCCTACGCACACTAACACAATGACACAAACACCAAACTTCTTTGAGGAGTTATGCAGCACAATTCATCTGCCCACAGGGTGAATCTAATGAAAGTAACTCCTTCAAACTCCCTATCTTTCTAATCCTTCTAGCCCTCTTACTGTGCCCTGCAGCTGTGTGTGTGCACTCAGAAATGAGCACAGTATGCATCACTGCATGTGTAACATTCAGAATATGCAGTTTTTGTTTTGATTTTCTGTCTTTTCTCAGTCAAGAGGGCACCAAATTCAAAAATTATTTTACATTTCGACTACATATATGATCCACTTTCAATAAAGATTAATGTTGAAATGGGTGAAGTGCTCCTTTAAGAAATCATGTTGATTTCACATACTTATATTACTGACAACTGTAGTCCAGCTAGGATATTGTCATTTAAAAACTGATGTTGATGTTGTCATGTTGTGTTTGGTCTGATGCACCCTCCACCGATCTACCAATCAATAAGTCAGTAGTGTTGCAGATAAAAACTTGTCGGATAAAAAAAAAATGTTGGATTCTGCAGCCTATCTGGCAACCTTGAGTCAGGTGGGAGGGGGAGGGGATACACAGCTCTACAGTAATTTGAAAGTGATTGCAGTACTAGTTTTGGCCACAATCTTACGTACGGCTCATTTAAAATATTTCTCTCAGTCATATTTTAATTTCAAAGCACTCAAGATTAGCATTTGGAAGTCAAAAGTAATTATTTTTATGTTTTTTTTTAAATCATATCTCTACCTGAACCAAGCCAGCTAATTTACTGCCTCACTGTCCAGTCAGTGAATGTAGTATGAAGATAGTAGGATATCATATAAGCAGTAAAAGATACTTCCAAGCTGCCTTCCTGAGAAGGCATCTCAGTTGCAGAATGTGACAAAAACATTAACTAGGTGCAGGGTTTTCTCCTTGCTCAAAAACTAGGCGGAGGAGGTCAAATCCTGATAATGTATTTATTGAAATTTCCGTAGACCATAACTGTGCCTACTCTGCTTCCCACAGTATTTGTAGGTGGAGCCCCCCATTTACATTCTAAAAAATGCTGGGTTGTTTTAACCCAATTTTGGGTCAAATATGGACAAACCCAATTGTTGGATTAAAAATGCAATTTATAAATTTAACCCAATAGCTTGGTTTGCTCATATTTACCCAGCATTTTTAGAGTGTAGATTTTAAAGATAAATTCATTAATCTGGTGCACTTTGAGTCACCAGAATCCACTGTAAAAAATAAATAAATAAAATAATTATAATCCACCCGTCAACCGCCCAAACCTGTTCTTTGCTTTAGATATCTTCATCTGATCCTCACATTACAATTATTCAAATTCTCAGTGTTAAGCATGATAATATGGTAAGTAGGCTGATTTAAAATTAAGATTTATTTAAAATAAAAGTTCTTCTTTTGGCAAAATTACATTTCTTTAATAGCCTAAACAGAGGCTCCCTTCAAACACTAAATTGTCAATGTTTCATTACATCACTGTAGGAAAACTTTTTTTTTTATTATTTACATTTATTCATTTAGCTGGCACTTTTATCCAAAGCAACTTGCAATTGCTTTGTATGTCAGAGGTCGCCCGCCTCTGGAGCAACTAGGTGTTAAGTGTCTTGCTCAGGGACACATTGGTGTCTCACAGTGGATTCAAACTCAGGACTCTCACACCAAAGGCGTGTGTCTTATTTTTCCCTAATTTTATTAATTTTTTTTGCTCCATCTTTCCTCAGAACAGGATAGAGATAGCTACAGGAACCAAGTAACACTAAACAACAACTGACAGCCAACAACAACCCAAAACAAAAACAAAATACAAGTTCAGGAGGGTAGTGACATGGAGGTGGTCTTGGTGGAGGGAAGGAGGGCCAAGTCTGTGCAGGGGAACGGGACCAGGGTTGACCAAGCTGTGCAGGCGACCAGGGCAGAGCAGGCTGTGCAGGTTGAGCAGACAACCAGGGCAAAGAAGACAACCTCTGGCGGCCACTGCGGTGAAGACCCCTCAGGTGGCCACTATAGATTACTATCTATATCAGACACTGTTATCCTGATGAGATTAGGGCTGGGGAATTTCCATTAACGAGCCGAATCCAATGCCTCATTTACATGCTTTGTTTGAGAGTGTTCACACCAAGTGGCAACTTGACCTTGCAATAGTTCTAGAAGGCCTTTCTGGTGCACCCTTCGAGCCCTTAGATTTGGTCTCAGATAAGTTTCTTTCTTTTAACACTATTTTCTGCTAGCTATTTTGTCCCTCTTAGAGTCAGAGACCAGGCCCTTTCGGTCCTCACCTGTCCTGCCTTGAGGCATTCTTACCCTAAGGTGTTTGTTCCATGTTCCTAAGGTGCCTACCATTATCCGAGGCTTATTGTGTTGCAGGTTTCTCCCCTCCTTATCAGAACAGGAAAAGCTGAACCTCTTGTGCCCAGTGCGAGGACTGGACACTTGTGTTCATCGCACTTCTCCGGGTATAGAAAATCCAACCTGTTAAGCAATAGATAGTTGAGACTATTCCTGTTGCTTGTGAGTCCGAACCATTTGGTGGTTAAGGCTCATCCCACTAGGAGTATGGCTTCTAAGCTTTTTTATCTGGAACTCTCTCCAAGACGTTTGTAATGCGGCAAGCTGGTCCTCACCGCTCACATTCGTCGGATTTTATAGCTTGGACCTAGACGCTGCCCCAAGGTCTCGGGTGATTAGTGTAGTGATGACAACTGGCTGACAATTTGAAAGTTTGGCAATTTGGGTGTTCTCATTCCCAAAGCTTCATAGACACATCGTGAGTTCCCTCGAAAGGGAATGTCTCATAGTCAAAGCCCAATGGAGCAGTGTCAGACTCACATTCTGACTAAGTATGACGACGTCAGGCTAACAAATTCAGTGACTGATGGCAGAAACGGAGCTCCACCTAATCATATGGCAGGGTTTACCCTCCTTGGGGTGGTGATAACTCTTTCTTTGAAAATGTGGGTACCAAAAAACAAAAGGGAAACAAAAATTTTTGACAGGTAGTAAAAGGTGCCTTCCACAAATTTGTGAGCTCCTTTTGCACTTCCGGGAAGATGGCCCTGGGGCGCAGTATGGCCACGATTGGAAATCTGAGCCCATATCCAATCATCCAACCAAGAGTGCAGGACATGGCATAGGAATCCACTCCAGGCCAGGTTTTGGGGAAATACTCAGACTGGGCCACTGCACCCGAGGGGGTGGAATTCACTAGCCCACCCTTTGATCCTCATCTGGTGGCCTGAATGAGAAACCAGGTGTGCCATGTGATGGTAAGTCAAACTCATCCAACAACTCCACCAGGCGCCACATGCGTGATAAGGGACAGGGGGCCATGGGGATTGACCCAGTGGAAACATTCCCATTGTTTCCCTAATATAACCCTCAGTTATTAGGGAAATACATTGCAAAACAATGTACCTTGCACATTGCAAAAGGACTAGCACGGGAAGTGGCTGAGGTGACTCTCTCTCTTGCTAGTCAGAGAAGAGAGCTGCAACCCTAACTTTACCCAAATATATATATTTTTAAACTAATTTTTAAAATAAATAATAATTACAAAATTATAAGATAATTTTATTACATTAAAATATAAAATATATAAAATAGAAAACTTTTTATTGTTAAAATATTTTACAATAATACTATGCTAAATTTGAATAATATTTTGCTAAATTTTAGGCCAAGCAAATGCAGCCTTAGTGAGCATAGGAGACTTTCAAAAACATTAAAAATGTACTTATTGATCCCAAACTTTTGAACATTATAGATACATTTTGAACATTATAGATACTACACAATATGTGCAATTATTGGTTAATGAAACTCATCTGATAGACTAATAGATTTTTGAGGCGAACCATCCATTCTGCCTAATAAGATACACTGTACCTGATGTTAAGAAGCTGCCCTAAAGAATCTTTCCACAATTATTATTGACTGCAGATGGTATTTTTCATATAGATTTATTTATTTTTTGCCATTAAAAAATGTAAAAGCTTTAAAAGGCTCTCACCTGATTACCTAATCTTTTGCATCTAGGTCATTATTAAGCTTTTTGACAAACACCATGTGATTTACTGTCACATGGATCTTTTTAGAGGTGTGGGTTATTTTTTGTCACTCTTGGTAAAACATATTGTTATGCTGAGAGCTTTATGTGGTTTACTAGTGCAACTTCAGTCTGATCTCCGATACTGAACTTTGTAGCTCCTTCAAAGCGATCATCTGTGGCTGTGTCTCTCACAAGTTTCTTTCTTTGATTTCGAAAAGTTTTGAAGGTTGACCTTTTCTATGCAGCATTTGTTTTGTTTCATGTTACATTTCCTGACAGTTGCATCAACGGGGCTCAGTGGGGTTTCTAAACACTGGGAAATTGTTTGGTACTTTTTTACAGTTTCTACAATATTTTTACTTTATCTCTCATGCCTTTGAAATACCTTTTAGTATTCATTTTCCATTCTCCACTATTGTTCACTTCTGTCCTGTATAATCACAAACAGAGCCCTTTAAACGGGTTTTATGATTCACAGCAAATTACAATGCAGTCGTTTGCTCATTAGAGAATTCCTGAAACTGTGTGCCTCTGAAACACAGATGACTGAATAGTGCATACTAATGCAAGCACAATATATAATTTTGTTTTGTTTATTTTTTGTCATCAAAGCAAATAAATTAATATTTAATACCGCAATAATGAATTAACAGTAAAGACTTACATTTTAAACAATTTTTGAACTGTTCTTCTGAAGACTTCTGGGGGGGGGGGGCGAAAAAAATCACATAAAATGCTGAACTGTTTTCATCTGATTACAATAAGAATTGTTTCTTGAGCACAAAATCAGCATATTAGAATAATTTATGAAAGATTATGTCACAGGATTTTTTTATCTATTAAAATAAAATAAAAATAAAATAATATTGTAAGTATATTTCACAATATTATGGGTTTTACTGTATTTTACTGCATAGCTTTATCAATTAAATGCAACTGATTAGCAAAAGATAATTGTACACACACACACACACACACACACATATAATATATATATATTATATATATATATATACAGTATACATTACTGTATATATTATTATGTATTTATTATTTATATATGCAACCACATATACACTCACCTAAAAGGACTATCAGGAACACCATCAATTTCTCATTAATGCAATTATCTAATCAACCAATCACATGGCAGTTGCTTCAATGCATTTAGGGGTGTGGTCCTCGTCAAGACAATCTCCTGAACTCTAAACTGAATGTCAGAATGGCAAAGAAAAGTGATTTTAGCAATTTTGAGAAGGCATAGTTGTTGGTGCCTGACCAGCCGGTCTGAGTATTCACAATCTGCGCAGTTACTGGGATTTTCACACACAACCATTTGGGTTTACAAAGAATGGTGTGAAAAGGGAAAAACATCCAGTATGCAGCAGTCCTGTGCGAACATGCCTTGTTGATGCTAGAGGTCCGAGGAGAATGGGCTGACTGATTCAATCTGATAGAAGGGCAACTTTTACTGAAATAACCACTTGTTACAACCGAGGTATGCAGCAAAGCATCCTTGAGGTGGATTGACTACAATAGCAGAAGATCCCACCGGGTACCACTCGTCTCTACTAATGGCCAAATGAAGCCTTTTGAAGCATTATTGCTTTCTAAAACAATTGTGTCGAAAATGGTTAATTACTTGAAGCTTCAATCAGATAGAAATTGCAGCACCATCTCCCGGTGAAGTAAATGTAATGCAACAAAGCTGACAACTGTAAAATGCAAGTAGGCGTGTATGTTAACGCCCCGTTTATCACGATTTTACCAAACGGATCAAAGCTGAAACAGTGTTAGTGCTGTGAATCTCATTTATGTTGGTGAATTTTACAGATACTGATGAATTTCATGTCTTCACTTTGATAATAAAACATTAAGCATGATGTCTATGTAATTATTTCTTTAGACAAGGACAGAAGATCAGACTAGCTTAAAAAAAGTTGGAAACCATCACAGAAATTCTAATGGTTCAGTTAAAATACCAATAGGAACCATTTGCTTTTACCATTTAAACCATTACAGTAGAGACACGTCTACTATAATTCCCATGAAAACCATTAAATCCAACAGAATTTCTGTAATGGTTTCAATGACTATAGAAACCATTACATTACTGCTTCTTTCCTGTGGGAACCAGAACTCTATAACTTGTTTACTGGTGGTACTGATATTTTTGTATGTTGAAAAAGATGTGCTTGTCTAACTGGTTGAACTTGAATAATGTAGAAAAGTTTTATGACCATATCATTCACTACATATGTAAAAATATTTGTATGCAGAAATGTCAGAGAAGTAATCTTATTCAGGAAAACAAGTTTAAAGTGTTCCCAAACTTGTGAACGACTTCTCTTTCTTGATGGCTCCATCACAACACTAAAATAAACTCATTCCAATAATATAATAACGCCAATCCAAACACTGACTACTACAAACCACGGTGTTGGCATGGTTTGGCTTCACTTTTATAAGAAATTCAGCCGCCATGTTTCAAACCTGTCAACACTGGATCGGGCTGTCAAAGCAGTCAGGCGGATCACTACAGGAGTGAACCAGTGTGTTTGATTCAGACGTCATTTTCACGTGACTAGTGACGTGATGATACAAGCTCCGACGCAGTGGTTCATTGCAAGGACCATTCGAGTTTGAAGCAAGCTTCGAAGCGTCAGTGTCAGATGTAACATCACTACTCATCTCCACTACAAATAGGAAAAAGAGGCTTGCAAGAGCTCAACTAATTTGGACAGTTGAAGACTGGAAAAATGTTGCCTGGTCTGATGAGTCTCAATTTCTGTTGAGACATTCAGATGGTAGAGTCAGAATTTGGCGTAAACAGTGAGAACATGGATCCATCATGCCTTGTTACCACTGTGCAGGCTGCTGGTGGTGGTCTAATGGAATGGGGGATGTTTTCTTGGCACACTTTATGCCCCTTAGTGCCAATCGTTTAAACTCAGTATTAGTGTGGTGTTCTTAATAATCCTTTGGGTGAGAGCACATAGTAAGGCAGAAATAGGCTTTCATAGTTGCTCATTTGTTCATAGTTGTAACGTTTTATTTTACAAGTTCTAAATGTACTTGCATGACATTTTCATTAAAACGAAGTATAGTATAAGCTCATTCATTGACCTTTAACCATTGGTTACCTAATCCTAGTGTTCTGATTCAAGACATACTTATCCTATGACTAATCACTGTTACATCAGTAAATATCCTCAGTGTATTTGCAAAAATTATAGATGTACTCTGAGGCTGGTGCCTACAGCTGTTGTCTGTTGGAAAAATAAAAATCACAAATGAAAATCTGTTATTATAAATACATGCTTGTACAGTTACTAAAGCAGTTTAAGTGTGAACATCTTCCATTGACAATCTCCAGTATGTGAGCGGGTAAAAGGCCATATGTGAGTGTCCTCTGTATGGTGGTATGGCGAAGCAGAACGCCTGTTGTTAAAGCAGCCACACCAATGCGCTCTGTGCCTTTGCAGCAACTGGAGCAGAAAATCGTCTCTTCATGCAGTGCAGATTACACATCTCTCCACAGACTGTGTCTGTTTCAGCAATGCACAATCTCCTTGTTTTTTTTTCTTTGTACAGTTCACGTTGTTTCTTGTCACCCCACTTTGTGTAAAGCAGTGTTCACATTTTCATGTCCTGGCGCCCCACCACTCTGCCACATTCCCTGAGAAGTGGACTGTTGAGAGCCTCGAAATAACTCGATGCTCGAACTCAACAATGTGTCTTTTTATTATTCACTCACTGGTCACCTATTTCACTACTTTTATGTCATCATCGCTTATATTACTTACAAGGGCTCCCTCTAGCGGATTACTTAGAACACAACTTACCCCTCCCTCTAGCGTCTTTCTCAGAACCTCATGCCCCTCTCTCTTTCCCCACTTGAGAAGTGAGGAAGTCAGATGAGTAGGTGATTGGAGTCGTTGTTGGAAGGTTGCTCTTGTTGATTTATGAGTTTTTGTCCCAAGTGTGTTTCAACTTTCATTAATGGTCAGATAGATAACACATCCACACTGCATTCTAGAAGAAGGTGGTGTACATCAAAGTGTGAGTCATTAAATGAGGATTAATTAGGTAGGAGGCATCATACAGGTGAGGTTACATGGCAACTATAGAAACACATTTCAACATTTCAGTAAGATCAACATTTCAAGATCATCATAAGTCAACATTTGAACACACATAATTTATAGACAAAATGGGAGTAGCTGAACTTCTGTTGTGTATTGTTCTATCTTTGAGTTTGAAGATGAGCTTGGCAGAGTGTGTTGGAGAGATCAGGTGCTGGATCCTCTTGCTGTTTGATGAGCTTTTCATGCTTAATTAGACTCACATTTCACACATTGAAATTCAAAACCTCCTTTTCTTAGTTGTTTTATGCTGATGTGTGATTTAGTTTGCCAGTGCCCATCGGTTTGGGGCTCCCTCGTGGCCCAGCATGGAAAAACATACAAACTCTTTTACACACACGTGTGCACGCACACACAAGCATGCATGCAGTATAAAGGTTTAAGTGTGTAACAGGATCCCTGCTGGTCTCTGTTGATCTGATCAGTGGAGAGTCTTAATTAGTTATGGGAGATTTACCCAGCATGCTCTTTTAAACTCATGTCTCTTTGCACTCTCTTCTTTCTCACAGTCTTACTCTCCTTATCGTTCTCCTTTACTTTATTTTATTTTACATTTAAACTGTGTTTGTCTTTTGTCATGTATAGATTAGCAATCTGATAATAGCACAGCTGATTAATTTCGTTTGTGTTCTAATGTTGCATGTCTTGGAAAAAATATTTTATCTTGTGCATTACAATCTCTTATATAACATTATTATTCCATACCTTGATTGTTTCATTAATAAGTTTATGTGCCTATATAGTGTTAGCATGCTATCTTGTTTTCATATCTTTGACCAGCCAACGGGCTAATCTCTTATTTAATTACATGGATATTAAGTGTTTGGCTGTGTCTTAGATTTATTTTTCAGGCAGGCCATATTAATAATGATAATAGAAATCCTGACTGGGCCCTGATTCTAAAGTTAGTAGTGGTAAACACTCCTACTGTAGGTATTAGCAAATGAAATATAGTATATAATAAAGTGTCTTTTTCTGTTTCAACATATTTTCAAAGCTGTGGCTGAAAGTCACACTTATTATGTCTGCACACCTTGTCAGTGCATATTGTAAGGTGGGGTTCTTCTAACTATGAGCATGAACACAGTATTCTGTTTGCATTAGCTTAAATTTACTCTCAAATTTACTTTCAAAATACTGCCATAATCGCATTATAAGGGTATGTAAATTTATCTTGTATTGATGGCAGAATATAAAATAATAATTTACTGAATACAATATGGGGAACTAAGTAGTATAGAATAGAGATAAAAATATAGACAATACTATAGTTTACAGTACGTTTAAATGAAGGCATTTTGCAACATTCCAAATACAAAAATGAGTGTATTTGGATGAAGCTCAGGAAAAAATTGTGTGCTTTGTGTGGTCAGGCACTGTCCACTTCCTGGCAACCGTTAGCCACAATCTTGTTTTTTTTTTCTTTTTTTCTTCAAAGTATGCTCTGGGTGGAGAAGACTTTCACCTTCAACAGAACACTTGAGTGTCTAAAATTTTGCTTTGGAGGAAGTGGGTTTAGATTTGCAAGACAAAAGGGACACTTCAATCATTTTCATTAAGCTTTGTATTTTTAGAAACCCAGTCATATTTTTGAATGGTCATGGTTTATTCCCTTATTTTCCCCTAAGATGGGAGAAATGAGGATTTAAGTGTTTTACTTCCTGCTTATTATGACGTAAAAATCTTAATTGTGCGTCATAATAAGCAGGAAGTCGCCTTTCATTGAAAAGTGTAGAGACTACAAAGTTAGCTCCTCATTATTCAAGGGTGTGGGACCCACTCACCCTACAGGCCTATTACAGATCAGTGGGTGGGACTTCACTTGCAGATACTGAAATCAATATCAGCCATATTGTTTGGAAGCTAAGCTAACAAGTACTGTGGAGATAGGAATTATGACAAAGACAGAATAAACTAAACATGATATGGAAGAAGAGGATTTTGAAATTTTGCAGCTCGAATCCGATGTTCGCGGCTATCTTTACGAGCCACAATATAGTGAAAAGCATCTGAGGCTGATGGAACAGGAGGCGAATGCCTGTCACTGTCAAGGAGCCGCAAGGACTGGCTGGAGCTGGGCGGACTGCTGGTGGCCGTGCTCTCGCTATGCGTTATGGACAGAGTCCGTCTGCTGCAGAGAATTTCAACAATGGCAATTTCTCCTGAACAAAATCTCTGAATCAGACGAGCACACAGACGTTTCTGTTGTGATGTGAACCATCCTAGTTTCGTCTGACTGAACATCCAGGTATCATGCAGTAAATAAGGAACAAATACAAAACTAAAGTATAATCCAGCATCCCCTCATTGACAACTGCTGTCCACACACAACGGAAACAAAAAACAACATAAAATCAAGCATGTTTCTCTCTCGATCTGCTGTCGTCGCTCCTCATTTTATGCTTCCGTGAGAGATGCGAGACCGGTCAGTGCGTCTCTGTCTTTTTTTATCACTCACGCCACCAGCCTCGCGCCGTCCTCTCACGTTCCTCACCCCTCGCCCTGCTCACCACAGCCAAACTAACTAGAAATTTAGTGTGAAATGAATTTCAAACTCGGGTGACAGCTAATGTTAGCCTTGTAGACACAAGAGTGATTTGTCTAATGTTTGCACTGTTCTGGATTAGTGGGCGTGGCTTGTGGAGATGTGCAATGTGGTGCACTGTGGGAGTTGTTGTCTTATATACAAATGTGCCCTTCAGTTATTTTCTGTTTTTTTTTTTCTCGGTCATTGTCAGTTCTGCTGACAGGCTTCTCCCGCGAGGCTTCAACTTCTGGCAGACAGATTATTTTTTTTATGCTAACACTTGCAAGTATGATTACATTTTAATCTGATATGCACAAAGAAACAGATTTTTGAATGACAGTTTGAACTAATGCCGAGTTCATCAGACTGCACGATTTTAGCCACGATTTTGGCTCGCCGACAGGTTTTGAGAACTCGACGACAAGACAGGTTGAAATCACAGGAAAATCGGTGCTCGTTCACGCGAGTGACAATTACACAGTGTGAACGAGCAAAGATGCGATCTGAGAGAATTGCTGACCGTGAGATATTTGGCATTCTAATTATCTGGACCTGTCAGCGATTCAAAATTCTGCTCTGTGAAAAGTGTTTTGACTGAAAACTACATCGGCGATCACCGACAGCCAATGAGAGAGCGATACAGAGCAGAGGAGTTATAGATCACATTTCAACATAAAATTGTTTTAGAAAAAGATTTTTTTTCTATTTGGACCCAAGAAATGGAAGAAAAATTTGTACACATTTAGCAGGAGTACGAAAACCGGGTCAAAAAAGAAAAAGTCTCAGGCGAGAACTCCGGTCTTGCACATGTGATGTCGCATTGTTTCCTTGTCACATCTCGCGTGTGTTTGTTGTGAAACATATGTAATTTGCGCACAGCGTGCTAGACAGAGTTGTCGGCAATTCTTCTTATTGTAAAGTCATGCAGTGTGAAACCTTCTGTCGCCGATCCATTGTGCAGTGTGAACACAGCAGCGACTGAGTGGCAAGATAGTCAGTGTGAAAAGAGCTGCAGCAACCCAAATACTTTGAAAATCGTGCAGTCTGAACTCGGCATAAGCTGAATCATCTTTATCTTCCCTCCAGTTGCATGCTTTCTACCAGCAGGGGCTAACAGGGCTATACCAGAGCCAAAACTTTGACCCCCAACAGACCGCAAAATGATATATTGTCTGTATGACCGCATATTTTTGTTTGCATTACCCTAGTCCGCTTAACAAAAACTAATTTTCCTTTGCTTTTAGATTTTTGCAGATGTTTACAAATGAACACATCCTTTGAATTTTTAAGCCTAAAAATAATCACCAGAAGTGAAAAGCTAGACTCAAGCTAACAGTGGGTAAAAACATATTCTAATATAAAATACAACAATTAGTAATAAAAAACTCCCCCCTTTGATTTTCCACATGCTACTGTAAAATCTGTGATTAAGCAAAAAACAGTTGAAAACCACGTCTAATAGAGAGCCTAAGTCCCTCCCCTTCCGGTCGACCACCATGGGACCTTATTTCGGAAAAATATTGAATGGTAGTCAATGGCGAGTGACAACAAATATTTAGATCTCATTTGAATTGTGCCCTGAATTACTCATATGATGTTTGTCAATTTAAAAGATGCATTTTAAAGTAAAGAAAGTTGCAGTTTGATGTAAAACCGTTGAGGTATAAGACTGTGAAAATACGTAATTACAAAGACTACAAACCCCAAAGGCGCACATTTTCTCTCAATGAATGAAGCTAACTTTACTGAGGCTGTCTGTCATTGTTTCTACAGTCTTACGTTATAATCGTAGCGTTACGCCGTCCTACCTGAGTGTTTTGTACCAGACTGCGCACACACAAGCAGCGGATCTCGTTTCGCTTCCCCGGAGATGTAGTTCACAGAGCGATTTTCACATAAAACTAAATGTTACTCTTCTGTTGTATGACAAACTGTGACGTTTTTGACTTTCAGAATTATCTTTTAAATTGACAAACATCATATGTGTAATTGAGGGCACAGTACATACGGAATAAAAAGATAAGTTTTCTCTCGCCATTGACTACCATTCATATTTTTTCCATAGACAGTAAAAGAAATGGACACAGCGACCCCGTTGATTTCAACGGAGAGAGCTGAAGCTCAACATGGGCACTCACTTCCTGATAGCAGAGCGTTCTGCGCAGGCTCCAACTGAGCTTGACGACGTAGTTGTCACGAAGTAAACTGACCGACTTATAGTAGCTGTGCCAATAGAAATTTTAATCGTGCACAGAGACGGCGAAGCGCGACCTGGAGCAACTTTTGGTAAGTATTCTGATTAGTTATTTTGTCATTTTGCTTCTATGTATGCCATGGGCTGACTTTAGACAGTAAAAGATTGCCTGCGAGGCTGTGCGAGCTTCTCTTCCTGTCTTTACGGTAATTTTTTACTGTGCGACTGACAGTCGAGTGGTTATGACGCAATTTTTAGCCTATTTTTACAAGAACGGCTTCTACGTGGCCATAACGTAACATACAACGTAATGGAGCCTTTTATGCATTGTTGTGTTTCTTTAGAAATAAATAATGGATAAATGGAGTCTTTGGACGCCTCAGGTGTAAAGTTATTCGCTGTCAAAGTGACGCCAAAATGAATGGGAGTCAATGGGATGCTAACAGCAGGTGATAGTGGGCTACAATGACGGCCCCCAGAGGCACCTTCAGCTTCCGGCTGATGGATTACCCCCTTGATTTTTTCCGAAATAAGGTCCCATGAGCCGGAAGCGGAGGGGCGGGACTTAGGCTCTCTATGTCTGTTTCGAAGACTTTGTTTATCCCCTCCCCTTCTAGAGGCGAGCGCTTATTTCACTCTGCTCCGCTGCAGAGCTCCAATGAATGGCATCTTTCTCGACATAACGTAAACGCCGATTGGGGAGAGATAGAGAGAGTCTTCCTCTGTTGTTCGCCTCAGATGGAGCAGGCTAAAAACACTCTGTTGATGATTAATTTATAGCTTCATCACACTGCAGGTTGCAGTACGTCTGATCGTTTAACAAAACGGTCCGGTGTCCGGCCGTATGAATAAAGGACAGCATATGTATACCCCCCTTTGTCGATGACAGGGACTCACAATTCAGCCAGCATGAAATAATTCAATTGCACGAAGGAACTGAATCCGGGAAGACAGCATGCAGTTACAAATCTCCGGTCTTTTGCTCGTAATGGCTGTAGCCTATGCAACGATAGAGGGTGAGTAATGCAGACGATCTTTAAGAGTTTTCCTGCGTTTTCTCTGTATGACATTCCTCAGTTTTATGTCTTTTATACGAATTACTGAAGTTATGTACGCGCTTTCGGTTCCATGTTTATTTAGACAATTCATAAATGATCAGAATGAAGATCAGTCAAGCATTACCAGCCGTTTTATCTACAACCCTGAATGATGCAAAATATATCTTTCCCATGCTTAATTTACGCTTATTGTTTGACTTCTAGCGCCCTCAATTGGGTCACTGAGTTATAGATGTTGTGTGTGACCTGTTCAAAGTCACACAGCCATACACTTTTACTGGTTTTTCATACCCACTCACTCTTTATTTTGAACCAGCCCTGAAGCTTTAAAGAATAATTTTAATAGAATAATTTGTGCTTTGTCCGGGTTTGGCTGAGTGTGTAATGTGAAGATGTGGGGTTCTTATCAATGTGGAGGCAATGAGTGCCTTCATCTGCAGCTTTAATCTGAAAATGGAGCTGCTGGACTGGATGTTCATTTATCGGTCAGCAGCACTTTTTTTTTTTTTTTTTACTAGAGAAATGTTTTAATCAAGGGGAAATTGCTGTCAAACTTGGCATTCGTTGATTCACAGTATTGCAGTTTTGCTCAAATGGAAATTGTATAGGCCTATGCTGTTTCATATAACACAAGGCAAGGCCTGCAATATTACTTTTGTAATCTTGCTGTTGCTCTGAATATAAACACGGCCATGACTCTGAGTTAATCTCATGCTAATATCCAGTATAACAGTTTGATTGAAAGTGTGATTTAACTTTTTTATACAACAATTCCAAAAAAGGAGTTATTGTTGAGTAACTTTTTAATTTTAAAATGGCTGGTTATTTTAATTTGAGCCCAAAGAAGTCAAAGTCAAAATGATTTGACTGTAGCGCCATGAAAATTATTTATTTTGACTCTTGTCTTTTGACTCAGCCCTAAAATGTACCCAAACTATCTTTTACCCTAAAAATCTTGCTTTGACCAGATGGCTTGCTGTAGGGGAGGAGAAGAGGTCGTCTGTTCACATTTGCAGGCAATGAGTAATGAGGTCAAGTCTGTGAACTTTGCTCACATAGATATGCAAATAAAATCCATTTCTTTCATGATTTTTTATTTCATACTGTAATACTGTAATAAGGAATTATTTGCCCTGAAGAGTCTACACAATGTTACAACAGATGAATGCCTTGGACTGAGAAGGCTTGGCAATTCATAGTGAGTGTGCATTTCTGCTCTTTTGTGTAATGAGGTTCTATGAATTGAAGCTTGTCTTGAGTGCATTAAGTGGCTTTGAAAGTCCTGATGCAATGGACAGTAATCTTACTTCTCTAGAGAAAAAAAGAGGAACTCATTAACACAGAGAAATAGAAAAAAAAGACTCAAGCATTACAATTTTCTCACAAAATGTTAATCTGTTCTTACACTGAAATAGGTTAAAAGGGCTAAAATAACATACACTTCAAAATGCATGTACAAACACACTCTGTTTTTCACTCTTTCTCTCACCCTCCTCCGCTTTCTTGTCTTTTGATTTACACATCCCTGTCCTCTCCCTAGTTGGTTGAATCGTAATCCCTGGAGAAATGGCCTGCCCTGCATACAGTCTTTATTTATGATGTCATTTCATATACTTGCTGTTCCAAGACCCACAATCATTAAAGGAGAAGTGTGGCGCAAAATGAACCTTTGGTCTAATAAAACATCGGTACCATTCTCTGAGATTTGTTTTCACAATAATCTAATGAGTTTTATCTCTAAAAACTGTTAAGTGTATAACGCTTGTAAATGGGGCATAGAATAAGTAGGCTATGCTCGTGATTTGAGTCACGTTTAGTTTCAATGTCAACATTTTGAACTGTACGTTTTTAGTGTACGATTTAACAGGCACCGCCACAGACAGGAGATCTAAAATTGGACGGAACCCCACAATTCTTTTTTGAAACTATAAAATACTAGTTATAAATCCTGGATTCTCTTTTGGGTGGAGGAACATGCTGTATAACCTCCTTACCCAAAAGAGCTCAATACCAGATTATATATACCAGATATATATTATATGTTATTTCAACCCCATTCTGTTTGAATAATTTGTAATTTGTTGGCTGAAAACACAGGCATACAGACAAAAACAGCCAAAAGACCAGCTTAATTTAGTGAAACAATAATTTCAGGGACATTGCAAATGTTATGGAATGCAAAGTCAAGAGAGGAAGATGTCAGGGGAACAGTGAGTTTTTGAAAACAACAGAGGGTGAGGATGATGGTTGATACAGTGGGTGACTAGGCAGATGAACAAAGGTGGGAATGGAGAAACTGTAGATGGACGAGACGCCAGAGATAAACGGATTGCTGGAGACATGGAGACTGGGAGAATAGTCCACTATGTGTAAACGAGATCAGACCATAAGCTGAGGTGAAGAGTGTGCATTTATAGAGGTGATGATGAGGTGAAGGTGTGAGTGATCATGGACCAAGGGTGAAATGGGAACCAAGGAGAGTGATGAGAGATGTAATGCAGATTTGTGACACCATCTAGATTTCCAGCTTCCAGTTCATCTACATTTAAACCACATGGATACCATTCTACACTGACTACAAACATATTTCCTATCAAGTATGGCTATAAAAGATAGAGCAAATCAGAGTAGGTGGGGCAGAGAAACATGTGCAGCCCAACCCCAGGTTTAACCCTGTTCCGTTCTCCAGGTGTTCTTGCACCAATCTGCCATACATAACATTATAATAAGAACACTATGGATTGAATGTTGTAAATTCTTTGTGGTTTAGCGCATTGTTACAGGAAGAGCATATCCACAATGGGAGTTACACATTCTGATTAGCACGTATCTTAGCTCACCTGCATTTGCATCATTTTGTGCAGATACGAGTTGTAATTGTTACGTTTACATTGTGTATCTGTAATATCTGATTAATTTCATATAGAACGGGCTTTAGTTTACTGGTGTTCAGTCACTCTTCAGCTTCACCTATTCACCTCAGCTTTTCCTCATCATTCCTTTTAGATGTTTCGTCAAAATGTTCAAAAACATTGATGCATTATTGATAATCTTGTAGTGTTATTTTTCTGATTTTATTCTAAAATTTCTATAGACATTTCATGTCTTATTTTTGTTTGTCATCATTTCTTTTCGTAACAGTGTTTTAATTAATATTATTTAATTATCTCCATGACAGACAAGCCGTGCCCCCCCTCACCTCCCAAATAAAAACTCAAAATGAAAAAATGCCCATCCTTGTGGATATGTGTGTAGTTGTAGAGTTCTCCTGACGCTCTCTGTAGTGCTCTTGTCTGAGGTCATCATATCATGGCAATGGTTGTGTCAGCAGAAGGAACTCTGAGGAGCCTGGGCCAGCTGTCACTTCATGACTCTGTGCTCATCTAACACTTGTGGGAGACAGTATCTGAATTTAAAGTGTCATTCATCAAGATGGCATATCAAATGTGGACCTACTTTCTACATAACAAGACAGATATGTTTATGTATAGGCCTATACAGCACTGAAAATTATCACGGCAGCTTTAGATTAGCCTATACTATACCTTATCAACACATGCCACTTCAGGCTTTAAAGCTACACTGTATAACTCTTTTAGTTTATTCTTAGCTAAAAACACTTAGTTCTTTCAAAAATATGTGCTCATTAATGTATATTTATTTCGTTCAAGTAATAAAGTACTCTCGTGAGTGTATTATATGCCATTGAAAATACATACGGGTTATGCCGCCTTCACACTGGCAGTTGAAATCAGCTCTGTAATACGCAATACGTTCCCAACGGACGTCGTACTACACAGTGAAAAGCGTCGGACGCGTGTAGAACAAAAATGGCGGAGAGATTAAAGTTTTATTCTGTCAGTTCTGTATGTTCTGATGAGGGTTATGCTGCGTGAGGAAAGTTGCTGAGGACGTTGACATGTCAGGTCGGCTAAAAATGTGATACAGTGGTCAATAGTTCAATATCTACCTTCAATTTAATTGTATTAACTGCCCTTATAAACGTTAGAAAGTCATGAAAATAAAAAATGACATGACAACTTATCGTTATAAAATCATTATTTATTTTATTAAAAGTTAATAATTCGGGTTTGTTTATCAGTACCATAGCAACGCTCAACTTCCGCTGGAATTGTCGGATAGGAACCGTCCGTAGCTTTTCGCAAGAGTTCAAATTTTTGAACGCATGCGGATGACCAACGGACACGATTTTCTTCGCACTGCACTCGGTCGGACCCGTTTCGGACCCTTTCGCATGCGGTCTGCGAATCTCCATAGGAAATGAATGACTTCCGGTCGTTTCGCAGCTGCATCGGAGCTGATTTCAACTGCCAGTGTGAAGGCGGCGTTAGGGGTTCTAATGTCGGTCGCCATGTTGTCCCTCCATCTTGAAAGAACATTAGCCATAGAGGGACATACCCGTTAATTCAAGCTTCGCCTTTCACGTTTACGTTTGAGTTAACACTCATGGGCGAGGTCAAACTGTAAGCCATGTTAATCTTGGACTACACTGGCCACCGTAGGAGTTAAAATGAAATCGGAATTGAGAGGAACAGAAACTAAAATTCACTGGATGGTCATATACCTTTTCACCACTAGATGGGGGTAAAAATCACACAGTGTAGCTTTAATATCATTCGTTTTTTCTAAATTGTTCTCATATTGTTCCACCCTTTTTGTAGCTCCTGAAGAGTTTGTCTCATTGGCTGAGATGGAGGACACTTTGTTGCGGAATCTTTTTCGGGGCTATCAGAAGTGGGTGAGACCTGTCCTTCACGCCAACGACACGATTACCGTTCGCTTCGGTTTGAAGATCTCCCAACTGGTGGATGTGGTGAGACGCACTCATATTCACTATAAAATCTGGTCTTCAAAATGAATTAATAAATAGTACACACGGATTGATGATAACAATATCATATCGAGATTGGATTCAAATGTTTCTTACGTCGATAACGGTGATAAGCCTTGGACATTTTTACTCGATGTGGATTAACAGCCTATCATGTAGTACAAATGAACACAACTCCCAGTCAGTCAATGCCACTAAAGAGTATTTTTTGTGTCTCTATGTGAATGAGCGGTGCGGTTTAGTCTGATACACAAACTCACACACTTGTGATGACCAGTGTTTTTAGTGTCTGCCATCTCAATATATGAGGACATGAACACATGAACTTTATCTCCAGAGCTGCTTTGAGAGTCACTTCACAAGATTTTCAGCATTTCATTTGAGAAAAATTACCATCGAATAAAATAAGATGTTCATGACAAACCGTCAAAATAAAACTTCAAGAAATGATGACAGAAATAAATCAAAATTGTATATAATAAAATATTATTATTTCTATGAAATATCATGTTTTTCATCTATCTTGTAAATTTGCCCAAAAAATGCTATGTTTTGTTGTTAATTAATGTGTATCTTTTTATTTGATTACATTTTAAAAGCTTGATTTAAATTGTTAAAGTTTATATTAAATTATAAAACATAGATTGACAATTATGACTTAAAATTAGTTGTCATCTTGGAATGGCATTCCCCTGTTTTTTTTTTCTGATTTTAATATTCACTCTGAAATATGACATAATGCTGAAGTCAGTCGCAAATTTAATTGGACCAGCCTGTTCTCTCTCTCAACTGATTAGTTTTGGCAGGATATGAGAGTGGCTACTCAGATCATAGTTTCTAGACTGTATTTACTCAGCACCTCATCATGACAACCAGCTGTATCACATTTTGCACAATTTTCTTCTTCTCTTTTGACCCATGGCCATGTATTGTTCCTGCTGAGGCTAAGCATTCAAGAACCTGATTGAAAATGCTAGTGTGTGTGTAATATTACTAGATATACTTTTATCATGCCATTCCACAACACAATAGTTCCATAAATGCTTTACCAATTTGGCAATTTGAAAATCATTTGTGTCAGTGGTTATTCAGAACCCTTTTTAAAAACAAACCAGGAGACACTGTTTGGTTTGTGGTCGAATATATATAGATGTTAAAATGAATCTGTTAATACTATTTATATAATTCAGTATAGTATTAAAGGGATAGTTCACACAAAAATAAAAATTCTTTAATCATTTATTCACCTTCAAAGAGGGTGGTACCATGGACAAAAAAACACAGATCACTATCCCTTTAATATAACATATTTAATATTGTTTGTTTCGACATTTCATTGATTGTAACAGAGTAGGCTATACTTCTGCTGTACATAAAAGGGATAGTAATTATTTTAAAAAGACTGATACAGAGATCTGTTTGTATTTTAAAGTAGGTTTCTGTTAGGATGACTATCATCAAATATGACTGACAATTAGCCGTTTGGATTGTATTGGTTCTGTTCTGGGCAAGAGCTGCAATAACCCCCTTAGGGTAAACAGAACAGAACCAACATGATTGTATTGCAGATATCATTAAAGGAGACATATCATGCAAAATCCACTTTTTTAGCCCTTAAATGCATTTTGTTGTATATTTGGAGTGTTTATAAGTACAGAAAAGATGAAATTATTCTCTTCAGGTGCTTCGTTTATATCTTTATATTCTGTTTTGGTCATATTTTTCAACCTGTTCGGATTTTCCTGTTGTCTATTACGTTTTTTGAACAATTACGTCACAGTATTTGCAGCGGAACTGACAAATAAGGACATTGACTACCGGTCCAACACTTCGAGCAATCCGCCATTATTATTTCTCGCTCCGATTTTGTAGTCCAAGCTCAATGATGCAGAAGTTACGGGAGGGCTAGTCAAAATGTTCGGTTGTTGGATGTAGTGACCTGAAGCACTTCAAGGATCCCCAATCCAACAACCTCCGCCAGTATACAGAAGGGTTTGCCGATCGACTTCGTCTGAATGAGGGGTAAATTCCTTCTATCATTAGCTGCTGTGTTTTCTGACGCTTTCTAAACGCAAGTTATCATATTATTATCATACAGATTTTTAGTGGTAAGATCAGACCGCAGTCATTTATCTTGTCAGAGTGCTTGTTTAACAAGAGAAATAGTCGACTTTCACTAATAACACAACATAGTTAACTTAACTTTACATACCACTGCATCCATATGAAGACGTTGTTCTGCAGGTTTGTCGTCGTCTTTTTCAAATCGCTCGCTCTGGCTCGAATACGTAACGCTTGATGGACAAGTCTTTTGTTGACATTTTGTTAACGTGTGAATAAAAATGTTCTTTGAAACTATAGTAATCGTATATCTCTTATCAAACTACAATAATGGCTGAACGCGGGGAGTTGAACCGACCGTGAACTCAGCGACCTGGAGAGCGGGCGGGGAAAGACGCAACTCCTTTTTATTTAAAGGGAACGCTTCGAAACGGGTTGCTCACAGAAGCACATCAGAAAAGGGGTAGAAAAGGGGCCTGTTGAGCTATAATAATCAGGAATTCAGACCCAAGCATTGCAGTTATGCTTTATATAGACCACAAATGTATGATTTATAAGTAAAAATGAATGATTTAAAAGCATGATATGTACCCTTTAATGTCAATATTTTACAGCATTATTCGAGAGTTTAGTCTGATTCAAGGGGAATCAGGATGCCAAATCCTGACTGGACAAGAGGAGGCGGATGAAGGAGGGTAATTCGCTCCTTAGAAAAACGTGATAGCTGCTGATAATACTGAAGGAGCTTATATATGGACCCTGTGATAGGCGTCATCCAATAGGTAGACGTGGATCACCTGAGAGCCAGCTGATGCGAGCTTGACTAACCTGATCTGGCAGAACTAACGCTACGCTTGATGTTTGAAAACAACCATTTGTGTATCTGGACTTTTGGCTCATAAGCTTAAAACTTCTTAGATATTACCCTTTGTAACATCTTCCCTTTGTCACAGCTACCTCTGTGGCTCGTCAGCATGCAAAATCAGTGCCATGTGTCTTGTGGAAAATGTGCATATGGTTATGCAGAATTTTCAGATCGGATTTGAGGTTCAAGTGCTTTGAAATATATGCATTTTTATAATTATTATATAATTTTGTAGATTATCCCTAGAAAACCCTACTATGCTTTTTTTTCAAACAGATTGGCAATCATTTGTTTTATGTATTCAGACATTTATTATTCATTCATTTTACCATTGTGAATATAAATAGAGAGTAAAGCTAGTTGACAAGGTGTAAGGTTCTGTGAGAAGTAGCCCTCTGGTCACTATGAATGATCTGTCACTGTGGCAAGAGCTGCAAATGGATTCTTTAGATAATTATTTGAACAGGATACAGGTTAGGAACAATGAAAGCAAATAATCAAAGAATTTTCACTTTAATGTGAACTGTCCCTTTAAGCTACTCCCAGTTGCCTACATTAAATCAAATGTTTAATCTTTTACCTATCAAATATGAATTGCCTTTGCACATGTCACAGCAATCAGAGAAAGGCAAACACCGTTCTTGGTGATCATTTGATCTTTATTGTAGGGACAAGTTGTTAATACAGTTACATTTGATTACTTATTCACAATTATTTCTATTTAAAAAAAACAAACAAACAAAAAAACCTGCTTTTACACTGTGACGCGTTCACAAAACAATTCATGCTGAAATGTGCTATATAAATAGTTTGATTGAAATGAGCATGGACCTTAGCTGCATAAGAATCATATTGTCTACTATATGTAGTACTATATGTATTACTATATGTCCCTCTTATTTTATCATCATGACATGACGCTGATTTTGATATATAAATGTGGTTAATATTTTAGATTTCTAGTAAGTAAGGTAAGTAACATGCATTGGATGTCATTCCTTTTTGTTGTTTCATTAGGGGAGGGGGTTTTTAATTCTGAAAATTATAATATGTTTTCAAAGGAACCTTGTACAGTGATTATAATGGGACTATAATGAATTCTTTAATCTCACAAGACCAAAAAAAAAAAAAGAAAAGCTTCCTCATATTACGGTATTCAAGTCCTCTTGAGATGTGCCTACTTAAAATTTCACAATTGCAACATAAGGTGCATGAAGTGATTTTATCTTTATTGCTTTATTGGGAAGTATTATCAATATTCTTAAGCACACAAAATGTGACTACCATGACTAAATTGTACTACCATGAACAATTCAAACTTATTATGTTCAGTACCAATTTGTTTCTGTCATTATTCTTTAATTGAAAACTTGGAAAGACGTGGCTTAACGAAGATAGAGAATTTCTTACTGGCAGCTTTATTGTGGAGTTCTTGTGCTTAACTTGTAAATTTGATCATACAGCAAAGATGGACAGAAATAGATTTTTGGGTGAACTATCCCTTTAAAACCTTTCATTCACATAGAGTAGAACTAAGGGTGTTGAAAATGTGGCCTATGCAAGCAGGACGTTGGAAGCTGTCCAAATCTATTGTGTGTGTGTGTGTATATATATATATATATATATATATATATATATAATATGTCCTGCAGAGCCACCTGATGGTGATATCCTGTAATCAACATGATATTCAGCACTCAACTTGTTGTCATGATTCGACAGTGTAAATTTTCTGGCTGGTGAAACACTGAACACTGTGGGAACAATTGATTTTCACACTATGCTTATTTATACACCGTTCTGTCTCAGTATATTGGTTCCTAATCAGGGTCTGAATTTTAATCTAATGAAACAAAAGGCATAAAATACTATCTTTTTAGCTTCATATATAAATAGCACAGCTGAGTTAATCCTCTGAATAACACAAGTAGGTCAATGGTGAGAGATTTTGAGGCTTTGTGAGAAATAGTGCATTTGGGTTAATTTAAAACATGTTATGTGCTTCAAGCTCATTTTCGTGTAAACGCATTTTTGCAACTATCGAAATATTTTCACCTTTCATTGACTGTGTATTTTATTCATTTCTCTCTTCAGGATGAAAAGAATCAGCTAATGACTACAAATGTCTGGTTGTGGCAGGTAACCCAAAGAAATGTGGCTTTCATTTTTAAGTATGTCGCAAAATACCTTCTTGATTCATGCATGGTCTCTTTCTTGTAGGAATGGACAGACTCTAAGCTTCGTTGGAATCCAGAAGATTATGGTGGAATCACCTCCATCAGAGTGCCCTCAGAAACTATCTGGCTACCAGATATCGTTCTTTATGAGAAGTAAGTCTTTTTATGACCTCTTATACGTATATAATGTCATACAGGCTCAAATTGGAAAATGCAGTTGTGTCTTTACTTCATCTAATGTTAATCGGAGTACAATTGGCCAGTTTTTGTGCTCTTGTTCTAGATTCACAATTTGTATTTAAAGATACACTGTGTGATTTTTAGCTTCATCTAACGGTGAAAAGGTATATGACCATCCAGTGAATATTAGTTTATTCTTAGCTAAAAACACTTTGCCATTGAAAATACATACGGGTAAGGGGTTCTAATGTCGGTCGCCATGTTGCCCCTCCATCTTGAAAGTACATTAGCCAAAGAGGGACATTCTCGTTAATTCAAGCTTCGCCTTTCGCGTTTACGTTTGAGTTAACACTCTGGACGAAGTAGAACTGGAAGCCATCTTAATCTTGGACTACATTGGCCACCGTAGGAGTTAAAACGAAATCGGAATTGAGAGGAACAGAAACTAATAGAGTTACACAGTGTAGCTTTAAAGCACCCTGTCTAATGATCTATAACATATTTAAATAGGCAAAAATGCAAATACTTATTAGAATAGTAGAAATGGAATGGAAATTGAAAAAAAAAAAATCATTTATTAGTTAAAATATATTTTTTTTAACGGCTCCATCTGACAGCATTATTGTTCTTTCCAAATACATGCACAATAATCTAATTTACCAATCCAGCAGCATACAGTAGCAATGTAAATCACACACGTTGCCATATTGGTAACCTTTTACAATACGTATATAATATTAAATTACTTACAAATATTTTGGAAACTATTATTTTATTAATTCATGGTTTAGTCTCTCTAGTGAGTTCTTCATTCTGCAACTGAAATTAACAAAATGATTATTGTTTAATTAGCTCATATTAAGAGTTAAATAATGGTTTTTATGCTTTGTTAACAACTCATTAACTGTAAATAGTTCTCACTTTAGATTAAGTCACGGAAAATCTAAAACGATTTCATTAAGTGCTTTAAACCAACCTTTATTGGACATTAATTGCATTAGTATTAAGTGCTCCTTAAAATGTTTGCAAATACATTAAGCTATTGTTGGATAACTTACAGTTAAGACCCAGGACCAGATATAATGAAGACCAGGGCCCGGTTCCCCGATAACGCTAACTCTTAGCACACTAAGAAGACTCAAAAAGATATATCTTACCAATGTTGTTTGTTCCTAAGTGTGTTCCCCGAAGTGTCCCTAAGGAACATCTTAAGACGCTGCCTCTTTCAGTACATTCGACGTTACGAAGGCGCTGTGCCAGGTGAAGGTGCTGAGTCAGTTGGCATTGATTGCTCAGGAATCGATTTTCCACTTCACGGGAAGGTGCATTACGGCGTTAAGAAAGACAACACGTTCTATGCAAATGAAACATTCCTCAAATTATTCCAGTAACATTTATTTTAACATAGTTTAAGTTATCAGTAAATATTAATTAAATGATCAAATTGTCAGTAATATGCTCACACAATATGTCGTGACGGGTAGACGAACGTATCCCTCGCTAATCATCCACCCTCCTTATCCTGTTGTGCCGCTTCTTGACATGGGTTTAACAACTTCTAAAAATTATCTAATACACTTTTATATTAATAGTAAGGTACTTTACAATCAGAATTGATTGGAAAGCAGCTGCAGTTACCTCTGTTTAATGCGGTATTGATTCCCATTGGTTAAGGAATAAGTTAAGAACTACTTAGCGATAAGAACGTTTTGGGGAACTGGGCCCAGGAGTCTGTGTTGCCATCAACTGAAGCAAATTTTATTGAAGAATAGTTTGCTGCTTCATCAGCATAAGTCAGCTTCACACTCAGCGAGGAGATTTTAGGTGACTCTGCATACACACTCAATACAGCAGCAATTATACTCTAACACAGGTCACTAAACTACGTCACCAGGTCAGGTTGAATGATTCTGATTGGTTAGGACATAGATAAACTTCCACATATGGGCTGTTAGTCAGAATCATATCTGCTTTGATTATCTGGATGACACCCAGGATCCCTGAGGACACACATCTGAGTCAGATGTCAGATGGTCATTTTATTTCCCCTGGGGGCCAGTTGCTCACCTCACGAACATCAGGTCCTATAACAAAAGGGTACTGACAAACACGCACACCCACAGATACACAGCTTCTTCAAGGTTAGAGTTGGTCGAGCTCTTGCTCCGATCAGGAAACTTTCCTAAAACAAACTGAGATGAACTGTACTTTCTCTCTGTAAGAGGTTCAGACAAAATGTGTCATTATTCTCTAGTGATCGAAGATGTTAATTAAATGCTTGAATTAAGAATTGGTCGCGTATGAGACAGGCCTGAGTGACCCCTCAGCTGTCAGGGTCAGCTAGAACAGTATTTTTTTTTTTAACATGTGTTGGGTGTTTCTCTCAAAAACAAATCACTCAAAGGATATGTGTTGAAGCGACAGTGGATTCCAGAATCCAACCCATTCACTATGATCCTGTCTTAACCTTGTACCTTAAGGGATGTATTTTATGTACTGTATGCTGTCTATACACTATGTTTTTGTGTTTATGCAAATGTAAGTAAATACGTGTGGTAGAAAAAAATACAAACAAATACTCATGAGATCATGCTGATAAAATATATCAGTTGAGGCCAATAAAGGTTAATTAATGACATTTTTTTCTGACCTAATCTAAAATGAGAACTATTTACTCCTGATAACTATTAACAATTCTCTTTAAACAACTGTTTTAAAATACTAAACATTTATATAAGGTTAATAAGTTATAAAGCATTTAAAAAATTATTTTTATGAGCTAATTAAACAATAATAATTTTGGTAACTACAGTGACAATGAATGAAGAGCACACTATTTGTATATTGGCTATTAATATATTAATAATGTAGAGACTACATATAAATATTAATAAACTATAAATTAATAGTATGCAAATGATTTGTACATATATTATTACTGGGTAACACTTTACAATAAGGTTCATTAGTTAACATTAGTTAACTACATTAGTTAACATGTACTAAGAATGAACAATACTTCTTCAGCATTTATTAATCTTAGTTAATATGAATTCCAACATTTACTAATACGTTATTAAAATCAAAGGTTGTACTAGTTAACATTAGTTAATGCACTGTGAGATAACATGAACACACAATGAACAGCTTTATTTATATTAACTAACATTAACAAAGATTAACAAACACTGTAACTAATGCATTGCTCATCGTTAGTTCATGTTAGTTAATGCATTTACTAATGTTAACTAATGAAACCTATTGTAAAGTGTTACCTTTTACTGTTTACTTAATATAAAGTATTACTGCAATGGCCAGAACCTCCAAGCATTGCAGCATTGACGTTTGGATGGGCAATAACTACTTACAATTTCATAAAAAATATGAAATATAGTTGCTAATGTCATCTCTCTCTCTCTCCCTCTCTCCCTCTCTCTTAGTGCTGATGGCCGGTTTGAAGGGTCTCTAATGACCAAAGCCATTGTAAGGTCTAATGGTACCATCATGTGGACTCCTCCTGCCAGCTATAAATCCGCCTGTACCATGGATGTCACCTTTTTCCCCTTCGACAGGCAGAACTGCTCAATGAAGTTTGGATCATGGACATACGACGGCACTATGGTGGACCTGACCCTGGTAGATGCATATGTAGACCGTAAAGACTTCTTTGACAATGGCGAATGGGAAATACTGAACGCCACCGGCCAGAGGGGCAGTCGGCATGACGGCATTTACTCCTATCCCTTCGTCACATATTCGTTCATAATGAAGCGTCTCCCTCTCTTTTACACACTCTTTCTCATCATCCCATGTCTCGGCCTTTCATTTCTTACCGTGCTGGTCTTCTACCTTCCCTCGGATGAAGGAGAAAAGCTTTCCCTTTCCACATCGGTCCTTGTGTCTCTCACTGTGTTTCTTCTCGTCATTGAAGAGATCATCCCATCTTCCTCGAAAGTCATTCCTCTGATAGGAGAATATCTGCTTTTTATCATGATCTTTGTCACGTTCTCAATCATTGTGACTGTCTTTGTCATCAATGTCCATCACCGTTCTTCTGCCACATACCATCCCATGGCACCATGGGTTAAGAGTCTTTTCCTCCAGAGATTACCCAGACTGCTCTGCATGAGGGGGCACTCTGATCGGTATCAGTACCCAGACATCGAGCTAAGGAGCCCAGAGCCAAAACGAGGGATGAAAAAAGAGCAACAGAAGAGTGCCGGAGGTGGACGAGGGGGGTTAAAGGAAGATGATAACCAGGACTGGATTGCCCTGTTGGAGAAAGCCACTAACTCAGTGCACTACATTTCCAGACACATCAAGAAGGAACACTTCATCAGAGAGGTACCACTCAATCAATTATCAAATTATTGATAATAAGTGCTTGCTTTATACTATATATTTAATGTATTTGGGTCTGTTTGTTTCTCAGGTCGTTCAGGACTGGAAGTTTGTGGCTCAGGTGTTGGACCGGATCTTCCTATGGGCCTTTCTCACAGTTTCTGTGCTTGGGACAATCCTCATCTTCTACCCGGCTGTGCGGGTTTACCTTAGCTCATCGTAAAAACCCACTAGATTTCAGCCTACCTAATCTCTTTTTCTCAAAACAGCATTCTTATGACCCCTTTGAAATATATGTAGTTGCCACAACACTACAGTAATCCTTCTAAAAGTCCTTTTCTGATCTAGCCACATCCACAAATATAGCTAATCTCTCTGTCCCTCCTAGAACCTGTGTTGAAATAGTTAGATTGAAAATAGCAAAACTCAGCTGAAATGAAGTTTAGGAATCTTCTTCCCATTAAACATATCTAAGAGGCAGCTGATACAGTTGGAGGGGTTTGGATCTGTGTATAATCACTTTGAGGGGATCATGGTGTTAATAATCTTCGATAAATTGACTTTTTTGTGATGTGTGAGGTGAAACCACGTCTTAGGCTTCGCATTTTGCTTTCAGATTTATTTATAAAATTATTTATAAAAACTATTTACCAAATATTTTTACAGGTACATAATATTTTACTGTAGCAAATCTAATTGCATTTCTTTTTTTTTCTTTTTTTAAATTTAATTCCTCACTTTTCGAATGAAAATGCAATCTGTATCGAGTTTAAATCAGAAATGATCACCATGCAGGCTTAAACATATATTAATCTTATTGTTCACATTTTGTATAAGGTGTCTTTAACTACTATACTTTCATCATCATCAATAATAATAATAAATGCTAGGTACCATATAGTTGTTGTGTTCATGTTGTACAATGCAAACACATAAAGGCTAGGGTTAGGGTTTCAAGGTATGGTTTGGTTTAAGGGCTGGTTAAGGTGAAGACAATGTAATTCTAAATGCAATTACAGAAAATTAATTACAGCTGTAATTACATGCAGGAGTTTTAAATACGATGTATGTGCACAATAACTGCATTGTAACAAATGATTAATTTAAATGTTAGTACATAGTTGTGAAAGACACTTCATACAAAATGGGCCCCTTTTACTAATAATATAAAGTTTTTCTGGATGATAACTTTAAGTATAAGCAATTATAATAGTATCTCTTATGGGCACATGTGATATTTACTGTACAGTCTATAATCTATTTTCCTAGTTTTTAGTACTGTTAAATGCAGTAGTATCATGCCTTTGGATGGCATTATGCATATTATGTAAAATTTATTCAGATGAGGCCATGCAGAATACAAAACGCACGTGTATGTATGTACAATATTCCACCATTTGGGATTTTTTCAAAATAACTTTGCACTGGCACATATGGTTTTATAAATTTTAATATCTGTCATTTGCACTCACGCTTACTTTTTAGGATAAAGTCTACGCCAAGTGTTACACACAAGGCCCTAGATCTTTATGGATACTGTTGCTGATCCAATGGCAAGAGCACATGGGCGGGATTAACTGATCACAACTAGTTGTTAATTAGCAAGGACTGGATTATGACACCCTCCTTTGTTTCTGTTCATTGTTGTTGTACCGTAGTCTTTTGTTGTTTGCATATTTAATTGTACAAAAACTATTAATAAATAATCTTGTCAGTGACCTGTTTTCTAATGTTTTATACTCCATAGTGTCACATCAGAAACATTTCTCTGGTTCAGAATAGCTTGGAATTTTGCATTGTAAACTTTGAGTAAATCAGTGTTATTTATTATTTATCCCTTAAATCGGTGTTTCCCAACCCTGGTCCTGGAGGCAAACCAACACTACACATTTCCAGACTCTTCCTAATCAATCACAACTTATTCAGCTCGTTAGTAAGGACTCCATGACTTGAAATGCAGCCTTCAGGAAGAGGGTTCGGAAACAATTCCTTAAAGGTGGGGTAGGCGATTTGTTCCAGAATCATGTTATGCTGGTTGAAAGTCTCTTCACATCCTGATAGCATGCACTAAGTTAATTGGTCTAAATGTATTATGTATATATCTTCTGTGGAAGACGTAGGACCATAAAATTTCCATCCGATCCTGTCTGTCAGCATATGGATTTTTATACCTCTGCACTCCCTGCTCCTGCAGACATCACACAAAAATATCCTCTAACCTTTAAATTAATTAAAATAATGCTTAAGTTTTAATGTTTAAGGACCAACTTTTTTTTGAAGACTAAGATGAACAAAGTTCAGTTTACATTTATGAGAAAAGTGTTATTCAAAATCAGATATTGGCAACTTGGATATTGTTAGTTTCTCTCAAAGCACCCATTGCTTTTCTATTTATTATTCTGATGTTAGATGTACACTCTGCCTCTCCAATGACTTTTATTAGTGGCTTTCAAAATATAATTACAGAAGTAAAATGAATGCATGTTGCCTTTCGTATTCACGAAGACTGTGTATTTAATGTCTACATTACCGAATGCTTCTTTTGTATTGCATCAAATAGAAATTATTCAAATGCACTGCAAGGTGTTGTTGACAGTGTGTTTTGGCTTCTTGATAGACAGGGCTCGCCTGGGAGTGATATTAACAGAGCATGAAAAATTTCCATTTCTAGAGCATGTGAATTCCTCCGATATGTTTTCAAGCCACATCTGGGCTCTGTAATCATTGACAGCAACCGATAATGTGTAAACGGTAGATTGAATTTCTCGCTGTTGTGCCATCCCTTTCTTTTCAAATCATGAGTGCATTCTCGAGGCACGTGCTCTTGCAAATCACAAGCTGTTCTCTATATCAAAATTCATTTTTGACTATTATCAATATCATTTTAATGCATGTCATAAAAATACATTCTTTTATGTTCAAGCCAACATAGGCCTATACAGCCAACACAGCATTCTGTGTTGTAATAACATCTAATAAAACTACATTATGGTTGTAACATCTTTTTCTGAGGGAGAGGAGTGGCCATATACTGAATGTAACTGAACCAAAAATAAATTTCATGATGGGATAAGGAAAATTTAGAGACTTCATGATGGGATAATATGAAATTTAGAGAGAGAGGTGTGCTTGTGCAACAGATATACGCAAAGGTCAGGGCATCCCAGAAAGATATCCCTTATACTGAGATGTTGAAGTCAGCCAAAATAGAACATGATAATATTCAAATCATAGTAGATTAGTTTAATTTTTATAAATTCAGCTCTTCTGGATAAATTATTTGAATAAAACATAATGCAATTCTAGACAATGCTAAAACATTATTCAATGTTAAGTATCCTCAATATTCTCAAAACAATGGATTCTGATAGAGGGCCATGAGACTTAGACTTAGAAACGACAGTGTTACCCCTTATGGTTTTTTTTTAAATTTTTTTGGCAAAAAATTAAGTTTCCCCAATCTTCTCAAAACTCTGGATTCTGATAGAGGGCCATGAGACTTAGACCTGAGTGCAAAATGGAGGCTCTAGACCCTTCCAGAGCTGAGATATCGAAACTCAAAATTTTGTCCAGAAAAAAAAAATGACAGTGTTACCCCTTATGTTTTTTTTTTTTTTTTTTTTGGCAAAAAATTAAGTATCCCCAATCTTCTCAAAACTCTGGATTCTGATAGAGGGCCATGACACTTAGACCTGAGTGCAAAAATGGAGGCTCTAGACCCTTCCAGAGCATAGACAGTAAAAGAAATGGACACAGCGACCCCGTTGATTTCAACGGAGAGAGCTGAAGCTCAACATGGGCACTCACTTCCTGATAGTAGGGCGTTCTGCGCAGGCTCCAACTGAGCTTGACGGCATAGTTGTCACGTGAGCAAACTGACCGACTTATAGTAGATGTGGCAAGAGAAATTTTAATCGTGCACAGAGACGGCGAATCGCGACCTGGAGCAACTTTTGGTAAGTATTCTGATTAGTTATTTTGTCATTTTGCTTCTATTTATGCCACGGGCTGACTTTTAGACAGTAAAAGATTGCCTGCGAGGCTGTGCGAGCTTCTCTTCCTGTCTATACGGTAATTTTTTACTGTGCGACTGACAGTCGAGTAGTTATGACGCAATTTTTAGCCTATTTTTACAAGAACGACTTCTACGTGGCCATAACGTAACATACAAAGTAATGGAGCCTTTTATACATTGTCGTGTTTCTTTAGAAATAAATAATGGATACATGGAGTCTTTAGACGCCTCAGATGTAAAGTTATTTGCTGTCAAAGTGACGCCAAAATGAATGGGAGTCAATGGGATGCTAACAGCAGGTGATAGTGGGCTACAATGACAGCCCCCAGAGGGAGCTTCAGCTTCCGGCTGATGGATTACCCCCTTGTTCCAGAGCTGAGATATCAAAATTCAAAATTTTGTCCAGAAAAAAACAACAACACAGTGTTACCCCTTATGTTTTTTATATTTTTTTGGCAAAAAATTAAGTTGCCCTAATCTTCTCAAAACTCTGGATTCTGATAGAGGGCCATGACACTTAGACCTGAGTGCAAAAATGGATGCTCTAGACCCTTCCAGAGCTGAGATATCGAAACTCAAAATTTTGTCCAGAAAAAAAAAAAACGACAGTGTTACCCCTTATGTTTTTTTATTTTTTGGCAAAAAAATAAGTTTTCCCAATCTTCTCAAAACTCTGGATTCTGATAGAGGGCCATGACACTTAGACCTGAGTGCAAAAATGGAGGCTCTAGACCCTTCAAGAGCTGAGATATCGAAACTCAATATTTTGTCCAGAAAAAAAAACAACAACAGTGTTACCCCTTATGTTTTTATTTTTATTTTTTTGGTGACAAATTAAGTTTCCCCAATCTTCTCAAAACTCTGGATTCTGATAGAGGGCCATGAAACTTAGACCTGAGTGCAAAAATGGAGGCTCTAGACCCTTTCAGAGCCGAGATATCCAAACTCAAAATTTCGACCAGAAAAAAAACGACAGTGTTACCCCTTACGTTTTTTTTTTTTGGGCGAAAAATTAAGTATCCCCAATCTTCTCAAAACTCTGGATTATGATCGAGGGCTATGTGACTTAGACCTGAGTGCAAAAACTGAAGCTCTAGACCCTTCCAGAGCTGAGATATCAAAACTCAAAATTTCGACCAGAAAAAAAAAAAAAAACGACAATGTTTCCCCCTAAGGTTTTTTTTTGGGAGAAAAATGAATTATCCCCAATCTTCTCAAAACTCTGGATTCTGAGAGAGGGCCATGAGACTTAGACCTGAGTGCAAAAATGGAGGCTCTAGACCCTTCCGGAGCTGATATATCGAAACTCAAAATTTCGACCAGAAAAAAAAAAAAAAAACCGAGTGTTACCCTTTACCTGTTTTTTGGGGGCGAAAAATTAAGTATCCCCAAACTTCTCAAAACTCTGGATTCTAATAGAGCGCCATGAGACTTAGACCTGAGTGCAAAAATGGAGGCTCTAGACCCTTCCAGAGCTGAGATATCGAAACTCAAAATTTTATCCAGAAAAAAAAACGACAGTGTTACCCCTTATGTTTTATTTTTATTTTTTTTGGCAAAAAATTAAGTTTCCCCAATCTTCTCAAAACTCTGGATTCTGATAGAGGGCCATGACACTTAGACTTGAGTGCAAAAATGGAGGCTCTAGACCCTTCCAGAGCTGAGATATCGAAACTCAAAATTTTATCCAGAAAAAAAAACCGACAGTGTTACCCCTTATGTTTTTTTATTTTTTGGCAAAAAAATTAAGTTTTCCCAATCTTCTCAAAACTCTGGATTCTGGTAGAGGGCCATGACACTTAGACCTGAGTGCAAAAATGGAGGCTCTAGACCCTTCCAGAGCTGAGATATCGAAACTCAATATTTTGTCCAGAAAAAAAAACAAAAACGACAGTGTTACCCCTTATGTTTTTTTTATTTTTGGCGAAAAGTTAAGTTTCCCCAATCTTCTCAAAATTCTGGATTCTGATAGAGGGCCATGACACTTTGACCTGAGTGCAAAAATGGAGGCTCTAGACTCTTCCAGAGCTGAGATATCGAAACTCAAAATTTTGTCCAGAAAAAAAAAACGACAGTGTTACCCCTTATGTTTTTTTTTATTTTTTTGGCGAAAAATGAAGTTTCCCCAATCTTCTCAAAACTCTTGATTCTGATAGAGGGCAGTGACACTTTGGCTGAATCCCAATTCACCCCTTGGCCCTACCCCTTAGCCCTACCCCTTGTTTTCAAGTGTAGCCTTGGCCCTTAAAATGGAGTGACAAGGGCCAAGGGGTTGGAATATTTACCTACGAAATGGAACGACCCTTCATGAACCCAATACGTCATCAATCGCCGGCGATGTACAGGAATTCTCCATGACAACAACTGACAATCATCAGCGCAGCTGCTCTTAACTTTGAATAAACATGATGATTATAACATCCCTTCCTTGAAATGTATGTCTTTTCTGATCGGAAAGGTAATTTATTATACCAATTCTTAATTTAAAGGACTATAGTGTTATTATAAGAGTAAATAAAGTGCGTGGTGGAATCATCTGGCGCTAAATTTAAATGTTTAACCGTTTGCGATCCATCTCACCGGTGATTTCCGATGCATTCCGTGAACTTTTCTCTTAGCCCTCCGTTTGGAGTGTGCCTCTGAAAAATCTCCGTTTCGAGGGCTATGTAGCCCTACCCCTTCGCCCTACCCCTCGATCTCAAGAAGAATCGGGACACCCCTACCCCTAGACGTGAACGCGCAGAACGAAGGAGTAGGGCCAAGGGGTGATTTGGGATTGAGCCTTAGACCTGAGTGCAAAAATTGAGGCTCTAGACCCTTCCTGAGATGAGATATCGAAACTCAAAATTTTGACTAGAATAAAAAACGACAGTGTTACCCCTTACGTTTTTTTTTTTTTTTTTTTTGGCAAAAAATTAAGTTTCCCCAATCTTCTCAAAACTCTGGATTCTGATAGAGGGCCATGAGACATGGACGTGGGTGCAAAAATTGAGGCTGTAGACCCTTCCAGAGCTGAGATATTGAAACTCAAAATTTTGACCAGAAAAAAAAATGAAAGTGTTACCCCTTACATTTTTTTTCGGGGGGTGAAAAATTAAGTTTCTCCAATCTTCTCAAAAACTCTGGATTCTGATACAGGGCCACGAGACATGGACCTGGGTGCAAAAAATTAGGCTGTAGACCCTTCCAGAGCTGAGATATTGAAAGTCAAAATGTTGACCAGAAAAAAAATGACAGTGTTACCCCTTACATTTTTTTTCGGGGGGTGAAAAATTAAGTTTCTCCAATCTTCTCAAAACTCTGGATTCTGATACAGGGCAACGAGACACGGACCTGGGTGCAAAAAATTAGGCTGTAGACCCTTCCAAAGCTGAGATATTGAAACTCAAAATTTTGACCAGAAAAAAAAAAGTCAGTGTTACCCCTTACATTTTTTTTCGGGGGGTGAAAAATTAAGTTTCTCCAATCTTCTCAAAACTCTGGATTCTGATAGAGGGCCACGAGACACGGACCTGGGTGCAAAAATTGAGGCTGTAGACCCTTCCAAAGCTGAGATATTGAAACTCAAAATTTTGACCAGAAAAAAAAATGACAGTGTTACCCCTTACATTTTTTTGGGGGGGGGGTGAAAAATTAAGTTTCTCCAATCTTCTTAAAACTCTGGATTCTGATAGAGGGCCACGAGACATGGACCTGGGTGCAAAAATTAAGGCTGTAGACCCTTCGAGAGCGGAGATATTGAAATTCAAAATTTTGACCAGAAAAAAAATGACTGTTACCACTTATGTTTTTTTTTTTCGGGGGGTGAAAAAATTAAGTTTCTCCAATCTTCTCAAAACTCTGGATTCTGATAGAGGGCCACGAGACATGGACCTGGGTGCAAAAATTAAGGCTGTAGACCCTTCCAGAGCTGAGATATTGAAATTCAAAATTTTGACCAGAAAAAAAAAATGACAGTGTTACCCCTTATGTTTTTTTTCGGGGGGTGAAAAATTAAGTTTCTCCAATCTTCTCAAAACTCTGGATTCTGATAGAGGGCCACGAGACATGGACCTGGGTGTAAAAATTAAGGCTGTAGACCCTTCCAGAGCTGAGATATTGAATTTCAAAAATTTGACCAGAAAAAAAATGACAGTGTTACCCCTTATGTTTTTTTTCGGGGGGTGAAAAATTAAGTTTCTCCAATCTTCTCAAAACTCTGGATTCTGATAGAGGGCCACGAGACATGGACCTGGGTGCAAAAATTAAGGCTGTAGACCCTTCGAGAGCGGAGATATTGAAATTCAAAATTTTGACCAGAAAAAAAATGACTGTTACCACTTATGTTTTTTTTTTTTTCGGGGGGTGAAAAATTAACCCTTTATAGGGCACTCATTGAAATACTTGGAAATTCTAAATTTCAACCTTAGAGTGTTATTGGAGGATATTATAAGACTACTAAACATTTTTGAGTTTTTTAAATTATTTATTTTTTTAGGTTGGAAATCAAGGGCAATGAAGTGACCATATATGGTTCCTCGCCAGTCTAGGGTAATTTTTCCCTTAAAAAGTGTATATGTAAAAATATAATAAAAACACATAAACTTGTTACAAACATAAAAATATTTATTTAGGAACATTTTAAATTATTATTAGGAACATTTAAAATTAAATTACACCTCTTGACAGAGAGGCCAATATCACTCTGGCCTGGAGTGTCTATATTTTGGGTGGGTGGGAAGGTGTCAGGGTCATGCCACATCATCATCTTCCTCCTTAGAGCCCCCATCATCACTGATGCTGGGGTGGGCTGGCACAACTGTCTCCCTCTTGCCGCAAAAGATTCGCGTATAGCTGCAAAGAACTGAGAGTACATTTTTGAGTCAATATCAAGCCCAGTTTGAGTTATTTGTTAGTAACAGTGAAGTGCAGATCTACTGAAATATAAATAATAAGAAACATAAGTGAGTAACATTAGACTGGTCTGTCATACTATATGTAAATATATAATAAGATGGGCAAAATATCATTATAAGTATTAAAAACTGTTATAAAGGTCATAGAACTTACCAAAACCACACATATTTCAATATCTAATATAGCTTGAAAATATCTATAAATGTGTTACGTTTCCCACTGGATCAATTTATAATGTTATTCAAACCTGTGATGACATCCAATGCACTAGTAAATACTATTGTCCTACATTATAATCATAGACTGTGGTTATAATGTATTATTTGAAGAAAAAATACCTTAGTATGGCGTTTCTACACGCATAGGGCGTATGTCTAAATATGGACATTCTATAATCTTACCTGAACAGGGCGTATGATCAAATATGGTCTTACCATTTTTCATACCACAAATGTTACTATTTTCAAGAAATCTATGCAAACAACATCTATGTCAACATGTTGCACAACTATTCAACTATAGAATGTGTGAGTTTCATCAACTTACCATTTTTTGTTTTGAAGTTATCATCCTGAATGTGGGAGTAGGTATTAGCGCATAACCTTATTTTCCAATATCTGGAACGACACTAAAGTTTTGAAATGCTCTGCGCAACTTCTGATTGGTCAGATGCCATGATGTGACTATCAGTGACGTAGCATGGTCTTCGCTGATTGGCTAGGAGAAATATATGCACTCATACAACAACGCAAACTGGCTGGGGAGAGTCAGTTTGAATGTGCAATTAAGTTACCAAATATGGTTCCTTGCCCCATAAAGGGTTAAGTTTCTCCAATCTTCTCAAAACTCTGGATTCTGATAGAGGGCCACGAGACATGGACCTGGGTGCAAAAATTAAGGCTGTAGACCCTTCCAGAGCTGAGATATTGAATTTCAAAGTTTTGACCAGAAAAAAAAATGACAGTGTTACCCCTTATGTTTTTTTTCGGGGGGTGAAAAATTAAGTTTCTCCAATCTTCTCAAAACTCTGGATTGTGATAGAGGGCCACGAGACATGGACCTGGGTGCAAAAATTAAGGCTGTAGACCCTTTCAGAGCTGAGATATTGAATTTCAAAATTTTGACCAGAAAAAAAAATGACAGTGTTACCCCTTATGTTTTTTTTCGGGGGGTGAAAAATTAAGTTTCTCCAATCTTCTCAAAACTCTGGATTCTGATAGAGGGCCACGAGACATGGACCTGGGTGCAAAAATTAAGGCTGTAGACCCTTCCAGAGCTGAGATATTGAATTTCAAAATTTTGACCAGAAAAAAAAATGACAGTGTTATCCCTTATGTTTTTTTTCGGGGGGTGAAAAATTAAGTTTCTCCAATCTTCTCAAAACTCTGGATTCTGATAGAGGGCCACGAGACATGGACCTGGGTGCAAAAATTAAGGCTGTAGACCCTTCCAGAGCTGAGATATTGAATTTCAAAATTTTGACCAGAAAAAAAAAATGACAGTGTTACCCCTTATGTTTTTTTTCGGGGGGTGAAAAATTAAGTTTCTCCAATCTTCTCAAAACTCTGGATTCTGATAGAGGGCCACGAGACATGGACCTGGGTGCAAAAATTAAGGCTGTAGACCCTTCCAGAGCTGAGATATTGGATTTCAAAATTTTGACCAGAAATAAAAATGACAGTGTTACCCCTTATGTTTTTTTTCGGGGGGTGAAAAATTAAGTTTCTCCAATCTTCTCAAAACTCTGGATTCTGATAGAGGGCCACGAGACATGGACCTGGGTGCAAAAATTAAGGCTGTAGACCCTTTCAGAGCTGAGATATTGAATTTCAAAATTTTGACCAGAAAAAAAAATGACAGTGTTACCCCTTATGTTTTTTTTTTCGGGGGGTGAAAAATTAAGTTTCTCCAATCTTCTCAAAACTCTGGATTCTGATAGAGGGCCACGAGACATGGACCTGGGTGCAAAAATTAAGGCTGTAGACCCTTCCAGAGCTGAGATATTGAATTTCAAAATTTTGACCAGAAAAAAAAAATGACAGTGTTACCCCTTATGTTTTTTTTCGGGGGGTGAAAAATTAAGTTTCTCCAATCTTCTCAAAACTCTGGATTCTGATAGAGGGCCACGAGACATGGACCTGGGTGCAAAAATTAAGGCTGTAGACCCTTCCAGAGCTGAGATATTGAATTAAAAAATTTTGACCAGAAAAAAAATGACAGTGTTACCCCTTATGTTTTTTTTCGGGGGGTGAAAAATTAAGTTTCTCCAATCTTCTCAAAACTCTGGATTCTGATAGAGGGCCACGAGACATGGACCTGGGTGCAAAAATTAAGGCTGTAGACCCTTTCAGAGCTGAGATATTGAATTTCAAAATTTTGACCAGAAAAAAAAATGACAGTGTTACCCCTTATGTTTTTTTTTCGGGGGGTGAAAAATTAAGTTTCTCCAATCTTCTCAAAACTCTGGATTCTGATAGAGGGCCACGAGACATGGACCTGGGTGCAAAAATTAAGGCTGTAGACCCTTCCAGAGCTGAGATATTGAATTTCAAAATTTTGACCAGAAAAAAAAAATGACAGTGTTACCCCTTATGTTTTTTTTCGGGGGCTGAAAAATTAAGTTTCTCCAATCTTCTCAAAACTCTGGATTCTGATAGAGGGCCACGAGACATGGACCTGGGTGCAAAAATTAAGGCTGTAGACCCTTCCAGAGCTGAGATATTGAATTTCAAAATTTTGACCAGAAAAAAAAAATGACAGTGTTACCCCTTATGTTTTTTTTCGGGGGGTGAAAAATTAAGTTTCTCCAATCTTCTCAAAACTCTGGATTCTGATAGAGGGCCACGAGACATGGACCTGGGTGCAAAAATTAAGGCTGTAGACCCTTTCAGAGCTGAGATATTGAATTTCAAAATTTTGACCAGAAAAAAAAATGACAGTGTTACCCCTTATGTTTTTTTTCGGGGGGTGAAAAATTAAGTTTCTCCAATCTTCTCAAAACTCTGGATTCTGATAGAGGGCCACGAGACATGGACCTGGGTGCAAAAATTAAGGCTGTAGACCCTTCCAGAGCTGAGATATTGAATTTCAAAATTTTGACCAGAAAAAAAAATGACAGTGTTACCCCTTATGTTTTTTTTCGGGGGGTGAAAAATTAAGTTTCTCCAATCTTCTCAAAACTCTGGATTCTGATAGAGGGCCACGAGACATGGACCTGGGTGCAAAAATTAAGGCTGTAGACCCTTCCAGAGCTGAGATATTGAATTTCAAAATTTTGACCAGAAAAAAAAAAAATGACAGTGTTACCCCTTATGTTTTTTTTTCGGGGGGTAAAAAATTAAGTTTCTCCAATCTTCTCAAAACTCTGGATTCTGATAGAGGGCCACGAGACATGGACCTGGGTGCAAAAATTAAGGCTGTAGACCCTTCCAGAGCTGAGATATTGAATTTCAAAATTTTGACCAGAAAAAAAAAATGACAGTGTTACCCCTTATGTTTTTTTTCGGGGGGTGAAAAATTAAGTTTCTCCAATCTTCTCAAAACTCTGGATTCTGATAGAGGGCCACGAGACATGGACCTGGGTGCAAAAATTAAGGCTGTAGACCCTTTCAGAGCTGAGATATTGAATTTCAAAATTTTGACCAGAAAAAAAAATGACAGTGTTACCCCTTATGTTTTTTTTCGGGGGGTGAAAAATTAAGTTTCTCCAATCTTCTCAAAACTCTGGATTCTGATAGAGGGCCACGAGACATGGACCTGGGTGCAAAAATTAAGGCTGTAGACCCTTCCAGAGCTGAGATATTGAATTTCAAAATTTTGACCAGAAAAAAAAAAATGACAGTGTTACCCCTTATGTTTTTTTTTTCGGGGGGTGAAAAATTAAGTTTCTCCAATCTTCTCAAAACTCTGGATTCTGATAGAGGGCCATGAGACATGGGCCTGGATGCAAAAATTAAGGCTGTAGACCCTTCCAGAGCTGAGACATTGAATTTCAAAATTTTGACCAGAAAAAAAAAAGAGAGTGTTACCCCTTATGTTTTTTTTCGGGGGGTGAAAAATTAAGTTTCTCCAATCTTCTCAAAACTCTGGATTCTGATAGAGGGCCACGAGACATGGACCTGGGTGCAAAAATTAAGGCTGTAGACCCTTCCAGAGCTGAGATATTGAATTTCAAAATTTTGACCAGAAAAAAAAAATGACAGTGTTACCCCTTATGTTTTTTTTCGGGGGGTGAAAAATTAAGTTTCTCCAATCTTCTCAAAACTCTGGATTCTGATAGAGGGCCACGAGACATGGACCTGGGTGCAAAAATTAAGGCTGTAGACCCTTCCAGAGCTGAGATATTGAATTTCAAAATTTTGACCAAAAAAAAAAAATGACAGTGTTACCCCTTATGTTTTTTTTTCGGGGGGTGAAAAATTAAGTTTCTCCAATCTTCTCAAAACTCTGGATTCTGATAGAGGGCCACGAGACATTGACCTGGGTGCAAAAATTAAGGCTGTAGACCCTTCCAGAGCTGAGATATTGAATTTCAAAATTTTAACCAGAAAAAAAAATGACAGTGTTACCCCTTATGTTTTTTTCGGGGGGTGAAAAATTAAGTTTCTCCAATCTTCTCAAAACTCTGGATTCTGATAGAGGGCCACGAGACATGGACCTGGGTGTAAAAATTAAGGCTGTAGACCCTTCCAGAGCTGAGATATTGAATTTCAAAATTTTGACCAGAAAAAAAAATGACAGTGTTACCCCTTATGTTTTTTTTCGGGGGGTGAAAAATTAAGTTTCTCCAATCTTCTCAAAACTCTGGATTCTGATAGAGGGCCACGAGACATGGACCTGGGTGTAAAAAATAAGGCTGTAGACCCTTCCAGAGCTGAGATATTGAATTTCAAAATTTTGACCAGAAAAAAAATGACAGTGTTACCCCTTATGTTTTTTTTCGGGGGGTGAAAAATTAAGTTTCTCCAATCTTCTCAAAACTCTGGATTCTGATAGAGGGCCACGAGACATGGACCTGGGTGCAAAAATTAAGGCTGTAGACCCTTCCAGAGCTGAGATATTGAATTTCAAAATTTTGACCAGAAAAAAAAATGACAGTGTTACCCCTTATGTTTTTTTTCCGGGGGGTGAAAAATTAAGTTTCTCCAATCTTCTCAAAACTCTGGATTCTGATAGAGGGCCACGAGACATGGACCTGGGTGCAAAAATTAAGGCTGTAGACCCTTCCAGAGCTGAGATATTGAATTTCAAAAATTTTGACCAGAAAAAAAAATGACAGTGTTACCCCTTATGTTTTTTTTTTTTTCGGGGGGTGAAAAATTAAGTTTCTCCAATCTTCTCAAAACTCTGGATTCTGATAGAGGGCCACGAGACATGGACCTGGGTGCAAAAATTAAGGCTGTAGACCATTCCAGAGCTGAGATATTGAATTTCAAAATTTTGACCAGAAAAAAAAAATGACAGTGTTACCCCTTATGTTTTTTTTCGGGGGGTGAAAAATTAAGTTTCTCCAATCTTCTCAAAACTCTGGATTCTGATAGAGGGCCACGAGACATGGACCTGGGTGCAAAAATTAAGGCTGTAGACCCTTCCAGAGCTGAGATATTGAATTTCAAAATTTTGACCAGAAAAAAAAATGACAGTGTTACCCCTTATGTTTTTTTCGGGGGGTGAAAAATTAAGTTTCTCCAATCTTCTCAAAACTCTGGATTCTGATAGAGGGCCACGAGACATGGACCTGGGTGTAAAAATTAAGGCTGTAGACCCTTCCAGAGCTGAGATATTGAATTTCAAAATTTTGACCAGAAAAAAAAATGACAGTGTTACCCCTTATGTTTTTTTTCGGGGGGTGAAAAATTAAGTTTCTCCAATCTTCTCAAAACTCTGGATTCTGATAGAGGGCCACGAGACATGGACCTGGGTGTAAAAAATAAGGCTGTAGACCCTTCCAGAGCTGAGATATTGAATTTCAAAATTTTGACCAGAAAAAAAAATGACAGTGTTACCCCTTATGTTTTTTTTCCGGGGGGTGAAAAATTAAGTTTCTCCAATCTTCTCAAAACTCTGGATTCTGATAGAGGGCCACGAGACATGGACCTGGGTGCAAAAATTAAGGCTGTAGACCATTCCAGAGCTGAGATATTGAATTTCAAAATTTTGACCAGAAAAAAAAAATGACAGTGTTACCCCTTATGTTTTTTTTCGGGGGGTGAAAAATTAAGTTTCTCCAATCTTCTCAAAACTCTGGATTCTGATAGAGGGCCACGAGACATGGACCTGGGTGCAAAAATTAAGGCTGTAGACCCTTCCAGAGCTGAGATATTGAATTTCAAAATTTTGACCAGAAAAAAAAATGACAGTGTTACCCCTTATGTTTTTTTTCGGGGGGTGAAAAATAAAGTTTCTCCAATCTTCTCAAAACTCTGGATTCTGATAGAGGGCCACGAGACATGGACATGGGTGCAAAAATTAAGGCTGTAGACCCTTCCAGAGCTGAGATATTGAATTTCAAAATTTTGACCAGAAAAAAAATGACAGTGTTACCCCTTATGTTTTTTTTCGGGGGGTGAAAAATTAAGTTTCTCCAATCTTCTCAAAACTCTGGATTCTGATAGAGGGCCACGAGACATGGACCTGGGTGCAAAAATTAAGGCTGTAGACCCTTCCAGAGCTGAGATATTGAATTTCAAAATTTTGACCAGAAAAAAAAATGACAGTGTTACCCCTTATGTTTTTTTTCGGGGGGTGAAAAATTAAGTTTCTCCAATCTTCTCAAAACTCTGGATTCTGATAGAGGGCCACGAGACATGGACCTGGGTGCAAAAATTAAGGCTGTAGACCCTTCCAGAGCTGAGATATTGCATTTCAAAATTTTGACCAGAAAAAAAAATGACAGTGTTACCCCTTATGTTTTTTTTCGGGGGGTGAAAAATTAAGTTTCTCCAATCTTCTCAAAACTCTGGATTCTGATAGAGGGCCACGAGACATGGACCTGGGTGCAAAAATTAAGGCTGTAGACCCTTCCAGAGCTGAGATATTGAATTTCAAAATTTTGACCAGAAAAAAAAAAATGACAGTGTTACCCCTTATGTTTTTTTTTCGGGGGGTGAAAAATTAAGTTTCTCCAATCTTCTCAAAACTCTGGATTCTGATAGAGGGCCACGAGACATGGACCTGGGTGCAAAAATTAAGGCTGTAGACCCTTCCAGAGCTGAGATATTGAATTTCAAAATTTTGACCAGAAAAAAAAATGACAGTGTTACCCCTTATGTTTTTTTTCGGGGGGTGAAAAATTAAGTTTCTCCAATCTTCTCAAAACTCTGGATTCTGATAGAGGGCCACGAGACACGGACCTGGGTGCAAAAATTAAGGCTGTAGACCCTTTCAGAGCTGAGATATTGAATTTCAAAATTTTGACCAGAAAAAAAAAATGACAGTGTTACCCCTTATGTTTTTTTTCGGGGGGTGAAAAATTAAGTTTCTCCAATCTTCTCAAAACTCTGGATTCTGATAGAGGGCCACGAGACATGGACCTGGGTGCAAAAATTAAGGCTGTAGACCCTTCCAGAGCTGAGATATTGAATTTCAAAATTTTGACCAGAAAAAAAAAAATGACAGTGTTACCCCTTATGTTTTTTTTTCGGGGGGTGAAAAATTAAGTTTCTCCAATCTTCTCAAAACTCTGGATTCTGATAGAGGGCCACGAGACATGGGCCTGGATGCAAAAATTAAGGCTGTAGACCCTTCCAGAGCTGAGACATTGAATTTCAAAATTTTGACCAGAAAAAAAAAATGACAGTGTTACCCCTTATGTTTTTTTTCGGGGGGTGAAAAATTAAGTTTCTCCAATCTTCTCAAAACTCTGGATTCTGATAGAGGGCCACGAGACATGGACCTGGGTGTAAAAAATAAAGCTGTAGACCCTTCCAGAGCTGAGATATTGAATTTCAAAATTTTGACCAGAAAAAAAAAATGACAGTGTTACCCCTTATGTTTTTTTTCGGGGGGTGAAAAATTAAGTTTCTCCAATCTTCTCAAAACTCTGGATTCTGATAGAGGGCCACGAGACATGGACCTGGGTGCAAAAATTAAGGCTGTAGACCCTTCCAGAGCTGAGATATTGAATTTCAAAATTTTGACCAGAAAAAAAATGACAGTGTTACCCCTTATGTTTTTTTTCCGGGGGGTGAAAAATGAAGTTTCTCCAATCTTCTCAAAACTCTGGATTCTGATAGAGGGCCACGAGACATGGACCTGGGTGCAAAAATTAAGGCTGTAGACCCTTCCAGAGCTGAGATATTGAATTTCAAAATTTTGACCAGAAAAAAAAATGACAGTGTTACCCCTTATGTTTTTTTTTTCGGGGGGTGAAAAATTAAGTTTCTCCAATCTTCTCAAAACTCTGGATTCTGATAGAGGGCCACGAGACATGGACCTGGGTGCAAAAATTACACTCAAAAAAATGATTTTTCAGTTTTGTTCACTTTACCTGAACAATTCATGTTGAATTAATGCCATTTTGGCTATTTTTCATTTCAACATGATTGTATCATGTTAAACTGACTTAAAACGGTCACTCGTTGGTTTAACATGAAGTTTTCATTTTATAAGTACATGTTTCAATCACTTAGCTCAGTCAAACTGTTGACTGAACTAAAAAAAAATATATAATAACTTACATAATATTTATAATTTATTTGAAATATTTTTGTTTATTCATTTATAGCTTTAATATAATTATAGAAGTGCAATTCAATGGTTATTGGTGTTTTTAGGTTTGTTATTTGTCTTAAATTTCCGTTAAATCAGAATGATATAAAAATAATGTTTAGTAAAAGTCAATCGCACACATAAAATGTGTGTTTTTATAAAGTCAGCCGGACTGAATGTGGTAAAAACAGCCTGAAAACCATGTAAACAAACCACATTCTCAACCTAAAGGAAGCGGAAATTTGTTGTGACGCAATTTGAATATCCTGGCGGCAACATTCATAAACGACGTTAATGCTGCGCATGTCTTCGCCACGACATTAACTGGAATAGAATCTTAAAACAAACAGGTACGTGTTCATCTATTTCCATCACCGTTATTAGAAACAATATTATCAAACTGTTTTATGAAGTCGGTTGATATTAATGTGTTATTGTGACAGAATGCACGATTGCAAGACAAAATGAGATGGCCGCGCCATGGATTAAACAGCACACGAACAGGTAACTGTTAACTTAACTCATCTATCCATTTAGATCAGTGTTGTTAGAAAAAATATTAGCCAACAGTTTTATTATATTGGTTGAACGTTATGTATTTATTGTCTGATTGCACTATGTTAAGCCTAGATGACCGCGACATCAACTGAATTAAACGACAAACAAACAGGTAAGTTAACTTTTTCTTCCATTTGCATCAGTCTGATTAGAAACAATTTTAACAACTGTTTTATTATGTCGACTGATACGGATGAATTTATGACAGAATCCACGATTTTATGCCTGAAGAGATCGCCGCGCTATTAACAGACTTAAACATCAAACGTGAAGGTATGTGTCTAAATTTGCACATGTTTATTAGTTTAATCATCCATCATTGCACTCTCTTCATGGCATCGATCAAAGATATTATAACAATGTTGTGTGGTTGATGGTTCTGTGCGTTTTTAAAGCATTATTGACAATTTTTTTGGTTACTGAATATTGTTAATAATAATATCAATAATGAGTAATTACGCCTTTGGTTGCTTGAATGGCATTTATGGCTAAATATTTTTTTTTTAGTTAACCTGTATTCATATTTGTTATTTGTGCCTTTCAGAACCACACACATTTTAAAGTTGTATAAACTAGTAGAAATACTGACTGTAAACAGTACAGTGTTTTTTGTTGTTGTTGTTTTTTTAATGGTTTTATTTTACAACTCCCATAGAGAAAACCATGAATTTGACAATTTTTGATTCTATTAAGCTTATCTCTAGGTCTGGTGGGGGCATTTTTAGTTTTCACTAAATCCAATTGGTCTAGTAGCATCTTGTTCAAAAATGTTTTTGAACACATGTAGCTACACAATAATGAAGCTTTAAATAGGAAAATTATTGAAACTAATTGGTAATTTAAGCACGAGATGCCACTGGACTAATACGATTCAGTGATTTGTGCCAAGCTAAACTAAAAGTTCCTCTGCCTGACCCAGAGATGGTCAGAATATATTTAACAAAAAACCATTAAACTTGTCTGCTTTTCTCAAGAGTGTTTGTAAAATTGAGTCTATTTTCAAAAATGGGTAATGTATTGCAATATAATTAATACTGCAATAATATTGTACCATAACACATGGATTGTGATTATTATTATTATATGGCAACACTGATGATGCACACGCCTTGTTGACACTAATTTATTTGACAGAATGCCAGCTTAAATGCCTGAAAGAGATCACCGTGTTATCAGCTGAATTAAACGGCAAACCAACAGGTATGTGTCCCATCTATTTGCATTGGTGTTATTAAAAAACAATATTAGCCAACTGCTTTATTATGTAGGTTTATATGTTTGTCCATCCATTTGCATCATTGTGATTTCATGTCTGTTGATACTGCTGCTTTTAAGATTGAATGGCCATTAGGGCAGGGAGATGAAATGCATATTAGAGATAATATTGCAGTAATTGTAAGGAAAATGTAGAATTTTGGTATATCACAAATTTAGTATATTTTAGATTCAATCATGCTTAAAGGAGAAGTCCGGCGCGAAATGAACCTTTGGTCTAATAAAACATCGGTACCTAGTCAACTGTTCTCTGAGATTTGTTTTCATGATAATCGAATGTAAAGTGTTTTATCTCTAAAAACTGTTTAGCGTTTAACGCTAGTACTGGGGGCATTTACTAAGGAAAAGTAAACTAACAAGCCTCAACATAGCCCCACACTAAGCATTGATAACTTTGTAAGTGTGCAGACCGTTTAATAAGAAGATAAGTTATAAAGACAGTTCACTTCATGTATATAGACGGGAGCCATCTTGGAAAACAGTCACGACAAGTCGAACCACGAACGTTGTGCTGACTAATCTGAACTGTATGAAGTTCTGCAAACTTCTGAACTGTATGAACGGTGTTCATGGTTTGACTTATCGAGACTATTTTCTAAGATGGCTCCTGTCTGTATACACAAAGTGAACTGTCTTTATAACTTATGTTCTTAATAAACGGTCTGTACACTTACAAAGTTCTCAATGCTTCGTTTTGCATGTATGGACCCTCATTATGTTTCTGTGTTAGTGTGGGGCTATTTTGAGCCTTTTTAGTGGTATTAACTAGCGATTTCTTTTTACTTATTGAATGCCCCCATCTACTAGCATTATACACTAAACAGTTTTTAGAGATAAAACTCTTTACATTCGATTATCATGAAAACAAATCTCAGAACGGTTGACTAGGTACCAATGTTTTATTGGACCAAAGGTTAATTTTGTGCCGGAGTTCTCCTTAAACTAAAACATTGCTCCAAGCATGCAGTATTGCCCCTTTTCTCTTCGTGTTTTAGGTTTGTGCTGAATTTGCACGTGTAACAACTGTCACCTTCATTTCAAAATTCTTCTCAAAGCTGGAAGAACTCACTCCAAGTGTTCTGAGGATCTTTGCCAAGAGAGGTGGAGCTCAGGGACAAAGGATAAAGAAACTTCTTGTGCCACTTACACAGGTATGATAACTGTGAAAATATTTTTTCTACATAAATTAGCCTAATCATTTGTTTCTCACTTATGATTTGTGTGACTTGAAAATGTAGTAGTTGATTGGTACATGTTGCTAATTTTCTTTATTTTCCCTAGTGTGCCTGCATTAATGTTAAGAGGGAGTGGGACCTCAAGGCCCTGTTTGTGTACCTAAATGAGGATCCTGACAATCTCATCAATGACTACATGGTATTGACTGAATATTCTGACAATATTTTGTGTATAACAACACATTTTATATTACATTAGTATTAATGTACTTTGTTTCTGTTTATAGGATGCACATTTTTCCAATGACTGTTCATGAAGCTGCACTCAAAGAAATGGTGATGGGCGTTTTTGTCATCAGATGTGAAGTTGATGAGGAATCTACGGATGTTGGAGTAGTTCTTGAAGGAGTTACAGCACTAGAAGGGCTTGGTAATGTAACTAATGGTGTAGCATTGCTGATTGGGCTTATTTATACCCTAAATCTTATCCGAAGGGTGTATGGTTATCCGAAGGAGTCCTCCTTCGGAAAAAGTAGGAAAAAGTATTCCTGGAGCTTGATGGACACAAACTCTCCGCTAAAGTTCAAGCCCTTAAGACCAAGCTTTTTACACCTCATTAAAGGACTGATGAACACCTTGATCTTTAACTTGAAGTGTTTTTTTTTGTCAAATAGTCAAAACATGTTCATCTATCATGTTCACACATTTTTAATGCCTGAATTGATTACACTTTTTGTACATCAAGGCACTTAATGTGTGATAAGTGTTTGAAATGTTTTAGAAAAACAATTTAAATAAAAAATAATTTATTACATATTTGCTGCCTCTGTAGTCATCATTGAATTATGGGGAAAACTGATTGTAACTTGATTAAATGGGATTCATTGGAATTGATGTAAACATATCGGCTTAAGATAACATGATTAATTGAAGTTCAATAAAAAACATTATTTCAAGGTAAAAATAAGTATTTAAGTCATGTTTAATGAATGTGATCTGTTCATGTTAAATGAACACAAATATTTCAAGCTGGTTGAACATCATCAATTGTTGTTAAGATAACATGGTGTAATCACGTGGAACCACTGTCCATGATTAAATCATGTTCAACCAATGTTTTATTTTTTTGAGTGTAAGGCTGTAGACCATTCCAGAGCTGAGATATTGAATTTCAAAATTTTGACCAGAAAAAAAAAATGACAGTGTTACCCCTTATGTTTTTTTTCGGGGGGTGAAAAATTAAGTTTCTCCAATCTTCTCAAAACTCTGGATTCTGATAGAGGGCCACGAGACATGGACCTGGGTGCAAAAATTAAGGCTGTAGACCCTTCCAGAGCTGAGATATTGAATTTCAAAATTTTGACCAGAAAAAAAAATGACAGTGTTACCCCTTATGTTTTTTTTTTCGGGGGGTGAAAAATTAAGTTTCTCCAATCTTCTCAAAACTCTGGATTCTGATAGAGGGCCACGAGACATGGACATGGGTGCAAAAATTAAGGCTGTAGACCCTTCCAGAGCTGAGATATTGAATTTCAAAATTTTGACCAGAAAAAAAATGACAGTGTTACCCCTTATGTTTTTTTTCGGGGGGTGAAAAATTAAGTTTCTCCAATCTTCTCAAAACTCTGGATTCTGATAGAGGGCCACGAGACATGGACCTGGGTGCAAAAATTAAGGCTGTAGACCCTTCCAGAGCTGAGATATTGAATTTCAAAATTTTGACCAGAAAAAAAAAATGACAGTGTTACCCCTTATGTTTTTTTTCGGGGGGTGAAAAATTAAGTTTCTCCAATCTTCTCAAAACTCTGGATTCTGATAGAGGGCCACGAGACATGGACCTGGGTGCAAAAATTAAGGCTGTAGACCCTTCCAGAGCTGAGATATTGAATTTCAAAATTTTGACCAGAAAAAAAAAATGACAGTGTTACCCCTTATGTTTTTTTTCGGGGGGGGGGGGAAAAATTAAGTTTCTCCAATCTTCTCAAAACTCTGGATTCTGATAGAGGGCCACGAGACATGGACCTGGGTGCAAAAATTAAGGCTGTAGACCATTCCAGAGCTGAGATATTGAATTTCAAAATTTTGACCAGAAAAAAAATGACAGTGTTACCCCTTATGTTTTTTTTCAGGGGGTGAAAAATTAAGTTTCTCCAATCTTCTCAAAACTCTGGATTCTGATAGAGGGCCACGAGACATGGACCTGGGTGCAAAAATTAAGGCTGTAGACCCTTCCAGAGCTGAGATATTGAATTTCAAAATTTTGACCAGAAAAAAAAAATGACAGTGTTACCCCTTATGTTTTTTTTCGGGGGGTGAAAAATTAAGTTTCTCCAATCTTCTCAAAACTCTGGATTCTGAAAGAGGGCCACGAGACATGGACCTGGGTGTAAAAATTAAGGCTGTAGACACTTCCAGAGCTGAGATATTGAATTTCAAAAATTTGACCAGAAAAAAAATGACAGTGTTACCCCTTATGTTTTTTTTCGGGGGGTGAAAAATTAAGTTTCTCCAATCTTCTCAAAACTCTGGATTCTGATAGAGGGCCACGAGACATGGACCTGGGTGCAAAAATTAAGGCTGTAGACCCTTTCAGAGCTGAGATATTGAATTTCAAAATTTTGACCAGAAAAAAAAATGACAGTGTTACCCCTTATGTTTTTTTTCGGGGGGTGAAAAATTAAGTTTCTCCAATCTTCTCAAAACTCTGGATTCTGATAGAGGGCCACGAGACATGGACCTGGGTGCAAAAATTAAGGCTGTAGACCCTTCCAGAGCTGAGATATTGAATTTCAAAATTTTGACCAGAAAAAAAAATGACAGTGTTACCCCTTATGTTTTTTTTCGGGGGGTGAAAAATTAAGTTTCTCCAATCTTCTCAAAACTCTGGATTCTGATAGAGGGCCACGAGACATGGACCTGGGTGCAAAAATTAAGGCTGTAGACCCTTCCAGAGCTGAGATATCGAATTTCAAAATTTTGACCAGAAAAAAAAATGACAGTGTTACCCCTTATGTTTTTTTTCCGGGGGGTGAAAAATGAAGTTTCTCCAATCTTCTCAAAACTCTGGATTCTGATAGAGGGCCACGAGACATGGACCTGGGTGCAAAAATTAAGGCTGTAGACCCTTCCAGAGCTGAGATATTGAATTTCAAAATTTTGACCAGAAAAAAAAAATGACAGTGTTACCCCTTATGTTTTTTTTCGGGGGGTGAAAAATTAAGTTTCTCCAATCTTATCAAAACTCTGGATTCTGATAGAGGGCCACGAGACATGGACCTGGGTGCAAAAATTAAGGCTGTAGACCCTTCCAGAGCTGAGATATTGAATTTCAAAATTTTGACCAGAAAAAAAAATGACAGTGTTACCCCTATGTTTTTTTTCGGGAGGTGAAAAATTAAGTTTCTCCAATCTTCTCAAAACTCTGGATTCTGATAGAGGGCCACGAGACATGGACCTGGGTGCAAAAATTAAGGCTGTAGACCATTCCAGAGCTGAGATATTGAATTTCAAAATTTTGACCAGAAAAAAAAATGACAGTGTTACCCCTTATGTTTTTTTTCGGGGGGTGAAAAATTAAGTTTCTCCAATCTTCTCAAAACTCTGGATTCTGATAGAGGGCCACGAGACATGGACCTGGGTGCAAAAATTAAGGCTGTAGACCCTTCCAGAGCTGAGATATCGAATTTCAAAATTTTGACCAGAAAAAAAAATGACAGTGTTACCCCTTATGTTTTTTTTCCGGGGGGTGAAAAATGAAGTTTCTCCAATCTTCTCAAAACTCTGGATTCTGATAGAGGGCCACGAGACATGGACCTGGGTGCAAAAATTAAGGCTGTAGACCCTTCCAGAGCTGAGATATTGAATTTCAAAATTTTGACCAGAAAAAAAAAATGACAGTGTTACCCCTTATGTTTTTTTTCGGGGGGTGAAAAATTAAGTTTCTCCAATCTTATCAAAACTCTGGATTCTGATAGAGGGCCACGAGACATGGACCTGGGTGCAAAAATTAAGGCTGTAGACCCTTCCAGAGCTGAGATATTGAATTTCAAAATTTTGACCAGAAAAAAAAATGACAGTGTTACCCCTATGTTTTTTTTCGGGGGGTGAAAAATTAAGTTTCTCCAATCTTCTCAAAACTCTGGATTCTGATAGAGGGCCACGAGACATGGACCTGGGTGCAAAAATTAAGGCTGTAGACCATTCCAGAGCTGAGATATTGAATTTCAAAATTTTGACCAGAAAAAAAAATGACAGTGTTACCCCTTATGTTTTTTTTCGGGGGGTGAAAAATTAAGTTTCTCCAATCTTCTCAAAACTCTGGATTCTGATAGAGGGCCACGAGACATGGACCTGGGTGCAAAAATTAAGGCTGTAGACCCTTCCAGAGCTGAGATATTGAATTTCAAAATTTTGACCAGAAAATAAAATGACAGTGTTACCCCTTATGTTTTTTTTCGGGGGGTGAAAAATTAAGTTTCTCCAATCTTCTCAAAACTCTGGATTCTGATAGAGGGCCACGAGACATGGACATGGGTGCAAAAATTAAGGCTGTAGACCCTTCCAGAGCTGAGATATTGAATTTCAAAATTTTGACCAGAAAAAAAATGACAGTGTTACCCCTTATGTTTTTTTTCGGGGGGTGAAAAATTAAGTTTCTCCAATCTTCTCAAAACTCTGGATTCTGATAGAGGGCCAAGAGACATGGACCTGGGTGCAAAAATTAAGGCTGTAGACCCTTCCAGAGCTGAGATATTGAATTTCAAAATTTTGACCAGAAAAAAAAAATGACAGTGTTACCCCTTATGTTTTTTTTCGGGGGGTGAAAAATTAAGTTTCTCCAATCTTCTCAAAACTCTGGATTCTGATAGAGGGCCACGAGACATGGACCTGGGTGCAAAAATTAAGGCTGTAGACCCTTCCAGAGCTGAGATATTGAATTTCAAAATTTTGACCAGAAAAAAAAAATGACAGTGTTACCCCTTATGTTTTTTTTCGGGGGGTGAAAAATTAAGTTTCTCCAATCTTCTCAAAACTCTGGATTCTGAAAGAGGGCCACGAGACATGGACCTGGGTGTAATAATTAAGGCTGTAGACCCTTCCAGAGCTGAGATATTGAATTTCAAAAATTTGACCAGAAAAAAAAATGACAGTGTTACCCCTTATGTTTTTTTTCGGGGGGTGAAAAATTAAGTTTCTCCAATCTTCTCAAAACTCTGGATTCTGATAGAGGGCCACGAGACATGGACCTGGGTGCAAAAATTAAGGCTGTAGACCCTTTCAGAGCTGAGATATTGAATTTCAAAATTTTGACCAGAAAAAAAAAATGACAGTGTTACCCCTTATGTTTTTTTTCGGGGGGTGAAAAATTAAGTTTCTCCAATCTTCTCAAAACTCTGGATTCTGATAGAGGGCCACGAGACATGGACCTGGGTGCAAAAATTAAGGCTGTAGACCCTTCCAGAGCTGAGATATTGAATTTCAAAATTTTGACCAGAAAAAAAAATGACAGTGTTACCCCTTATGTTTTTTTTCGGGGGGTGAAAAATTAAGTTTCTCCAATCTTCTCAAAACTCTGGATTCTGATAGAGGGCCACGAGACATGGACCTGGGTGCAAAAATTAAGGCTGTAGACCCTTCCAGAGCTGAGATATCGAATTTCAAAATTTTGACCAGAAAATAAAATGACAGTGTTACCCCTTATGTTTTTTTTCGGGGGGTGAAAAATTAAGTTTCTCCAATCTTCTCAAAACTCTGGATTCTGATAGAGGGCCACGAGACATGGACATGGGTGCAAAAATTAAGGCTGTAGACCCTTTCAGAGCTGAGATATTGAATTTCAAAATTTTGACCAGAAAAAAAAATGACAGTGTTACCCCTTATGTTTTTTTTCGGGGGGTGAAAAATTAAGTTTCTCCAATCTTCTCAAAACTCTGGATTCTGATAGAGGGCCACGAGACATGGACCTGGGTGCAAAAATAAGGCTGTAGACCCTTCCAGAGCTGAGATATTGAATTTCAAAATTTTGACCAGAAAAAAAAAATGACAGTGTTACCCCTTATGTTTTTTTTCGGGGGGTGAAAAATTAAGTTTCTCCAATCTTCTCAAAACTCTGGATTCTGATAGAGGGCCACGAGACATGGACCTGGGTGAAAAAAATAAGGCTGTAGACCCTTCCAGAGCTGAGATATTGAATTTCAAAATTTTGACCAGAAAAAATAATGACAGTGTTACCCCTTATGTTTTTTTTCGGGGGGTGAAAAATTAAGTTTCTCCAATCTTCTCAAAACTCTGGATTCTGATAGAGGGCCACGAGACATGGACATGGGTGCAAAAATTAAGGCTGTAGACCCTTCCAGAGCTGAGATATTGAATTTCAAAATTTTGACCAGAAAAAAAATGACAGTGTTACCCCTTATGTTTTTTTTCGGGGGGTGAAAAATTAAGTTTCTCCAATCTTCTCAAAACTCTGGATTCTGATAGAGGGCCACGAGACATGGACCTGGGTGCAAAAATTAAGGCTGTAGACCTTTCCAGAGCTGAGATATTGAATTTCAAAATTTTGACCAGAAAAAAAAATGACAGTGTTACCCCTTATGTTTTTTTTCGGGGGGTGAAAAATTAAGTTTCTCCAATCTTCTCAAAACTCTGGATTCTGATAGAGGGCCACGAGACATGGACCTGGGTGCAACAATTAAGGCTGTAGACCCTTCCAGAGCTGAGATATTGAATTTCAAAATTTTGACCAGAAAAAAAAATGACAGTGTTACCCCTTATGTTTTTTTTCGGGGGGTGAAAAATTAAGTTTCTCCAATCTTCTCAAAACTCTGGATTCTGATAGAGGGCCACGAGACATGGACCTGGGTGCAAAAATTAAGGCTGTAGACCATTCCAGAGCTGAGATATTGAATTTCAAAATTTTGACCAGAAAAAAAAAATGACAGTGTTACCCCTTATGTTTTTTTTCGGGGGGTGAAAAATTAAGTTTCTCCAATCTTCTCAAAACTCTGGATTCTGATAGAGGGCCACGAGACATGGACCTGGGTGCAAAAATTAAGGCTGTAGACCCTTCCAGAGCTGAGATATTGAATTTCAAAATTTTGACCAGAAAATAAAATGACAGTGTTACCCCTTATGTTTTTTTTCGGGGGGTGAAAAATTAAGTTTCTCCAATCTTCTCAAAACTCTGGATTCTGATAGAGGGCCACGAGACATGGACATGGGTGCAAAAATTAAGGCTGTAGACCCTTCCAGAGCTGAGATGTTGAATTTCAAAATTTTGACCAGAAAAAAAATGACAGTGTTACCCCTTATGTTTTTTTTCGGGGGGTGAAAAATTAAGTTTCTCCAATCTTCTCAAAACTCTGGATTCTGATAGAGGGCCAAGAGACATGGACCTGGGTGCAAAAATTAAGGCTGTAGACCCTTCCAGAGCTGAGATATTGAATTTCAAAATTTTGACCAGAAAAAAAAAATGACAGTGTTACCCCTTATGTTTTTTTTCGGGGGGTGAAAAATTAAGTTTCTCCAATCTTCTCAAAACTCTGGATTCTGATAGAGGGCCACGAGACATGGACCTGGGTGCAAAAATTAAGGCTGTAGACCCTTCCAGAGCTGAGATATTGAATTTCAAAATTTTGACCAGAAAAAAAAAATGACAGTGTTACCCCTTATGTTTTTTTTCGGGGGGTGAAAAATTAAGTTTCTCCAATCTTCTCAAAACTCTGGATTCTGAAAGAGGGCCACGAGACATGGACCTGGGTGTAAAAATTAAGGCTGTAGACCCTTCCAGAGCTGAGATATTGAATTTCAAAATTTTGACCAGAAAAAAAATGACAGTGTTACCCCTTATGTTTTTTTTCGGGGGGTGAAAAATTAAGTTTCTCCAATCTTCTCAAAACTCTGGATTCTGATAGAGGGCCAAGAGACATGGACCTGGGTGCAAAAATTAAGGCTGTAGACCCTTCCAGAGCTGAGATATTCAATTTCAAAATTTTGACCAGAAAAAAAAAATGACAGTGTTACCCCTTATGTTTTTTTTCGGGGGGTGAAAAATTAAGTTTCTCCAATCTTCTCAAAACTCTGGATTCTGATAGAGGGCCACGAGACATGGACCTGGGTGCAAAAATTAAGGCTGTAGACCCTTCCAGAGCTGAGATATTGAATTTCAAAATTTTGACCAGAAAAAAAAAATGACAGTGTTACCCCTTATGTTTTTTTTCGGGGGGTGAAAAATTAAGTTTCTCCAATCTTCTCAAAACTCTGGATTCTGATAGAGGGCCACGAGACATGGACCTGGGTGCAAAAATTAAGGCTGTAGACCCTTCCAGAGCTGAGATATTGAATTTCAAAATTTTGACCAGAAAAAAAAATGACAGTGTTACCCCTTATGTTTTTTTTCGGGGGGTGAAAAATTAAGTTTCTCCAATCTTCTCAAAACTCTGGATTCTGATAGAGGGCCACGAGACATGGACCTGGGTGCAAAAATTAAGGCTGTAGACCCTTCCAGAGCTGAGATATCGAATTTCAAAATTTTGACCAGAAAATAAAATGACAGTGTTACCCCTTATGTTTTTTTTCGGGGGGTGAAAAATTAAGTTTCTCCAATCTTCTCAAAACTCTGGATTCTGATAGAGGGCCACGAGACATGGACATGGGTGCAAAAATTAAGGCTGTAGACCCTTTCAGAGCTGAGATATTGAATTTCAAAATTTTGACCAGAAAAAAAAATGACAGTGTTACCCCTTATGTTTTTTTTCGGGGGGTGAAAAATTAAGTTTCTCCAATCTTCTCAAAACTCTGGATTCTGATAGAGGGCCACGAGACATGGACCTGGGTGCAAAAATAAGGCTGTAGACCCTTCCAGAGCTGAGATATTGAATTTCAAAATTTTGACCAGAAAAAAAAAAATGACAGTGTTACCCCTTATGTTTTTTTTCGGGGGGTGAAAAATTAAGTTTCTCCAATCTTCTCAAAACTCTGGATTCTGATAGAGGGCCACGAGACATGGACCTGGGTGAAAAAAATAAGGCTGTAGACCCTTCCAGAGCTGAGATATTGAATTTCAAAATTTTGACCAGAAAAAATAATGACAGTGTTACCCCTTATGTTTTTTTTCGGGGGGTGAAAAATTAAGTTTCTCCAATCTTCTCAAAACTCTGGATTCTGATAGAGGGCCACGAGACATGGACATGGGTGCAAAAATTAAGGCTGTAGACCCTTCCAGAGCTGAGATATTGAATTTCAAAATTTTGACCAGAAAAAAATGACAGTGTTACCCCTTATGTTTTTTTTCGGGGGGTGAAAAATTAAGTTTCTCCAATCTTCTCAAAACTCTGGATTCTGATAGAGGGCCACGAGACATGGACCTGGGTGCAAAAATTAAGGCTGTAGACCTTTCCAGAGCTGAGATATTGAATTTCAAAATTTTGACCAGAAAAAAAAAATGACAGTGTTACCCCTTATGTTTTTTTTCGGGGGGTGAAAAATTAAGTTTCTCCAATCTTCTCAAAACTCTGGATTCTGATAGAGGGCCACGAGACATGGACCTGGGTGCAACAATTAAGGCTGTAGACCCTTCCAGAGCTGAGATATTGAATTTCAAAATTTTGACCAGAAAAAAAATGACAGTGTTACCCCTTATGTTTTTTTTCGGGGGGTGAAAAATTAAGTTTCTCCAATCTTCTCAAAACTCTGGATTCTGATAGAGGGCCACGAGACATGGACCTGGGTGCAAAAATTAAGGCTGTAGACCATTCCAGAGCTGAGATATTGAATTTCAAAATTTTGACCAGAAAAAAAAATGACAGTGTTACCCCTTATGTTTTTTTTCGGGGGGTGAAAAATTAAGTTTCTCCAATCTTCTCAAAACTCTGGATTCTGATAGAGGGCCACGAGACATGGACCTGGGTGCAAAAATTAAGGCTGTAGACCCTTCCAGAGCTGAGATATTGAATTTCAAAATTTTGACCAGAAAATAAAATGACAGTGTTACCCCTTATGTTTTTTTTCGGGGGGTGAAAAATTAAGTTTCTCCAATCTTCTCAAAACTCTGGATTCTGATAGAGGGCCACGAGACATGGACATGGGTGCAAAAATTAAGGCTGTAGACCCTTCCAGAGCTGAGATGTTGAATTTCAAAATTTTGACCAGAAAAAAAATGACAGTGTTACCCCTTATGTTTTTTTTCGGGGGGTGAAAAATTAAGTTTCTCCAATCTTCTCAAAACTCTGGATTCTGATAGAGGGCCAAGAGACATGGACCTGGGTGCAAAAATTAAGGCTGTAGACCCTTCCAGAGCTGAGATATTGAATTTCAAAATTTTGACCAGAAAAAAAAAATGACAGTGTTACCCCTTATGTTTTTTTTCGGGGGGTGAAAAATTAAGTTTCTCCAATCTTCTCAAAACTCTGGATTCTGATAGAGGGCCACGAGACATGGACCTGGGTGCAAAAATTAAGGCTGTAGACCCTTCCAGAGCTGAGATATTGAATTTCAAAATTTTGACCAGAAAAAAAAAATGACAGTGTTACCCCTTATGTTTTTTTTCGGGGGGTGAAAAATTAAGTTTCTCCAATCTTCTCAAAACTCTGGATTCTGAAAGAGGGCCACGAGACATGGACCTGGGTGTAAAAATTAAGGCTGTAGACCCTTCCAGAGCTGAGATATTGAATTTCAAAATTTTGACCAGAAAAAAAATGACAGTGTTACCCCTTATGTTTTTTTTCGGGGGGTGAAAAATTAAGTTTCTCCAATCTTCTCAAAACTCTGGATTCTGATAGAGGGCCAAGAGACATGGACCTGGGTGCAAAAATTAAGGCTGTAGACCCTTCCAGAGCTGAGATATTGAATTTCAAAATTTTGACCAGAAAAAAAAAAATGACAGTGTTACCCCTTATGTTTTTTTTCGGGGGGTGAAAAATTAAGTTTCTCCAATCTTCTCAAAACTCTGGATTCTGATAGAGGGCCACGAGACATGGACCTGGGTGCAAAAATTAAGGCTGTAGACCCTTCCAGAGCTGAGATATTGAATTTCAAAATTTTGACCAGAAAAAAAAAATGACAGTGTTACCCCTTATGTTTTTTTTCGGGGGGTGAAAAATTAAGTTTCTCCAATCTTCTCAAAACTCTGGATTCTGAAAGAGGGCCACGAGACATGGACCTGGGTGTAAAAATTAAGGCTGTAGACCCTTCCAGAGCTGAGATATTGAATTTCAAAAATTTGACCAGAAAAAAAAATGACAGTGTTACCCCTTATGTTTTTTTTCGGGGGGTGAAAAATTAAGTTTCTCCAATCTTCTCAAAACTCTGGATTCTGATAGAGGGCCACGAGACATGGACCTGGGTGCAAAAATTAAGGCTGTAGACCCTTTCAGAGCTGAGATATTGAATTTCAAAATTTTGACCAGAAAAAAAAATGACAGTGTTACCCCTTATGTTTTTTTTCGGGGGGTGAAAAATTAAGTTTCTCCAATCTTCTCAAAACTCTGGATTCTGATAGAGGGCCACGAGACATGGACCTGGGTGCAAAAATTAAGGCTGTAGACCCTTCCAGAGCTGAGATATTGAATTTCAAAATTTTGACCAGAAAAAAAAATGACAGTGTTACCCCTTATGTTTTTTTTCGGGGGGTGAAAAATTAAGTTTCTCCAATCTTCTCAAAACTCTGGATTCTGATAGAGGGCCACGAGACATGGACCTGGGTGCAAAAATTAAGGCTGTAGACCCTTCCAGAGCTGAGATATCGAATTTCAAAATTTTGACCAGAAAAAAAAAATGACAGTGTTACCGCTTATGTTTTTTTTCGGGGGGTGAAAAATTAAGTTTCTCCAATCTTCTCAAAACTCTGGATTCTGATAGAGGGCCACGAGACATGGACCTGGGTGCAAAAATTAAGGCTGTAGACCCTTTCAGAGCTGAGATATTGAATTTCAAAATTTTGACCAGAAAAAAAAATGACAGTGTTACCCCTTATGTTTTTTTTCGGGGGGTGAAAAATTAAGTTTCTCCAATCTTCTCAAAACTCTGGATTCTGATAGAGGGCCACGAGACATGGACCTGGGTGCAAAAATTAAGGCTGTAGACCCTCCCAGAGCTGAGATATTGAATTTCAAAATTTTGACCAGAAAAAAAAAATGACAGTGTTACCCCTTATGTTTTTTTTCGGGGGGTGAAAAATTAAGTTTCTCCAATCTTATCAAAACTCTGGATTCTGATAGAGGGCCACGAGACATGGACCTGGGTGCAAAAATTAAGGCTGTAGACCCTTCCAGAGCTGAGATATTGAATTTCAAAATTTTGACCAGAAAAAAAAAATGACAGTGTTACCCCTTATGTTTTTTTTCGGGGGGTGAAAAATTAAGTTTCTCCAATCTACTCAAAACTCTAGATTCTGATAGAGGGCCACGAGACATGGACCTGGGTGCAAAAATTAAGGCTGTAGACCCTTCCAGAGCTGAGATATTGAATTTCAAAATTTTGACCAGAAAAAAAAAATGACAGTGTTACCCCTTATGTTTTTTTTCGGGGGGTGAAAAATTAAGTTTCTCCAATCTTCTCAAAACTCTGGATTCTGAAAGAGGGCCACGAGACATGGACCTGGGTGTAAAAATTAAGGCTGTAGACCATTCCAGAGCTGAGATATTGAATTTCAAAATTTTGACCAGAAAAAAAAATGACAGTGTTACCCCTTATGTTTTTTTTCGGGGGGTGAAAAATTAAGTTTCTCCAATCTTCTCAAAACTCTGGATTCTGATAGAGGGCCACGAGACATGGACCTGGGTGCAAAAATTAAGGCTGTAGACCCTTCCAGAGCTGAGATATTGAATTTCAAAATTTTGACCAGAAAATAAAATGACAGTGTTACCCCTTATGTTTTTTTTCGGGGGGTGAAAAATTAAGTTTCTCCAATCTTCTCAAAACTCTGGATTCTGATAGAGGGCCACGAGACATGGACATGGGTGCAAAAATTAAGGCTGTAGACCCTTCCAGAGCTGAGATATTGAATTTCAAAATTTTGACCAGAAAAAAAATGACAGTGTTACCCCTTATGTTTTTTTTCGGGGGGTGAAAAATTAAGTTTCTCCAATCTTCTCAAAACTCTGGATTCTGATAGAGGGCCAAGAGACATGGACCTGGGTGCAAAAATTAAGGCTGTAGACCCTTCCAGAGCTGAGATATTGAATTTCAAAATTTTGACCAGAAAAAAAAATGACAGTGTTACCCCTTATGTTTTTTTTCGGGGGGTGAAAAATTAAGTTTCTCCAATCTTCTCAAAACTCTGGATTCTGATAGAGGGCCACGAGACATGGACCTGGGTGCAAAAATTAAGGCTGTAGACCCTTCCAGAGCTGAGATATTGAATTTCAAAATTTTGACCAGAAAAAAAAAATGACAGTGTTACCCCTTATGTTTTTTTTCGGGGGGTGAAAAATTAAGTTTCTCCAATCTTCTCAAAACTCTGGATTCTGAAAGAGGGCCACGAGACATGGACCTGGGTGTAAAAATTAAGGCTGTAGACCCTTCCAGAGCTGAGATATTGAATTTCAAAAATTTGACCAGAAAAAAAAATGACAGTGTTACCCCTTATGTTTTTTTTCGGGGGGTGAAAAATTAAGTTTCTCCAATCTTCTCAAAACTCTGATAGAGGGCCACGAGACATGGACCTGGGTGCAAAAATTAAGGCTGTAGACCCTTTCAGAGCTGAGATATTGAATTTCAAAATTTTGACCAGAAAAAAAAATGACAGTGTTACCCCTTATGTTTTTTTTCGGGGGGTGAAAAATTAAGTTTCTCCAATCTTCTCAAAACTCTGGATTCTGATAGAGGGCCACGAGACATGGACCTGGGTGCAAAAATTAAGGCTGTAGACCCTTCCAGAGCTGAGATATTGAATTTCAAAATTTTGACCAGAAAAAAAAATGACAGTGTTACCCCTTATGTTTTTTTTTCGGGGGGTGAAAAATTAAGTTTCTCCAATCTTCTCAAAACTCTGGATTCTGATAGAGGGCCACGAGACATGGACCTGGGTGCAAAAATTAAGGCTGTAGACCCTTCCAGAGCTGAGATATCGAATTTCAAAATTTTGACCAGAAAAAAAAATGACAGTGTTACCCCTTATGTTTTTTTTCGGGGGGTGAAAAATTAAGTTTCTCCAATCTTCTCAAAACTCTGGATTCTGATAGAGGGCCACGAGACATGGACCTGGGTGCAAAAATTAAGGCTGTAGACCCTTTCAGAGCTGAGATATTGAATTTCAAAATTTTGACCAGAAAAAAAATGACAGTGTTACCCCTTATGTTTTTTTTCGGGGGGTGAAAAATTAAGTTTCTCCAATCTTCTCAAAACTCTGGATTCTGATAGAGGGCCACGAGACATGGACCTGGGTGCAAAAATTAAGGCTGTAGACCCTTCCAGAGCTGAGATATTGAATTTCAAAATTTTGACCAGAAAAAAAAAATGACAGTGTTACCCCTTATGTTTTTTTTCAGGGGGTGAAAAATTAAGTTTCTCCAATCTTATCAAAACTCTGGATTCTGATAGAGGGCCACGAGACATGGACCTGGGTGCAAAAATTAAGGCTGTAGACCCTTCCAGAGCTGAGATATTGAATTTCAAAATTTTGACCAGAAAAAAAAATGACAGTGTTATCCCTTATGTTTTTTTTCGGGGGGTGAAAAATTAAGTTTCTCCAATCTTCTCAAAACTCTGGATTCTGATAGAGGGCCACGAGACATGGACCTGGGTGAAAAAATTAAGGCTGTAGACCCTTCCAGAGCTGAGATATTGAATTTCAAAATTTTGACCAGAAAAAATAATGACAGTGTTACCCCTTATGTTTTTTTTCGGGGGGTGAAAAATTAAGTTTCTCCAATCTTCTCAAAACTCTGGATTCTGATAGAGGGCCACGAGACATGGACATGGGTGCAAAAATTAAGGCTGTAGACCCTTCCAGAGCTGAGATATTGAATTTCAAAATTTTGACCAGAAAAAAAATGACAGTGTTACCCCTTATGTTTTTTTTCGGGGGGTGAAAAATTAAGTTTCTCCAATCTTCTCAAAACTCTGGATTCTGATAGAGGGCCACGAGACATGGACCTGTGTGCAAAAACTAAGGCTGTAGACCCTTCCAGAGCTGAGATATTGAATTTCAAAATTTTGACCAGAAAAAAAAAATGACAGTGTTACCCCTTATGTTTTTTTTCGGGGGGTGAAAAATTAAGTTTCTCCAATCTTCTCAAAACTCTGGATTCTGATAGAGGGCCACGAGACATGGACCTGGGTGCAACAATTAAGGCTGTAGACCCTTCCAGAGCTGAGATATTGAATTTCAAAATTTTGACCAGAAAAAAAAAATGACAGTGTTACCCCTTATGTTTTTTTTCGGGGGGTGAAAAATTAAGTTTCTCCAATCTTCTCAAAACTCTGGATTCTGATAGAGGGCCACGAGACATGGACCTGGGTGCAAAAATTAAGGCTGTAGACCCTTCCAGAGCTGAGATATTGAATTTCAAAATTTTGACCAGAAAAAAAAATGACAGTGTTACCCCTTATGTTTTTTTTCGGGGGGTGAAAAATTAAGTTTCTCCAATCTTCTCAAAACTCTGGATTCTGATAGAGGGCCACGAGACATGGACATGGGTGCAAAAATTAAGGCTGTAGACCCTTCCAGAGCTGAGATATTGAATTTCAAAATTTTGACCAGAAAAAAAATGACAGTGTTACCCCTTATGTTTTTTTTCGGGGGGTGAAAAATTAAGTTTCTCCAATCTTCTCAAAACTCTGGATTCTGATAGAGGGCCACGAGACATGGACCTGGGTGCAAAAATTAAGGCTGTAGACCCTTCCAGAGCTGAGATATTGAATTTCAAAATTTTGACCAGAAAAAAAAAAAATGACAGTGTTACCCCTTATGTTTTTTTTCGGGGGGTGAAAAATTAAGTTTCTCCAATCTTCTCAAAACTCTGGATTCTGATAGAGGGCCACGAGACATGGACCTGGGTGCAAAAATTAAGGCTGTAGACCCTTCCAGAGCTGAGATATTGAATTTCAAAATTTTGACCAGAAAAAAAAATGACAGTGTTACCCCTTATGTTTTTTTTCGGGGGGTGAAAAATTAAGTTTCTCCAATCTTCTCAAAACTCTGGATTCTTATAGAGGGCCACGAGACATGGACCTGGGTGCAAAAATTAAGGCTGTAGACCCTTCCAGAGCTGAGATATTGAATTTCAAAATTTTGACCAGAAAAAAAAATGACAGTGTTACCCCTTATGTTTTTTTTCAGGGGGTGAAAAATTAAGTTTCTCCAATCTTCTCAAAACTCTGGATTCTGATAGAGGGCCACGAGACATGGACCTGGGTGCAAAAATTAAGGCTGTAGACCCTTCCAGAGCTGAGATATTGAATTTCAAAATTTTGACCAGAAAAAAAAAATGACAGTGTTACCCCTTATGTTTTTTTTCGGGGGGTGAAAAATTAAGTTTCTCCAATCTTCTCAAAACTCTGGATTCTGAAAGAGGGCCACGAGACATGGACCTGGGTGTAAAAATTAAGGCTGTAGACCCTTCCAGAGCTGAGATATTGAATTTCAAAAATTTGACCAGAAAAAAAAATGACAGTGTTACCCCTTATGTTTTTTTTCGGGGGGTGAAAAATTAAGTTTCTCCAATCTTCTCAAAACTCTGGATTCTGATAGAGGGCCACGAGACATGGACCTGGGTGCAAAAATTAAGGCTGTAGACCCTTCCAGAGCTGAGATATTGAATTTCAAAATTTTGACCAGAAAAAAAAATGACAGTGTTACCCCTTATGTTTTTTTTCCGGGGGTGAAAAATTAAGTTTCTCCAATCTTCTCAAAACTCTGGATTCTGATAGAGGGCCACGAGACATGGACCTGGGTGCAAAAATTAAGGCTGTAGACCCTTCCAGAGCTGAGATATTGAATTTCAAAATTTTGACCAGAAAAAAAATGACAGTGTTACCCCTTATGTTTTTTTTCGGGGGGTGAAAAATTAAGTTTCTCCAATCTTCTCAAAACTCTGGATTCTGATAGAGGGCCACGAGACATGGACCTGGGTGCAAAAATTAAGGCTGTAGACCCTTTCAGAGCTGAGATATTGAATTTCAAAATTTTGACCAGAAAAAAAAAATGACAGTGTTACCCCTTATGTTTTTTTTCGGGGGGTGAAAAATTAAGTTTCTCCAATCTTCTCAAAACTCTGGATTCTGATAGAGGGCCACGAGACATGGACCTGGGTGCAAAAATTATGGCTGTAGACCCTTCCAGAGCTGAGATATTGAATTTCAAAATTTTGACCAGAAAAAAAAAATGACAGTGTTACCCCTTATGTTTTTTTTTCGGGGGGTGAAAAATTAAGTTTCTCCAATCTTCTCAAAACTCTGGATTCTGATAGAGGGCCACGAGACATGGACCTGGGTGCAAAAATTAAGGCTGTAGACCATTCCAGAGCTGAGATATTGAATTTCAAAATTTTGACCAGAAAAAAAAAATGACAGTGTTACCCCTTATGTTTTTTTTCCGGGGGGTGAAAAATTAAGTTTCTCCAATCTTCTCAAAACTCTGGATTCTGATAGAGGGCCACGAGACATGGACCTGGGTGCAAAAATTAAGGCTGTAGACCCTTCCAGAGCTGAGATATTGAATTTCAAAATTTTGACCAGAAAATAAAATGACAGTGTTACCCCTTATGTTTTTTTTCGGGGGGTGAAAAATTAAGTTTCTCCAATCTTCTCAAAACTCTGGATTCTGATAGAGGGCCACGAGACATGGACATGGGTGCAAAAATTAAGGCTGTAGACCCTTCCAGAGCTGAGATGTTGAATTTCAAAATTTTGACCAGAAAAAAAATGACAGTGTTACCCCTTATGTTTTTTTTCGGGGGGTGAAAAATTAAGTTTCTCCAATCTTCTCAAAACTCTGGATTCTGATAGAGGGCCACGAGACATGGACCTGGGTGCAAAAATAAGGCTGTAGACCCTTCCAGAGCTGAGATATTGAATTTCAAAATTTTGACCAGAAAAAAAAAAATGACAGTGTTACCCCTTATGTTTTTTTTTCGGGGGGTGAAAAATTAAGTTTCTCCAATCTTCTCAAAACTCTGGATTCTGATAGAGGGCCACGAGACATGGACCTGGGTGAAAAAAATAAGGCTGTAGACCCTTCCAGAGCTGAGATATTGAATTTCAAAATTTTGACCAGAAAAAATAATGACAGTGTTACCCCTTATGTTTTTTTTCGGGGGGTGAAAAATTAAGTTTCTCCAATCTTCTCAAAACTCTGGATTCTGATAGAGGGCCACGAGACATGGACATGGGTGCAAAAATTAAGGCTGTAGACCCTTCCAGAGCTGAGATATTGAATTTCAAAATTTTGACCAGAAAAAAAATGACAGTGTTACCCCTTATGTTTTTTTTCGGGGGGTGAAAAATTAAGTTTCTCCAATCTTCTCAAAACTCTGGATTCTGATAGAGGGCCACGAGACATGGACCTGGGTGCAAAAATTAAGGCTGTAGACCTTTCCAGAGCTGAGATATTGAATTTCAAAATTTTGACCAGAAAAAAAAATGACAGTGTTACCCCTTATGTTTTTTTTCGGGGGGTGAAAAATTAAGTTTCTCCAATCTTCTCAAAACTCTGGATTCTGATAGAGGGCCACGAGACATGGACCTGGGTGCAACAATTAAGGCTGTAGACCCTTCCAGAGCTGAGATATTGAATTTCAAAATTTTGACCAGAAAAAAAAATGACAGTGTTACCCCTTATGTTTTTTTTCGGGGGGTGAAAAATTAAGTTTCTCCAATCTTCTCAAAACTCTGGATTCTGATAGAGGGCCACGAGACATGGACCTGGGTGCAACAATTAAGGCTGTAGACCCTTCCAGAGCTGAGATATTGAATTTCAAAATTTTGACCAGAAAAAAAAAATGACAGTGTTACCCCTTATGTTTTTTTTCAGGGGGTGAAAAATTAAGTTTCTCCAATCTTATCAAAACTCTGGATTCTGATAGAGGGCCACGAGACATGGACCTGGGTGCAAAAATTAAGGCTGTAGACCCTTCCAGAGCTGAGATATTGAATTTCAAAATTTTGACCAGAAAAAAAAAATGACAGTGTTATCCCTTATGTTTTTTTTCGGGGGGTGAAAAATTAAGTTTCTCCAATCTTCTCAAAACTCTGGATTCTGATAGAGGGCCACGAGACATGGACCTGGGTGAAAAAATTAAGGCTGTAGACCCTTCCAGAGCTGAGATATTGAATTTCAAAATTTTGACCAGAAAAAATAATGACAGTGTTACCCCTTATGTTTTTTTTCGGGGGGTGAAAAATTAAGTTTCTCCAATCTTCTCAAAACTCTGGATTCTGATAGAGGGCCACGAGACATGGACATGGGTGCAAAAATTAAGGCTGTAGACCCTTCCAGAGCTGAGATATTGAATTTCAAAATTTTGACCAGAAAAAAAATGACAGTGTTACCCCTTATGTTTTTTTTCGGGGGGTGAAAAATTAAGTTTCTCCAATCTTCTCAAAACTCTGGATTCTGATAGAGGGCCACGAGACATGGACCTGTGTGCAAAAACTAAGGCTGTAGACCCTTCCAGAGCTGAGATATTGAATTTCAAAATTTTGACCAGAAAAAAAAATGACAGTGTTACCCCTTATGTTTTTTTTCGGGGGGTGAAAAATTAAGTTTCTCCAATCTTCTCAAAACTCTGGATTCTGATAGAGGGCCACGAGACATGGACCTGGGTGCAACAATTAAGGCTGTAGACCCTTCCAGAGCTGAGATATTGAATTTCAAAATTTTGACCAGAAAAAAAATGACAGTGTTACCCCTTATGTTTTTTTTCGGGGGGTGAAAAATTAAGTTTCTCCAATCTTCTCAAAACTCTGGATTCTGATAGAGGGCCACGAGACATGGACCTGGGTGCAAAAATTAAGGCTGTAGACCATTCCAGAGCTGAGATATTGAATTTCAAAATTTTGACCAGAAAAAAAAATGACAGTGTTACCCCTTATGTTTTTTTTCGGGGGGTGAAAAATTAAGTTTCTCCAATCTTCTCAAAACTCTGGATTCTGATAGAGGGCCACGAGACATGGACCTGGGTGCAAAAATTAAGGCTGTAGACCCTTCCAGAGCTGAGATATTGAATTTCAAAATTTTGACCAGAAAATAAAATGACAGTGTTACCCCTTATGTTTTTTTTCGGGGGGTGAAAAATTAAGTTTCTCCAATCTTCTCAAAACTCTGGATTCTGATAGAGGGCCACGAGACATGGACATGGGTGCAAAAATTAAGGCTGTAGACCCTTCCAGAGCTGAGATGTTGAATTTCAAAATTTTGACCAGAAAAAAAATGACAGTGTTACCCCTTATGTTTTTTTTCGGGGGGTGAAAAATTAAGTTTCTCCAATCTTCTCAAAACTCTGGATTCTGATAGAGGGCCAAGAGACATGGACCTGGGTGCAAAAATTAAGGCTGTAGACCCTTCCAGAGCTGAGATATTGAATTTCAAAATTTTGACCAGAAAAAAAAAATGACAGTGTTACCCCTTATGTTTTTTTTCGGGGGGTGAAAAATTAAGTTTCTCCAATCTTCTCAAAACTCTGGATTCTGATAGAGGGCCACGAGACATGGACCTGGGTGCAAAAATTAAGGCTGTAGACCCTTCCAGAGCTGAGATATTGAATTTCAAAATTTTGACCAGAAAAAAAAAATGACAGTGTTACCCCTTATGTTTTTTTTCGGGGGGTGAAAAATTAAGTTTCTCCAATCTTCTCAAAACTCTGGATTCTGAAAGAGGGCCACGAGACATGGACCTGGGTGTAAAAATTAAGGCTGTAGACCCTTCCAGAGCTGAGATATTGAATTTCAAAATTTTGACCAGAAAAAAAATGACAGTGTTACCCCTTATGTTTTTTTTCGGGGGGTGAAAAATTAAGTTTCTCCAATCTTCTCAAAACTCTGGATTCTGATAGAGGGCCAAGAGACATGGACCTGGGTGCAAAAATTAAGGCTGTAGACCCTTCCAGAGCTGAGATATTGAATTTCAAAATTTTGACCAGAAAAAAAAAAATGACAGTGTTACCCCTTATGTTTTTTTTCGGGGGGTGAAAAATTAAGTTTCTCCAATCTTCTCAAAACTCTGGATTCTGATAGAGGGCCACGAGACATGGACCTGGGTGCAAAAATTAAGGCTGTAGACCCTTCCAGAGCTGAGATATTGAATTTCAAAATTTTGACCAGAAAAAAAAAATGACAGTGTTACCCCTTATGTTTTTTTTCGGGGGGTGAAAAATTAAGTTTCTCCAATCTTCTCAAAACTCTGGATTCTGAAAGAGGGCCACGAGACATGGACCTGGGTGTAAAAATTAAGGCTGTAGACCCTTCCAGAGCTGAGATATTGAATTTCAAAAATTTGACCAGAAAAAAAAATGACAGTGTTACCCCTTATGTTTTTTTTCGGGGGGTGAAAAATTAAGTTTCTCCAATCTTCTCAAAACTCTGGATTCTGATAGAGGGCCACGAGACATGGACCTGGGTGCAAAAATTAAGGCTGTAGACCCTTTCAGAGCTGAGATATTGAATTTCAAAATTTTGACCAGAAAAAAAAAATGACAGTGTTACCCCTTATGTTTTTTTTCGGGGGGTGAAAAATTAAGTTTCTCCAATCTTCTCAAAACTCTGGATTCTGATAGAGGGCCACGAGACATGGACCTGGGTGCAAAAATTAAGGCTGTAGACCCTTCCAGAGCTGAGATATTGAATTTCAAAATTTTGACCAGAAAAAAAAATGACAGTGTTACCCCTTATGTTTTTTTTCGGGGGGTGAAAAATTAAGTTTCTCCAATCTTCTCAAAACTCTGGATTCTGATAGAGGGCCACGAGACATGGACCTGGGTGCAAAAATTAAGGCTGTAGACCCTTCCAGAGCTGAGATATCGAATTTCAAAATTTTGACCAGAAAAAAAAAATGACAGTGTTACCGCTTATGTTTTTTTTCGGGGGGTGAAAAATTAAGTTTCTCCAATCTTCTCAAAACTCTGGATTCTGATAGAGGGCCACGAGACATGGACCTGGGTGCAAAAATTAAGGCTGTAGACCCTTTCAGAGCTGAGATATTGAATTTCAAAATTTTGACCAGAAAAAAAAATGACAGTGTTACCCCTTATGTTTTTTTTCGGGGGGTGAAAAATTAAGTTTCTCCAATCTTCTCAAAACTCTGGATTCTGATAGAGGGCCACGAGACATGGACCTGGGTGCAAAAATTAAGGCTGTAGACCCTCCCAGAGCTGAGATATTGAATTTCAAAATTTTGACCAGAAAAAAAAAATGACAGTGTTACCCCTTATGTTTTTTTTCGGGGGGTGAAAAATTAAGTTTCTCCAATCTTATCAAAACTCTGGATTCTGATAGAGGGCCACGAGACATGGACCTGGGTGCAAAAATTAAGGCTGTAGACCCTTCCAGAGCTGAGATATTGAATTTCAAAATTTTGACCAGAAAAAAAAAATGACAGTGTTACCCCTTATGTTTTTTTTCGGGGGGTGAAAAATTAAGTTTCTCCAATCTACTCAAAACTCTAGATTCTGATAGAGGGCCACGAGACATGGACCTGGGTGCAAAAATTAAGGCTGTAGACCCTTCCAGAGCTGAGATATTGAATTTCAAAATTTTGACCAGAAAAAAAAAATGACAGTGTTACCCCTTATGTTTTTTTTCGGGGGGTGAAAAATTAAGTTTCTCCAATCTTCTCAAAACTCTGGATTCTGAAAGAGGGCCACGAGACATGGACCTGGGTGTAAAAATTAAGGCTGTAGACCATTCCAGAGCTGAGATATTGAATTTCAAAATTTTGACCAGAAAAAAAAATGACAGTGTTACCCCTTATGTTTTTTTTCGGGGGGTGAAAAATTAAGTTTCTCCAATCTTCTCAAAACTCTGGATTCTGATAGAGGGCCACGAGACATGGACCTGGGTGCAAAAATTAAGGCTGTAGACCCTTCCAGAGCTGAGATATTGAATTTCAAAATTTTGACCAGAAAATAAAATGACAGTGTTACCCCTTATGTTTTTTTTCGGGGGGTGAAAAATTAAGTTTCTCCAATCTTCTCAAAACTCTGGATTCTGATAGAGGGCCACGAGACATGGACATGGGTGCAAAAATTAAGGCTGTAGACCCTTCCAGAGCTGAGATATTGAATTTCAAAATTTTGACCAGAAAAAAAATGACAGTGTTACCCCTTATGTTTTTTTTCGGGGGGTGAAAAATTAAGTTTCTCCAATCTTCTCAAAACTCTGGATTCTGATAGAGGGCCAAGAGACATGGACCTGGGTGCAAAAATTAAGGCTGTAGACCCTTCCAGAGCTGAGATATTGAATTTCAAAATTTTGACCAGAAAAAAAAATGACAGTGTTACCCCTTATGTTTTTTTTCGGGGGGTGAAAAATTAAGTTTCTCCAATCTTCTCAAAACTCTGGATTCTGATAGAGGGCCACGAGACATGGACCTGGGTGCAAAAATTAAGGCTGTAGACCCTTCCAGAGCTGAGATATTGAATTTCAAAATTTTGACCAGAAAAAAAAAATGACAGTGTTACCCCTTATGTTTTTTTTCGGGGGGTGAAAAATTAAGTTTCTCCAATCTTCTCAAAACTCTGGATTCTGAAAGAGGGCCACGAGACATGGACCTGGGTGTAAAAATTAAGGCTGTAGACCCTTCCAGAGCTGAGATATTGAATTTCAAAAATTTGACCAGAAAAAAAAATGACAGTGTTACCCCTTATGTTTTTTTTCGGGGGGTGAAAAATTAAGTTTCTCCAATCTTCTCAAAACTCTGATAGAGGGCCACGAGACATGGACCTGGGTGCAAAAATTAAGGCTGTAGACCCTTTCAGAGCTGAGATATTGAATTTCAAAATTTTGACCAGAAAAAAAAATGACAGTGTTACCCCTTATGTTTTTTTTCGGGGGGTGAAAAATTAAGTTTCTCCAATCTTCTCAAAACTCTGGATTCTGATAGAGGGCCACGAGACATGGACCTGGGTGCAAAAATTAAGGCTGTAGACCCTTCCAGAGCTGAGATATTGAATTTCAAAATTTTGACCAGAAAAAAAAATGACAGTGTTACCCCTTATGTTTTTTTTTCGGGGGGTGAAAAATTAAGTTTCTCCAATCTTCTCAAAACTCTGGATTCTGATAGAGGGCCACGAGACATGGACCTGGGTGCAAAAATTAAGGCTGTAGACCCTTCCAGAGCTGAGATATCGAATTTCAAAATTTTGACCAGAAAAAAAAATGACAGTGTTACCCCTTATGTTTTTTTTCGGGGGGTGAAAAATTAAGTTTCTCCAATCTTCTCAAAACTCTGGATTCTGATAGAGGGCCACGAGACATGGACCTGGGTGCAAAAATTAAGGCTGTAGACCCTTTCAGAGCTGAGATATTGAATTTCAAAATTTTGACCAGAAAAAAAATGACAGTGTTACCCCTTATGTTTTTTTTCGGGGGGTGAAAAATTAAGTTTCTCCAATCTTCTCAAAACTCTGGATTCTGATAGAGGGCCACGAGACATGGACCTGGGTGCAAAAATTAAGGCTGTAGACCCTTCCAGAGCTGAGATATTGAATTTCAAAATTTTGACCAGAAAAAAAAAATGACAGTGTTACCCCTTATGTTTTTTTTCAGGGGGTGAAAAATTAAGTTTCTCCAATCTTATCAAAACTCTGGATTCTGATAGAGGGCCACGAGACATGGACCTGGGTGCAAAAATTAAGGCTGTAGACCCTTCCAGAGCTGAGATATTGAATTTCAAAATTTTGACCAGAAAAAAAAAATGACAGTGTTATCCCTTATGTTTTTTTTCGGGGGGTGAAAAATTAAGTTTCTCCAATCTTCTCAAAACTCTGGATTCTGATAGAGGGCCACGAGACATGGACCTGGGTGAAAAAATTAAGGCTGTAGACCCTTCCAGAGCTGAGATATTGAATTTCAAAATTTTGACCAGAAAAAATAATGACAGTGTTACCCCTTATGTTTTTTTTCGGGGGGTGAAAAATTAAGTTTCTCCAATCTTCTCAAAACTCTGGATTCTGATAGAGGGCCACGAGACATGGACATGGGTGCAAAAATTAAGGCTGTAGACCCTTCCAGAGCTGAGATATTGAATTTCAAAATTTTGACCAGAAAAAAAATGACAGTGTTACCCCTTATGTTTTTTTTCGGGGGGTGAAAAATTAAGTTTCTCCAATCTTCTCAAAACTCTGGATTCTGATAGAGGGCCACGAGACATGGACCTGTGTGCAAAAACTAAGGCTGTAGACCCTTCCAGAGCTGAGATATTGAATTTCAAAATTTTGACCAGAAAAAAAAAATGACAGTGTTACCCCTTATGTTTTTTTTCGGGGGGTGAAAAATTAAGTTTCTCCAATCTTCTCAAAACTCTGGATTCTGATAGAGGGCCACGAGACATGGACCTGGGTGCAACAATTAAGGCTGTAGACCCTTCCAGAGCTGAGATATTGAATTTCAAAATTTTGACCAGAAAAAAAAAATGACAGTGTTACCCCTTATGTTTTTTTTTCGGGGGGTGAAAAATTAAGTTTCTCCAATCTTCTCAAAACTCTGGATTCTGATAGAGGGCCACGAGACATGGACCTGGGTGCAAAAATTAAGGCTGTAGACCCTTCCAGAGCTGAGATATTGAATTTCAAAATTTTGACCAGAAAAAAAAATGACAGTGTTACCCCTTATGTTTTTTTTCGGGGGGTGAAAAATTAAGTTTCTCCAATCTTCTCAAAACTCTGGATTCTGATAGAGGGCCACGAGACATGGACATGGGTGCAAAAATTAAGGCTGTAGACCCTTCCAGAGCTGAGATATTGAATTTCAAAATTTTGACCAGAAAAAAAATGACAGTGTTACCCCTTATGTTTTTTTTCGGGGGGTGAAAAATTAAGTTTCTCCAATCTTCTCAAAACTCTGGATTCTGATAGAGGGCCACGAGACATGGACCTGGGTGCAAAAATTAAGGCTGTAGACCCTTCCAGAGCTGAGATATTGAATTTCAAAATTTTGACCAGAAAAAAAAAAATGACAGTGTTACCCCTTATGTTTTTTTTCGGGGGGTGAAAAATTAAGTTTCTCCAATCTTCTCAAAACTCTGGATTCTGATAGAGGGCCACGAGACATGGACCTGGGTGCAAAAATTAAGGCTGTAGACCCTTCCAGAGCTGAGATATTGAATTTCAAAATTTTGACCAGAAAAAAAAATGACAGTGTTACCCCTTATGTTTTTTTTCGGGGGGTGAAAAATTAAGTTTCTCCAATCTTCTCAAAACTCTGGATTCTTATAGAGGGCCACGAGACATGGACCTGGGTGCAAAAATTAAGGCTGTAGACCCTTCCAGAGCTGAGATATTGAATTTCAAAATTTTGACCAGAAAAAAAAATGACAGTGTTACCCCTTATGTTTTTTTTCAGGGGGTGAAAAATTAAGTTTCTCCAATCTTCTCAAAACTCTGGATTCTGATAGAGGGCCACGAGACATGGACCTGGGTGCAAAAATTAAGGCTGTAGACCCTTCCAGAGCTGAGATATTGAATTTCAAAATTTTGACCAGAAAAAAAAAATGACAGTGTTACCCCTTATGTTTTTTTTCGGGGGGTGAAAAATTAAGTTTCTCCAATCTTCTCAAAACTCTGGATTCTGAAAGAGGGCCACGAGACATGGACCTGGGTGTAAAAATTAAGGCTGTAGACCCTTCCAGAGCTGAGATATTGAATTTCAAAAATTTGACCAGAAAAAAAAATGACAGTGTTACCCCTTATGTTTTTTTTCGGGGGGTGAAAAATTAAGTTTCTCCAATCTTCTCAAAACTCTGGATTCTGATAGAGGGCCACGAGACATGGACCTGGGTGCAAAAATTAAGGCTGTAGACCCTTCCAGAGCTGAGATATTGAATTTCAAAATTTTGACCAGAAAAAAAAATGACAGTGTTACCCCTTATGTTTTTTTTCCGGGGGTGAAAAATTAAGTTTCTCCAATCTTCTCAAAACTCTGGATTCTGATAGAGGGCCACGAGACATGGACCTGGGTGCAAAAATTAAGGCTGTAGACCCTTCCAGAGCTGAGATATTGAATTTCAAAATTTTGACCAGAAAAAAAATGACAGTGTTACCCCTTATGTTTTTTTTCGGGGGGTGAAAAATTAAGTTTCTCCAATCTTCTCAAAACTCTGGATTCTGATAGAGGGCCACGAGACATGGACCTGGGTGCAAAAATTAAGGCTGTAGACCCTTTCAGAGCTGAGATATTGAATTTCAAAATTTTGACCAGAAAAAAAAAATGACAGTGTTACCCCTTATGTTTTTTTTCGGGGGGTGAAAAATTAAGTTTCTCCAATCTTCTCAAAACTCTGGATTCTGATAGAGGGCCACGAGACATGGACCTGGGTGCAAAAATTATGGCTGTAGACCCTTCCAGAGCTGAGATATTGAATTTCAAAATTTTGACCAGAAAAAAAAAATGACAGTGTTACCCCTTATGTTTTTTTTTCGGGGGGTGAAAAATTAAGTTTCTCCAATCTTCTCAAAACTCTGGATTCTGATAGAGGGCCACGAGACATGGACCTGGGTGCAAAAATTAAGGCTGTAGACCATTCCAGAGCTGAGATATTGAATTTCAAAATTTTGACCAGAAAAAAAAAATGACAGTGTTACCCCTTATGTTTTTTTTCCGGGGGGTGAAAAATTAAGTTTCTCCAATCTTCTCAAAACTCTGGATTCTGATAGAGGGCCACGAGACATGGACCTGGGTGCAAAAATTAAGGCTGTAGACCCTTCCAGAGCTGAGATATTGAATTTCAAAATTTTGACCAGAAAATAAAATGACAGTGTTACCCCTTATGTTTTTTTTCGGGGGGTGAAAAATTAAGTTTCTCCAATCTTCTCAAAACTCTGGATTCTGATAGAGGGCCACGAGACATGGACATGGGTGCAAAAATTAAGGCTGTAGACCCTTCCAGAGCTGAGATGTTGAATTTCAAAATTTTGACCAGAAAAAAAATGACAGTGTTACCCCTTATGTTTTTTTTCGGGGGGTGAAAAATTAAGTTTCTCCAATCTTCTCAAAACTCTGGATTCTGATAGAGGGCCACGAGACATGGACCTGGGTGCAAAAATAAGGCTGTAGACCCTTCCAGAGCTGAGATATTGAATTTCAAAATTTTGACCAGAAAAAAAAAAATGACAGTGTTACCCCTTATGTTTTTTTTTCGGGGGGTGAAAAATTAAGTTTCTCCAATCTTCTCAAAACTCTGGATTCTGATAGAGGGCCACGAGACATGGACCTGGGTGAAAAAAATAAGGCTGTAGACCCTTCCAGAGCTGAGATATTGAATTTCAAAATTTTGACCAGAAAAAATAATGACAGTGTTACCCCTTATGTTTTTTTTCGGGGGGTGAAAAATTAAGTTTCTCCAATCTTCTCAAAACTCTGGATTCTGATAGAGGGCCACGAGACATGGACATGGGTGCAAAAATTAAGGCTGTAGACCCTTCCAGAGCTGAGATATTGAATTTCAAAATTTTGACCAGAAAAAAAATGACAGTGTTACCCCTTATGTTTTTTTTCGGGGGGTGAAAAATTAAGTTTCTCCAATCTTCTCAAAACTCTGGATTCTGATAGAGGGCCACGAGACATGGACCTGGGTGCAAAAATTAAGGCTGTAGACCTTTCCAGAGCTGAGATATTGAATTTCAAAATTTTGACCAGAAAAAAAAATGACAGTGTTACCCCTTATGTTTTTTTTCGGGGGGTGAAAAATTAAGTTTCTCCAATCTTCTCAAAACTCTGGATTCTGATAGAGGGCCACGAGACATGGACCTGGGTGCAACAATTAAGGCTGTAGACCCTTCCAGAGCTGAGATATTGAATTTCAAAATTTTGACCAGAAAAAAAAATGACAGTGTTACCCCTTATGTTTTTTTTCGGGGGGTGAAAAATTAAGTTTCTCCAATCTTCTCAAAACTCTGGATTCTGATAGAGGGCCACGAGACATGGACCTGGGTGCAACAATTAAGGCTGTAGACCCTTCCAGAGCTGAGATATTGAATTTCAAAATTTTGACCAGAAAAAAAAAATGACAGTGTTACCCCTTATGTTTTTTTTCAGGGGGTGAAAAATTAAGTTTCTCCAATCTTATCAAAACTCTGGATTCTGATAGAGGGCCACGAGACATGGACCTGGGTGCAAAAATTAAGGCTGTAGACCCTTCCAGAGCTGAGATATTGAATTTCAAAATTTTGACCAGAAAAAAAAAATGACAGTGTTATCCCTTATGTTTTTTTTTCGGGGGGTGAAAAATTAAGTTTCTCCAATCTTCTCAAAACTCTGGATTCTGATAGAGGGCCACGAGACATGGACCTGGGTGAAAAAATTAAGGCTGTAGACCCTTCCAGAGCTGAGATATTGAATTTCAAAATTTTGACCAGAAAAAATAATGACAGTGTTACCCCTTATGTTTTTTTTCGGGGGGTGAAAAATTAAGTTTCTCCAATCTTCTCAAAACTCTGGATTCTGATAGAGGGCCACGAGACATGGACATGGGTGCAAAAATTAAGGCTGTAGACCCTTCCAGAGCTGAGATATTGAATTTCAAAATTTTGACCAGAAAAAAAATGACAGTGTTACCCCTTATGTTTTTTTTCGGGGGGTGAAAAATTAAGTTTCTCCAATCTTCTCAAAACTCTGGATTCTGATAGAGGGCCACGAGACATGGACCTGTGTGCAAAAACTAAGGCTGTAGACCCTTCCAGAGCTGAGATATTGAATTTCAAAATTTTGACCAGAAAAAAAAATGACAGTGTTACCCCTTATGTTTTTTTTCGGGGGGTGAAAAATTAAGTTTCTCCAATCTTCTCAAAACTCTGGATTCTGATAGAGGGCCACGAGACATGGACCTGGGTGCAACAATTAAGGCTGTAGACCCTTCCAGAGCTGAGATATTGAATTTCAAAATTTTGACCAGAAAAAAAAAATGACAGTGTTACCCCTTATGTTTTTTTTCGGGGGGTGAAAAATTAAGTTTCTCCAATCTTCTCAAAACTCTGGATTCTGATAGAGGGCCACGAGACATGGACCTGGGTGCAAAAATTAAGGCTGTAGACCCTTCCAGAGCTGAGATATTGAATTTCAAAATTTTGACCAGAAAAAAAAATGACAGTGTTACCCCTTATGTTTTTTTTCGGGGGGTGAAAAATTAAGTTTCTCCAATCTTCTCAAAACTCTGGATTCTGATAGAGGGCCACGAGACATGGACATGGGTGCAAAAATTAAGGCTGTAGACCCTTCCAGAGCTGAGATATTGAATTTCAAAATTTTGACCAGAAAAAAAATGACAGTGTTACCCCTTATGTTTTTTTTCGGGGGGTGAAAAATTAAGTTTCTCCAATCTTCTCAAAACTCTGGATTCTGATAGAGGGCCACGAGACATGGACCTGGGTGCAAAAATTAAGGCTGTAGACCCTTCCAGAGCTGAGATATTGAATTTCAAAATTTTGACCAGAAAAAAAAAATGACAGTGTTACCCCTTATGTTTTTTTTCGGGGGGTGAAAAATTAAGTTTCTCCAATCTTCTCAAAACTCTGGATTCTGATAGAGGGCCACGAGACATGGACCTGGGTGCAAAAATTAAGGCTGTAGACCCTTCCAGAGCTGAGATATTGAATTTCAAAATTTTGACCAGAAAAAAAAATGACAGTGTTACCCCTTATGTTTTTTTTCGGGGGGTGAAAAATTAAGTTTCTCCAATCTTCTCAAAACTCTGGATTCTTATAGAGGGCCACGAGACATGGACCTGGGTGCAAAAATTAAGGCTGTAGACCCTTCCAGAGCTGAGATATTGAATTTCAAAATTTTGACCAGAAAAAAAAATGACAGTGTTACCCCTTATGTTTTTTTTCAGGGGGTGAAAAATTAAGTTTCTCCAATCTTCTCAAAACTCTGGATTCTGATAGAGGGCCACGAGACATGGACCTGGGTGCAAAAATTAAGGCTGTAGACCCTTCCAGAGCTGAGATATTGAATTTCAAAATTTTGACCAGAAAAAAAAAAATGACAGTGTTACCCCTTATGTTTTTTTTCGGGGGGTGAAAAATTAAGTTTCTCCAATCTTCTCAAAACTCTGGATTCTGAAAGAGGGCCACGAGACATGGACCTGGGTGTAAAAATTAAGGCTGTAGACCCTTCCAGAGCTGAGATATTGAATTTCAAAAATTTGACCAGAAAAAAAAATGACAGTGTTACCCCTTATGTTTTTTTTCGGGGGGTGAAAAATTAAGTTTCTCCAATCTTCTCAAAACTCTGGATTCTGATAGAGGGCCACGAGACATGGACCTGGGTGCAAAAATTAAGGCTGTAGACCCTTCCAGAGCTGAGATATTGAATTTCAAAATTTTGACCAGAAAAAAAAATGACAGTGTTACCCCTTATGTTTTTTTTCCGGGGGTGAAAAATTAAGTTTCTCCAATCTTCTCAAAACTCTGGATTCTGATAGAGGGCCACGAGACATGGACCTGGGTGCAAAAATTAAGGCTGTAGACCCTTCCAGAGCTGAGATATTGAATTTCAAAATTTTGACCAGAAAAAAAATGACAGTGTTACCCCTTATGTTTTTTTTCGGGGGGTGAAAAATTAAGTTTCTCCAATCTTCTCAAAACTCTGGATTCTGATAGAGGGCCACGAGACATGGACCTGGGTGCAAAAATTAAGGCTGTAGACCCTTTCAGAGCTGAGATATTGAATTTCAAAATTTTGACCAGAAAAAAAAATGACAGTGTTACCCCTTATGTTTTTTTTCGGGGGGTGAAAAATTAAGTTTCTCCAATCTTCTCAAAACTCTGGATTCTGATAGAGGGCCACGAGACATGGACCTGGGTGCAAAAATTATGGCTGTAGACCCTTCCAGAGCTGAGATATTGAATTTCAAAATTTTGACCAGAAAAAAAAATGACAGTGTTACCCCTTATGTTTTTTTTTCGGGGGGTGAAAAATTAAGTTTCTCCAATCTTCTCAAAACTCTGGATTCTGATAGAGGGCCACGAGACATGGACCTGGGTGCAAAAATTAAGGCTGTAGACCATTCCAGAGCTGAGATATTGAATTTCAAAATTTTGACCAGAAAAAAAAATGACAGTGTTACCCCTTATGTTTTTTTTCCGGGGGGTGAAAAATTAAGTTTCTCCAATCTTCTCAAAACTCTGGATTCTGATAGAGGGCCACGAGACATGGACCTGGGTGCAAAAATTAAGGCTGTAGACCCTTCCAGAGCTGAGATATTGAATTTCAAAATTTTGACCAGAAAATAAAATGACAGTGTTACCCCTTATGTTTTTTTTTCGGGGGGTGAAAAATTAAGTTTCTCCAATCTTCTCAAAACTCTGGATTCTGATAGAGGGCCACGAGACATGGACCTGGGTGCAAAAATAAGGCTGTAGACCCTTCCAGAGCTGAGATATTGAATTTCAAAATTTTGACCAGAAAAAAAAAATGACAGTGTTACCCCTTATGTTTTTTTTCGGGGGGTGAAAAATTAAGTTTCTCCAATCTTCTCAAAACTCTGGATTCTGATAGAGGGCCACGAGACATGGACCTGGGTGAAAAAAATAAGGCTGTAGACCCTTCCAGAGCTGAGATATTGAATTTCAAAATTTTGACCAGAAAAAAAATGACAGTGTTACCCCTTATGTTTTTTTTCGGGGGGTGAAAAATTAAGTTTCTCCAATCTTCTCAAAACTCTGGATTCTGATAGAGGGCCACGAGACATGGACATGGGTGCAAAAATTAAGGCTGTAGACCCTTCCAGAGCTGAGATATTGAATTTCAAAATTTTGACCAGAAAAAAAATGACAGTGTTACCCCTTATGTTTTTTTTCGGGGGGTGAAAAATTAAGTTTCTCCAATCTTCTCAAAACTCTGGATTCTGATAGAGGGCCACGAGACATGGACCTGGGTGCAAAAATTAAGGCTGTAGACCCTTCCAGAGCTGAGATATTGAATTTCAAAATTTTGACCAGAAAATAAAATGACAGTGTTACCCCTTATGTTTTTTTTCGGGGGGTGAAAAATTAAGTTTCTCCAATCTTCTCAAAACTCTGGATTCTGATAGAGGGCCACGAGACATGGACATGGGTGCAAAAATTAAGGCTGTAGACCCTTCCAGAGCTGAGATGTTGAATTTCAAAATTTTGACCAGAAAAAAAAATGACAGTGTTACCCCTTATGTTTTTTTTCGGGGGGTGAAAAATTAAGTTTCTCCAATCTTCTCAAAACTCTGGATTCTGATAGAGGGCCACGAGACATGGACCTGGGTGCAAAAATAAGGCTGTAGACCCTTCCAGAGCTGAGATATTGAATTTCAAAATTTTGACCAGAAAAAAAAATGACAGTGTTACCCCTTATGTTTTTTTTCGGGGGGTGAAAAATTAAGTTTCTCCAATCTTCTCAAAACTCTGGATTCTGATAGAGGGCCACGAGACATGGACCTGGGTGAAAAAATAAGGCTGTAGACCCTTCCAGAGCTGAGATATTGAATTTCAAAATTTTGACCAGAAAAAATAATGACAGTGTTACCCCTTATGTTTTTTTTCGGGGGGTGAAAAATTAAGTTTCTCCAATCTTCTCAAAACTCTGGATTCTGATAGAGGGCCACGAGACATGGACATGGGTGCAAAAATTAAGGCTGTAGACCCTTCCAGAGCTGAGATATTGAATTTCAAAATTTTGACCAGAAAAAAAATGACAGTGTTACCCCTTATGTTTTTTTTCGGGGGGTGAAAAATTAAGTTTCTCCAATCTTCTCAAAACTCTGGATTCTGATAGAGGGCCACGAGACATGGACCTGGGTGCAAAAATTAAGGCTGTAGACCTTTCCAGAGCTGAGATATTGAATTTCAAAATTTTGACCAGAAAAAAAAATGACAGTGTTACCCCTTATGTTTTTTTTCGGGGGGTGAAAAATTAAGTTTCTCCAATCTTCTCAAAACTCTGGATTCTGATAGAGGGCCACGAGACATGGACCTGGGTGCAACAATTAAGGCTGTAGACCCTTCCAGAGCTGAGATATTGAATTTCAAAATTTTGACCAGAAAAAAAAATGACAGTGTTACCCCTTATGTTTTTTTTCGGGGGGTGAAAAATTAAGTTTCTCCAATCTTCTCAAAACTCTGGATTCTGATAGAGGGCCACGAGACATGGACCTGGGTGCAAAAATTAAGGCTGTAGACCATTCCAGAGCTGAGATATTGAATTTCAAAATTTTGACCAGAAAAAAAAATGACAGTGTTACCCCTTATGTTTTTTTTCGGGGGGTGAAAAATTAAGTTTCTCCAATCTTCTCAAAACTCTGGATTCTGATAGAGGGCCACGAGACATGGACCTGGGTGCAAAAATTAAGGCTGTAGACCCTTCCAGAGCTGAGATATTGAATTTCAAAATTTTGACCAGAAAATAAAATGACAGTGTTACCCCTTATGTTTTTTTTCGGGGGGTGAAAAATTAAGTTTCTCCAATCTTCTCAAAACCCTGGATTCTGATAGAGGGCCACGAGACATGGACATGGGTGCAAAAATTAAGGCTGTAGACCCTTCCAGAGCTGAGATGTTGAATTTCAAAATTTTGACCAGAAAAAAAATGACAGTGTTACCCCTTATGTTTTTTTTTCGGGGGGTGAAAAATTAAGTTTCTCCAATCTTCTCAAAACTCTGGATTCTGATAGAGGGCCAAGAGACATGGACCTGGGTGCAAAAATTAAGGCTGTAGACCCTTCCAGAGCTGAGATATTGAATTTCAAAATTTTGACCAGAAAAAAAAAAATGACAGTGTTACCCCTTATGTTTTTTTTCGGGGGGTGAAAAATTAAGTTTCTCCAATCTTCTCAAAACTCTGGATTCTGATAGAGGGCCACGAGACATGGACCTGGGTGCAAAAATTAAGGCTGTAGACCCTTCCAGAGCTGAGATATTGAATTTCAAAATTTTGACCAGAAAAAAAAAATGACAGTGTTACCCCTTATGTTTTTTTTCGGGGGGTGAAAAATTAAGTTTCTCCAATCTTCTCAAAACTCTGGATTCTGAAAGAGGGCCACGAGACATGGACCTGGGTGTAAAAATTAAGGCTGTAGACCCTTCCAGAGCTGAGATATTGAATTTCAAAATTTTGACCAGAAAAAAAATGACAGTGTTACCCCTTATGTTTTTTTTCGGGGGGTGAAAAATTAAGTTTCTCCAATCTTCTCAAAACTCTGGATTCTGATAGAGGGCCAAGAGACATGGACCTGGGTGCAAAAATTAAGGCTGTAGACCCTTCCAGAGCTGAGATATTGAATTTCAAAATTTTGACCAGAAAAAAAAAATGACAGTGTTACCCCTTATGTTTTTTTTCGGGGGGTGAAAAATTAAGTTTCTCCAATCTTCTCAAAACTCTGGATTCTGATAGAGGGCCACGAGACATGGACCTGGGTGCAAAAATTAAGGCTGTAGACCCTTCCAGAGCTGAGATATTGAATTTCAAAATTTTGACCAGAAAAAAAAAATGACAGTGTTACCCCTTATGTTTTTTTTCGGGGGGTGAAAAATTAAGTTTCTCCAATCTTCTCAAAACTCTGGATTCTGAAAGAGGGCCACGAGACATGGACCTGGGTGTAAAAATTAAGGCTGTAGACCCTTCCAGAGCTGAGATATTGAATTTCAAAAATTTGACCAGAAAAAAAAATGACAGTGTTACCCCTTATGTTTTTTTTCGGGGGGTGAAAAATTAAGTTTCTCCAATCTTCTCAAAACTCTGGATTCTGATAGAGGGCCACGAGACATGGACCTGGGTGCAAAAATTAAGGCTGTAGACCCTTTCAGAGCTGAGATATTGAATTTCAAAATTTTGACCAGAAAAATAAATGACAGTGTTACCCCTTATGTTTTTTTTCGGGGGGTGAAAAATTAAGTTTCTCCAATCTTCTCAAAACTCTGGATTCTGATAGAGGGCCACGAGACATGGACCTGGGTGCAAAAATTAAGGCTGTAGACCCTTCCAGAGCTGAGATATTGAATTTCAAAATTTTGACCAGAAAAAAAAAATGACAGTGTTACCCCTTATGTTTTTTTTCGGGGGGTGAAAAATTAAGTTTCTCCAATCTTCTCAAAACTCTGGATTCTGATAGAGGGCCACGAGACATGGACCTGGGTGCAAAAATTAAGGCTGTAGACCCTTCCAGAGCTGAGATATTGAATTTCAAAATTTTGACCAGAAAAAAAAAATGACAGTGTTACCCCTTATGTTTTTTTTCGGGGGGTGAAAAATTAAGTTTCTCCAATCTTCTCAAAACTCTGGATTCTGAAAGAGGGCCACGAGACATGGACCTGGGTGTAAAAATTAAGGCTGTAGACCCTTCCAGAGCTGAGATATTGAATTTCAAAAATTTGACCAGAAAAAAAAATGACAGTGTTACCCCTTATGTTTTTTTTCGGGGGGTGAAAAATTAAGTTTCTCCAATCTTCTCAAAACTCTGGATTCTGATAGAGGGCCACGAGACATGGACCTGGGTGCAAAAATTAAGGCTGTAGACCCTTTCAGAGCTGAGATATTGAATTTCAAAATTTTGACCAGAAAAAAAAATGACAGTGTTACCCCTTATGTTTTTTTTTCGGGGGGTGAAAAATTAAGTTTCTCCAATCTTCTCAAAACTCTGGATTCTGATAGAGGGCCACGAGACATGGACCTGGGTGCAAAAATTAAGGCTGTAGACCCTTTCAGAGCTGAGATATTGAATTTCAAAATTTTGACCAGAAAAAAAAATGACAGTGTTACCCCTTATGTTTTTTTTCGGGGGGTGAAAAATTAAGTTTCTCCAATCTTCTCAAAACTCTGGATTCTGATAGAGGGCCACGAGACATGGACCTGGGTGCAAAAATTAAGGCTGTAGACCCTTCCAGAGCTGAGATATTGAATTTCAAAATTTTGACCAGAAAAAAAAATGACAGTGTTACCCCTTATGTTTTTTTTCGGGGGGTGAAAAATTAAGTTTCTCCAATCTTCTCAAAACTCTGGATTCTGATAGAGGGCCACGAGACATGGACCTGGGTGCAAAAATTAAGGCTGTAGACCCTTCCAGAGCTGAGATATCGAATTTCAAAATTTTGACCAGAAAAAAAAATGACAGTGTTACCCCTTATGTTTTTTTTCGGGGGGTGAAAAATTAAGTTTCTCCAATCTTCTCAAAACTCTGGATTCTGATAGAGGGCCACGAGACATGGACCTGGGTGCAAAAATTAAGGCTGTAGACCCTTTCAGAGCTGAGATATTGAATTTCAAAATTTTGACCAGAAAAAAAAATGACAGTGTTACCCCTTATGTTTTTTTTCGGGGGGTGAAAAATTAAGTTTCTCCAATCTTCTCAAAACTCTGGATTCTGATAGAGGGCCACGAGACATGGACCTGGGTGCAAAAATTAAGGCTGTAGACCCTCCCAGAGCTGAGATATTGAATTTCAAAATTTTGACCAGAAAAAAAAAATGACAGTGTTACCCCTTATGTTTTTTTTCGGGGGGTGAAAAATTAAGTTTCTCCAATATTATCAAAACTCTGGATTCTGATAGAGGGCCACGAGACATGGACCTGGGTGCAAAAATTAAGGCTGTAGACCCTTCCAGAGCTGAGATATTGAATTTCAAAATTTTGACCAGAAAAAAAAAATGACAGTGTTACCCCTTATGTTTTTTTTCGGGGGGTGAAAAATTAAGTTTCTCCAATCTACTCAAAACTCTAGATTCTGATAGAGGGCCACGAGACATGGACCTGGGTGCAAAAATTAAGGCTGTAGACCCTTCCAGAGCTGAGATATTGAATTTCAAAATTTTGACCAGAAAAAAAAAATGACAGTGTTACCCCTTATGTTTTTTTTCGGGGGGTGAAAAATTAAGTTTCTCCAATCTTCTCAAAACTCTGGATTCTGAAAGAGGGCCACGAGACATGGACCTGGGTGTAAAAATTAAGGCTGTAGACCATTCCAGAGCTGAGATATTGAATTTCAAAATTTTGACCAGAAAAAAAAAAATGACAGTGTTACCCCTTATGTTTTTTTTCGGGGGGTGAAAAATTAAGTTTCTCCAATCTTCTCAAAACTCTGGATTCTGATAGAGGGCCACGAGACATGGACCTGGGTGCAAAAATTAAGGCTGTAGACCCTTCCAGAGCTGAGATATTGAATTTCAAAATTTTGACCAGAAAATAAAATGACAGTGTTACCCCTTATGTTTTTTTTCGGGGGGTGAAAAATTAAGTTTCTCCAATCTTCTCAAAACTCTGGATTCTGATAGAGGGCCACGAGACATGGACATGGGTGCAAAAATTAAGGCTGTAGACCCTTCCAGAGCTGAGATATTGAATTTCAAAATTTTGACCAGAAAAAAAATGACAGTGTTACCCCTTATGTTTTTTTTCGGGGGGTGAAAAATTAAGTTTCTCCAATCTTCTCAAAACTCTGGATTCTGATAGAGGGCCAAGAGACATGGACCTGGGTGCAAAAATTAAGGCTGTAGACCCTTCCAGAGCTGAGATATTGAATTTCAAAATTTTGACCAGAAAAAAAAAATGACAGTGTTACCCCTTATGTTTTTTTTCGGGGGGTGAAAAATTAAGTTTCTCCAATCTTCTCAAAACTCTGGATTCTGATAGAGGGCCACGAGACATGGACCTGGGTGCAAAAATTAAGGCTGTAGACCCTTCCAGAGCTGAGATATTGAATTTCAAAATTTTGACCAGAAAAAAAAAATGACAGTGTTACCCCTTATGTTTTTTTTCGGGGGGTGAAAAATTAAGTTTCTCCAATCTTCTCAAAACTCTGGATTCTGAAAGAGGGCCACGAGACATGGACCTGGGTGTAAAAATTAAGGCTGTAGACCCTTCCAGAGCTGAGATATTGAATTTCAAAAATTTGACCAGAAAAAAAAATGACAGTGTTACCCCTTATGTTTTTTTTCGGGGGGTGAAAAATTAAGTTTCTCCAATCTTCTCAAAACTCTGGATTCTGATAGAGGGCCACGAGACATGGACCTGGGTGCAAAAATTAAGGCTGTAGACCCTTTCAGAGCTGAGATATTGAATTTCAAAATTTTGACCAGAAAAAAAAATGACAGTGTTACCCCTTATGTTTTTTTTCGGGGGGTGAAAAATTAAGTTTCTCCAATCTTCTCAAAACTCTGGATTCTGATAGAGGGCCACGAGACATGGACCTGGGTGCAAAAATTAAGGCTGTAGACCCTTCCAGAGCTGAGATATTGAATTTCAAAATTTTGACCAGAAAAAAAAATGACAGTGTTACCCCTTATGTTTTTTTTCGGGGGGTGAAAAATTAAGTTTCTCCAATCTTCTCAAAACTCTGGATTCTGATAGAGGGCCACGAGACATGGACCTGGGTGCAAAAATTAAGGCTGTAGACCCTTCCAGAGCTGAGATATCGAATTTCAAAATTTTGACCAGAAAAAAAAATGACAGTGTTACCCCTTATGTTTTTTTTCGGGGGGTGAAAAATTAAGTTTCTCCAATCTTCTCAAAACTCTGGATTCTGATAGAGGGCCACGAGACATGGACCTGGGTGCAAAAATTAAGGCTGTAGACCCTTTCAGAGCTGAGATATTGAATTTCAAAATTTTGACCAGAAAAAAAATGACAGTGTTACCCCTTATGTTTTTTTTCGGGGGGTGAAAAATTAAGTTTCTCCAATCTTCTCAAAACTCTGGATTCTTATAGAGGGCCACGAGACATGGACCTGGGTGCAAAAATTAAGGCTGTAGACCCTTCCAGAGCTGAGATATTGAATTTCAAAATTTTGACCAGAAAAAAAAATGACAGTGTTACCCCTTATGTTTTTTTTCAGGGGGTGAAAAATTAAGTTTCTCCAATCTTATCAAAACTCTGGATTCTGATAGAGGGCCACGAGACATGGACCTGGGTGCAAAAATTAAGGCTGTAGACCCTTCCAGAGCTGAGATATTGAATTTCAAAATTTTGACCAGAAAAAAAAAATGACAGTGTTACCCCTTATGTTTTTTTTCGGGGGGTGAAAAATTAAGTTTCTCCAATCTTCTCAAAACTCTGGATTCTGATAGAGGGCCACGAGACATGGACCTGGGTGAAAAAATTAAGGCTGTAGACCCTTCCAGAGCTGAGATATTGAATTTCAAAATTTTGACCAGAAAAAATAATGACAGTGTTACCCCTTATGTTTTTTTTCGGGGGGTGAAAAATTAAGTTTCTCCAATCTTCTCAAAACTCTGGATTCTGATAGAGGGCCACGAGACATGGACATGGGTGCAAAAATTAAGGCTGTAGACCCTTCCAGAGCTGAGATATTGAATTTCAAAATTTTGACCAGAAAAAAAATGACAGTGTTACCCCTTATGTTTTTTTTCGGGGGGTGAAAAATTAAGTTTCTCCAATCTTCTCAAAACTCTGGATTCTGATAGAGGGCCACGAGACATGGACCTGTGTGCAAAAACTAAGGCTGTAGACCCTTCCAGAGCTGAGATATTGAATTTCAAAATTTTGACCAGAAAAAAAAAATGACAGTGTTACCCCTTATGTTTTTTTTCGGGGGGTGAAAAATTAAGTTTCTCCAATCTTCTCAAAACTCTGGATTCTGATAGAGGGCCACGAGACATGGACCTGGGTGCAACAATTAAGGCTGTAGACCCTTCCAGAGCTGAGATATTGAATTTCAAAATTTTGACCAGAAAAAAAAAATGACAGTGTTACCCCTTATGTTTTTTTTCGGGGGGTGAAAAATTAAGTTTCTCCAATCTTCTCAAAACTCTGGATTCTGATAGAGGGCCACGAGACATGGACCTGGGTGCAAAAATTAAGGCTGTAGACCATTCCAGAGCTGAGATATTGAATTTCAAAATTTTGACCAGAAAAAAAAAATGACAGTGTTACCCCTTATGTTTTTTTTCGGGGGGTGAAAAATTAAGTTTCTCCAATCTTCTCAAAACTCTGGATTCTGATAGAGGGCCACGAGACATGGACCTGGGTGCAAAAATTAAGGCTGTAGACCCTTCCAGAGCTGAGATATTGAATTTCAAAATTTTGACCAGAAAAAAAAATGACAGTGTTACCCCTTATGTTTTTTTTCGGGGGGTGAAAAATTAAGTTTCTCCAATCTTCTCAAAACTCTGGATTCTGATAGAGGGCCACGAGACATGGACATGGGTGCAAAAATTAAGGCTGTAGACCCTTCCAGAGCTGAGATATTGAATTTCAAAATTTTGACCAGAAAAAAAATGACAGTGTTACCCCTTATGTTTTTTTTCGGGGGGTGAAAAATTAAGTTTCTCCAATCTTCTCAAAACTCTGGATTCTGATAGAGGGCCACGAGACATGGACCTGGGTGCAAAAATTAAGGCTGTAGACCCTTCCAGAGCTGAGATATTGAATTTCAAAATTTTGACCAGAAAAAAAAAATGACAGTGTTACCCCTTATGTTTTTTTTCGGGGGGTGAAAAATTAAGTTTCTCCAATCTTCTCAAAACTCTGGATTCTGATAGAGGGCCACGAGACATGGACCTGGGTGCAAAAATTAAGGCTGTAGACCCTTCCAGAGCTGAGATATTGAATTTCAAAATTTTGACCAGAAAAAAAAATGACAGTGTTACCCCTTATGTTTTTTTTCGGGGGGTGAAAAATTAAGTTTCTCCAATCTTCTCAAAACTCTGGATTCTTATAGAGGGCCACGAGACATGGACCTGGGTGCAAAAATTAAGGCTGTAGACCCTTCCAGAGCTGAGATATTGAATTTCAAAATTTTGACCAGAAAAAAAAATGACAGTGTTACCCCTTATGTTTTTTTTCAGGGGGTGAAAAATTAAGTTTCTCCAATCTTCTCAAAACTCTGGATTCTGATAGAGGGCCACGAGACATGGACCTGGGTGCAAAAATTAAGGCTGTAGACCCTTCCAGAGCTGAGATATTGAATTTCAAAATTTTGACCAGAAAAAAAAAATGACAGTGTTACCCCTTATGTTTTTTTTCGGGGGGTGAAAAATTAAGTTTCTCCAATCTTCTCAAAACTCTGGATTCTGAAAGAGGGCCACGAGACATGGACCTGGGTGTAAAAATTAAGGCTGTAGACCCTTCCAGAGCTGAGATATTGAATTTCAAAAATTTGACCAGAAAAAAAAATGACAGTGTTACCCCTTATGTTTTTTTTCGGGGGGTGAAAAATTAAGTTTCTCCAATCTTCTCAAAACTCTGGATTCTGATAGAGGGCCACGAGACATGGACCTGGGTGCAAAAATTAAGGCTGTAGACCCTTCCAGAGCTGAGATATTGAATTTCAAAATTTTGACCAGAAAAAAAAATGACAGTGTTACCCCTTATGTTTTTTTTCCGGGGGTGAAAAATTAAGTTTCTCCAATCTTCTCAAAACTCTGGATTCTGATAGAGGGCCACGAGACATGGACCTGGGTGCAAAAATTAAGGCTGTAGACCCTTCCAGAGCTGAGATATTGAATTTCAAAATTTTGACCAGAAAAAAAATGACAGTGTTACCCCTTATGTTTTTTTTCGGGGGGTGAAAAATTAAGTTTCTCCAATCTTCTCAAAACTCTGGATTCTGATAGAGGGCCACGAGACATGGACCTGGGTGCAAAAATTAAGGCTGTAGACCCTTTCAGAGCTGAGATATTGAATTTCAAAATTTTGACCAGAAAAAAAAAATGACAGTGTTACCCCTTATGTTTTTTTTCGGGGGGTGAAAAATTAAGTTTCTCCAATCTTCTCAAAACTCTGGATTCTGATAGAGGGCCACGAGACATGGACCTGGGTGCAAAAATTATGGCTGTAGACCCTTCCAGAGCTGAGATATTGAATTTCAAAATTTTGACCAGAAAAAAAAAATGACAGTGTTACCCCTTATGTTTTTTTTTCGGGGGGTGAAAAATTAAGTTTCTCCAATCTTCTCAAAACTCTGGATTCTGATAGAGGGCCACGAGACATGGACCTGGGTGCAAAAATTAAGGCTGTAGACCCTTCCAGAGCTGAGATATTGAATTTCAAAATTTTGACCAGAAAAAAAAAATGACAGTGTTACCCCTTATGTTTTTTTTCGGGGGGTGAAAAATTAAGTTTCTCCAATCTTCTCAAAACTCTGGATTCTGATAGAGGGCCACGAGACATGGACCTGGGTGCAAAAATTAAGGCTGTAGACCCTTTCAGAGCTGAGATATTGAATTTCAAAATTTTGACCAGAAAAAAAAAATGACAGTGTTACCCCTTATGTTTTTTTTTCGGGGGGTGAAAAATTAAGTTTCTCCAATCTTCTCAAAACTCTGGATTCTGATAGAGGGCCACGAGACATGGACCTGGGTGCAAAAATTAAGGCTGTAGACCCTTCCAGAGCTGAGATATTGAATTTCAAAATTTTGACCAGAAAAAAAAAATGACAGTGTTACCCCTTATGTTTTTTTTCGGGGGGTGAAAAATTAAGTTTCTCCAATCTTATCAAAACTCTGGATTCTGATAGAGGGCCACGAGACATGGACCTGGGTGCAAAAATTAAGGCTGTAGACCCTTCCCGAGCTGAGATATTGAATTTCAAAATTTTGACCAGAAAAAAAAAATGACAGTGTTACCCCTTATGTTTTTTTTCGGGGGGTGAAAAATTAAGTTTCTCCAATCTTCTCAAAACTCTGGATTCTGATAGAGGGCCACGAGACATGGACCTGGGTGAAAAAATTAAGGCTGTAGACCCTTCCAGAGCTGAGATATTGAATTTCAAAATTTTGACCAGAAAAAATAATGACAGTGTTACCCCTTATGTTTTTTTTCGGGGGGTGAAAAATTAAGTTTCTCCAATCTTCTCAAAACTCTGGATTCTGATAGAGGGCCACGAGACATGGACATGGGTGCAAAAATTAAGGCTGTAGACCCTTCCAGAGCTGAGATATTGAATTTCAAAATTTTGACCAGAAAAAAAATGACAGTGTTACCCCTTATGTTTTTTTTTCGGGGGGTGAAAAATTAAGTTTCTCCAATCTTCTCAAAACTCTGGATTCTGATAGAGGGCCACGAGACATGGACCTGGGTGCAAAAATTAAGGCTGTAGACCCTTCCAGAGCTGAGATATTGAATTTCAAAATTTTGACCAGAAAAAAAAAATGACAGTGTTACCCCTTATGTTTTTTTTCGGGGGGTGAAAAATTAAGTTTCTCCAATCTTCTCAAAACTCTGGATTCTGATAGAGGGCCACGAGACATGGACCTGGGTGCAAAAATTAAGGCTGTAGACCCTTTCAGAGCTGAGATATTGAATTTCAAAATTTTGACCAGAAAAAAAAATGACAGTGTTACCCCTTATGTTTTTTTTCAGGGGGTGAAAAATTAAGTTTCTCCAATCTTCTCAAAACTCTGGATTCTGATAGAGGGCCACGAGACATGGACCTGGGTGCAAAAATTAAGGCTGTAGACCCTTCCAGAGCTGAGATATTGAATTTCAAAATTTTGACCAGAAAAAAAATGACAGTGTTACCCCTTATGTTTTTTTTCGGGGGGTGAAAAATTAAGTTTCTCCAATCTTCTCAAAACTCTGGATTCTGATAGAGGGCCACGAGACATGGACCTGGGTGCAAAAATTAAGGCTGTAGACCCTTCCAGAGCTGAGATATTGAATTTCAAAATTTTGACCAGAAAAAAAATGACAGTGTTACCCCTTATGTTTTTTTTCGGGGGGTGAAAAATTAAGTTTCTCCAATCTTCTCAAAACTCTGGATTCTGATAGAGGGCCACGAGACATGGACCTGGGTGCAAAAATTAAGGCTGTAGACCCTTTCAGAGCTGAGATATTGAATTTCAAAATTTTGACCAGAAAAAAAAATGACAGTGTTACCCCTTATGTTTTTTTTCGGGGGGTGAAAAATTAAGTTTCTCCAATCTTCTCAAAACTCTGGATTCTGATAGAGGGCCACGAGACATGGACCTGGGTGCAAAAATTATGGCTGTAGACCCTTCCAGAGCTGAGATATTGAATTTCAAAATTTTGACCAGAAAAAAAAATGACAGTGTTACCCCTTATGTTTTTTTTCGGGGGGTGAAAAATTAAGTTTCTCCAATCTTCTCAAAACTGTGGATTCTGATAGAGGGCCACGAGACATGGACCTGGGTGCAAAAATTAAGGCTGTAGACCCTTCCAGAGCTGAGATATTGAATTTCAAAATTTTGACCAGAAAAAAAAAATGACAGTGTTACCCCTTATGTTTTTTTTCGGGGGGTGAAAAATTAAGTTTCTCCAATCTTCTCAAAACTCTGGATTCTGAAAGAGGGCCACGAGACATGGACCTGGGTGTAAAAATTAAGGCTGTAGACCCTTCCAGAGCTGAGATATTGAATTTCAAAAATTTGACCAGAAAAAAAAAAATGACAGTGTTACCCCTTATGTTTTTTTTCGGGGGGTGAAAAATTAAGTTTCTCCAATCTTCTCAAAACTCTGGATTCTGATAGAGGGCCACGAGACATGGACCTGGGTGCAAAAATTAAGGCTGTAGACCCTTCCAGAGCTGAGATATTGAATTTCAAAATTTTGACCAGAAAAAAAAAAATGACAGTGTTACCCCTTATGTTTTTTTTTTCGGGGGGTGAAAAATTAAGTTTCTCCAATCTTCTCAAAACTCTGGATTCTGATAGAGGGCCACGAGACATGGACCTGGGTGCAAAAATTAAGGCTGTAGACCATTCCAGAGCTGAGATATTGAATTTCAAAATTTTGACCAGAAAAAAAAAATGACAGTGTTACCCCTTATGTTTTTTTTCGGGGGGTGAAAAATTAAGTTTCTCCAATCTTCTCAAAACTCTGGATTCTGATAGAGGGCCACGAGACATGGACCTGGGTGCAAAAATTAAGGCTGTAGACCCTTCCAGAGCTGAGATATTGAATTTCAAAATTTTGACCAGAAAAAAAAAATGACAGTGTTACCCCTTATGTTTTTTTTTCGGGGGGTGAAAAATTAAGTTTCTCCAATCTTCTCAAAACTCTGGATTCTGATAGAGGGCCACGAGACATGGACATGGGTGCAAAAATTAAGGCTGTAGACCCTTCCAGAGCTGAGATATTGAATTTCAAAATTTTGACCAGAAAAAAAATGACAGTGTTACCCCTTATGTTTTTTTTCGGAGGGTGAAAAATTAAGTTTCTCCAATCTTCTCAAAACTCTGGATTCTGATAGAGGGCCACGAGACATGGACCTGGGTGCAAAAATTAAGGCTGTAGACCCTTCCAGAGCTGAGATATTGAATTTCAAAATTTTGACCAGAAAAAAAAATGACAGTGTTACCCCTTATGTTTTTTTTCGGGGGGTGAAAAATTAAGTTTCTCCAATCTTCTCAAAACTCTGGATTCTGATAGAGGGCCACGAGACATGGACCTGGGTGCAAAAATTAAGGCTGTAGACCCTTCCAGAGCTGAGATATTGAATTTCAAAATTTTGACCAGAAAAAAAAATGACAGTGTTACCCCTTATGTTTTTTTTCGGGGGGTGAAAAATTAAGTTTCTCCAATCTTCTCAAAACTCTGGATTCTGAAAGAGGGCCACGAGACATGGACCTGGGTGTAAAAATTAAGGCTGTAGACCCTTCCAGAGCTGAGATATTGAATTTCAAAAATTTGACCAGAAAAAAAAATGACAGTGTTACCCCTTATGTTTTTTTTCGGGGGGTGAAAAATTAAGTTTCTCCAATCTTCTCAAAACTCTGGATTCTGATAGAGGGCCACGAGACATGGACCTGGGTGCAAAAATTAAGGCTGTAGACCCTTTCAGAGCTGAGATATTGAATTTCAAAATTTTGACCAGAAAAAAAAATGACAGTGTTACCCCTTATGTTTTTTTTCGGGGGGTGAAAAATTAAGTTTCTCCAATCTTCTCAAAACTCTGGATTCTGATAGAGGGCCACGAGACATGGACCTGGGTGCAAAAATTAAGGCTGTAGACCCTTCCAGAGCTGAGATATTGAATTTCAAAATTTTGACCAGAAAAAAAAATGACAGTGTTACCCCTTATGTTTTTTTTCGGGGGGTGAAAAATTAAGTTTCTCCAATCTTCTCAAAACTCTGGATTCTGATAGAGGGCCACGAGACATGGACCTGGGTGCAAAAATTAAGGCTGTAGACCCTTTCAGAGCTGAGATATTGAATTTCAAAATTTTGACCAGAAAAAAAAATGACAGTGTTACCCCTTATGTTTTTTTTCGGGGGGTGAAAAATTAAGTTTCTCCAATCTTCTCAAAACTCTGGATTCTGATAGAGGGCCACGAGACATGGACCTGGGTGCAAAAATTAAGGCTGTAGACCCTTCCAGAGCTGAGATATTGAATTTCAAAATTTTGACCAGAAAAAAAAAATGACAGTGTTACCCCTTATGTTTTTTTTCGGGGGGTGAAAAATTAAGTTTCTCCAATCTTCTCAAAACTCTGGATTCTGATAGAGGGCCACGAGACATGGACCTGGGTGCAAAAATTAAGGCTGTAGACCCTTCCAGAGCTGAGATGTTGAATTTCAAAATTTTGACCAGAAAAAAAATGACAGTGTTACCCCTTATGTTTTTTTTCGGGGGGTGAAAAATTAAGTTTCTCCAATCTTCTCAAAACTCTGGATTCTGATAGAGGGCCACGAGACATGGACCTGGGTGCAAAAATTAAGGCTGTAGACCCTTCCAGAGCTGAGATATTGAATTTCAAAATTTTGACCAGAAAAAAAAAAATGACAGTGTTACCCCTTATGTTTTTTTTCGGGGGGTGAAAAATTAAGTTTCTCCAATCTTCTCAAAACTCTGGATTCTGATAGAGGGCCACGAGACATGGACCTGGGTGAAAAAAATAAGGCTGTAGACCCTTCCAGAGCTGAGATATTGAATTTCAAAATTTTGACCAGAAAAAAAAATGACAGTGTTACCCCTTATGTTTTTTTTCGGGGGGTGAAAAATTAAGTTTCTCCAATCTTCTCAAAACTCTGGATTCTGATAGAGGGCCACGAGACATGGACATGGGTGCAAAAATTAAGGCTGTAGACCCTTCCAGAGCTGAGATATTGAATTTCAAAATTTTGACCAGAAAAAAAATGACAGTGTTACCCCTTATGTTTTTTTTCGGGGGGTGAAAAATTAAGTTTCTCCAATCTTCTCAAAACTCTGGATTCTGATAGAGGGCCACGAGACATGGACCTGGGTGCAAAAATTAAGGCTGTAGACCTTTCCAGAGCTGAGATATTGAATTTCAAAATTTTGACCAGAAAAAAAAAATGACAGTGTTACCCCTTATGTTTTTTTTCGGGGGGTGAAAAATTAAGTTTCTCCAATCTTCTCAAAACTCTGGATTCTGATAGAGGGCCACGAGACATGGACCTGGGTGCAACAATTAAGGCTGTAGACCCTTCCAGAGCTGAGATATTGAATTTCAAAATTTTGACCAGAAAAAAAAATGACAGTGTTACCCCTTATGTTTTTTTTCGGGGGGTGAAAAATTAAGTTTCTCCAATCTTCTCAAAACTCTGGATTCTGATAGAGGGCCACGAGACATGGACCTGGGTGCAAAAATTAAGGCTGTAGACCATTCCAGAGCTGAGATATTGAATTTCAAAATTTTGACCAGAAAAAAAAATGACAGTGTTACCCCTTATGTTTTTTTTCGGGGGGTGAAAAATTAAGTTTCTCCAATCTTCTCAAAACTCTGGATTCTGATAGAGGGCCACGAGACATGGACCTGGGTGCAAAAATTAAGGCTGTAGACCCTTCCAGAGCTGAGATATTGAATTTCAAAATTTTGACCAGAAAATAAAATGACAGTGTTACCCCTTATGTTTTTTTTCGGGGGGTGAAAAATTAAGTTTCTCCAATCTTCTCAAAACTCTGGATTCTGAAAGAGGGCCACGAGACATGGACATGGGTGCAAAAATTAAGGCTGTAGACCCTTCCAGAGCTGAGATGTTGAATTTCAAAATTTTGACCAGAAAAAAAATGACAGTGTTACCCCTTATGTTTTTTTTCGGGGGGTGAAAAATTAAGTTTCTCCAATCTTCTCAAAACTCTGGATTCTGATAGAGGGCCAAGAGACATGGACCTGGGTGCAAAAATTAAGGCTGTAGACCCTTCCAGAGCTGAGATATTGAATTTCAAAATTTTGACCAGAAAAAAAAAATGACAGTGTTACCCCTTATGTTTTTTTTCGGGGGGTGAAAAATTAAGTTTCTCCAATCTTCTCAAAACTCTGGATTCTGATAGAGGGCCACGAGACATGGACCTGGGTGCAAAAATTAAGGCTGTAGACCCTTCCAGAGCTGAGATATTGAATTTCAAAATTTTGACCAGAAAAAAAAATGACAGTGTTACCCCTTATGTTTTTTTTCGGGGGGTGAAAAATTAAGTTTCTCCAATCTTCTCAAAACTCTGGATTCTGAAAGAGGGCCACGAGACATGGACCTGGGTGTAAAAATTAAGGCTGTAGACCCTTCCAGAGCTAAGATATTGAATTTCAAAATTTTGACCAGAAAAAAAATGACAGTGTTACCCCTTATGTTTTTTTTCGGGGGGTGAAAAATTAAGTTTCTCCAATCTTCTCAAAACTCTGGATTCTGATAGAGGGCCAAGAGACATGGACCTGGGTGCAAAAATTAAGGCTGTAGACCCTTCCAGAGCTGAGATATTGAATTTCAAAATTTTGACCAGAAAAAAAAAATGACAGTGTTACCCCTTATGTTTTTTTTCGGGGGGTGAAAAATTAAGTTTCTCCAATCTTCTCAAAACTCTGGATTCTGATAGAGGGCCACGAGACATGGACCTGGGTGCAAAAATTAAGGCTGTAGACCCTTCCAGAGCTGAGATATTGAATTTCAAAATTTTGACCAGAAAAAAAAAATGACAGTGTTACCCCTTATGTTTTTTTTCGGGGGGTGAAAAATTAAGTTTCTCCAATCTTCTCAAAACTCTGGATTCTGAAAGAGGGCCACGAGACATGGACCTGGGTGTAAAAATTAAGGCTGTAGACCCTTCCAGAGCTGAGATATTGAATTTCAAAAATTTGACCAGAAAAAAAAATGACAGTGTTACCCCTTATGTTTTTTTTCGGGGGGTGAAAAATTAAGTTTCTCCAATCTTCTCAAAACTCTGGATTCTGATAGAGGGCCACGAGACATGGACCTGGGTGCAAAAATTAAGGCTGTAGACCCTTCCAGAGCTGAGATATTGAATTTCAAAATTTTGACCAGAAAAAAAAAATGACAGTGTTACCCCTTATGTTTTTTTTTCGGGGGGTGAAAAATTAAGTTTCTCCAATCTTCTCAAAACTCTGGATTCTGATAGAGGGCCACGAGACATGGACCTGGGTGCAAAAATTAAGGCTGTAGACCCTTCCAGAGCTGAGATATTGAATTTCAAAATTTTGACCAGAAAAAAAAAATGACAGTGTTACCCCTTATGTTTTTTTTCGGGGGGTGAAAAATTAAGTTTCTCCAATCTTCTCAAAACTCTGGATTCTGAAAGAGGGCCACGAGACATGGACCTGGGTGTAAAAATTAAGGCTGTAGACCCTTCCAGAGCTGAGATATTGAATTTCAAAAATTTGACCTGAAAAAAAAATGACAGTGTTACCCCTTATGTTTTTTTTCGGGGGGTGAAAAATTAAGTTTCTCCAATCTTCTCAAAACTCTGGATTCTGATAGAGGGCCACGAGACATGGACCTGGGTGCAAAAATTAAGGCTGTAGACCCTTTCAGAGCTGAGATATTGAATTTCAAAATTTTGACCAGAAAAAAAAATGACAGTGTTACCCCTTATGTTTTTTTTCGGGGGGTGAAAAATTAAGTTTCTCCAATCTTCTCAAAACTCTGGATTCTGATAGAGGGCCACGAGACATGGACCTGGGTGCAAAAATTAAGGCTGTAGACCCTTCCAGAGCTGAGATATCGAATTTCAAAATTTTGACCAGAAAAAAAAATGACAGTGTTACCCCTTATGTTTTTTTTCGGGGGGTGAAAAATTAAGTTTCTCCAATCTTCTCAAAACTCTGGATTCTGATAGAGGGCCACGAGACATGGACCTGGGTGCAAAAATTAAGGCTGTAGACCCTTTCAGAGCTGAGATATTGAATTTCAAAATTTTGACCAGAAAAAAAAAATGACAGTGTTACCCCTTATGTTTTTTTTCGGGGGGTGAAAAATTAAGTTTCTCCAATCTTCTCAAAACTCTGGATTCTGATAGAGGGCCACGAGACATGGACCTGGGTGCAAAAATTAAGGCTGTAGACCCTCCCAGAGCTGAGATATTGAATTTCAAAATTTTGACCAGAAAAAAAAAATGACAGTGTTACCCCTTATGTTTTTTTTCGGGGGGTGAAAAATTAAGTTTCTCCAATCTTATCAAAACTCTGGATTCTGATAGAGGGCCACGAGACATGGACCTGGGTGCAAAAATTAAGGCTGTAGACCCTTCCAGAGCTGAGATATTGAATTTCAAAATTTTGACCAGAAAAAAAAAATGACAGTGTTACCCCTTATGTTTTTTTTCGGGGGGTGAAAAATTAAGTTTCTCCAATCTACTCAAAACTCTAGATTCTGATAGAGGGCCACGAGACATGGACCTGGGTGCAAAAATTAAGGCTGTAGACCCTTCCAGAGCTGAGATATTGAATTTCAAAATTTTGACCAGAAAAAAAAAATGACAGTGTTACCCCTTATGTTTTTTTTCGGGGGGTGAAAAATTAAGTTTCTCCAATCTTCTCAAAACTCTGGATTCTGAAAGAGGGCCACGAGACATGGACCTGGGTGTAAAAATTAAGGCTGTAGACCATTCCAGAGCTGAGATATTGAATTTCAAAATTTTGACCAGAAAAAAAAATGACAGTGTTACCCCTTATGTTTTTTTTCGGGGGGTGAAAAATTAAGTTTCTCCAATCTTCTCAAAACTCTGGATTCTGATAGAGGGCCACGAGACATGGACCTGGGTGCAAAAATTAAGGCTGTAGACCCTTCCAGAGCTGAGATATTGAATTTCAAAATTTTGACCAGAAAATAAAATGACAGTGTTACCCCTTATGTTTTTTTTCGGGGGGTGAAAAATTAAGTTTCTCCAATCTTCTCAAAACTCTGGATTCTGATAGAGGGCCACGAGACATGGACATGGGTGCAAAAATTAAGGCTGTAGACCCTTCCAGAGCTGAGATATTGAATTTCAAAATTTTGACCAGAAAAAAAAATGACAGTGTTACCCCTTATGTTTTTTTTCGGGGGGTGAAAAATTAAGTTTCTCCAATCTTCTCAAAACTCTGGATTCTGATAGAGGGCCAAGAGACATGGACCTGGGTGCAAAAATTAAGGCTGTAGACCCTTCCAGAGCTGAGATATTGAATTTCAAAATTTTGACCAGAAAAAAAAAATGACAGTGTTACCCCTTATGTTTTTTTTCGGGGGGTGAAAAATTAAGTTTCTCCAATCTTCTCAAAACTCTGGATTCTGATAGAGGGCCACGAGACATGGACCTGGGTGCAAAAATTAAGGCTGTAGACCCTTCCAGAGCTGAGATATTGAATTTCAAAATTTTGACCAGAAAAAAAAAATGACAGTGTTACCCCTTATGTTTTTTTTCGGGGGGTGAAAAATTAAGTTTCTCCAATCTTCTCAAAACTCTGGATTCTGAAAGAGGGCCACGAGACATGGACCTGGGTGTAAAAATTAAGGCTGTAGACCCTTCCAGAGCTGAGATATTGAATTTCAAAAATTTGACCAGAAAAAAAAATGACAGTGTTACCCCTTATGTTTTTTTTCGGGGGGTGAAAAATTAAGTTTCTCCAATCTTCTCAAAACTCTGGATTCTGATAGAGGGCCACGAGACATGGACCTGGGTGCAAAAATTAAGGCTGTAGACCCTTTCAGAGCTGAGATATTGAATTTCAAAATTTTGACCAGAAAAAAAAATGACAGTGTTACCCCTTATGTTTTTTTTCGGGGGGTGAAAAATTAAGTTTCTCCTATCTTCTCAAAACTCTGGATTCTGATAGAGGGCCACGAGACATGGACCTGGGTGCAAAAATTAAGGCTGTAGACCCTTCCAGAGCTGAGATATTGAATTTCAAAATTTTGACCAGAAAAAAAAAATGACAGTGTTACCCCTTATGTTTTTTTTCGGGGGGTGAAAAATTAAGTTTCTCCAATCTTCTCAAAACTCTGGATTCTGATAGAGGGCCACGAGACATGGACCTGGGTGCAAAAATTAAGGCTGTAGACCCTTCCAGAGCTGAGATATCGAATTTCAAAATTTTGACCAGAAAAAAAAATGACAGTGTTACCCCTTATGTTTTTTTTCGGGGGGTGAAAAATTAAGTTTCTCCAATCTTCTCAAAACTCTGGATTCTGATAGAGGGCCACGAGACATGGACCTGGGTGCAAAAATTAAGGCTGTAGACCCTTTCAGAGCTGAGATATTGAATTTCAAAATTTTGACCAGAAAAAAAATGACAGTGTTACCCCTTATGTTTTTTTTCGGGGGGTGAAAAATTAAGTTTCTCCAATCTTCTCAAAACTCTGGATTCTGATAGAGGGCCACGAGACATGGACCTGGGTGCAAAAATTAAGGCTGTAGACCCTTCCAGAGCTGAGATATTGAATTTCAAAATTTTGACCAGAAAAAAAAAATGACAGTGTTACCCCTTATGTTTTTTTTCAGGGGGTGAAAAATTAAGTTTCTCCAATCTTATCAAAACTCTGGATTCTGATAGAGGGCCACGAGACATGGACCTGGGTGCAAAAATTAAGGCTGTAGACCCTTCCAGAGCTGAGATATTGAATTTCAAAATTTTGACCAGAAAAAAAAAATGACAGTGTTACCCCTTATGTTTTTTTTCGGGGGGTGAAAAATTAAGTTTCTCCAATCTTCTCAAAACTCTGGATTCTGATAGAGGGCCACGAGACATGGACCTGGGTGAAAAAATTAAGGCTGTAGACCCTTCCAGAGCTGAGATATTGAATTTCAAAATTTTGACAAGAAAAAATAATGACAGTGTTACCCCTTATGTTTTTTTTCGGGGGGTGAAAAATTAAGTTTCTCCAATCTTCTCAAAACTCTGGATTCTGATAGAGGGCCACGAGACATGGACATGGGTGCAAAAATTAAGGCTGTAGACCCTTCCAGAGCTGAGATATTGAATTTCAAAATTTTGACCAGAAAAAAAATGACAGTGTTACCCCTTATGTTTTTTTTCGGGGGGTGAAAAATTAAGTTTCTCCAATCTTCTCAAAACTCTGGATTCTGATAGAGGGCCACGAGACATGGACCTGTGTGCAAAAACTAAGGCTGTAGACCCTTCCAGAGCTGAGATATTGAATTTCAAAATTTTGACCAGAAAAAAAAAATGACAGTGTTACCCCTTATGTTTTTTTTCGGGGGGTGAAAAATTAAGTTTCTCCAATCTTCTCAAAACTCTGGATTCTGATAGAGGGCCACGAGACATGGACCTGGGTGCAACAATTAAGGCTGTAGACCCTTCCAGAGCTGAGATATTGAATTTCAAAATTTTGACCAGAAAAAAAAAAATGACAGTGTTACCCCTTATGTTTTTTTTCGGGGGGTGAAAAATTAAGTTTCTCCAATCTTCTCAAAACTCTGGATTCTGATAGAGGGCCACGAGACATGGACCTGGGTGCAAAAATTAAGGCTGTAGACCATTCCAGAGCTGAGATATTGAATTTCAAAATTTTGACCAGAAAAAAAAAAGGACAGTGTTACCCCTTATGTTTTTTTTCGGGGGGTGAAAAATTAAGTTTCTCCAATCTTCTCAAAACTCTGGATTCTGATAGAGGGCCACGAGACATGGACCTGGGTGCAAAAATTAAGGCTGTAGACCCTTCCAGAGCTGAGATATTGAATTTCAAAATTTTGACCAGAAAAAAAAATGACAGTGTTACCCCTTATGTTTTTTTTCGGGGGGTGAAAAATTAAGTTTCTCCAATCTTCTCAAAACTCTGGATTCTGATAGAGGGCCACGAGACATGGACATGGGTGCAAAAATTAAGGCTGTAGACCCTTCCAGAGCTGAGATATTGAATTTCAAAATTTTGACCAGAAAAAAAATGACAGTGTTACCCCTTATGTTTTTTTTCGGGGGGTGAAAAATTAAGTTTCTCCAATCTTCTCAAAACTCTGGATTCTGATAGAGGGCCACGAGACATGGACCTGGGTGCAAAAATTAAGGCTGTAGACCTTTCCAGAGCTGAGATATTGAATTTCAAAATTTTGACCAGAAAAAAAAATGACAGTGTTACCCCTTATGTTTTTTTTCGGGGGGTGAAAAATTAAGTTTCTCCAATCTTCTCAAAACTCTGGATTCTGATAGAGGGCCACGAGACATGGACCTGGGTGCAACAATTAAGGCTGTAGACCCTTCCAGAGCTGAGATATTGAATTTCAAAATTTTGACCAGAAAAAAAAATGACAGTGTTACCCCTTATGTTTTTTTTCGGGGGGTGAAAAATTAAGTTTCTCCAATCTTCTCAAAACTCTGGATTCTGATAGAGGGCCACGAGACATGGACCTGGGTGCAACAATTAAGGCTGTAGACCCTTCCAGAGCTGAGATATTGAATTTCAAAATTTTGACCAGAAAAAAAAAATGACAGTGTTACCCCTTATGTTTTTTTTCAGGGGGTGAAAAATTAAGTTTCTCCAATCTTATCAAAACTCTGGATTCTGATAGAGGGCCACGAGACATGGACCTGGGTGCAAAAATTAAGGCTGTAGACCCTTCCAGAGCTGAGATATTGAATTTCAAAATTTTGACCAGAAAAAAAAAATGACAGTGTTATCCCTTATGTTTTTTTTCGGGGGGTGAAAAATTAAGTTTCTCCAATCTTCTCAAAACTCTGGATTCTGATAGAGGGCCACGAGACATGGACCTGGGTGAAAAAATTAAGGCTGTAGACCCTTCCAGAGCTGAGATATTGAATTTCAAAATTTTGACCAGAAAAAATAATGACAGTGTTACCCCTTATGTTTTTTTTCGGGGGGTGAAAAATTAAGTTTCTCCAATCTTCTCAAAACTCTGGATTCTGATAGAGGGCCACGAGACATGGACATGGGTGCAAAAATTAAGGCTGTAGACCCTTCCAGAGCTGAGATATTGAATTTCAAAATTTTGACCAGAAAAAAAATGACAGTGTTACCCCTTATGTTTTTTTTCGGGGGGTGAAAAATTAAGTTTCTCCAATCTTCTCAAAACTCTGGATTCTGATAGAGGGCCACGAGACATGGACCTGTGTGCAAAAACTAAGGCTGTAGACCCTTCCAGAGCTGAGATATTGAATTTCAAAATTTTGACCAGAAAAAAAAAATGACAGTGTTACCCCTTATGTTTTTTTTCGGGGGGTGAAAAATTAAGTTTCTCCAATCTTCTCAAAACTCTGGATTCTGATAGAGGGCCACGAGACATGGACCTGGGTGCAACAATTAAGGCTGTAGACCCTTCCAGAGCTGAGATATTGAATTTCAAAATTTTGACCAGAAAAAAAAAATGACAGTGTTACCCCTTATGTTTTTTTTCGGGGGGTGAAAAATTAAGTTTCTCCAATCTTCTCAAAACTCTGGATTCTGATAGAGGGCCACGAGACATGGACCTGGGTGCAAAAATTAAGGCTGTAGACCCTTCCAGAGCTGAGATATTGAATTTCAAAATTTTGACCAGAAAAAAAAATGACAGTGTTACCCCTTATGTTTTTTTTCGGGGGGTGAAAAATTAAGTTTCTCCAATCTTCTCAAAACTCTGGATTCTGATAGAGGGCCACGAGACATGGACATGGGTGCAAAAATTAAGGCTGTAGACCCTTCCAGAGCTGAGATATTGAATTTCAAAATTTTGACCAGAAAAAAAATGACAGTGTTACCCCTTATGTTTTTTTTCGGGGGGTGAAAAATTAAGTTTCTCCAATCTTCTCAAAACTCTGGATTCTGATAGAGGGCCACGAGACATGGACCTGGGTGCAAAAATTAAGGCTGTAGACCCTTCCAGAGCTGAGATATTGAATTTCAAAATTTTGACCAGAAAAAAAAAATGACAGTGTTACCCCTTATGTTTTTTTTCGGGGGGTGAAAAATTAAGTTTCTCCAATCTTCTCAAAACTCTGGATTCTGATAGAGGGCCACGAGACATGGACCTGGGTGCAAAAATTAAGGCTGTAGACCCTTCCAGAGCTGAGATATTGAATTTCAAAATTTTGACCAGAAAAAAAAATGACAGTGTTACCCCTTATGTTTTTTTTCGGGGGGTGAAAAATTAAGTTTCTCCAATCTTCTCAAAACTCTGGATTCTTATAGAGGGCCACGAGACATGGACCTGGGTGCAAAAATTAAGGCTGTAGACCCTTCCAGAGCTGAGATATTGAATTTCAAAATTTTGACCAGAAAAAAAAATGACAGTGTTACCCCTTATGTTTTTTTTCAGGGGGTGAAAAATTAAGTTTCTCCAATCTTCTCAAAACTCTGGATTCTGATAGAGGGCCACGAGACATGGACCTGGGTGCAAAAATTAAGGCTGTAGACCCTTCCAGAGCTGAGATATTGAATTTCAAAATTTTGACCAGAAAAAAAAAATGACAGTGTTACCCCTTATGTTTTTTTTCGGGGGGTGAAAAATTAAGTTTCTCCAATCTTCTCAAAACTCTGGATTCTGATAGAGGGCCACGAGACATGGACCTGGGTGCAACAATTAAGGCTGTAGACCCTTCCAGAGCTGAGATATTGAATTTCAAAATTTTGACCAGAAAAAAAAAATGACAGTGTTACCCCTTATGTTTTTTTTCGGGGGGTGAAAAATTAAGTTTCTCCAATCTTCTCAAAACTCTGGATTCTGATAGAGGGCCACGAGACATGGACCTGGGTGCAAAAATTAAGGCTGTAGACCATTCCAGAGCTGAGATATTGAATTTCAAAATTTTGACCAGAAAAAAAAATGACAGTGTTACCCCTTATGTTTTTTTTCGGGGGGTGAAAAATTAAGTTTCTCCAATCTTCTCAAAACTCTGGATTCTGATAGAGGGCCACGAGACATGGACCTGGGTGCAAAAATTAAGGCTGTAGACCCTTCCAGAGCTGAGATATTGAATTTCAAAATTTTGACCAGAAAAAAAAATGACAGTGTTACCCCTTATGTTTTTTTTCGGGGGGTGAAAAATTAAGTTTCTCCAATCTTCTCAAAACTCTGGATTCTGATAGAGGGCCACGAGACATGGACATGGGTGCAAAAATTAAGGCTGTAGACCCTTCCAGAGCTGAGATATTGAATTTCAAAATTTTGACCAGAAAAAAAATGACAGTGTTACCCCTTATGTTTTTTTTCGGGGGGTGAAAAATTAAGTTTCTCCAATCTTCTCAAAACTCTGGATTCTGATAGAGGGCCACGAGACATGGACCTGGGTGCAAAAATTAAGGCTGTAGACCTTTCCAGAGCTGAGATATTGAATTTCAAAATTTTGACCAGAAAAAAAAATGACAGTGTTACCCCTTATGTTTTTTTTCGGGGGGTGAAAAATTAAGTTTCTCCAATCTTCTCAAAACTCTGGATTCTGATAGAGGGCCACGAGACATGGACCTGGGTGCAACAATTAAGGCTGTAGACCCTTCCAGAGCTGAGATATTGAATTTCAAAATTTTGACCAGAAAAAAAAATGACAGTGTTACCCCTTATGTTTTTTTTCGGGGGGTGAAAAATTAAGTTTCTCCAATCTTCTCAAAACTCTGGATTCTGATAGAGGGCCACGAGACATGGACCTGGGTGCAACAATTAAGGCTGTAGACCCTTCCAGAGCTGAGATATTGAATTTCAAAATTTTGACCAGAAAAAAAAATGACAGTGTTACCCCTTATGTTTTTTTTCAGGGGGTGAAAAATTAAGTTTCTCCAATCTTATCAAAACTCTGGATTCTGATAGAGGGCCACGAGACATGGACCTGGGTGCAAAAATTAAGGCTGTAGACCCTTCCAGAGCTGAGATATTGAATTTCAAAATTTTGACCAGAAAAAAAAAATGACAGTGTTATCCCTTATGTTTTTTTTCGGGGGGTGAAAAATTAAGTTTCTCCAATCTTCTCAAAACTCTGGATTCTGATAGAGGGCCACGAGACATGGACCTGGGTGAAAAAATTAAGGCTGTAGACCCTTCCAGAGCTGAGATATTGAATTTCAAAATTTTGACCAGAAAAAATAATGACAGTGTTACCCCTTATGTTTTTTTTCGGGGGGTGAAAAATTAAGTTTCTCCAATCTTCTCAAAACTCTGGATTCTGATAGAGGGCCACGAGACATGGACATGGGTGCAAAAATTAAGGCTGTAGACCCTTCCAGAGCTGAGATATTGAATTTCAAAATTTTGACCAGAAAAAAAATGACAGTGTTACCCCTTATGTTTTTTTTCGGGGGGTGAAAAATTAAGTTTCTCCAATCTTCTCAAAACTCTGGATTCTGATAGAGGGCCACGAGACATGGACCTGTGTGCAAAAACTAAGGCTGTAGACCCTTCCAGAGCTGAGATATTGAATTTCAAAATTTTGACCAGAAAAAAAAAATGACAGTGTTACCCCTTATGTTTTTTTTCGGGGGGTGAAAAATTAAGTTTCTCCAATCTTCTCAAAACTCTGGATTCTGATAGAGGGCCACGAGACATGGACCTGGGTGCAACAATTAAGGCTGTAGACCCTTCCAGAGCTGAGATATTGAATTTCAAAATTTTGACCAGAAAAAAAAAATGACAGTGTTACCCCTTATGTTTTTTTTCGGGGGGTGAAAAATTAAGTTTCTCCAATCTTCTCAAAACTCTGGATTCTGATAGAGGGCCACGAGACATGGACCTGGGTGCAAAAATTAAGGCTGTAGACCCTTCCAGAGCTGAGATATTGAATTTCAAAATTTTGACCAGAAAAAAAAATGACAGTGTTACCCCTTATGTTTTTTTTCGGGGGGTGAAAAATTAAGTTTCTCCAATCTTCTCAAAACTCTGGATTCTGATAGAGGGCCACGAGACATGGACATGGGTGCAAAAATTAAGGCTGTAGACCCTTCCAGAGCTGAGATATTGAATTTCAAAATTTTGACCAGAAAAAAAATGACAGTGTTACCCCTTATGTTTTTTTTCGGGGGGTGAAAAATTAAGTTTCTCCAATCTTCTCAAAACTCTGGATTCTGATAGAGGGCCACGAGACATGGACCTGGGTGCAAAAATTAAGGCTGTAGACCCTTCCAGAGCTGAGATATTGAATTTCAAAATTTTGACCAGAAAAAAAAAATGACAGTGTTACCCCTTATGTTTTTTTTCGGGGGGTGAAAAATTAAGTTTCTCCAATCTTCTCAAAACTCTGGATTCTGATAGAGGGCCACGAGACATGGACCTGGGTGCAAAAATTAAGGCTGTAGACCCTTCCAGAGCTGAGATATTGAATTTCAAAATTTTGACCAGAAAAAAAAATGACAGTGTTACCCCTTATGTTTTTTTTCGGGGGGTGAAAAATTAAGTTTCTCCAATCTTCTCAAAACTCTGGATTCTTATAGAGGGCCACGAGACATGGACCTGGGTGCAAAAATTAAGGCTGTAGACCCTTCCAGAGCTGAGATATTGAATTTCAAAATTTTGACCAGAAAAAAAAATGACAGTGTTACCCCTTATGTTTTTTTTCAGGGGGTGAAAAATTAAGTTTCTCCAATCTTCTCAAAACTCTGGATTCTGATAGAGGGCCACGAGACATGGACCTGGGTGCAAAAATTAAGGCTGTAGACCCTTCCAGAGCTGAGATATTGAATTTCAAAATTTTGACCAGAAAAAAAAAATGACAGTGTTACCCCTTATGTTTTTTTTCGGGGGGTGAAAAATTAAGTTTCTCCAATCTTCTCAAAACTCTGGATTCTGATAGAGGGCCACGAGACATGGACCTGGGTGAAAAAAATAAGGCTGTAGACCCTTCCAGAGCTGAGATATTGAATTTCAAAATTTTGACCAGAAAAAATAATGACAGTGTTACCCCTTATGTTTTTTTTCGGGGGGTGAAAAATTAAGTTTCTCCAATCTTCTCAAAACTCTGGATTCTGATAGAGGGCCACGAGACATGGACATGGGTGCAAAAATTAAGGCTGTAGACCCTTCCAGAGCTGAGATATTGAATTTCAAAATTTTGACCAGAAAAAAAATGACAGTGTTACCCCTTATGTTTTTTTTCGGGGGGTGAAAAATTAAGTTTCTCCAATCTTCTCAAAACTCTGGATTCTGATAGAGGGCCACGAGACATGGACCTGGGTGCAAAAATTAAGGCTGTAGACCTTTCCAGAGCTGAGATATTGAATTTCAAAATTTTGACCAGAAAAAAAAATGACAGTGTTACCCCTTATGTTTTTTTTCGGGGGGTGAAAAATTAAGTTTCTCCAATCTTCTCAAAACTCTGCATTCTGATAGAGGGCCACGAGACATGGACCTGGGTGCAACAATTAAGGCTGTAGACCCTTCCAGAGCTGAGATATTGAATTTCAAAATTTTGACCAGAAAAAAAAAATGACAGTGTTACCCCTTATGTTTTTTTTCGGGGGGTGAAAAATTAAGTTTCTCCAATCTTCTCAAAACTCTGGATTCTGATAGAGGGCCACGAGACATGGACCTGGGTGCAAAAATTAAGGCTGTAGACCATTCCAGAGCTGAGATATTGAATTTCAAAATTTTGACCAGAAAAAAAAATGACAGTGTTACCCCTTATGTTTTTTTTCGGGGGGTGAAAAATTAAGTTTCTCCAATCTTCTCAAAACTCTGGATTCTGATAGAGGGCCACGAGACATGGACCTGGGTGCAAAAATTAAGGCTGTAGACCCTTCCAGAGCTGAGATATTGAATTTCAAAATTTTGACCAGAAAATAAAATGACAGTGTTACCCCTTATGTTTTTTTTCGGGGGGTGAAAAATTAAGTTTCTCCAATCTTCTCAAAACTCTGGATTCTGATAGAGGGCCACGAGACATGGACCTGGGTGCAAAAATTAAGGCTGTAGACCCTTCCAGAGCTGAGATATTGAATTTCAAAATTTTGACCAGAAAAAAAAATGACAGTGTTACCCCTTATGTTTTTTTTCGGGGGGTGAAAAATTAAGTTTCTCCAATCTTCTCAAAACTCTGGATTCTGATAGAGGGCCACGAGACATGGACATGGGTGCAAAAATTAAGGCTGTAGACCCTTCCAGAGCTGAGATATTGAATTTCAAAATTTTGACCAGAAAAAAAATGACAGTGTTACCCCTTATGTTTTTTTTCGGGGGGTGAAAAATTAAGTTTCTCCAATCTTCTCAAAACTCTGGATTCTGATAGAGGGCCACGAGACATGGACCTGGGTGCAAAAATTAAGGCTGTAGACCTTTCCAGAGCTGAGATATTGAATTTCAAAATTTTGACCAGAAAAAAAAATGACAGTGTTACCCCTTATGTTTTTTTTCGGGGGGTGAAAAATTAAGTTTCTCCAATCTTCTCAAAACTCTGGATTCTGATAGAGGGCCACGAGACATGGACCTGGGTGCAACAATTAAGGCTGTAGACCCTTCCAGAGCTGAGATATTGAATTTCAAAATTTTGACCAGAAAAAAAAATGACAGTGTTACCCCTTATGTTTTTTTTCGGGGGGTGAAAAATTAAGTTTCTCCAATCTTCTCAAAACTCTGGATTCTGATAGAGGGCCACGAGACATGGACCTGGGTGCAACAATTAAGGCTGTAGACCCTTCCAGAGCTGAGATATTGAATTTCAAAATTTTGACCAGAAAAAAAAAATGACAGTGTTACCCCTTATGTTTTTTTTCAGGGGGTGAAAAATTAAGTTTCTCCAATCTTATCAAAACTCTGGATTCTGATAGAGGGCCACGAGACATGGACCTGGGTGCAAAAATTAAGGCTGTAGACCCTTCCAGAGCTGAGATATTGAATTTCAAAATTTTGACCAGAAAAAAAATGACAGTGTTACCCCTTATGTTTTTTTTCGGGGGGTGAAAAATTAAGTTTCTCCAATCTTCTCAAAACTCTGGATTCTGATAGAGGGCCACGAGACATGGACCTGTGTGCAAAAACTAAGGCTGTAGACCCTTCCAGAGCTGAGATATTGAATTTCAAAATTTTGACCAGAAAAAAAAAATGACAGTGTTACCCCTTATGTTTTTTTTCGGGGGGTGAAAAATTAAGTTTCTCCAATCTTCTCAAAACTCTGGATTCTGATAGAGGGCCACGAGACATGGACCTGGGTGCAACAATTAAGGCTGTAGACCCTTCCAGAGCTGAGATATTGAATTTCAAAATTTTGACCAGAAAAAAAAAATGACAGTGTTACCCCTTATGTTTTTTTTCGGGGGGTGAAAAATTAAGTTTCTCCAATCTTCTCAAAACTCTGGATTCTGATAGAGGGCCACGAGACATGGACCTGGGTGCAAAAATTAAGGCTGTAGACCCTTCCAGAGCTGAGATATTGAATTTCAAAATTTTGACCAGAAAAAAAAATGACAGTGTTACCCCTTATGTTTTTTTTCGGGGGGTGAAAAATTAAGTTTCTCCAATCTTCTCAAAACTCTGGATTCTGATAGAGGGCCACGAGACATGGACATGGGTGCAAAAATTAAGGCTGTAGACCCTTCCAGAGCTGAGATATTGAATTTCAAAATTTTGACCAGAAAAAAAATGACAGTGTTACCCCTTATGTTTTTTTTCGGGGGGTGAAAAATTAAGTTTCTCCAATCTTCTCAAAACTCTGGATTCTGATAGAGGGCCACGAGACATGGACCTGGGTGCAAAAATTAAGGCTGTAGACCCTTCCAGAGCTGAGATATTGAATTTCAAAATTTTGACCAGAAAAAAAAAATGACAGTGTTACCCCTTATGTTTTTTTTCGGGGGGTGAAAAATTAAGTTTCTCCAATCTTCTCAAAACTCTGGATTCTGATAGAGGGCCACGAGACATGGACCTGGGTGCAAAAATTAAGGCTGTAGACCCTTCCAGAGCTGAGATATTGAATTTCAAAATTTTGACCAGAAAAAAAAATGACAGTGTTACCCCTTATGTTTTTTTTCGGGGGGTGAAAAATTAAGTTTCTCCAATCTTCTCAAAACTCTGGATTCTTATAGAGGGCCACGAGACATGGACCTGGGTGCAAAAATTAAGGCTGTAGACCCTTCCAGAGCTGAGATATTGAATTTCAAAATTTTGACCAGAAAAAAAAATGACAGTGTTACCCCTTATGTTTTTTTTCAGGGGGTGAAAAATTAAGTTTCTCCAATCTTCTCAAAACTCTGGATTCTGATAGAGGGCCACGAGACATGGACCTGGGTGCAAAAATTAAGGCTGTAGACCCTTCCAGAGCTGAGATATTGAATTTCAAAATTTTGACCAGAAAAAAAAAATGACAGTGTTACCCCTTATGTTTTTTTTCGGGGGGTGAAAAATTAAGTTTCTCCAATCTTCTCAAAACTCTGGATTCTGAAAGAGGGCCACGAGACATGGACCTGGGTGTAAAAATTAAGGCTGTAGACCCTTCCAGAGCTGAGATATTGAATTTCAAAAATTTGACCAGAAAAAAAAATGACAGTGTTACCCCTTATGTTTTTTTTCGGGGGGGTGAAAAATTAAGTTTCTCCAATCTTCTCAAAACTCTGGATTCTGATAGAGGGCCACGAGACATGGACCTGGGTGCAAAAATTAAGGCTGTAGACCCTTCCAGAGCTGAGATATTGAATTTCAAAATTTTGACCAGAAAAAAAAATGACAGTGTTACCCCTTATGTTTTTTTTCCGGGGGTGAAAAATTAAGTTTCTCCAATCTTCTCAAAACTCTGGATTCTGATAGAGGGCCACGAGACATGGACCTGGGTGCAAAAATTAAGGCTGTAGACCCTTCCAGAGCTGAGATATTGAATTTCAAAATTTTGACCAGAAAAAAAATGACAGTGTTACCCCTTATGTTTTTTTTCGGGGGGTGAAAAATTAAGTTTCTCCAATCTTCTCAAAACTCTGGATTCTGATAGAGGGCCACGAGACATGGACCTGGGTGCAAAAATTAAGGCTGTAGACCCTTTCAGAGCTGAGATATTGAATTTCAAAATTTTGACCAGAAAAAAAAAATGACAGTGTTACCCCTTATGTTTTTTTTCGGGGGGTGAAAAATTAAGTTTCTCCAATCTTCTCAAAACTCTGGATTCTGATAGAGGGCCACGAGACATGGACCTGGGTGCAAAAATTATGGCTGTAGACCCTTCCAGAGCTGAGATATTGAATTTCAAAATTTTGACCAGAAAAAAAAAATGACAGTGTTACCCCTTATGTTTTTTTTTCGGGGGGTGAAAAATTAAGTTTCTCCAATCTTCTCAAAACTCTGGATTCTGATAGAGGGCCACGAGACATGGACCTGGGTGCAAAAATTAAGGCTGTAGACCATTCCAGAGCTGAGATATTGAATTTCAAAATTTTGACCAGAAAAAAAAATGACAGTGTTACCCCTTATGTTTTTTTTCCGGGGGGTGAAAAATTAAGTTTCTCCAATCTTCTCAAAACTCTGGATTCTGATAGAGGGCCACGAGACATGGACCTGGGTGCAAAAATTAAGGCTGTAGACCCTTCCAGAGCTGAGATATTGAATTTCAAAATTTTGACCAGAAAATAAAATGACAGTGTTACCCCTTATGTTTTTTTTCGGGGGGTGAAAAATTAAGTTTCTCCAATCTTCTCAAAACTCTGGATTCTGATAGAGGGCCACGAGACATGGACATGGGTGCAAAAATTAAGGCTGTAGACCCTTCCAGAGCTGAGATGTTGAATTTCAAAATTTTGACCAGAAAAAAAAATGACAGTGTTACCCCTTATGTTTTTTTTCGGGGGGTGAAAAATTAAGTTTCTCCAATCTTCTCAAAACTCTGGATTCTGATAGAGGGCCACGAGACATGGACCTGGGTGCAAAAATAAGGCTGTAGACCCTTCCAGAGCTGAGATATTGAATTTCAAAATTTTGACCAGAAAAAAAAAATGACAGTGTTACCCCTTATGTTTTTTTTCGGGGGGTGAAAAATTAAGTTTCTCCAATCTTCTCAAAACTCTGGATTCTGATAGAGGGCCACGAGACATGGACCTGGGTGAAAAAAATAAGGCTGTAGACCCTTCCAGAGCTGAGATATTGAATTTCAAAATTTTGACCAGAAAAAATAATGACAGTGTTACCCCTTATGTTTTTTTTCGGGGGGTGAAAAATTAAGTTTCTCCAATCTTCTCAAAACTCTGGATTCTGATAGAGGGCCACGAGACATGGACATGGGTGCAAAAATTAAGGCTGTAGACCCTTCCAGAGCTGAGATATTGAATTTCAAAATTTTGACCAGAAAAAAAATGACAGTGTTACCCCTTATGTTTTTTTTCGGGGGGTGAAAAATTAAGTTTCTCCAATCTTCTCAAAACTCTGGATTCTGATAGAGGGCCACGAGACATGGACCTGGGTGCAAAAATTAAGGCTGTAGACCTTTCCAGAGCTGAGATATTGAATTTCAAAATTTTGACCAGAAAAAAAAATGACAGTGTTACCCCTTATGTTTTTTTTCGGGGGGTGAAAAATTAAGTTTCTCCAATCTTCTCAAAACTCTGCATTCTGATAGAGGGCCACGAGACATGGACCTGGGTGCAACAATTAAGGCTGTAGACCCTTCCAGAGCTGAGATATTGAATTTCAAAATTTTGACCAGAAAAAAAAAATGACAGTGTTACCCCTTATGTTTTTTTTCGGGGGGTGAAAAATTAAGTTTCTCCAATCTTCTCAAAACTCTGGATTCTGATAGAGGGCCACGAGACATGGACCTGGGTGCAAAAATTAAGGCTGTAGACCATTCCAGAGCTGAGATATTGAATTTCAAAATTTTGACCAGAAAAAAAAATGACAGTGTTACCCCTTATGTTTTTTTTCGGGGGGTGAAAAATTAAGTTTCTCCAATCTTCTCAAAACTCTGGATTCTGATAGAGGGCCACGAGACATGGACCTGGGTGCAAAAATTAAGGCTGTAGACCCTTCCAGAGCTGAGATATTGAATTTCAAAATTTTGACCAGAAAATAAAATGACAGTGTTACCCCTTATGTTTTTTTTCGGGGGGTGAAAAATTAAGTTTCTCCAATCTTCTCAAAACTCTGGATTCTGATAGAGGGCCACGAGACATGGACATGGGTGCAAAAATTAAGGCTGTAGACCCTTCCAGAGCTGAGATGTTGAATTTCAAAATTTTGACCAGAAAAAAAATGACAGTGTTACCCCTTATGTTTTTTTTCGGGGGGTGAAAAATTAAGTTTCTCCAATCTTCTCAAAACTCTGGATTCTGATAGAGGGCCAAGAGACATGGACCTGGGTGCAAAAATTAAGGCTGTAGACCCTTCCAGAGCTGAGATATTGAATTTCAAAATTTTGACCAGAAAAAAAAAAATGACAGTGTTACCCCTTATGTTTTTTTTCGGGGGGTGAAAAATTAAGTTTCTCCAATCTTCTCAAAACTCTGGATTCTGATAGAGGGCCACGAGACATGGACCTGGGTGCAAAAATTAAGGCTGTAGACCCTTCCAGAGCTGAGATATTGAATTTCAAAATTTTGACCAGAAAAAAAAAATGACAGTGTTACCCCTTATGTTTTTTTTCGGGGGGTGAAAAATTAAGTTTCTCCAATCTTCTCAAAACTCTGGATTCTGAAAGAGGGCCACGAGACATGGACCTGGGTGTAAAAATTAAGGCTGTAGACCCTTCCAGAGCTGAGATATTGAATTTCAAAATTTTGACCAGAAAAAAAATGACAGTGTTACCCCTTATGTTTTTTTTCGGGGGGTGAAAAATTAAGTTTCTCCAATCTTCTCAAAACTCTGGATTCTGATAGAGGGCCAAGAGACATGGACCTGGGTGCAAAAATTAAGGCTGTAGACCCTTCCAGAGCTGAGATATTGAATTTCAAAATTTTGACCAGAAAAAAAAAATGACAGTGTTACCCCTTATGTTTTTTTTCGGGGGGTGAAAAATTAAGTTTCTCCAATCTTCTCAAAACTCTGGATTCTGATAGAGGGCCACGAGACATGGACCTGGGTGCAAAAATTAAGGCTGTAGACCCTTCCAGAGCTGAGATATTGAATTTCAAAATTTTGACCAGAAAAAAAAAATGACAGTGTTACCCCTTATGTTTTTTTTCGGGGGGTGAAAAATTAAGTTTCTCCAATCTTCTCAAAACTCTGGATTCTGAAAGAGGGCCACGAGACATTGACCTGGGTGTAAAAATTAAGGCTGTAGACCCTTCCAGAGCTGAGATATTGAATTTCAAAAATTTGACCAGAAAAAAAAATGACAGTGTTACCCCTTATGTTTTTTTTCGGGGGGTGAAAAATTAAGTTTCTCCAATCTTCTCAAAACTCTGGATTCTGATAGAGGGCCACGAGACATGGACCTGGGTGCAAAAATTAAGGCTGTAGACCCTTTCAGAGCTGAGATATTGAATTTCAAAATTTTGACCAGAAAAAAAAATGACAATGTTACCCCTTATGTTTTTTTTCGGGGGGTGAAAAATTAAGTTTCTCCAATCTTCTCAAAACTCTGGATTCTGATAGAGGGCCACGAGACATGGACCTGGGTGCAAAAATTAAGGCTGTAGACCCTTCCAGAGCTGAGATATTGAATTTCAAAATTTTGACCAGAAAAAAAAAATGACAGTGTTACCCCTTATGTTTTTTTTCGGGGGGTGAAAAATTAAGTTTCTCCAATCTTCTCAAAACTCTGGATTCTGATAGAGGGCCACGAGACATGGACCTGGGTGCAAAAATTAAGGCTGTAGACCCTTCCAGAGCTGAGATATTGAATTTCAAAATTTTGACCAGAAAAAAAAAATGACAGTGTTACCCCTTATGTTTTTTTTCGGGGGGTGAAAAATTAAGTTTCTCCAATCTTCTCAAAACTCTGGATTCTGAAAGAGGGCCACGAGACATGGACCTGGGTGTAAAAATTAAGGCTGTAGACCCTTCCAGAGCTGAGATATTGAATTTCAAAAATTTGACCAGAAAAAAAAATGACAGTGTTACCCCTTATGTTTTTTTTCGGGGGGTGAAAAATTAAGTTTCTCCAATCTTCTCAAAACTCTGGATTCTGATAGAGGGCCACGAGACATGGACCTGGGTGCAAAAATTAAGGCTGTAGACCCTTTCAGAGCTGAGATATTGAATTTCAAAATTTTGACCAGAAAAAAAAATGACAGTGTTACCCCTTATGTTTTTTTTCGGGGGGTGAAAAATTAAGTTTCTCCAATCTTCTCAAAACTCTGGATTCTGATAGAGGGCCACGAGACATGGACCTGGGTGCAAAAATTAAGGCTGTAGACCCTTTCAGAGCTGAGATATTGAATTTCAAAATTTTGACCAGAAAAAAAAATGACAGTGTTACCCCTTATGTTTTTTTTCGGGGGGTGAAAAATTAAGTTTCTCCAATCTTCTCAAAACTCTGGATTCTGATAGAGGGCCACGAGACATGGACCTGGGTGCAAAAATTAAGGCTGTAGACCCTTCCAGAGCTGAGATATTGAATTTCAAAATTTTGACCAGAAAAAAAAATGACAGTGTTACCCCTTATGTTTTTTTTCGGGGGGTGAAAAATTAAGTTTCTCCAATCTTCTCAAAACTCAGGATTCTGATAGAGGGCCACGAGACATGGACCTGGGTGCAAAAATTAAGGCTGTAGACCCTTCCAGAGCTGAGATATCGAATTTCAAAATTTTGACCAGAAAAAAAAAATGACAGTGTTACCCCTTATGTTTTTTTTCGGGGGGTGAAAAATTAAGTTTCTCCAATCTTCTCAAAACTCTGGATTCTGATAGAGGGCCACGAGACATGGACCTGGGTGCAAAAATTAAGGCTGTAGACCCTTTCAGAGCTGAGATATTGAATTTCAAAATTTTGACCAGAAAAAAAAATGACAGTGTTACCCCTTATGTTTTTTTTCGGGGGGTGAAAAATTAAGTTTCTCCAATCTTCTCAAAACTCTGGATTCTGATAGAGGGCCACGAGACATGGACCTGGGTGCAAAAATTAAGGCTGTAGACCCTCCCAGAGCTGAGATATTGAATTTCAAAATTTTGACCAGAAAAAAAAATGACAGTGTTACCCCTTATGTTTTTTTTCGGGGGGTGAAAAATTAAGTTTCTCCAATCTTATCAAAACTCTGGATTCTGATAGAGGGCCACGAGACATGGACCTGGGTGCAAAAATTAAGGCTGTAGACCCTTCCAGAGCTGAGATATTGAATTTCAAAATTTTGACCAGAAAAAAAAAATGACAGTGTTACCCCTTATGTTTTTTTTCGGGGGGTGAAAAATTAAGTTTCTCCAATCTTCTCAAAACTCTGGATTCTGATAGAGGGCCACGAGACATGGACCTGGGTGCAAAAATTAAGGCTGTAGACCCTTCCAGAGCTGAGATATTGAATTTCAAAATTTTGACCAGAAAATAAAATGACAGTGTTACCCCTTATGTTTTTTTTCGGGGGGTGAAAAATTAAGTTTCTCCAATCTTCTCAAAACTCTGGATTCTGATAGAGGGCCACGAGACATGGACATGGGTGCAAAAATTAAGGCTGTAGACCCTTCCAGAGCTGAGATATTGAATTTCAAAATTTTGACCAGAAAAAAAATGACAGTGTTACCCCTTATGTTTTTTTTCGGGGGGTGAAAAATTAAGTTTCTCCAATCTTCTCAAAACTCTGGATTCTGATAGAGGGCCAAGAGACATGGACCTGGGTGCAAAAATTAAGGCTGTAGACCCTTCCAGAGCTGAGATATTGAATTTCAAAATTTTGACCAGAAAAAAAAAATGACAGTGTTACCCCTTATGTTTTTTTTCGGGGGGTGAAAAATTAAGTTTCTCCAATCTTCTCAAAACTCTGGATTCTGATAGAGGGCCACGAGACATGGACCTGGGTGCAAAAATTAAGGCTGTAGACCCTTCCAGAGCTGAGATATTGAATTTCAAAATTTTGACCAGAAAAAAAAAATGACAGTGTTACCCCTTATGTTTTTTTTTCGGGGGGTGAAAAATTAAGTTTCTCCAATCTTCTCAAAACTCTGGATTCTGAAAGAGGGCCACGAGACATGGACCTGGGTGTAAAAATTAAGGCTGTAGACCCTTCCAGAGCTGAGATATTGAATTTCAAAAATTTGACCAGAAAAAAAAATGACAGTGTTACCCCTTATGTTTTTTTTCGGGGGGTGAAAAATTAAGTTTCTCCAATCTTCTCAAAACTCTGGATTCTGATAGAGGGCCACGAGACATGGACCTGGGTGCAAAAATTAAGGCTGTAGACCCTTTCAGAGCTGAGATATTGAATTTCAAAATTTTGACCAGAAAAAAAAATGACAGTGTTACCCCTTATGTTTTTTTTCGGGGGGTGAAAAATTAAGTTTCTCCAATCTTCTCAAAACTCTGGATTCTGATAGAGGGCCACGAGACATGGACCTGGGTGCAAAAATTAAGGCTGTAGACCCTTCCAGAGCTGAGATATTGAATTTCAAAATTTTGACCAGAAAAAAAAATGACAGTGTTACCCCTTATGTTTTTTTTCGGGGGGTGAAAAATTAAGTTTCTCCAATCTTCTCAAAACTCTGGATTCTGATAGAGGGCCAAGAGACATGGACCTGGGTGCAAAAATTAAGGCTGTAGACCCTTCCAGAGCTGAGATATTGAATTTCAAAATTTTGACCAGAAAAAAAAAATGACAGTGTTACCCCTTATGTTTTTTTTCGGGGGGTGAAAAATTAAGTTTCTCCAATCTTCTCAAAACTCTGGATTCTGATAGAGGGCCACGAGACATGGACCTGGGTGCAAAAATTAAGGCTGTAGACCCTTCCAGAGCTGAGATATTGAATTTCAAAATTTTGACCAGAAAAAAAAAATGACAGTGTTACCCCTTATGTTTTTTTTTCGGGGGGTGAAAAATTAAGTTTCTCCAATCTTCTCAAAACTCTGGATTCTGAAAGAGGGCCACGAGACATGGACCTGGGTGTAAAAATTAAGGCTGTAGACCCTTCCAGAGCTGAGATATTGAATTTCAAAAATTTGACCAGAAAAAAAAATGACAGTGTTACCCCTTATGTTTTTTTTCGGGGGGTGAAAAATTAAGTTTCTCCAATCTTCTCAAAACTCTGGATTCTGATAGAGGGCCACGAGACATGGACCTGGGTGCAAAAATTAAGGCTGTAGACCCTTTCAGAGCTGAGATATTGAATTTCAAAATTTTGACCAGAAAAAAAAATGACAGTGTTACCCCTTATGTTTTTTTTCGGGGGGTGAAAAATTAAGTTTCTCCAATCTTCTCAAAACTCTGGATTCTGATAGAGGGCCACGAGACATGGACCTGGGTGCAAAAATTAAGGCTGTAGACCCTTCCAGAGCTGAGATATTGAATTTCAAAATTTTGACCAGAAAAAAAAATGACAGTGTTACCCCTTATGTTTTTTTTCGGGGGGTGAAAAATTAAGTTTCTCCAATCTTCTCAAAACTCTGGATTCTGATAGAGGGCCACGAGACATGGACCTGGGTGCAAAAATTAAGGCTGTAGACCCTTCCAGAGCTGAGATATCGAATTTCAAAATTTTGACCAGAAAAAAAAATGACAGTGTTACCCCTTATGTTTTTTTTCGGGGGGTGAAAAATTAAGTTTCTCCAATCTTCTCAAAACTCTGGATTCTGATAGAGGGCCACGAGACATGGACCTGGGTGCAAAAATTAAGGCTGTAGACCCTTTCAGAGCTGAGATATTGAATTTCAAAATTTTGACCAGAAAAAAAATGACAGTGTTACCCCTTATGTTTTTTTTCGGGGGGTGAAAAATTAAGTTTCTCCAATCTTCTCAAAACTCTGGATTCTGATAGAGGGCCACGAGACATGGACCTGGGTGCAAAAATTAAGGCTGTAGACCCTTCCAGAGCTGAGATATTGAATTTCAAAATTTTGACCAGAAAAAAAAAATGACAGTGTTACCCCTTATGTTTTTTTTCAGGGGGTGAAAAATTAAGTTTCTCCAATCTTATCAAAACTCTGGATTCTGATAGAGGGCCACGAGACATGGACCTGGGTGCAAAAATTAAGGCTGTAGACCCTTCCAGAGCTGAGATATTGAATTTCAAAATTTTGACCAGAAAAAAAAATGACAGTGTTACCCCTTATGTTTTTTTTCGGGGGGTGAAAAATTAAGTTTCTCCAATCTTCTCAAAACTCTGGATTCTGATAGAGGGCCACGAGACATGGACCTGGGTGAAAAAATTAAGGCTGTAGACCCTTCCAGAGCTGAGATATTGAATTTCAAAATTTTGACCAGAAAAAATAATGACAGTGTTACCCCTTATGTTTTTTTTCGGGGGGTGAAAAATTAAGTTTCTCCAATCTTCTCAAAACTCTGGATTCTGATAGAGGGCCACGAGACATGGACATGGGTGCAAAAATTAAGGCTGTAGACCCTTCCAGAGCTGAGATATTGAATTTCAAAATTTTGACCAGAAAAAAAATGACAGTGTTACCCCTTATGTTTTTTTTCGGGGGGTGAAAAATTAAGTTTCTCCAATCTTCTCAAAACTCTGGATTCTGATAGAGGGCCACGAGACATGGACCTGTGTGCAAAAACTAAGGCTGTAGACCCTTCCAGAGCTGAGATATTGAATTTCAAAATTTTGACCAGAAAAAAAAAATGACAGTGTTACCCCTTATGTTTTTTTTCGGGGGGTGAAAAATTAAGTTTCTCCAATCTTCTCAAAACTCTGGATTCTGATAGAGGGCCACGAGACATGGACCTGGGTGCAACAATTAAGGCTGTAGACCCTTCCAGAGCTGAGATATTGAATTTCAAAATTTTGAACAGAAAAAAAAAATGACAGTGTTACCCCTTATGTTTTTTTTCGGGGGGTGAAAAATTAAGTTTCTCCAATCTTCTCAAAACTCTGGATTCTGATAGAGGGCCACGAGACATGGACCTGGGTGCAAAAATTAAGGCTGTAGACCATTCCAGAGCTGAGATATTGAATTTCAAAATTTTGACCAGAAAAAAAAATGACAGTGTTACCCCTTATGTTTTTTTTCGGGGGGTGAAAAATTAAGTTTCTCCAATCTTCTCAAAACTCTGGATTCTGATAGAGGGCCACGAGACATGGACCTGGGTGCAAAAATTAAGGCTGTAGACCCTTCCAGAGCTGAGATATTGAATTTCAAAATTTTGACCAGAAAAAAAAATGACAGTGTTACCCCTTATGTTTTTTTTCGGGGGGTGAAAAATTAAGTTTCTCCAATCTTCTCAAAACTCTGGATTCTGATAGAGGGCCACGAGACATGGACATGGGTGCAAAAATTAAGGCTGTAGACCCTTCCAGAGCTGAGATATTGAATTTCAAAATTTTGACCAGAAAAAAAATGACAGTGTTACCCCTTATGTTTTTTTTCGGGGGGTGAAAAATTAAGTTTCTCCAATCTTCTCAAAACTCTGGATTCTGATAGAGGGCCACGAGACATGGACCTGGGTGCAAAAATTAAGGCTGTAGACCCTTCCAGAGCTGAGATATTGAATTTCAAAATTTTGACCAGAAAAAAAAAATGACAGTGTTACCCCTTATGTTTTTTTTCGGGGGGTGAAAAATTAAGTTTCTCCAATCTTCTCAAAACTCTGGATTCTGATAGAGGGCCACGAGACATGGACCTGGGTGCAAAAATTAAGGCTGTAGACCCTTCCAGAGCTGAGATATTGAATTTCAAAATTTTGACCAGAAAAAAAAATGACAGTGTTACCCCTTATGTTTTTTTTCGGGGGGTGAAAAATTAAGTTTCTCCAATCTTCTCAAAACTCTGGATTCTTATAGAGGGCCACGAGACATGGACCTGGGTGCAAAAATTAAGGCTGTAGACCCTTCCAGAGCTGAGATATTGAATTTCAAAATTTTGACCAGAAAAAAAAATGACAGTGTTACCCCTTATGTTTTTTTTCAGGGGGTGAAAAATTAAGTTTCTCCAATCTTCTCAAAACTCTGGATTCTGATAGAGGGCCACGAGACATGGACCTGGGTGCAAAAATTAAGACTGTAGACCCTTCCAGAGCTGAGATATTGAATTTCAAAATTTTGACCAGAAAAAAAAAATGACAGTGTTACCCCTTATGTTTTTTTTCGGGGGGTGAAAAATTAAGTTTCTCCAATCTTCTCAAAACTCTGGATTCTGAAAGAGGGCCACGAGACATGGACCTGGGTGTAAAAATTAAGGCTGTAGACCCTTCCAGAGCTGAGATATTGAATTTCAAAAATTTGACCAGAAAAAAAAATGACAGTGTTACCCCTTATGTTTTTTTTCGGGGGGTGAAAAATTAAGTTTCTCCAATCTTCTCAAAACTCTGGACTCTGATAGAGGGCCACGAGACATGGACCTGGGTGCAAAAATTAAGGCTGTAGACCCTTCCAGAGCTGAGATATTGAATTTCAAAATTTTGACCAGAAAAAAAAATGACAGTGTTACCCCTTATGTTTTTTTTCCGGGGGTGAAAAATTAAGTTTCTCCAATCTTCTCAAAACTCTGGATTCTGATAGAGGGCCACGAGACATGGACCTGGGTGCAAAAATTAAGGCTGTAGACCCTTCCAGAGCTGAGATATTGAATTTCAAAATTTTGACCAGAAAAAAAATGACAGTGTTACCCCTTATGTTTTTTTTCGGGGGGTGAAAAATTAAGTTTCTCCAATCTTCTCAAAACTCTGGATTCTGATAGAGGGCCACGAGACATGGACCTGGGTGCAAAAATTAAGGCTGTAGACCCTTTCAGAGCTGAGATATTGAATTTCAAAATTTTGACCAGAAAAAAAAAATGACAGTGTTACCCCTTATGTTTTTTTTCGGGGGGTGAAAAATTAAGTTTCTCCAATCTTCTCAAAACTCTGGATTCTGATAGAGGGCCACGAGACATGGACCTGGGTGCAAAAATTATGGCTGTAGACCCTTCCAGAGCTGAGATATTGAATTTCAATATTTTGACCAGAAAAAAAAAATGACAGTGTTACCCCTTATGTTTTTTTTTCGGGGGGTGAAAAATTAAGTTTCTCCAATCTTCTCAAAACTCTGGATTCTGATAGAGGGCCACGAGACATGGACCTGGGTGCAAAAATTAAGGCTGTAGACCCTTCCAGAGCTGAGATATTGAATTTCAAAATTTTGACCAGAAAAAAAAAAATGACAGTGTTACCCCTTATGTTTTTTTTCGGGGGGTGAAAAATTAAGTTTCTCCAATCTTCTCAAAACTCTGGATTCTGATAGAGGGCCACGAGACATGGACCTGGGTGCAAAAATTAAGGCTGTAGACCCTTTCAGAGCTGAGATATTGAATTTCAAAATTTTGACCAGAAAAAAAAAATGACAGTGTTACCCCTTATGTTTTTTTTCGGGGGGTGAAAAATTAAGTTTCTCCAATCTTCTCAAAACTCTGGATTCTGATAGAGGGCCACGAGACATGGACCTGGGTGCAAAAATTAAGGCTGTAGACCCTTCCAGAGCTGAGATATTGAATTTCAAAATTTTGACCAGAAAAAAAAAATGACAGTGTTACCCCTTATGTTTTTTTTCGGGGGGTGAAAAATTAAGTTTCTCCAATCTTATCAAAACTCTGGATTCTGATAGAGGGCCACGAGACATGGACCTGGGTGCAAAAATTAAGGCTGTAGACCCTTCCCGAGCTGAGATATTGAATTTCAAAATTTTGACCAGAAAAAAAAATGACAGTGTTACCCCTTATGTTTTTTTTCGGGGGGTGAAAAATTAAGTTTCTCCAATCTTCTCAAAACTCTGGATTCTGATAGAGGGCCACGAGACATGGACCTGGGTGAAAAAATTAAGGCTGTAGACCCTTCCAGAGCTGAGATATTGAATTTCAAAATTTTGACCAGAAAAAATAATGACAGTGTTACCCCTTATGTTTTTTTTCGGGGGGTGAAAAATTAAGTTTCTCCAATCTTCTCAAAACTCTGGATTCTGATAGAGGGCCACGAGACATGGACATGGGTGCAAAAATTAAGGCTGTAGACCCTTCCAGAGCTGAGATATTGAATTTCAAAATTTTGACCAGAAAAAAAATGACAGTGTTACCCCTTATGTTTTTTTTCGGGGGGTGAAAAATTAAGTTTCTCCAATCTTCTCAAAACTCTGGATTCTGATAGAGGGCCACGAGACATGGACCTGGGTGCAAAAATTAAGGCTGTAGACCCTTCCAGAGCTGAGATATTGAATTTCAAAATTTTGACCAGAAAAAAAAAATGACAGTGTTACCCCTTATGTTTTTTTTCGGGGGGTGAAAAATTAAGTTTCTCCAATCTTCTCAAAACTCTGGATTCTGATAGAGGGCCACGAGACATGGACCTGGGTGCAAAAATTAAGGCTGTAGACCCTTTCAGAGCTGAGATATTGAATTTCAAAATTTTGACCAGAAAAAAAAATGACAGTGTTACCCCTTATGTTTTTTTTCGGGGGGTGAAAAATTAAGTTTCTCCAATCTTCTCAAAACTCTGGATTCTGATAGAGGGCCACGAGACATGGACCTGGGTGCAAAAATTAAGGCTGTAGACCCTTTCAGAGCTGAGATATTGAATTTCAAAATTTTGACCAGAAAAAAAAAATGACAGTGTTACCCCTTATGTTTTTTTTCGGGGGGTGAAAAATTAAGTTTCTCCAATCTTCTCAAAACTCTGGATTCTGATAGAGGGCCACGAGACATGGACCTGGGTGCAAAAATTAAGGCTGTAGACCCTTCCAGAGCTGAGATATTGAATTTCAAAATTTTGACCAGAAAAAAAAAATGACAGTGTTACCCCTTATGTTTTTTTTCGGGGGGTGAAAAATTAAGTTTCTCCAATCTTATCAAAACTCTGGATTCTGATAGAGGGCCACGAGACATGGACCTGGGTGCAAAAATTAAGGCTGTAGACCCTTCCCGAGCTGAGATATTGAATTTCAAAATTTTGACCAGAAAAAAAAAATGACAGTGTTACCCCTTATGTTTTTTTTCGGGGGGTGAAAAATTAAGTTTCTCCAATCTTCTCAAAACTCTGGATTCTGATAGAGGGCCACGAGACATGGACCTGGGTGAAAAAATTAAGGCTGTAGACCCTTCCAGAGCTGAGATATTGAATTTCAAAATTTTGACCAGAAAAAATAATGACAGTGTTACCCCTTATGTTTTTTTTCGGGGGGTGAAAAATTAAGTTTCTCCAATCTTCTCAAAACTCTGGATTCTGATAGAGGGCCACGAGACATGGACATGGGTGCAAAAATTAAGGCTGTAGACCCTTCCAGAGCTGAGATATTGAATTTCAAAATTTTGACCAGAAAAAAAATGACAGTGTTACCCCTTATGTTTTTTTTCGGGGGGTGAAAAATTAAGTTTCTCCAATCTTCTCAAAACTCTGGATTCTGATAGAGGGCCACGAGACATGGACCTGGGTGCAAAAATTAAGGCTGTAGACCCTTCCAGAGCTGAGATATTGAATTTCAAAATTTTGACCAGAAAAAAAAAATGACAGTGTTACCCCTTATGTTTTTTTTCGGGGGGTGAAAAATTAAGTTTCTCCAATCTTCTCAAAACTCTGGATTCTGATAGAGGGCCACGAGACATGGACCTGGGTGCAAAAATTAAGGCTGTAGACCCTTTCAGAGCTGAGATATTGAATTTCAAAATTTTGACCAGAAAAAAAAATGACAGTGTTACCCCTTATGTTTTTTTTCGGGGGGTGAAAAATTAAGTTTCTCCAATCTTCTCAAAACTCTGGATTCTGATAGAGGGCCACGAGACATGGACCTGGGTGCAAAAATTAAGGCTGTAGACCCTTCCAGAGCTGAGATATTGAATTTCAAAATTTTGACCAGAAAAAAAATGACAGTGTTACCCCTTATGTTTTTTTTCGGGGGGTGAAAAATTAAGTTTCTCCAATCTTCTCAAAACTCTGGATTCTGATAGAGGGCCACGAGACATGGACCTGGGTGCAAAAATTAAGGCTGTAGACCCTTTCAGAGCTGAGATATTGAATTTCAAAATTTTGACCAGAAAAAAAAATGACAGTGTTACCCCTTATGTTTTTTTTCGGGGGGTGAAAAATTAAGTTTCTCCAATCTTCTCAAAACTCTGGATTCTGATAGAGGGCCACGAGACATGGACCTGGGTGCAAAAATTATGGCTGTAGACCCTTCCAGAGCTGAGATATTGAATTTCAAAATTTTGACCAGAAAAAAAAAATGACAGTGTTAGCCCTTATGTTTTTTTTTTCGGGGGGTGAAAAATTAAGTTTCTCCAATCTTCTCAAAACTCTGGATTCTGATAGAGGGCCACGAGACATGGACCTGGGTGCAAAAATTAAGGCTGTAGACCCTTCCAGAGCTGAGATATTGAATTTCAAAATTTTGACCAGAAAAAAAAAATGACAGTGTTACCCCTTATGTTTTTTTTCGGGGGGTGAAAAATTAAGTTTCTCCAATCTTCTCAAAACTCTGGATTCTGATAGAGGGCCACGAGACATGGACCTGGGTGCAAAAATTAAGGCTGTAGACCCTTTCAGAGCTGAGATATTGAATTTCAAAATTTTGACCAGAAAAAAAAAATGACAGTGTTACCCCTTATGTTTTTTTTTCGGGGGGTGAAAAATTAAGTTTCTCCAATCTTCTCAAAACTCTGGATTCTGATAGAGGGCCACGAGACATGGACCTGGTTGCAAAAATTAAGGCTGTAGACCCTTCCAGAGCTGAGATATTGAATTTCAAAATTTTGACCAGAAAAAAAAAATGACAGTGTTACCCCTTATGTTTTTTTTCGGGGGGTGAAAAATTAAGTTTCTCCAATCTTCTCAAAACTCTGGATTCTGATAGAGGGCCACGAGACATGGACCTGGGTGAAAAAATTAAGGCTGTAGACCCTTCCAGAGCTGAGATATTGAATTTCAAAATTTTGACCAGAAAAAATAATGACAGTGTTACCCCTTATGTTTTTTTTCGGGGGGTGAAAAATTAAGTTTCTCCAATCTTCTCAAAACTCTGGATTCTGATAGAGGGCCACGAGACATGGACATGGGTGCAAAAATTAAGGCTGTAGACCCTTCCAGAGCTGAGATATTGAATTTCAAAATTTTGACCAGAAAAAAAATGACAGTGTTACCCCTTATGTTTTTTTTCGGGGGGTGAAAAATTAAGTTTCTCCAATCTTCTCAAAACTCTGGATTCTGATAGAGGGCCACGGGACATGGACCTGGGTGCAAAAATTAAGGCTGTAGACCCTTCCAGAGCTGAGATATTGAATTTCAAAATTTTGACCAGAAAAAAAAAATGACAGTGTTACCCCTTATGTTTTTTTTCGGGGGGTGAAAAATTAAGTTTCTCCAATCTTCTCAAAACTCTGGATTCTGATAGAGGGCCACGAGACATGGACCTGGGTGCAAAAATTAAGGCTGTAGACCCTTTCAGAGCTGAGATATTGAATTTCAAAATTTTGACCAGAAAAAAAAATGACAGTGTTACCCCTTATGTTTTTTTTCGGGGGGTGAAAAATTAAGTTTCTCCAATCTTCTCAAAACTCTGGATTCTGATAGAGGGCCACGAGACATGGACCTGGGTGCAAAAATTAAGGCTGTAGACCCTTCCAGAGCTGAGATATTGAATTTCAAAATTTTGACCAGAAAAAAAAATGACAGTGTTACCCCTTATGTTTTTTTTTCGGGGTTTGAAAAATTAAGTTTCTCCAATCTTCTCAAAACTCTGGATTCTGATAGAGGGCCACGAGACATGGGCCTGGATGCAAAAATTAAGGCTGTAGACCCTTCCAGAGCTGAGACATTGAATTTCAAAATTTTGACCAGAAAAAAAAAATGACAGTGTTACCCCTTATGTTTTTTTTCGGGGGGTGAAAAATTAAGTTTCTCCAATGTTCTCAAAACTCTGGATTCTGATAGAGGGCCACGAGACATGGACCTGGGTGTAAAAAATAAGGCTGTAGACCCTTCCAGAGCTGAGATATTGAATTTCAAAATTTTGACCAAAAAAAAAATGACAGTGTTACCCCTTATGTTTTTTTTCGGGGGGTGAAAAATTAAGTTTCTCCAATCTTCTCAAAACTCTGGATTCTGATAGAGGGCCACGAGACATGGACCTGGGTGCAAAAATTAAGGCTGTAGACCCTTCCAGAGCTGAGATATTGAATTTCAAAATTTTAACCAGAAAAAAAATGACAGTGTTACCCCTTATGTTTTTTTTCCGGGGGGTGAAAAATGAAGTTTCTCCAATCTTCTCAAAACTCTGGATTCTGATAGAGGGCCACGAGACATGGACCTGGGTGCAAAAATTAAGGCTGTAGACCCTTCCAGAGCTGAGATATTGAATTTCAAAATTTTGACCAGAAAAAAAAATGACAGTGTTACCCCTTATGTTTTTTTTTTTGGGGGGTGAAAAATTAAGTTTCTCCAATCTTCTCAAAACTCTGGATTCTGATAGAGGGCCACGAGACATGGACATGGGTGCAAAAATTAAGGCTGTAGACCCTTCCAGAGCTGAGATATTGAATTTCAAAATTTTGACCAGAAAAAAAATGACAGTGTTACCCCTTATGTTTTTTTTCGGGGGGTGAAAAATTAAGTTTCTCCAATCTTCTCAAAACTCTGGATTCTGATAGAGGGCCACGAGACATGGACCTGGGTGCAAAAATTAAGGCTGTAGACCCTTCCAGAGCTGAGATATTGAATTTCAAAATTTTGACCAGAAAAAAAAATGACAGTGTTACCCCTTATGTTTTTTTTCGGGGGGTGAAAAATTAAGTTTCTCCAATCTTCTCAAAACTGTGGATTCTGATAGAGGGCCACGAGACATGGACCTGGGTGCAAAAATTAAGGCTGTAGACCCTTCCAGAGCTGAGATATTGAATTTCAAAATTTTGACCAGAAAAAAAAAATGACAGTGTTACCCCTTATGTTTTTTTTCGGGGGGTGAAAAATTAAGTTTCTCCAATCTTCTCAAAACTCTGGATTCTGAAAGAGGGCCACGAGACATGGACCTGGGTGTAAAAATTAAGGCTGTAGACCCTTCCAGAGCTGAGATATTGAATTTCAAAAATTTGAAAGAGGGAAAAAACAAAAATGACAGTGTTACCCCTTATGTTTTTTTTCGGGGGGTGAAAAATTAAGTTTCTCCAATCTTCTCAAAACTCTGGATTCTGATAGAGGGCCACGAGACATGGACCTGGGTGCAAAAATTAAGGCTGTAGACCCTTCCAGAGCTGAGATATTGAATTTCAAAATTTTGACCAGAAAAAAAAAATGACAGTGTTACCCCTTATGTTTTTTTTTTCGGGGGGTGAAAAATTAAGTTTCTCCAATCTTCTCAAAACTCTGGATTCTGATAGAGGGCCACGAGACATGGACCTGGGTGCAAAAATTAAGGCTGTAGACCATTCCAGAGCTGAGATATTGAATTTCAAAATTTTGACCAGAAAAAAAAAATGACAGTGTTACCCCTTATGTTTTTTTTCGGGGGGTGAAAAATTAAGTTTCTCCAATCTTCTCAAAACTCTGGATTCTGATAGAGGGCCACGAGACATGGACCTGGGTGCAAAAATTAAGGCTGTAGACCCTTCCAGAGCTGAGATATTGAATTTCAAAATTTTGACCAGAAAAAAAAAATGACAGTGTTACCCCTTATGTTTTTTTTTTCGGGGGGTGAAAAATTAAGTTTCTCCAATCTTCTCAAAACTCTGGATTCTGATAGAGGGCCACGAGACATGGACATGGGTGCAAAAATTAAGGCTGTAGACCCTTCCAGAGCTGAGATATTGAATTTCAAAATTTTGACCAGAAAAAAAATGACAGTGTTACCCCTTATGTTTTTTTTCGGAGGGTGAAAAATTAAGTTTCTCCAATCTTCTCAAAACTCTGGATTCTGATAGAGGGCCACGAGACATGGACCTGGGTGCAAAAATTAAGGCTGTAGACCCTTCCAGAGCTGAGATATTGAATTTCAAAATTTTGACCAGAAAAAAAAATGACAGTGTTACCCCTTATGTTTTTTTTCGGGGGGTGAAAAATTAAGTTTCTCCAATCTTCTCAAAACTCTGGATTCTGATAGAGGGCCACGAGACATGGACCTGGGTGCAAAAATTAAGGCTGTAGACCCTTCCAGAGCTGAGATATTGAATTTCAAAATTTTGACCAGAAAAAAAAATGACAGTGTTACCCCTTATGTTTTTTTTCGGGGGGTGAAAAATTAAGTTTCTCCAATCTTCTCAAAACTCTGGATTCTGAAAGAGGGCCACGAGACATGGACCTGGGTGTAAAAATTAAGGCTGTAGACCCTTCCAGAGCTGAGATATTGAATTTCAAAAATTTGACCAGAAAAAAAAATGACAGTGTTACCCCTTATGTTTTTTTTCGGGGGGTGAAAAATTAAGTTTCTCCAATCTTCTCAAAACTCTGGATTCTGATAGAGGGCCACGAGACATGGACCTGGGTGCAAAAATTAAGGCTGTAGACCCTTTCAGAGCTGAGATATTGAATTTCAAAATTTTGACCAGAAAAAAAAATGACAGTGTTACCCCTTATGTTTTTTTTCGGGGGGTGAAAAATTAAGTTTCTCCAATCTTCTCAAAACTCTGGATTCTGATAGAGGGCCACGAGACATGGACCTGGGTGCAAAAATTAAGGCTGTAGACCCTTCCAGAGCTGAGATATTGAATTTCAAAATTTTGACCAGAAAAAAAAATGACAGTGTTACCCCTTATGTTTTTTTTCGGGGGGTGAAAAATTAAGTTTCTCCAATCTTCTCAAAACTCTGGATTCTGATAGAGGGCCACGAGACATGGACCTGGGTGCAAAAATTAAGGCTGTAGACCCTTTCAGAGCTGAGATATTGAATTTCAAAATTTTGACCAGAAAAAAAAATGACAGTGTTACCCCTTATGTTTTTTTTCGGGGGGTGAAAAATTAAGTTTCTCCAATCTTCTCAAAACTCTGGATTCTGATAGAGGGCCACGAGACATGGACCTGGGTGCAAAAATTAAGGCTGTAGACCCTTCCAGAGCTGAGATATTGAATTTCAAAATTTTGACCAGAAAAAAAAAATGACAGTGTTACCCCTTATGTTTTTTTTCGGGGGGTGAAAAATTAAGTTTCTCCAATCTTCTCAAAACTCTGGATTCTGATAGAGGGCCACGAGACATGGACCTGGGTGCAAAAATTAAGGCTGTAGACCCTTCCAGAGCTGAGATGTTGAATTTCAAAATTTTGACCAGAAAAAAAATGACAGTGTTACCCCTTATGTTTTTTTTCGGGGGGTGAAAAATTAAGTTTCTCCAATCTTCTCAAAACTCTGGATTCTGATAGAGGGCCACGAGACATGGACCTGGGTGCAAAAATTAAGGCTGTAGACCCTTCCAGAGCTGAGATATTGAATTTCAAAATTTTGACCAGAAAAAAAAAATGACAGTGTTACCCCTTATGTTTTTTTTCGGGGGGTGAAAAATTAAGTTTCTCCAATCTTCTCAAAACTCTGGATTCTGATAGAGGGCCACGAGACATGGACCTGGGTGAAAAAAATAAGGCTGTAGACCCTTCCAGAGCTGAGATATTGAATTTCAAAATTTTGACCAGAAAAAAAAATGACAGTGTTACCCCTTATGTTTTTTTTCGGGGGGTGAAAAATTAAGTTTCTCCAATCTTCTCAAAACTCTGGATTCTGATAGAGGGCCACGAGACATGGACCTGGGTGCAAAAATTAAGGCTGTAGACCCTTCCAGAGCTGAGATATTGAATTTCAAAATTTTGACCAGAAAAAAAAATGACAGTGTTACCCCTTATGTTTTTTTTCGGGGGGTGAAAAATTAAGTTTCTCCAATCTTCTCAAAACTCTGGATTCTGAAAGAGGGCCACGAGACATGGACCTGGGTGTAAAAATTAAGGCTGTAGACCCTTCCAGAGCTGAGATATTGAATTTCAAAAATTTGACCAGAAAAAAAAATGACAGTGTTACCCCTTATGTTTTTTTTCGGGGGGTGAAAAATTAAGTTTCTCCAATCTTCTCAAAACTCTGGATTCTGATAGAGGGCCACGAGACATGGACCTGGGTGCAAAAATTAAGGCTGTAGACCCTTTCAGAGCTGAGATATTGAATTTCAAAATTTTGACCAGAAAAAAAAATGACAGTGTTACCCCTTATGTTTTTTTTCGGGGGGTGAAAAATTAAGTTTCTCCAATCTTCTCAAAACTCTGGATTCTGATAGAGGGCCACGAGACATGGACCTGGGTGCAAAAATTAAGGCTGTAGACCCTTCCAGAGCTGAGATATTGAATTTCAAAATTTTGACCAGAAAAAAAAATGACAGTGTTACCCCTTATGTTTTTTTTCGGGGGGTGAAAAATTAAGTTTCTCCAATCTTCTCAAAACTCTGGATTCTGATAGAGGGCCACGAGACATGGACCTGGGTGCAAAAATTAAGGCTGTAGACCCTTTCAGAGCTGAGATATTGAATTTCAAAATTTTGACCAGAAAAAAAAATGACAGTGTTACCCCTTATGTTTTTTTTCGGGGGGTGAAAAATTAAGTTTCTCCAATCTTCTCAAAACTCTGGATTCTGATAGAGGGCCACGAGACATGGACCTGGGTGCAAAAATTAAGGCTGTAGACCCTTCCAGAGCTGAGATATTGAATTTCAAAATTTTGACCAGAAAAAAAAAATGACAGTGTTACCCCTTATGTTTTTTTTCGGGGGGTGAAAAATTAAGTTTCTCCAATCTTCTCAAAACTCTGGATTCTGATAGAGGGCCACGAGACATGGACCTGGGTGCAAAAATTAAGGCTGTAGACCCTTCCAGAGCTGAGATGTTGAATTTCAAAATTTTGACCAGAAAAAAAATGACAGTGTTACCCCTTATGTTTTTTTTCGGGGGGTGAAAAATTAAGTTTCTCCAATCTTCTCAAAACTCTGGATTCTGATAGAGGGCCACGAGACATGGACCTGGGTGCAAAAATTAAGGCTGTAGACCCTTCCAGAGCTGAGATATTGAATTTCAAAATTTTGACCAGAAAAAAAAAATGACAGTGTTACCCCTTATGTTTTTTTTCGGGGGGTGAAAAATTAAGTTTCTCCAATCTTCTCAAAACTCTGGATTCTGATAGAGGGCCACGAGACATGGACCTGGGTGAAAAAAATAAGGCTGTAGACCCTTCCAGAGCTGAGATATTGAATTTCAAAATTTTGACCAGAAAAAAAAATGACAGTGTTACCCCTTATGTTTTTTTTCGGGGGGTGAAAAATTAAGTTTCTCCAATCTTCTCAAAACTCTGGATTCTGATAGAGGGCCACGAGACATGGACATGGGTGCAAAAATTAAGGCTGTAGACCCTTCCAGAGCTGAGATATTGAATTTCAAAATTTTGACCAGAAAAAAAATGACAGTGTTACCCCTTATGTTTTTTTTCGGGGGGTGAAAAATTAAGTTTCTCCAATCTTCTCAAAACTCTGGATTCTGATAGAGGGCCACGAGACATGGACCTGGGTGCAAGAATTAAGGCTGTAGACCTTTCCAGAGCTGAGATATTGAATTTCAAAATTTTGACCAGAAAAAAAAATGACAGTGTTACCCCTTATGTTTTTTTTCGGGGGGTGAAAAATTAAGTTTCTCCAATCTTCTCAAAACTCTGGATTCTGATAGAGGGCCACGAGACATGGACCTGGGTGCAACAATTAAGGCTGTAGACCCTTCCAGAGCTGAGATATTGAATTTCAAAATTTTGACCAGAAAAAAAAATGACAGTGTTACCCCTTATGTTTTTTTTCGGGGGGTGAAAAATTAAGTTTCTCCAATCTTCTCAAAACTCTGGATTCTGATAGAGGGCCACGAGACATGGACCTGGGTGCAAAAATTAAGGCTGTAGACCATTCCAGAGCTGAGATATTGAATTTCAAAATTTTGACCAGAAAAAAAAATGACAGTGTTACCCCTTATGTTTTTTTTCGGGGGGTGAAAAATTAAGTTTCTCCAATCTTCTCAAAACTCTGGATTCTGATAGAGGGCCACGAGACATGGACCTGGGTGCAAAAATTAAGGCTGTAGACCCTTCCAGAGCTGAGATATTGAATTTCAAAATTTTGACCAGAAAATAAAATGACAGTGTTACCCCTTATGTTTTTTTTCGGGGGGTGAAAAATTAAGTTTCTCCAATCTTCTCAAAACTCTGGATTCTGATAGAGGGCCACGAGACATGGACCTGGGTGAAAAAAATAAGGCTGTAGACCCTTCCAGAGCTGAGATATTGAATTTCAAAATTTTGACCAGAAAAAAAAATGACAGTGTTACCCCTTATGTTTTTTTTCGGGGGGTGAAAAATTAAGTTTCTCCAATCTTCTCAAAACTCTGGATTCTGATAGAGGGCCACGAGACATGGACATGGGTGCAAAAATTAAGGCTGTAGACCCTTCCAGAGCTGAGATATTGAATTTCAAAATTTTGACCAGAAAAAAAATGACAGTGTTACCCCTTATGTTTTTTTTCGGGGGGTGAAAAATTAAGTTTCTCCAATCTTCTCAAAACTCTGGATTCTGATAGAGGGCCACGAGACATGGACCTGGGTGCAAAAATTAAGGCTGTAGACCTTTCCAGAGCTGAGATATTGAATTTCAAAATTTTGACCAGAAAAAAAAATGACAGTGTTACCCCTTATGTTTTTTTTCGGGGGGTGAAAAATTAAGTTTCTCCAATCTTCTCAAAACTCTGGATTCTGATAGAGGGCCACGAGACATGGACCTGGGTGCAACAATTAAGGCTGTAGACCCTTCCAGAGCTGAGATATTGAATTTCAAAATTTTGACCAGAAAAAAAAATGACAGTGTTACCCCTTATGTTTTTTTTCGGGGGGTGAAAAATTAAGTTTCTCCAATCTTCTCAAAACTCTGGATTCTGATAGAGGGCCACGAGACATGGACCTGGGTGCAAAAATTAAGGCTGTAGACCATTCCAGAGCTGAGATATTGAATTTCAAAATTTTGACCAGAAAAAAAAATGACAGTGTTACCCCTTATGTTTTTTTTCGGGGGGTGAAAAATTAAGTTTCTCCAATCTTCTCAAAACTCTGGATTCTGATAGAGGGCCACGAGACATGGACCTGGGTGCAAAAATTAAGGCTGTAGACCCTTCCAGAGCTGAGATATTGAATTTCAAAATTTTGACCAGAAAATAAAATGACAGTGTTACCCCTTATGTTTTTTTTCGGGGGGTGAAAAATTAAGTTTCTCCAATCTTCTCAAAACTCTGGATTCTGATAGAGGGCCACGAGACATGGACATGGGTGCAAAAATTAAGGCTGTAGACCCTTCCAGAGCTGAGATGTTGAATTTCAAAATTTTGACCAGAAAAAAAATGACAGTGTTACCCCTTATGTTTTTTTTCGGGGGGTGAAAAATTAAGTTTCTCCAATCTTCTCAAAACTCTGGATTCTGATAGAGGGCCACGAGACATGGACCTGGGTGCAAAAATTAAGGCTGTAGACCCTTCCAGAGCTGAGATATTGAATTTCAAAATTTTGACCAGAAAAAAAAATGACAGTGTTACCCCTTATGTTTTTTTTCGGGGGGTGAAAAATTAAGTTTCTCCAATCTTCTCAAAACTCTGGATTCTGAAAGAGGGCCACGAGACATGGACCTGGGTGTAAAAATTAAGGCTGTAGACCCTTCCAGAGCTGAGATATTGAATTTCAAAAATTTGACCAGAAAAAAAAATGACAGTGTTACCCCTTATGTTTTTTTTCGGGGGGTGAAAAATTAAGTTTCTCCAATCTTCTCAAAACTCTGGATTCTGATAGAGGGCCACGAGACATGGACCTGGGTGCAAAAATTAAGGCTGTAGACCCTTTCAGAGCTGAGATATTGAATTTCAAAATTTTGACCAGAAAAAAAAATGACAGTGTTACCCCTTATGTTTTTTTTCGGGGGGTGAAAAATTAAGTTTCTCCAATCTTCTCAAAACTCTGGATTCTGATAGAGGGCCACGAGACATGGACCTGGGTGCAAAAATTAAGGCTGTAGACCCTTCCAGAGCTGAGATATTGAATTTCAAAATTTTGACCAGAAAAAAAAATGACAGTGTTACCCCTTATGTTTTTTTTCGGGGGGTGAAAAATTAAGTTTCTCCAATCTTCTCAAAACTCTGGATTCTGATAGAGGGCCACGAGACATGGACCTGGGTGCAAAAATTAAGGCTGTAGACCCTTTCAGAGCTGAGATATTGAATTTCAAAATTTTGACCAGAAAAAAAAATGACAGTGTTACCCCTTATGTTTTTTTTCGGGGGGTGAAAAATTAAGTTTCTCCAATCTTCTCAAAACTCTGGATTCTGATAGAGGGCCACGAGACATGGACCTGGGTGCAAAAATTAAGGCTGTAGACCCTTCCAGAGCTGAGATATTGAATTTCAAAATTTTGACCAGAAAAAAAAAATGACAGTGTTACCCCTTATGTTTTTTTTCGGGGGGTGAAAAATTAAGTTTCTCCAATCTTCTCAAAACTCTGGATTCTGATAGAGGGCCACGAGACATGGACCTGGGTGCAAAAATTAAGGCTGTAGACCCTTCCAGAGCTGAGATGTTGAATTTCAAAATTTTGACCAGAAAAAAAATGACAGTGTTACCCCTTATGTTTTTTTTCGGGGGGTGAAAAATTAAGTTTCTCCAATCTTCTCAAAACTCTGGATTCTGATAGAGGGCCACGAGACATGGACCTGGGTGCAAAAATTAAGGCTGTAGACCCTTCCAGAGCTGAGATATTGAATTTCAAAATTTTGACCAGAAAAAAAAAATGACAGTGTTACCCCTTATGTTTTTTTTCGGGGGGTGAAAAATTAAGTTTCTCCAATCTTCTCAAAACTCTGGATTCTGATAGAGGGCCACGAGACATGGACCTGGGTGAAAAAAATAAGGCTGTAGACCCTTCCAGAGCTGAGATATTGAATTTCAAAATTTTGACCAGAAAAAAAAATGACAGTGTTACCCCTTATGTTTTTTTTCGGGGGGTGAAAAATTAAGTTTCTCCAATCTTCTCAAAACTCTGGATTCTGATAGAGGGCCACGAGACATGGACATGGGTGCAAAAATTAAGGCTGTAGACCCTTCCAGAGCTGAGATATTGAATTTCAAAATTTTGACCAGAAAAAAAATGACAGTGTTACCCCTTATGTTTTTTTTCGGGGGGTGAAAAATTAAGTTTCTCCAATCTTCTCAAAACTCTGGATTCTGATAGAGGGCCACGAGACATGGACCTGGGTGCAAGAATTAAGGCTGTAGACCTTTCCAGAGCTGAGATATTGAATTTCAAAATTTTGACCAGAAAAAAAAATGACAGTGTTACCCCTTATGTTTTTTTTCGGGGGGTGAAAAATTAAGTTTCTCCAATCTTCTCAAAACTCTGGATTCTGATAGAGGGCCACGAGACATGGACCTGGGTGCAACAATTAAGGCTGTAGACCCTTCCAGAGCTGAGATATTGAATTTCAAAATTTTGACCAGAAAAAAAAATGACAGTGTTACCCCTTATGTTTTTTTTCGGGGGGTGAAAAATTAAGTTTCTCCAATCTTCTCAAAACTCTGGATTCTGATAGAGGGCCACGAGACATGGACCTGGGTGCAAAAATTAAGGCTGTAGACCATTCCAGAGCTGAGATATTGAATTTCAAAATTTTGACCAGAAAAAAAAATGACAGTGTTACCCCTTATGTTTTTTTTCGGGGGGTGAAAAATTAAGTTTCTCCAATCTTCTCAAAACTCTGGATTCTGATAGAGGGCCACGAGACATGGACCTGGGTGCAAAAATTAAGGCTGTAGACCCTTCCAGAGCTGAGATATTGAATTTCAAAATTTTGACCAGAAAATAAAATGACAGTGTTACCCCTTATGTTTTTTTTCGGGGGGTGAAAAATTAAGTTTCTCCAATCTTCTCAAAACTCTGGATTCTGATAGAGGGCCACGAGACATGGACCTGGGTGAAAAAAATAAGGCTGTAGACCCTTCCAGAGCTGAGATATTGAATTTCAAAATTTTGACCAGAAAAAAAAATGACAGTGTTACCCCTTATGTTTTTTTTCGGGGGGTGAAAAATTAAGTTTCTCCAATCTTCTCAAAACTCTGGATTCTGATAGAGGGCCACGAGACATGGACATGGGTGCAAAAATTAAGGCTGTAGACCCTTCCAGAGCTGAGATATTGAATTTCAAAATTTTGACCAGAAAAAAAATGACAGTGTTACCCCTTATGTTTTTTTTCGGGGGGTGAAAAATTAAGTTTCTCCAATCTTCTCAAAACTCTGGATTCTGATAGAGGGCCACGAGACATGGACCTGGGTGCAAAAATTAAGGCTGTAGACCTTTCCAGAGCTGAGATATTGAATTTCAAAATTTTGACCAGAAAAAAAAATGACAGTGTTACCCCTTATGTTTTTTTTCGGGGGGTGAAAAATTAAGTTTCTCCAATCTTCTCAAAACTCTGGATTCTGATAGAGGGCCACGAGACATGGACCTGGGTGCAACAATTAAGGCTGTAGACCCTTCCAGAGCTGAGATATTGAATTTCAAAATTTTGACCAGAAAAAAAAATGACAGTGTTACCCCTTATGTTTTTTTTCGGGGGGTGAAAAATTAAGTTTCTCCAATCTTCTCAAAACTCTGGATTCTGATAGAGGGCCACGAGACATGGACCTGGGTGCAAAAATTAAGGCTGTAGACCATTCCAGAGCTGAGATATTGAATTTCAAAATTTTGACCAGAAAAAAAAATGACAGTGTTACCCCTTATGTTTTTTTTCGGGGGGTGAAAAATTAAGTTTCTCCAATCTTCTCAAAACTCTGGATTCTGATAGAGGGCCACGAGACATGGACCTGGGTGCAAAAATTAAGGCTGTAGACCCTTCCAGAGCTGAGATATTGAATTTCAAAATTTTGACCAGAAAATAAAATGACAGTGTTACCCCTTATGTTTTTTTTCGGGGGGTGAAAAATTAAGTTTCTCCAATCTTCTCAAAACTCTGGATTCTGATAGAGGGCCACGAGACATGGACATGGGTGCAAAAATTAAGGCTGTAGACCCTTCCAGAGCTGAGATGTTGAATTTCAAAATTTTGACCAGAAAAAAAATGACAGTGTTACCCCTTATGTTTTTTTTCGGGGGGTGAAAAATTAAGTTTCTCCAATCTTCTCAAAACTCTGGATTCTGATAGAGGGCCAAGAGACATGGACCTGGGTGCAAAAATTAAGGCTGTAGACCCTTCCAGAGCTGAGATATTGAATTTCAAAATTTTGACCAGAAAAAAAAAATGACAGTGTTACCCCTTATGTTTTTTTTCGGGGGGTGAAAAATTAAGTTTCTCCAATCTTCTCAAAACTCTGGATTCTGATAGAGGGCCACGAGACATGGACCTGGGTGCAAAAATTAAGGCTGTAGACCCTTCCAGAGCTGAGATATTGAATTTCAAAATTTTGACCAGAAAAAAAAAATGACAGTGTTACCCCTTATGTTTTTTTTCGGGGGGTGAAAAATTAAGTTTCTCCAATCTTCTCAAAACTCTGGATTCTGAAAGAGGGCCACGAGACATGGACCTGGGTGTAAAAATTAAGGCTGTAGACCCTTCCAGAGCTGAGATATTGAATTTCAAAATTTTGACCAGAAAAAAAATGACAGTGTTACCCCTTATGTTTTTTTTCGGGGGGTGAAAAATTAAGTTTCTCCAATCTTCTCAAAACTCTGGATTCTGATAGAGGGCCAAGAGACATGGACCTGGGTGCAAAAATTAAGGCTGTAGACCCTTCCAGAGCTGAGATATTGAATTTCAAAATTTTGACCAGAAAAAAAAATGACAGTGTTACCCCTTATGTTTTTTTTCGGGGGGTGAAAAATTAAGTTTCTCCAATCTTCTCAAAACTCTGGATTCTGATAGAGGGCCACGAGACATGGACCTGGGTGCAAAAATTAAGGCTGTAGACCCTTCCAGAGCTGAGATATTGAATTTCAAAATTTTGACCAGAAAAAAAAAATGACAGTGTTACCCCTTATGTTTTTTTTCGGGGGGTGAAAAATTAAGTTTCTCCAATCTTCTCAAAACTCTGGATTCTGAAAGAGGGCCACGAGACATGGACCTGGGTGTAAAAATTAAGGCTGTAGACCCTTCCAGAGCTGAGATATTGAATTTCAAAAATTTGACCAGAAAAAAAAATGACAGTGTTACCCCTTATGTTTTTTTTCGGGGGGTGAAAAATTAAGTTTCTCCAATCTTCTCAAAACTCTGGATTCTGATAGAGGGCCACGAGACATGGACCTGGGTGCAAAAATTAAGGCTGTAGACCCTTTCAGAGCTGAGATATTGAATTTCAAAATTTTGACCAGAAAAAAAAATGACAGTGTTACCCCTTATGTTTTTTTTTCGGGGGGTGAAAAATTAAGTTTCTCCAATCTTCTCAAAACTCTGGATTCTGATAGAGGGCCACGAGACATGGACCTGGGTGCAAAAATTAAGGCTGTAGACCCTTCCAGAGCTGAGATATTGAATTTCAAAATTTTGACCAGAAAAAAAAATGACAGTGTTACCCCTTATGTTTTTTTTCGGGGGGTGAAAAATTAAGTTTCTCCAATCTTCTCAAAACTCTGGATTCTGATAGAGGGCCACGAGACATGGACCTGGGTGCAAAAATTAAGGCTGTAGACCCTTCCAGAGCTGAGATATCGAATTTCAAAATTTTGACCAGAAAAAAAAATGACAGTGTTACCCCTTATGTTTTTTTTCGGGGGGTGAAAAATTAAGTTTCTCCAATCTTCTCAAAACTCTGGATTCTGATAGAGGGCCACGAGACATGGACCTGGGTGCAAAAATTAAGGCTGTAGACCCTTTCAGAGCTGAGATATTGAATTTCAAAATTTTGACCAGAAAAAAAAATGACAGTGTTACCCCTTATGTTTTTTTTTCGGGGGGTGAAAAATTAAGTTTCTCCAATCTTCTCAAAACTCTGGATTCTGATAGAGGGCCACGAGACATGGACCTGGGTGCAAAAATTAAGGCTGTAGACCCTCCCAGAGCTGAGATATTGAATTTCAAAATTTTGACCAGAAAAAAAAAATGACAGTGTTACCCCTTATGTTTTTTTTCGGGGGGTGAAAAATTAAGTTTCTCCAATCTTATCAAAACTCTGGATTCTGATAGAGGGCCACGAGACATGGACCTGGGTGCAAAAATTAAGGCTGTAGACCCTTCCAGAGCTGAGATATTGAATTTCAAAATTTTGACCAGAAAAAAAAAATGACAGTGTTACCCCTTATGTTTTTTTTCGGGGGGTGAAAAATTAAGTTTCTCCAATCTTCTCAAAACTCTGGATTCTGAAAGAGGGCCACGAGACATGGACCTGGGTGTAAAAATTAAGGCTGTAGACCATTCCAGAGCTGAGATATTGAATTTCAAAATTTTGACCAGAAAAAAAAATGACAGTGTTACCCCTTATGTTTTTTTTCGGGGGGTGAAAAATTAAGTTTCTCCAATCTTCTCAAAACTCTGGATTCTGATAGAGGGCCACGAGACATGGACCTGGGTGCAAAAATTAAGGCTGTAGACCCTTCCAGAGCTGAGATATTGAATTTCAAAATTTTGACCAGAAAATAAAATGACAGTGTTACCCCTTATGTTTTTTTTCGGGGGGTGAAAAATTAAGTTTCTCCAATCTTCTCAAAACTCTGGATTCTGATAGAGGGCCACGAGACATGGACATGGGTGCAAAAATTAAGGCTGTAGACCCTTCCAGAGCTGAGATATTGAATTTCAAAATTTTGACCAGAAAAAAAATGACAGTGTTACCCCTTATGTTTTTTTTCGGGGGGTGAAAAATTAAGTTTCTCCAATCTTCTCAAAACTCTGGATTCTGATAGAGGGCCAAGAGACATGGACCTGGGTGCAAAAATTAAGGCTGTAGACCCTTCCAGAGCTGAGATATTGAATTTCAAAATTTTGACCAGAAAAAAAAAATGACAGTGTTACCCCTTATGTTTTTTTTCGGGGGGTGAAAAATTAAGTTTCTCCAATCTTCTCAAAACTCTGGATTCTGATAGAGGGCCACGAGACATGGACCTGGGTGCAAAAATTAAGGCTGTAGACCCTTCCAGAGCTGAGATATTGAATTTCAAAATTTTGACCAGAAAAAAAAAATGACAGTGTTACCCCTTATGTTTTTTTTCGGGGGGTGAAAAATTAAGTTTCTCCAATCTTCTCAAAACTCTGGATTCTGAAAGAGGGCCACGAGACATGGACCTGGGTGTAAAAATTAAGGCTGTAGACCCTTCCAGAGCTGAGATATTGAATTTCAAAAATTTGACCAGAAAAAAAAATGACAGTGTTACCCCTTATGTTTTTTTTCGGGGGGTGAAAAATTAAGTTTCTCCAATCTTCTCAAAACTCTGGATTCTGATAGAGGGCCACGAGACATGGACCTGGGTGCAAAAATTAAGGCTGTAGACCCTTTCAGAGCGGAGATATTGAATTTCAAAATTTTGACCAGAAAAAAAAATGACAGTGTTACCCCTTATGTTTTTTTTCGGGGGGTGAAAAATTAAGTTTCTCCAATCTTCTCAAAACTCTGGATTCTGATAGAGGGCCACGAGACATGGACCTGGGTGCAAAAATTAAGGCTGTAGACCCTTCCAGAGCTGAGATATTGAATTTCAAAATTTTGACCAGAAAAAAAAATGACAGTGTTACCCCTTATGTTTTTTTTCGGGGGGTGAAAAATTAAGTTTCTCCAATCTTCTCAAAACTCTGGATTCTGATAGAGGGCCACGAGACATGGACCTGGGTGCAAAAATTAAGGCTGTAGACCCTTCCAGAGCTGAGATATCGAATTTCAAAATTTTGACCAGAAAAAAAAATGACAGTGTTACCCCTTATGTTTTTTTTCGGGGGGTGAAAAATTAAGTTTCTCCAATCTTCTCAAAACTCTGGATTCTGATAGAGGGCCACGAGACATGGACCTGGGTGCAAAAATTAAGGCTGTAGACCCTTTCAGAGCTGAGATATTGAATTTCAAAATTTTGACCAGAAAAAAAATGACAGTGTTACCCCTTATGTTTTTTTTCGGGGGGTGAAAAATTAAGTTTCTCCAATCTTCTCAAAACTCTGGATTCTGATAGAGGGCCACGAGACATGGACCTGGGTGCAAAAATTAAGGCTGTAGACCCTTCCAGAGCTGAGATATTGAATTTCAAAATTTTGACCAGAAAAAAAAAAATGACAGTGTTACCCCTTATGTTTTTTTTCAGGGGGTGAAAAATTAAGTTTCTCCAATCTTATCAAAACTCTGGATTCTGATAGAGGGCCACGAGACATGGACCTGGGTGCAAAAATTAAGGCTGTAGACCCTTCCAGAGCTGAGATATTGAATTTCAAAATTTTGACCAGAAAAAAAAAATGACAGTGTTACCCCTTATGTTTTTTTTCGGGGGGTGAAAAATTAAGTTTCTCCAATCTTCTCAAAACTCTGGATTCTGATAGAGGGCCACGAGACATGGACCTGGGTGAAAAAATTAAGGCTGTAGACCCTTCCAGAGCTGAGATATTGAATTTCAAAATTTTGACAAGAAAAAATAATGACAGTGTTACCCCTTATGTTTTTTTTCGGGGGGTGAAAAATTAAGTTTCTCCAATCTTCTCAAAACTCTGGATTCTGATAGAGGGCCACGAGACATGGACATGGGTGCAAAAATTAAGGCTGTAGACCCTTCCAGAGCTGAGATATTGAATTTCAAAATTTTGACCAGAAAAAAAATGACAGTGTTACCCCTTATGTTTTTTTTCGGGGGGTGAAAAATTAAGTTTCTCCAATCTTCTCAAAACTCTGGATTCTGATAGAGGGCCACGAGACATGGACCTGTGTGCAAAAACTAAGGCTGTAGACCCTTCCAGAGCTGAGATATTGAATTTCAAAATTTTGACCAGAAAAAAAAAATGACAGTGTTACCCCTTATGTTTTTTTTCGGGGGGTGAAAAATTAAGTTTCTCCAATCTTCTCAAAACTCTGGATTCTGATAGAGGGCCACGAGACATGGACCTGGGTGCAACAATTAAGGCTGTAGACCCTTCCAGAGCTGAGATATTGAATTTCAAAATTTTGACCAGAAAAAAAAAATGACAGTGTTACCCCTTATGTTTTTTTTCGGGGGGTGAAAAATTAAGTTTCTCCAATCTTCTCAAAACTCTGGATTCTGATAGAGGGCCACGAGACATGGACCTGGGTGCAAAAATTAAGGCTGTAGACCATTCCAGAGCTGAGATATTGAATTTCAAAATTTTGACCAGAAAAAAAAAATGACAGTGTTACCCCTTATGTTTTTTTTCGGGGGGTGAAAAATTAAGTTTCTCCAATCTTCTCAAAACTCTGGATTCTGATAGAGGGCCACGAGACATGGACCTGGGTGCAAAAATTAAGGCTGTAGACCCTTCCAGAGCTGAGATATTGAATTTCAAAATTTTGACCAGAAAAAAAAATGACAGTGTTACCCCTTATGTTTTTTTTCGGGGGGTGAAAAATTAAGTTTCTCCAATCTTCTCAAAACTCTGGATTCTGATAGAGGGCCACGAGACATGGACCTGGGTGCAAAAATTAAGGCTGTAGACCCTTCCAGAGCTGAGATATTGAATTTCAAAATTTTGACCAGAAAAAAAAATGACAGTGTTACCCCTTATGTTTTTTTTCGGGGGGTGAAAAATTAAGTTTCTCCAATCTTCTCAAAACTCTGGATTCTTATAGAGGGCCACGAGACATGGACCTGGGTGCAAAAATTAAGGCTGTAGACCCTTCCAGAGCTGAGATATTGAATTTCAAAATTTTGACCAGAAAAAAAAATGACAGTGTTACCCCTTATGTTTTTTTTCAGGGGGTGAAAAATTAAGTTTCTCCAATCTTCTCAAAACTCTGGATTCTGATAGAGGGCCACGAGACATGGACCTGGGTGCAAAAATTAAGGCTGTAGACCCTTCCAGAGCTGAGATATTGAATTTCAAAATTTTGACCAGAAAAAAAAAAATGACAGTGTTACCCCTTATGTTTTTTTTCGGGGGGTGAAAAATTAAGTTTCTCCAATCTTCTCAAAACTCTGGATTCTGAAAGAGGGCCACGAGACATGGACCTGGGTGTAAAAATTAAGGCTGTAGACCCTTCCAGAGCTGAGATATTGAATTTCAAAAATTTGACCAGAAAAAAAAATGACAGTGTTACCCCTTATGTTTTTTTTCGGGGGGTGAAAAATTAAGTTTCTCCAATCTTCTCAAAACTCTGGATTCTGATAGAGGGCCACGAGACATGGACCTGGGTGCAAAAATTAAGGCTGTAGACCCTTCCAGAGCTGAGATATTGAATTTCAAAATTTTGACCAGAAAAAAAAATGACAGTGTTACCCCTTATGTTTTTTTTCCGGGGGTGAAAAATTAAGTTTCTCCAATCTTCTCAAAACTCTGGATTCTGATAGAGGGCCACGAGACATGGACCTGGGTGCAAAAATTAAGGCTGTAGACCCTTCCAGAGCTGAGATATTGAATTTCAAAATTTTGACCAGAAAAAAAATGACAGTGTTACCCCTTATGTTTTTTTTCGGGGGGTGAAAAATTAAGTTTCTCCAATCTTCTCAAAACTCTGGATTCTGATAGAGGGCCACGAGACATGGACCTGGGTGCAAAAATTAAGGCTGTAGACCCTTTCAGAGCTGAGATATTGAATTTCAAAATTTTGACCAGAAAAAAAAAATGACAGTGTTACCCCTTATGTTTTTTTTCGGGGGGTGAAAAATTAAGTTTCTCCAATCTTCTCAAAACTCTGGATTCTGATAGAGGGCCACGAGACATGGACCTGGGTGCAAAAATTATGGCTGTAGACCCTTCCAGAGCTGAGATATTGAATTTCAAAATTTTGACCAGAAAAAAAAAATGACAGTGTTACCCCTTATGTTTTTTTTTCGGGGGGTGAAAAATTAAGTTTCTCCAATCTTCTCAAAACTCTGGATTCTGATAGAGGGCCACGAGACATGGACCTGGGTGCAAAAATTAAGGCTGTAGACCCTTCCAGAGCTGAGATATTGAATTTCAAAATTTTGACCAGAAAAAAAAAATGACAGTGTTACCCCTTATGTTTTTTTTCGGGGGGTGAAAAATTAAGTTTCTCCAATCTTCTCAAAACTCTGGATTCTGATAGAGGGCCACGAGACATGGACCTGGGTGCAAAAATTAAGGCTGTAGACCCTTTCAGAGCTGAGATATTGAATTTCAAAATTTTGACCAGAAAAAAAAAATGACAGTGTTACCCCTTATGTTTTTTTTCGGGGGGTGAAAAATTAAGTTTCTCCAATCTTCTCAAAACTCTGGATTCTGATAGAGGGCCACGAGACATGGACCTGGGTGCAAAAATTAAGGCTGTAGACCCTTCCAGAGCTGAGATATTGAATTTCAAAATTTTGACCAGAAAAAAAAAATGACAGTGTTACCCCTTATGTTTTTTTTCGGGGGGTGAAAAATTAAGTTTCTCCAATCTTATCAAAACTCTGGATTCTGATAGAGGGCCACGAGACATGGACCTGGGTGCAAAAATTAAGGCTGTAGACCCTTCCCGAGCTGAGATATTGAATTTCAAAATTTTGACCAGAAAAAAAAAATGACAGTGTTACCCCTTATGTTTTTTTTCGGGGGGTGAAAAATTAAGTTTCTCCAATCTTCTCAAAACTCTGGATTCTGATAGAGGGCCACGAGACATGGACCTGGGTGAAAAAATTAAGGCTGTAGACCATTCCAGAGCTGAGATATTGAATTTCAAAATTTTGACCAGAAAAAAAAATGACAGTGTTACCCCTTATGTTTTTTTTCGGGGGGTGAAAAATTAAGTTTCTCCAATCTTCTCAAAACTCTGGATTCTGATAGAGGGCCACGAGACATGGACCTGGGTGCAAAAATTAAGGCTGTAGACCCTTCCAGAGCTGAGATATTGAATTTCAAAATTTTGACCAGAAAATAAAATGACAGTGTTACCCCTTATGTTTTTTTTCGGGGGGTGAAAAATTAAGTTTCTCCAATCTTCTCAAAACTCTGGATTCTGATAGAGGGCCACGAGACATGGACCTGGGTGAAAAAAATAAGGCTGTAGACCCTTCCAGAGCTGAGATATTGAATTTCAAAATTTTGACCAGAAAAAAAAATGACAGTGTTACCCCTTATGTTTTTTTTCGGGGGGTGAAAAATTAAGTTTCTCCAATCTTCTCAAAACTCTGGATTCTGATAGAGGGCCACGAGACATGGACATGGGTGCAAAAATTAAGGCTGTAGACCCTTCCAGAGCTGAGATATTGAATTTCAAAATTTTGACCAGAAAAAAAATGACAGTGTTACCCCTTATGTTTTTTTTCGGGGGGTGAAAAATTAAGTTTCTCCAATCTTCTCAAAACTCTGGATTCTGATAGAGGGCCACGAGACATGGACCTGGGTGCAAAAATTAAGGCTGTAGACCTTTCCAGAGCTGAGATATTGAATTTCAAAATTTTGACCAGAAAAAAAAATGACAGTGTTACCCCTTATGTTTTTTTTCGGGGGGTGAAAAATTAAGTTTCTCCAATCTTCTCAAAACTCTGGATTCTGATAGAGGGCCACGAGACATGGACCTGGGTGCAACAATTAAGGCTGTAGACCCTTCCAGAGCTGAGATATTGAATTTCAAAATTTTGACCAGAAAAAAAAATGACAGTGTTACCCCTTATGTTTTTTTTCGGGGGGTGAAAAATTAAGTTTCTCCAATCTTCTCAAAACTCTGGATTCTGATAGAGGGCCACGAGACATGGACCTGGGTGCAAAAATTAAGGCTGTAGACCATTCCAGAGCTGAGATATTGAATTTCAAAATTTTGACCAGAAAAAAAAATGACAGTGTTACCCCTTATGTTTTTTTTCGGGGGGTGAAAAATTAAGTTTCTCCAATCTTCTCAAAACTCTGGATTCTGATAGAGGGCCACGAGACATGGACCTGGGTGCAAAAATTAAGGCTGTAGACCCTTCCAGAGCTGAGATATTGAATTTCAAAATTTTGACCAGAAAATAAAATGACAGTGTTACCCCTTATGTTTTTTTTCGGGGGGTGAAAAATTAAGTTTCTCCAATCTTCTCAAAACTCTGGATTCTGATAGAGGGCCACGAGACATGGACATGGGTGCAAAAATTAAGGCTGTAGACCCTTCCAGAGCTGAGATGTTGAATTTCAAAATTTTGACCAGAAAAAAAATGACAGTGTTACCCCTTATGTTTTTTTTTCGGGGGGTGAAAAATTAAGTTTCTCCAATCTTCTCAAAACTCTGGATTCTGATAGAGGGCTGTTACGACCCCCGAATTAGTCCAGGGGTTCGGGAGTCCAACATTTTAAGTGACATTATAGAGGAACCTACATAAACCATGGGTTGTACAAAAGAAAACTACACAACCAAAGCTACTGTGCAAAAAAACGCCAAAACCTTTATTCAACAAATAAGGTCAGTGGCAAAAGTGAAAATAATTTAATCTATACGAATATAGATTAACATAAATATAAAAAGGACATTGATACAGAATTTCTGTAAGGTGGATCAAGTTAATGGGAAGAAAAGATAGACGTGGACGGCGCCAAAGAAAAGAAAATAACAAAACCAAATGAAGTCTAGCTGTTAAATAACCTCTAATCCTAACTAAGAAAATAAAGAAGAAAATAAAAGTCTTCAGCGTCCAGGACGCCCTATCTAGTCTCCACTAACTAACAGAAACCAAAATACAAGGTGTGGCGCTCGCCCCTACCCTAGTGTACTAAACAAAAAGCGAAACCCCCTGCGTGTGGCAGTGTATGTCACGTGACATGCTTTCTGTCTATCTCTTCTCCATCCTAGTAACCTCAGGCGTGCTGCGAAGCAGGTCACATAAAGTCAGAGAGAGTCAAGCACAGGGAGAGTTCACTCATACTTTTAGCATCACAGAGAGTGAACGAGAACCATAACCTTAACAGGGTATACAGCGTAACAGAGACAGAGCAGCGTGGGTTGAGACACTCAGCGAGCCGAGAGCTTCTGTGGAGACGTCTGGCGTGCACTTTTATTCCCCAGGTGGCCTGTTCCCATTGGCGGCGGCGAGATGAGGTGACGTCAGCGCCAACGATGAGTGACAGGTCACTTGGCCAATCACGGGTACCTACCAAAGTGAAAGTAACCGAGAGAGAAAGAGAGCAGGGAAACAACACAAGACCGCACGCGATACGGGAACGTAACATCCCCCTCCATAAGAACAAACTTATAATGATGAAATGATTAGTTTGTTACAATCAGGACAATCCTTCAAAAAAAAAAACAACAACAAAAAAAAAACAACGACAACAAAACAGAAAAAAAAACAAGTAGGCCCAGGATACATATTTTTTTATTATTATACATACCTAAACCTCCCAGTCAAGAATTAAGCACATCTAGAAAGGGCATCGGCTACAACATTTTCTGTTCCTTTCTTGTGACGAATTTCCAGATTATAATTTTGCACAATCAGAGACCAGCGCATGAGTCGCTGATTCTGGTTGTACATGCGGGAAAGAAACACTAACGGATTGTGGTCCGTATAGACGACAACCGGGAGAGGACTAGAGCCGATGTAAACCTCAAAGTATTGCAATGCCAACAATAATGCCAGAGCCTCCTTCTCAATGGTCGAATAATTACACTGATGTTTATTAAATTTTCGAGAGAAATAACACACAGGATGTTCAATGTGGTCTTTATCCTCTTGAAGGAGTACTGCACCAGCACCTACAGCACTTGCATCAACCTCAAGTTTGAAAGGCAAAGCAAAATCCGGAGCGGCCAAGACAGGAGTACTACACAGTAAAGCTTTTACACTATCAAACGAGTGTTGGCACTCAGGTGACCAGACGAAAGCTTTAGATGGACTCAGTAAACTCGTGAGTGGATGCACCACGCTAGAAAAGTTTCGACAGAAACTCCGATAATATCCTGCCATTCCCAAAAACCGGCGTAACTCCCGTCTGGTTGTGGGAATGGAGAATTCATTGATCGCAGAAACTTTAGCGGCTACAGGTCGAACCTGCCCCTGACCAACCTCCTTACCAAGATACGTCACCGTTGCTCGGGCAAATTCGCATTTGGCTAGATTCAGGGTTAACGTAGCTTTTTCCAGTCGATCAAAGACAGTGTGCAGCAAGGATAGATGTTCCGACCATTCTGACGAGTATACCACCAAATCATCCAAGTACGCACTACAATTTGGCACACCAGCCAACACTAAGTTCACCAACCTTTGAAAGGTTGCGGGTGCGTTCCGCAAACCGAACGCCATTACTTTGTACTCCATAAGGTGATCAGGTGTCACGAATGCGGAGATTTGAGATGCACGACTAGTTAAAGGCACCTGCCAATAGCCTTTTAGTAGATCTAATTTAGTAACGAAGCGTGCAGAACCAAGGTTATCGATGCAATCCTCCATCCGAGGAAGAGGATAACAATCTGGCGTCGTAACCGCATTCACCTTCCGATAATCCGTGCAAAAACGGAAAGTTCCATCTGATTTAGGAACGAGTACACACGGAGAGCTCCACGGACTGTAGCTAGGAACAGCTAAACCATTAGCGGTTAGATATTCAACTTCTTCTCTCATGATCGCTCGCTTGAACGCATTTACCCTGTACGCATGTTGTTTGATAGGGGGAGAATCGTTGACATCTATATCATGTTGTAACACCGAAGTTCTAGAAGGCGTATCACTGAAAAGAGAAGGATATTTTTCAATTAACTGGATAACATCCTGTCTCTGATCTTCGGATAGATGCGCTAAATAAGAGGGCAACTTCTTCAGCAATTCTGAGTTTCTCAGTCTAGTACACTGTTGTGGTGCATTACGCAGCACGAGACCATCTTCATCAGCCCCTGTTTCTACTGAAGATGAAACATCAACGGCTACGGCCACAGACGAAGCCACAGGTACAGGTTTTTCCTCAGCTTTCTCCGAAGATCCCTCCCTGCAATGATATGCTTTCAACATATTAATATGACAGACCCGTGTCTTGCGTGTCCTATCAGGAGTAGAAACTACATAGTCTGTCTCACTCAATTTCTTTTCCAACACATAGGGACCTGAGAAACGGGCAGACAAAGCTGATCCTGAAGTGGGCAGTAATACAAGCACTTGGTCACCGGCATTAAAGGAACGAGGAACGGCCTTGATGTCATATCGACGCTTCATATCTTTTTGTGCGGCTGTTAGTGACTCTTTTGCCTGTGCCCACGCGTTATGCAAACGCTCTCTGAAACGACTGACATAATTCAGCACATTGGTCTTAGGACTTACATCAATTCCTAATAAGTTCTCTTTTAGGAGTTTAAGTGGACCCCTAACATTATGTCCAAAGACAAGCTCCGCGGGACTGAATCCGAGCGACTCCTGGACAGTCTCACGAACAGCAAACAGCATCAAAGGAACTCCCTCATCCCAATCTTTCCCAGTATCCTTGCAGTATTTCCCCAACATTGACTTAAGCGTCTGATGGAATCGCTCAAGTGAACCCTGACTCTCTGGATGGTATGCGCTCGCCACGCGATGAGTAATGGAAAGTGATTGCAAGACCTGATTAAAAATCTTAGACATGAAATTCGTTCCCTGATCTGTTTGTATGATTTTCGGTAACCCAAACGTAGCGAAAAACTTAATCAGTGCTTTGATGACAGCAGAAGCAGTAATTTTTCGAAGTGGGATGGCCTCAGGAAATCGAGTAGCTGTGCACATTATCGTTAACAGGAATAAATTACCCGACTTTGATTTAGGTAACGGTCCAACACAATCGATAATTACATGTTCAAAGGGTTCTCCAATAACAGGAATAGGACAGAGCGGAGCAGGGGGAATTACCTGATTGGGTTTCCCCATGCACTGGCAGGTATCACAAGTGCGACAGAATCGCACAACATCCCGCTTTAACCCAGGCCAAAAGAAATGTTTCAGAATCCTGTTATAAGTCTTCGTGATACCCAGATGACCTGACAGCACATGATCATGCGCCAAACACAACACGTGCTGACGATAACAGGATGGAATGACAATCTGACACACTACATTCCATTCACCATCTTTGTCTGAATTTGGACACCATTTACGCATCAACAAATTATCTTCCACAAAATAGATTACCTTCTCCTGACTGATCTGGTCGGGAGATACTACAGAGGCAAAACATTTGGCTAAAGATTCATCCTCCTTTTGTGCAGCAATAATCCGTTCGCGGGACATAGGCACACTCAAAGTACTATAGTCTAACCTCAAAATGTCCGCATTACTGTGTCCTTTAGAAAAGCTGGTCTCTTCCGACGGTAACACATTTTCAGCAGATACGGGAACCATAAACGATTCGGATAAGTCAACGACATCACCCACTCTCTTTGCCTGAGCGCGCGTCAAAACGCACGCAGGAAAGGTATCAGGATAACTCACTGACAACTCATCACAGGAAACAAAGTTAGGCTGATCCATAACTTCCAACACAGGCATCACTTTACCCCCGGCCAAATCATTACCCAGAATAAAAGAAACACCTTTTATGGGCAGAGAAGGACGTACTCCAACCGTCACAAAACCAGTTACAAGGTCACTTTTTAAATGAACGCGATGTAACGGTGCTTTTACGAAACCCATTTCGATTCCCTGAACTAAGATACTCGAGCCACAAAATGACTGTTCAGACAAAGGCAGAGTATCTCCTACCATAAATGAGTGTGCGGCGCCAGTGTCACGCAACATCTGAATCTCACGTTGATCTTCAGGTTTACCAGTCAATAAAATTAACCCCTTAAGCACAAACGGACTATAACCCGAATCAACACAGCCCAACCCAGCAGTATCATCAGTATTCTCCATCACAGAATTAACAAACCCCACACTTTTAGACGGTTGCTGCTGCTGCTTACGCTTCAGCGTCAAACAATCTGCAATTACATGCCCCTGCTTGTGACAATAAAAACATTCCCTTACCTCTTTAAGACGTGGGGAAGGAGATTTCGCATGAGACGGCTGAGGATGAGTAGACTGAACCGAAGAATTTTTCTCAGGACGAGCTGAACTGAACACCGTTTTGTGCGTAAGCACGAATTCATCTGCCAGCACAGCTGCTTGCGACAAAGAATTTACTTTTTGTTCGTTCAGGTATATCACAACTCGTTCTGGCAAACACTTTTTAAATTCTTCTAACAAAAGCAATTCTCGTAACGAATTAAAATCTATCACTTTACTCGCGTTACACCACTTATCAAAAAGATTCCCTTTTTCACGAGCAAATTCAACAAAAGTCTGACTGGCAAGTTTCTGATGATTTCTAAATCGCTGCCTATAGGCTTCGGGAACCAATTCATATGCACGGAGAATAGCAGACTTCACCGTATCATATTGCAAGCTTTCCTCTAACGACAATGTTGAGCAAACTTCCTGAGCCTTACCAACCAATTTGCACTGAAGCAAAAGGGACCACACATCTTTGGGCCAACGGAGGGAGGATGCGATACGCTCAAATGCGCTAAAATACGTATCCACCTCCGTTTCCCTAAATGGAGGCACTAAAGCAATGTGTTTGCTAACGTCGAAGGTTGGAGAATGATCGCTCGGGGATCCCGCCACAGAAGCTTCCACACTGGGTGCCCGCTCAGCCGACCCAGAGGCCACCTTCAGTGCCTCCAGCTCCAGCTGTCGCAGCTTCACCTCCTTCTCAGCTTCGACCTCGAGCCTGTGCATTTCGAGCTTCAGGTCCAACTCAGCCTGACGCGCCTGGGCCCTTTCCTGCGCTTCATACTGCAAACGAGCCAGACGGACTCTCAAGCGTCCGTTCCCAGACCCAACAGAAGCAGGGGAGGACGGATCAAAAGGCGGCAAGACGGCCTTAGTCTCCGCCCCGACATCAACCTCGGCACCTGTCTCGCTCTGCTCTCCGTCCGATACCCCCCCAATAGAAACCCGCGCGCCAGCACCAAGTGGCCTTGTCTCTCTAGGATTTACACCAGGTCTCGGAAAAATGTTGATTTCTACCAACCGTTCAAATATAGCATTCTTTATCTCTTTCTTTAAAGCTTGCCTCGCTATAATAATTTTGTAGTGGTCCGCAATCTTCAGCAAATCATCTTTTCGACACTGATCAAACTGCTCTAAGGAAGGATGCTCAACAAACGTCTGCAGATTAAAAGCCATCACGACTAATGTTACGAACCAGACTACGGGCAAAAAAAATCCCACGCATCAAGCTACCCTGAAAAAAATATATAATACGAAGTCCTGAATCAAATCACTTTGCCACTAATACAACCATAGTCCATATATATTCCTCTCAATGTCTGATGATGGGTGTTAAACATCCCGGATGAGCCCCCAATTGTTACGACCCCCGAATTAGTCCAGGGGTTCGGGAGTCCAACATTTTAAGTGACATTATAGAGGAACCTACATAAACCATGGGTTGTACAAAAGAAAACTACACAACCAAAGCTACTGTGCAAAAAAACGCCAAAACCTTTATTCAACAAATAAGGTCAGTGGCAAAAGTGAAAATAATTTAATCTATACGAATATAGATTAACATAAATATAAAAAGGACATTGATACAGAATTTCTGTAAGGTGGATCAAGTTAATGGGAAGAAAAGATAGACGTGGACGGCGCCAAAGAAAAGAAAATAACAAAACCAAATGAAGTCTAGCTGTTAAATAACCTCTAATCCTAACTAAGAAAATAAAGAAGAAAATAAAAGTCTTCAGCGTCCAGGACGCCCTATCTAGTCTCCACTAACTAACAGAAACCAAAATACAAGGTGTGGCGCTCGCCCCTACCCTAGTGTACTAAACAAAAAGCGAAACCCCCTGCGTGTGGCAGTGTATGTCACGTGACATGCTTTCTGTCTATCTCTTCTCCATCCTAGTAACCTCAGGCGTGCTGCGAAGCAGGTCACATAAAGTCAGAGAGAGTCAAGCACAGGGAGAGTTCACTCATACTTTTAGCATCACAGAGAGTGAACGAGAACCATAACCTTAACAGGGTATACAGCGTAACAGAGACAGAGCAGCGTGGGTTGAGACACTCAGCGAGCCGAGAGCTTCTGTGGAGACGTCTGGCGTGCACTTTTATTCCCCAGGTGGCCTGTTCCCATTGGCGGCGGCGAGATGAGGTGACGTCAGCGCCAACGATGAGTGACAGGTCACTTGGCCAATCACGGGTACCTACCAAAGTGAAAGTAACCGAGAGAGAAAGAGAGCAGGGAAACAACACAAGACCGCACGCGATACGGGAACGTAACAAGGGCCAAGAGACATGGACCTGGGTGCAAAAATTAAGGCTGTAGACCCTTCCAGAGCTGAGATATTGAATTTCAAAATTTTGACCAGAAAAAAAAAATGACAGTGTTACCCCTTATGTTTTTTTTCGGGGGGTGAAAAATTAAGTTTCTCCAATCTTCTCAAAACTCTGGATTCTGATAGAGGGCCACGAGACATGGACCTGGGTGCAAAAATTAAGGCTGTAGACCCTTCCAGAGCTGAGATATTGAATTTCAAAATTTTGACCAGAAAAAAAAAATGACAGTGTTACCGCTTATGTTTTTTTTCGGGGGGTGAAAAATTAAGTTTCTCCAATCTTCTCAAAACTCTGGATTCTGAAAGAGGGCCACGAGACATTGACCTGGGTGTAAAAATTAAGGCTGTAGACCCTTCCAGAGCTGAGATATTGAATTTCAAAATTTTGACCAGAAAAAAAATGACAGTGTTACCCCTTATGTTTTTTTTCGGGGGGTGAAAAATTAAGTTTCTCCAATCTTCTCAAAACTCTGGATTCTGATAGAGGGCCAAGAGACATGGACCTGGGTGCAAAAATTAAGGCTGTAGACCCTTCCAGAGCTGAGATATTGAATTTCAAAATTTTGACCAGAAAAAAAAAATGACAGTGTTACCCCTTATGTTTTTTTTCGGGGGGTGAAAAATTAAGTTTCTCCAATCTTCTCAAAACTCTGGATTCTGATAGAGGGCCACGAGACATGGACCTGGGTGCAAAAATTAAGGCTGTAGACCCTTCCAGAGCTGAGATATTGAATTTCAAAATTTTGACCAGAAAAAAAAAATGACAGTGTTACCCCTTATGTTTTTTTTCGGGGGGTGAAAAATTAAGTTTCTCCAATCTTCTCAAAACTCTGGATTCTGAAAGAGGGCCACGAGACATGGACCTGGGTGTAAAAATTAAGGCTGTAGACCCTTCCAGAGCTGAGATATTGAATTTCAAAAATTTGACCAGAAAAAAAAATGACAGTGTTACCCCTTATGTTTTTTTTCGGGGGGTGAAAAATTAAGTTTCTCCAATCTTCTCAAAACTCTGGATTCTGATAGAGGGCCACGAGACATGGACCTGGGTGCAAAAATTAAGGCTGTAGACCCTTTCAGAGCTGAGATATTGAATTTCAAAATTTTGACCAGAAAAAAAAATGACAGTGTTACCCCTTATGTTTTTTTTCGGGGGGTGAAAAATTAAGTTTCTCCAATCTTCTCAAAACTCTGGATTCTGATAGAGGGCCACGAGACATGGACCTGGGTGCAAAAATTAAGGCTGTAGACCCTTCCAGAGCTGAGATATTGAATTTCAAAATTTTGACCAGAAAAAAAAATGACAGTGTTACCCCTTATGTTTTTTTTCGGGGGGTGAAAAATTAAGTTTCTCCAATCTTCTCAAAACTCTGGATTCTGATAGAGGGCCACGAGACATGGACCTGGGTGCAAAAATTAAGGCTGTAGACCCTTCCAGAGCTGAGATATCGAATTTCAAAATTTTGACCAGAAAAAAAAATGACAGTGTTACCCCTTATGTTTTTTTTCGGGGGGTGAAAAATTAAGTTTCTCCAATCTTCTCAAAACTCTGGATTCTGATAGAGGGCCACGAGACATGGACCTGGGTGCAAAAATTAAGGCTGTAGACCCTTTCAGAGCTGAGATATTGAATTTCAAAATTTTGACCAGAAAAAAAAATGACAGTGTTACCCCTTATGTTTTTTTTCGGGGGGTGAAAAATTAAGTTTCTCCAATCTTCTCAAAACTCTGGATTCTGATAGAGGGCCACGAGACATGGACCTGGGTGCAAAAATTAAGGCTGTAGACCCTCCCAGAGCTGAGATATTGAATTTCAAAATTTTGACCAGAAAAAAAAAATGACAGTGTTACCCCTTATGTTTTTTTTCGGTGGGTGAAAAATTAAGTTTCTCCAATCTTATCAAAACTCTGGATTCTGATAGAGGGCCACGAGACATGGACCTGGGTGCAAAAATTAAGGCTGTAGACCCTTCCAGAGCTGAGATATTGAATTTCAAAATTTTGACCAGAAAAAAAAAATGACAGTGTTACCCCTTATGTTTTTTTTCGGGGGGTGAAAAATTAAGTTTCTCCAATCTTCTCAAAACTCTGGATTCTGAAAGAGGGCCACGAGACATGGACCTGGGTGTAAAAATTAAGGCTGTAGACCATTCCAGAGCTGAGATATTGAATTTCAAAATTTTGACCAGAAAAAAAAATGACAGTGTTACCCCTTATGTTTTTTTTCGGGGGGTGAAAAATTAAGTTTCTCCAATCTTCTCAAAACTCTGGATTCTGATAGAGGGCCACGAGACATGGACCTGGGTGCAAAAATTAAGGCTGTAGACCCTTCCAGAGCTGAGATATTGAATTTCAAAATTTTGACCAGAAAATAAAATGACAGTGTTACCCCTTATGTTTTTTTTCGGGGGGTGAAAAATTAAGTTTCTCCAATCTTCTCAAAACTCTGGATTCTGATAGAGGGCCACGAGACATGGACATGGGTGCAAAAATTAAGGCTGTAGACCCTTCCAGAGCTGAGATATTGAATTTCAAAATTTTGACCAGAAAAAAAATGACAGTGTTACCCCTTATGTTTTTTTTCGGGGGTGAAAAATTAAGTTTCTCCAATCTTCTCAAAACTCTGGATTCTGATAGAGGGCCAAGAGACATGGACCTGGGTGCAAAAATTAAGGCTGTAGACCCTTCCAGAGCTGAGATATTGAATTTCAAAATTTTGACCAGAAAAAAAAAATGACAGTGTTACCCCTTATGTTTTTTTTCGGGGGGTGAAAAATTAAGTTTCTCCAATCTTCTCAAAACTCTGGATTCTGATAGAGGGCCACGAGACATGGACCTGGGTGCAAAAATTAAGGCTGTAGACCCTTCCAGAGCTGAGATATTGAATTTCAAAATTTTGACCAGAAAAAAAAAATGACAGTGTTACCCCTTATGTTTTTTTTCGGGGGGTGAAAAATTAAGTTTCTCCAATCTTCTCAAAACTCTGGATTCTGAAAGAGGGCCACGAGACATGGACCTGGGTGTAAAAATTAAGGCTGTAGACCCTTCCAGAGCTGAGATATTGAATTTCAAAAATTTGACCAGAAAAAAAAATGACAGTGTTACCCCTTATGTTTTTTTTCGGGGGGTGAAAAATTAAGTTTCTCCAATCTTCTCAAAACTCTGGATTCTGATAGAGGGCCACGAGACATGGACCTGGGTGCAAAAATTAAGGCTGTAGACCCTTTCAGAGCGGAGATATTGAATTTCAAAATTTTGACCAGAAAAAAAAATGACAGTGTTACCCCTTATGTTTTTTTTCGGGGGGTGAAAAATTAAGTTTCTCCAATCTTCTCAAAACTCTGGATTCTGATAGAGGGCCACGAGACATGGACCTGGGTGCAAAAATTAAGGCTGTAGACCCTTCCAGAGCTGAGATATTGAATTTCAAAATTTTGACCAGAAAAAAAAATGACAGTGTTACCCCTTATGTTTTTTTTCGGGGGGTGAAAAATTAAGTTTCTCCAATCTTCTCAAAACTCTGGATTCTGATAGAGGGCCACGAGACATGGACCTGGGTGCAAAAATTAAGGCTGTAGACCCTTCCAGAGCTGAGATATCGAATTTCAAAATTTTGACCAGAAAAAAAAATGACAGTGTTACCCCTTATGTTTTTTTTCGGGGGGTGAAAAATTAAGTTTCTCCAATCTTCTCAAAACTCTGGATTCTGATAGAGGGCCACGAGACATGGACCTGGGTGCAAAAATTAAGGCTGTAGACCCTTTCAGAGCTGAGATATTGAATTTCAAAATTTTGACCAGAAAAAAAATGACAGTGTTACCCCTTATGTTTTTTTTCGGGGGGTGAAAAATTAAGTTTCTCCAATCTTCTCAAAACTCTGGATTCTGATAGAGGGCCACGAGACATGGACCTGGGTGCAAAAATTAAGGCTGTAGACCCTTCCAGAGCTGAGATATTGAATTTCAAAATTTTGACCAGAAAAAAAAAATGACAGTGTTACCCCTTATGTTTTTTTTCAGGGGGTGAAAAATTAAGTTTCTCCAATCTTATCAAAACTCTGGATTCTGATAGAGGGCCACGAGACATGGACCTGGGTGCAAAAATTAAGGCTGTAGACCCTTCCAGAGCTGAGATATTGAATTTCAAAATTTTGACCAGAAAAAAAAAATGACAGTGTTACCCCTTATGTTTTTTTTCGGGGGGTGAAAAATTAAGTTTCTCCAATCTTCTCAAAACTCTGGATTCTGATAGAGGGCCACGAGACATGGACCTGGGTGAAAAAATTAAGGCTGTAGACCCTTCCAGAGCTGAGATATTGAATTTCAAAATTTTGACAAGAAAAAATAATGACAGTGTTACCCCTTATGTTTTTTTTCGGGGGGTGAAAAATTAAGTTTCTCCAATCTTCTCAAAACTCTGGATTCTGATAGAGGGCCACGAGACATGGACATGGGTGCAAAAATTAAGGCTGTAGACCCTTCCAGAGCTGAGATATTGAATTTCAAAATTTTGACCAGAAAAAAAATGACAGTGTTACCCCTTATGTTTTTTTTCGGGGGGTGAAAAATTAAGTTTCTCCAATCTTCTCAAAACTCTGGATTCTGATAGAGGGCCACGAGACATGGACCTGTGTGCAAAAACTAAGGCTGTAGACCCTTCCAGAGCTGAGATATTGAATTTCAAAATTTTGACCAGAAAAAAAAAATGACAGTGTTACCCCTTATGTTTTTTTTCGGGGGGTGAAAAATTAAGTTTCTCCAATCTTCTCAAAACTCTGGATTCTGATAGAGGGCCACGAGACATGGACCTGGGTGCAACAATTAAGGCTGTAGACCCTTCCAGAGCTGAGATATTGAATTTCAAAATTTTGACCAGAAAAAAAAATGACAGTGTTACCCCTTATGTTTTTTTTCGGGGGGTGAAAAATTAAGTTTCTCCAATCTTCTCAAAACTCTGGATTCTGATAGAGGGCCACGAGACATGGACCTGGGTGCAAAAATTAAGGCTGTAGACCATTCCAGAGCTGAGATATTGAATTTCAAAATTTTGACCAGAAAAAAAAAATGACAGTGTTACCCCTTATGTTTTTTTTCGGGGGGTGAAAAATTAAGTTTCTCCAATCTTCTCAAAACTCTGGATTCTGATAGAGGGCCACGAGACATGGACCTGGGTGCAAAAATTAAGGCTGTAGACCCTTCCAGAGCTGAGATATTGAATTTCAAAATTTTGACCAGAAAAAAAAATGACAGTGTTACCCCTTATGTTTTTTTTCGGGGGGTGAAAAATTAAGTTTCTCCAATCTTCTCAAAACTCTGGATTCTGATAGAGGGCCACGAGACATGGACCTGGGTGCAAAAATTAAGGCTGTAGACCCTTCCAGAGCTGAGATATTGAATTTCAAAATTTTGACCAGAAAAAAAAATGACAGTGTTACCCCTTATGTTTTTTTTCGGGGGGTGAAAAATTAAGTTTCTCCAATCTTCTCAAAACTCTGGATTCTTATAGAGGGCCACGAGACATGGACCTGGGTGCAAAAATTAAGGCTGTAGACCCTTCCAGAGCTGAGATATTGAATTTCAAAATTTTGACCAGAAAAAAAAATGACAGTGTTACCCCTTATGTTTTTTTTCAGGGGGTGAAAAATTAAGTTTCTCCAATCTTCTCAAAACTCTGGATTCTGATAGAGGGCCACGAGACATGGACCTGGGTGCAAAAATTAAGGCTGTAGACCCTTCCAGAGCTGAGATATTGAATTTCAAAATTTTGACCAGAAAAAAAAAAAATGACAGTGTTACCCCTTATGTTTTTTTTCGGGGGGTGAAAAATTAAGTTTCTCCAATCTTCTCAAAACTCTGGATTCTGAAAGAGGGCCACGAGACATGGACCTGGGTGTAAAAATTAAGGCTGTAGACCCTTCCAGAGCTGAGATATTGAATTTCAAAAATTTGACCAGAAAAAAAAATGACAGTGTTACCCCTTATGTTTTTTTTCGGGGGGTGAAAAATTAAGTTTCTCCAATCTTCTCAAAACTCTGGATTCTGATAGAGGGCCACGAGACATGGACCTGGGTGCAAAAATTAAGGCTGTAGACCCTTCCAGAGCTGAGATATTGAATTTCAAAATTTTGACCAGAAAAAAAAATGACAGTGTTACCCCTTATGTTTTTTTTCCGGGGGTGAAAAATTAAGTTTCTCCAATCTTCTCAAAACTCTGGATTCTGATAGAGGGCCACGAGACATGGACCTGGGTGCAAAAATTAAGGCTGTAGACCCTTCCAGAGCTGAGATATTGAATTTCAAAATTTTGACCAGAAAAAAAATGACAGTGTTACCCCTTATGTTTTTTTTCGGGGGGTGAAAAATTAAGTTTCTCCAATCTTCTCAAAACTCTGGATTCTGATAGAGGGCCACGAGACATGGACCTGGGTGCAAAAATTAAGGCTGTAGACCCTTTCAGAGCTGAGATATTGAATTTCAAAATTTTGACCAGAAAAAAAAAATGACAGTGTTACCCCTTATGTTTTTTTTCGGGGGGTGAAAAATTAAGTTTCTCCAATCTTCTCAAAACTCTGGATTCTGATAGAGGGCCACGAGACATGGACCTGGGTGCAAAAATTATGGCTGTAGACCCTTCCAGAGCTGAGATATTGAATTTCAAAATTTTGACCAGAAAAAAAAAATGACAGTGTTACCCCTTATGTTTTTTTTTCGGGGGGTGAAAAATTAAGTTTCTCCAATCTTCTCAAAACTCTGGATTCTGATAGAGGGCCACGAGACATGGACCTGGGTGCAAAAATTAAGGCTGTAGACCCTTCCAGAGCTGAGATATTGAATTTCAAAATTTTGACCAGAAAAAAAAATGACAGTGTTACCCCTTATGTTTTTTTTCGGGGGGTGAAAAATTAAGTTTCTCCAATCTTCTCAAAACTCTGGATTCTGATAGAGGGCCACGAGACATGGACCTGGGTGCAAAAATTAAGGCTGTAGACCCTTTCAGAGCTGAGATATTGAATTTCAAAATTTTGACCAGAAAAAAAAAATGACAGTGTTACCCCTTATGTTTTTTTTCGGGGGGTGAAAAATTAAGTTTCTCCAATCTTCTCAAAACTCTGGATTCTGATAGAGGGCCACGAGACATGGACCTGGGTGCAAAAATTAAGGCTGTAGACCCTTCCAGAGCTGAGATATTGAATTTCAAAATTTTGACCAGAAAAAAAAAATGACAGTGTTACCCCTTATGTTTTTTTTCGGGGGGTGAAAAATTAAGTTTCTCCAATCTTATCAAAACTCTGGATTCTGATAGAGGGCCACGAGACATGGACCTGGGTGCAAAAATTAAGGCTGTAGACCCTTCCCGAGCTGAGATATTGAATTTCAAAATTTTGACCAGAAAAAAAAAAATGACAGTGTTACCCCTTATGTTTTTTTTCGGGGGGTGAAAAATTAAGTTTCTCCAATCTTCTCAAAACTCTGGATTCTGATAGAGGGCCACGAGACATGGACCTGGGTGAAAAAATTAAGGCTGTAGACCCTTCCAGAGCTGAGATATTGAATTTCAAAATTTTGACCAGAAAAAATAATGACAGTGTTACCCCTTATGTTTTTTTTCGGGGGGTGAAAAATTAAGTTTCTCCAATCTTCTTAAAACTCTGGATTCTGATAGAGGGCCACGAGACATGGACATGGGTGCAAAAATTAAGGCTGTAGACCCTTCCAGAGCTGAGATATTGAATTTCAAAATTTTGACCAGAAAAAAAATGACAGTGTTACCCCTTATGTTTTTTTTCGGGGGGTGAAAAATTAAGTTTCTCCAATCTTCTCAAAACTCTGGATTCTGATAGAGGGCCACGAGACATGGACCCGGGTGCAAAAATTAAGGCTGTAGACCCTTCCAGAGCTGAGATATTGAATTTCAAAATTTTGACCAGAAAAAAAATGACAGTGTTACCCCTTATGTTTTTTTTCGGGGGGTGAAAAATTAAGTTTCTCCAATCTTCTCAAAACTCTGGATTCTGATAGAGGGCCACGAGACATGGACCTGGGTGCAAAAATTAAGGCTGTAGACCCTTTCAGAGCTGAGATATTGAATTTCAAAATTTTGACCAGAAAAAAAAAATGACAGTGTTACCCCTTATGTTTTATTTCGGGGGGTGAAAAATTAAGTTTCTCCAATCTTCTCAAAACTCTGGATTCTGATAGAGGGCCACGAGACATGGACCTGGGTGCAAAAATTATGGCTGTAGACCCTTCCAGAGCTGAGATATTGAATTTCAAAATTTTGACCAGAAAAAAAAAATGACAGTGTTACCCCTTATGTTTTTTTTTTCGGGGGGTGAAAAATTAAGTTTCTCCAATCTTCTCAAAACTCTGGATTCTGATAGAGGGCCACGAGACATGGACCTGGGTGCAAAAATAAAGGCTGTAGACCCTTCCAGAGCTGAGATATTGAATTTCAAAATTTTGACCAGAAAAAAAAAATGACAGTGTTACCCCTTATGTTTTTTTTCGGGGGGTGAAAAATTAAGTTTCTCCAATCTTCTCAAAACTCTGGATTCTGATAGAGGGCCACGAGACATGGACCTGGGTGCAAAAATTAAGGCTGTAGACCCTTTCAGAGCTGAGATATTGAATTTCAAAATTTTGACCAGAAAAAAAAATGACAGTGTTACCCCTTATGTTTTTTTTCGGGGGGTGAAAAATTAAGTTTCTCCAATCTTCTCAAAACTCTGGATTCTGATAGAGGGCCACGAGACATGGACCTGGTTGCAAAAATTAAGGCTGTAGACCCTTCCAGAGCTGAGATATTGAATTTCAAAATTTTGACCAGAAAAAAAAAATGACAGTGTTACCCCTTATGTTTTTTTTTCGGGGGGTGAAAAATTAAGTTTCTCCAATCTTCTCAAAACTCTGGATTCTGATAGAGGGCCACGAGACATGGACCTGGGTGAAAAAATTAAGGCTGTAGACCCTTCCAGAGCTGAGATATTGAATTTCAAAATTTTGACCAGAAAAAATAATGACAGTGTTACCCCTTATGTTTTTTTTCGGGGGGTGAAAAATTAAGTTTCTCCAATCTTCTCAAAACTCTGGATTCTGATAGAGGGCCACGAGACATGAACATGGGTGCAAAAATTAAGGCTGTAGACCCTTCCAGAGCTGAGATATTGAATTTCAAAATTTTGACCAGAAAAAAAATGACAGTGTTACCCCTTATGTTTTTTTTCGGGGGGTGAAAAATTAAGTTTCTCCAATCTTCTCAAAACTCTGGATTCTGATAGAGGGCCACGGGACATGGACCTGGGTGCAAAAATTAAGGCTGTAGACCCTTCCAGAGCTGAGATATTGAATTTCAAAATTTTGACCAGAAAAAAAAAATGACAGTGTTACCCCTTATGTTTTTTTTCGGGGGGTGAAAAATTAAGTTTCTCCAATCTTCTCAAAACTCTGGATTCTGATAGAGGGCCACGAGACATGGACCTGGGTGCAAAAATTAAGGCTGTAGACCCTTTCAGAGCTGAGATATTGAATTTCAAAATTTTGACCAGAAAAAAAAATGACAGTGTTACCCCTTATGTTTTTTTTCGGGGGGTGAAAAATTAAGTTTCTCCAATCTTCTCAAAACTCTGGATTCTGATAGAGGGCCACGAGACATGGACCTGGGTGCAAAAATTAAGGCTGTAGACCCTTCCAGAGCTGAGATATTGAATTTCAAAATTTTGACCAGAAAAAAAAAATGACAGTGTTACCCCTTATGTTTTTTTTTCGGGGGGTGAAAAATTAAGTTTCTCCAATCTTCTCAAAACTCTGGATTCTGATAGAGGGCCACGAGACATGGGCCTGGATGCAAAAATTAAGGCTGTAGACCCTTCCAGAGCTGAGACATTGAATTTCAAAATTTTGACCAGAAAAAAAAAATGACAGTGTTACCCCTTATGTTTTTTTTCGGGGGGTGAAAAATTAAGTTTCTCCAATCTTCTCAAAACTCTGGATTCTGATAGAGGGCCACGAGACATGGACCTGGGTGTAAAAATTAAGGCTGTAGACCCTTCCAGAGCTGAGATATTGAATTTCAAAATTTTGACCAGAAAAAAAAATGACAGTGTTACCCCTTATGTTTTTTTTCGGGGGGTGAAAAATTAAGTTTCTCCAATCTTCTCAAAACTCTGGATTCTGATAGAGGGCCACGAGACATGGACCTGGGTGCAAAAATTAAGGCTGTAGACCCTTCCAGAGCTGAGATATTGAATTTCAAAATTTTAACCAGAAAAAAAATGACAGTGTTACCCCTTATGTTTTTTTTCCGGGGGGTGAAAAATGAAGTTTCTCCAATCTTCTCAAAACTCTGGATTCTGATAGAGGGCCACGAGACATGGACCTGGGTGCAAAAATTAAGGCTGTAGACCCTTCCAGAGCTGAGATATTGAATTTCAAAATTTTGACCAGAAAAAAAAATGACAGTGTTACCCCTTATGTTTTTTTTTTCGGGGGGTGAAAAATTAAGTTTCTCCAATCTTCTCAAAACTCTGGATTCTGATAGAGGGCCACGAGACATGGACATGGGTGCAAAAATTAAGGCTGTAGACCCTTCCAGAGCTGAGATATTGAATTTCAAAATTTTGACCAGAAAAAAAATGACAGTGTTACCCCTTATGTTTTTTTTTTCGGGGGGTGAAAAATTAAGTTTCTCCAATCTTCTCAAAACTCTGGATTCTGATAGAGGGCCACGAGACATGGACCTGGGTGCAAAAATTAAGGCTGTAGACCCTTCCAGAGCTGAGATATTGAATTTCAAAATTTTGACCAGAAAAAAAAAAATGACAGTGTTACCCCTTATGTTTTTTTTCGGGGGGTGAAAAATTAAGTTTCTCCAATCTTCTCAAAACTCTGGATTCTGATAGAGGGCCACGAGACATGGACCTGGGTGCAAAAATTAAGGCTGTAGACCCTTTCAGAACTGAGATATTGAATTTCAAAATTTTGACCAGAAAAAAAAATGACAGTGTTACCCCTTATGTTTTTTTTCGGGGGGTGAAAAATTAAGTTTCTCCAATCTTCTCAAAACTCTGGATTCTGATAGAGGGCCACGAGACATGGACCTGGTTGCAAAAATTAAGGCTGTAGACCCTTCCAGAGCTGAGATATTGAATTTCAAAATTTTGACCAGAAAAAAAAAATGACAGTGTTACCCCTTATGTTTTTTTTCGGGGGGTGAAAAATTAAGTTTCTCCAATCTTCTCAAAACTCTGGATTCTGATAGAGGGCCACGAGACATGGACCTGGGTGAAAAAATTAAGGCTGTAGACCCTTCCAGAGCTGAGATATTGAATTTCAAAATTTTGACCAGAAAAAATAATGACAGTGTTACCCCTTATGTTTTTTTTCGGGGGGTGAAAAATTAAGTTTCTCCAATCTTCTCAAAACTCTGGATTCTGATAGAGGGCCACGAGACATGGACATGGGTGCAAAAATTAAGGCTGTAGACCCTTCCAGAGCTGAGATATTGAATTTCAAAATTTTGACCAGAAAAAAAATGACAGTGTTACCCCTTATGTTTTTTTTCGGGGGGTGAAAAATTAAGTTTCTCCAATCTTCTCAAAACTCTGGATTCTGATAGAGGGCCACGGGACATGGACCTGGGTGCAAAAATTAAGGCTGTAGACCCTTCCAGAGCTGAGATATTGAATTTCAAAATTTTGACCAGAAAAAAAAAATGACAGTGTTACCCCTTATGTTTTTTTTCGGGGGGTGAAAAATTAAGTTTCTCCAATCTTCTCAAAACTCTGGATTCTGATAGAGGGCCACGAGACATGGACCTGGGTGCAAAAATTAAGGCTGTAGACCCTTTCAGAGCTGAGATATTGAATTTCAAAATTTTGACCAGAAAAAAAAATGACAGTGTTACCCCTTATGTTTTTTTTCGGGGGGTGAAAAATTAAGTTTCTCCAATCTTCTCAAAACTCTGGATTCTGATAGAGGGCCACGAGACATGGACCTGGGTGCAAAAATTAAGGCTGTAGACCCTTCCAGAGCTGAGATATTGAATTTCAAAATTTTGACCAGAAAAAAAAAATGACAGTGTTACCCCTTATGTTTTTTTTTCGGGGGGTGAAAAATTAAGTTTCTCCAATCTTCTCAAAACTCTGGATTCTGATAGAGGGCCACGAGACATGGGCCTGGATGCAAAAATTAAGGCTGTAGACCCTTCCAGAGCTGAGACATTGAATTTCAAAATTTTGACCAGAAAAAAAAAATGACAGTGTTACCCCTTATGTTTTTTTTCGGGGGGTGAAAAATTAAGTTTCTCCAATCTTCTCAAAACTCTGGATTCTGATAGAGGGCCACGAGACATGGACCTGGGTGTAAAAATTAAGGCTGTAGACCCTTCCAGAGCTGAGATATTGAATTTCAAAATTTTGACCAGAAAAAAAAATGACAGTGTTACCCCTTATGTTTTTTTTCGGGGGGTGAAAAATTAAGTTTCTCCAATCTTCTCAAAACTCTGGATTCTGATAGAGGGCCACGAGACATGGACCTGGGTGCAAAAATTAAGGCTGTAGACCCTTCCAGAGCTGAGATATTGAATTTCAAAATTTTAACCAGAAAAAAAATGACAGTGTTACCCCTTATGTTTTTTTTCCGGGGGGTGAAAAATGAAGTTTCTCCAATCTTCTCAAAACTCTGGATTCTGATAGAGGGCCACGAGACATGGACCTGGGTGCAAAAATTAAGGCTGTAGACCCTTCCAGAGCTGAGATATTGAATTTCAAAATTTTGACCAGAAAAAAAAATGACAGTGTTACCCCTTATGTTTTTTTTTTTCGGGGGGTGAAAAATTAAGTTTCTCCAATCTTCTCAAAACTCTGGATTCTGATAGAGGGCCACGAGACATGGACATGGGTGCAAAAATTAAGGCTGTAGACCCTTCCAGAGCTGAGATATTGAATTTCAAAATTTTGACCAGAAAAAAAAATGACAGTGTTACCCCTTATGTTTTTTTTCGGGGGGTGAAAAATTAAGTTTCTCCAATCTTCTCAAAACTCTGGATTCTGATAGAGGGCCACGAGACATGGACCTGGGTGCAAAAATTAAGGCTGTAGACCCTTCCAGAGCTGAGATATTGAATTTCAAAATTTTGACCAGAAAAAAAAATGACAGTGTTACCCCTTATGTTTTTTTTCGGGGGGTGAAAAATTAAGTTTCTCCAATCTTCTCAAAACTGTGGATTCTGATAGAGGGCCACGAGACATGGACCTGGGTGCAAAAATTAAGGCTGTAGACCCTTCCAGAGCTGAGATATTGAATTTCAAAATTTTGACCAGAAAAAAAAAATGACAGTGTTACCCCTTATGTTTTTTTTCGGGGGGTGAAAAATTAAGTTTCTCCAATCTTCTCAAAACTCTGGATTCTGATAGAGGGCCACGAGACATGGACCTGGGTGCAAAAATTAAGGCTGTAGACCCTTCCAGAGCTGAGATATTGAATTTCAAAATTTTGACCAGAAAAAAAAATGACAGTGTTACCCCTTATGTTTTTTTTCGGGGGGTGAAAAATTAAGTTTCTCCAATCTTCTCAAAACTCTGGATTCTGATAGAGGGCCACGAGACATGGACCTGGGTGCAAAAATTAAGGCTGTAGACCCTTCCAGAGCTGAGATATTGAATTTCAAAATTTTGACCAGAAAAAAAAATGACAGTGTTACCCCTTATGTTTTTTTTCAGGGGGTGAAAAAATAAGTTTCTCCAATCTTCTCAAAACTTTGGATTCTGATAGAGGGCCACGAGACATGGACCTGGGTGCAAAAATTAAGGCTGTAGACCCTTCCAGAGCTGAGATATTGAATTTCAAAATTTTGACCAGAAAAAAAAATGACAGTGTTACCCCTTATGTTTTTTTTCGGGGGGTGAAAAATTAAGTTTCTCCAATCTTCTCAAAACTCTGGATTCTGAAAGAGGGCCACGAGACATGGACCTGGGTGCAAAAATTAAGGCTGTAGACCCTTCCAGAGCTGAGATATTGAATTTCAAAAATTTGACCAGAAAAAAAAATGACAGTGTTACCCCTTATGTTTTTTTTCGGGGGGTGAAAAATTAAGTTTCTCCAATCTTCTCAAAACTCTGGATTCTGATAGAGGGCCACGAGACATGGACCTGGGTGCAAAAATTAAGGCTGTAGACCCTTCCAGAGCTGAGATATTGAATTTCAAAATTTTGACCAGAAAAAAAAATGACAGTGTTACCCCTTATGTTTTTTTTCGGGAGGTGAAAAATTAAGTTTCTCCAATCTTCTCAAAACTCTGGATTCTGATAGAGGGCCACGAGACATGGACCTGGGTGCAAAAATTAAGGCTGTAGACCCTTCCAGAGCTGAGATATTGAATTTCAAAATTTTGACCAGAAAAAAAAAATGACAGTGTTACCCCTTATGTTTTTTTTTCGGGGGGTGAAAAATTAAGTTTCTCCAATCTTCTCAAAACTCTGGATTCTGAAAGAGGGCCACGAGACATGGACCTGGGTGTAAAAATTAAGGCTGTAGACCCTTCCAGAGCTGAGATATTGAATTTCAAAAATTTGACCAGAAAAAAAAATGACAGTGTTACCCCTTATGTTTTTTTTCGGGGGGTGAAAAATTAAGTTTCTCCAATCTTCTCAAAACTCTGGATTCTGATAGAGGGCCACGAGACATGGACCTGGGTGCAAAAATTAAGGCTGTAGACCCTTCCAGAGCTGAGATATTGAATTTCAAAATTTTGACCAGAAAAAAAAATGACAGTGTTACCCCTTATGTTTTTTTTCCGGGGGTGAAAAATTAAGTTTCTCCAATCTTCTCAAAACTCTGGATTCTGATAGAGGGCCACGAGACATGGACCTGGGTGCAAAAATTAAGGCTGTAGACCCTTCCAGAGCTGAGATATTGAATTTCAAAATTTTGACCAGAAAAAAAATGACAGTGTTACCCCTTATGTTTTTTTTTCGGGGGGTGAAAAATTAAGTTTCTCCAATCTTCTCAAAACTCTGGATTCTGATAGAGGGCCACAAGACATGGACCTGGGTGCAAAAATTAAGGCTGTAGACCCTTTCAGAGCTGAGATATTGAATTTCAAAATTTTGACCAGAAAAAAAAATGACAGTGTTACCCCTTATGTTTTTTTTCGGGGGGTGAAAAATTAAGTTTCTCCAATCTTCTCAAAACTCTGGATTCTGATAGAGGGCCACGAGACATGGACCTGGGTGCAAAAATTAAGGCTGTAGACCCTTCCAGAGCTGAGATATTGAATTTCAAAATTTTGACCAGAAAAAAAAATGACAGTGTTACCCCTTATGTTTTTTTTTTCGGGGGGTGAAAAATTAAGTTTCTCCAATCTTCTCAAAACTCTGGATTCTGATAGAGGGCCACGAGACATGGACCTGGGTGCAAAAATTAAGGCTGTAGACCCTTCCAGAGCTGAGATATTGAATTTCAAAATTTTGACCAGAAAAAAAAATGACAGTGTTACCCCTTATGTTTTTTTTAGGGGGGTGAAAAATTAAGTTTCTCCAATCTTCTCAAAACTCTGGATTCTGATAGAGGGCCACGAGACATGGACCTGGGTGCAAAAATTAAGGCTGTAGACCCTTTCAGAGCTTTGAGATATTGAATTTCAAAATTTTGACCAGAAAAAAAAATGACAGTGTTACCCCTTATGTTTTTTTTCCGGGGGTGAAAAATTAAGTTTCTCAAATCTTCTCAAAACTCTGGATTCTGATAGAGGGCCACGAGACATGGACCTGGGTGCAAAAATTAAGGCTGTAGACCCTTCCAGAGCTGAGATATTGAATTTCAAAATTTTGACCAGAAAAAAAAATGACAGTGTTACCCCTTATGTTTTTTTTTCGGGTGGTGAAAAATTAACTTTCTCCAATCTTCTCAAAACTCTGGATTCTGATAGAGGGCCACGAGACATGGACCTGGGTGCAAAAATTAAGGCTGTAGACCCTTCCAGAGCTGAGATATTGAATTTCAAAATTTTGACCAGAAAAAAAAATGACAGTGTTACCCCTTATGTTTTTTTTTCGGGGGGTGAAAAATTAAGTTTCTCCAATCTTCTCAAAACTCTGGATTCTGATAGAGGGCCACGAGACATGGACCTGGGTGCAAAAATTAAGGCTGTAGACCCTTCCAGAGCTGAGATATTGAATTTCAAAATTTTGACCAGAAAAAAAAATGACAGTGTTACCCCTTATGTTTTTTTAGGGGGGTGAAAAATAAGTTTCTCCAATCTTCTCAAAACTCTGGATTCTGATAGAGGGCCACGAGACATGGACCTGGGTGCAAAAATTAAGGCTGTAGACCCTTTCAGAGCTGAGATATTGAATTTCAAAATTTTGACCAGAAAAAAAAATGACAGTGTTACCCCTTATGTTTTTTTTCGGGGGGTGAAAAATTAAGTTTCTCCAATCTTCTCAAAACTCTGGATTCTGATAGAGGGCCACGAGACATGGACCTGGGTGCAAAAATTAAGGCTGTAGACCCTTCCAGAGCTGAGATATTGAATTTCAAAATTTTGACCAGAAAAAAAATGACAGTGTTACCCCTTATGTTTTTTTTTCGGGTGGTGAAAAATTAACTTTCTCCAATCTTCTCAAAACTCTGGATTCTGATAGAGGGCCACGAGACATGGACCTGGGTGCAAAAATTAAGGCTGTAGACCCTTCCAGAGCTGAGATATTGAATTTCAAAAATTTGACCAGAAAAAAAAATGACAGTGTTACCCCTTATGTTTTTTTTTCGGGGGTTGAAAAATTAAGTTTCTCCAATCTTCTCAAAACTCTGGATTCTGATAGAGGGCCACGAGACATGGACCTGGGTGCAAAAATTAAGGCTGTAGACCCGTCCAGAGCTGAGATATTGAATTTCAAAATTTTGACCAGAAAAAAAAATGACAGTGTTACCCCTTATGTTTTTTTTCGGGGGGTGAAAAATTAAGTTTCTCCAATCTTCTCAAAACTCTGGATTCTGATAGAGGGCCACGAGACATGGACATGGGTGCAAAAATTAAGGCTGTAGACCCTTCCAGAGCTGAGATATTGAATTTCAAAATTTTGACCAGAAAAAAAATGACAGTGTTACCCCTTATGTTTTTTTTCGGGGGGTGAAAAATTAAGTTTCTCCAATCTTCTCAAAACTCTGGATTCTGATAGAGGGCCACGAGACATGGACCTGGGTGCAAAAATTAAGGCTGTAGACCCTTCCAGAGCTGAGATATTGAATTTCAAAATTTTGACCAGAAAAAAAAATGACAGTGTTACCCCTTATGTTTTTTTTCGGGGGGTGAAAAATTAAGTTACTCCAATCTTCTCAAAACTCTGGATTCTGATAGAGGGCCACGAGACATGGACCTGGGTGCAAAAATTAAGGCTGTAGACCCTTCCAGAGCTGAGATATTGAATTTCAAAATTTTGACCAGAAAAAAAAATGACAGTGTTACCCCTTATGTTTTTTTTCAGGGGGTGAAAAAATAAGTTTCTCCAATCTTCTCAAAACTCTGGATTCTGATAGAGGGCCACGAGACATGGACCTGGGTGCAAAAATTAAGGCTGTAGACCCTTCCAGAGCTGAGATATTGAATTTCAAAATTTTGACCAGAAAAAAAAATGACAGTGTTACCCCTTATGTTTTTTTTCGGGGGGTGAAAAATTAAGTTTCTCCAATCTTCTCAAAACTCTGGATTCTGAAAGAGGGCCACGAGACATGGACCTGGGTGTAAAAATTAAGGCTGTAGACCCTTCCAGAGCTGAGATATTGAATTTCAAAAATTTGACCAGAAAAAAAAATGACAGTGTTACCCCTTATGTTTTTTTTCGGGGGGTGAAAAATTAAGTTTCTCCAATCTTCTCAAAACTCTGGATTCTGATAGAGGGCCACGAGACATGGACCTGGGTGCAAAAATTAAGGCTGTAGACCCTTCCAGAGCTGAGATATTGAATTTCAAAATTTTGACCAGAAAAAAAAATGACAGTGTTACCCCTTATGTTTTTTTTCCGGGGGTGAAAAATTAAGTTTCTCCAATCTTCTCAAAACTCTGGATTCTGATAGAGGGCCACGAGACATGGACCTGGGTGCAAAAATTAAGGCTGTAGACCCTTCCAGAGCTGAGATATTGAATTTCAAAATTTTGACCAGAAAAAAAATGACAGTGTTACCCCTTATGTTTTTTTTCGGGGGGTGAAAAATTAAGTTTCTCCAATCTTCTCAAAACTCTGGATTCTGATAGAGGGCCACGAGACATGGACCTGGGTGCAAAAATTAAGGCTGTAGACCCTTTCAGAGCTGAGATATTGAATTTCAAAATTTTGACCAGAAAAAAAAATGACAGTGTTACCCCTTATGTTTTTTTTCGGGGGGTGAAAAATTAAGTTTCTCCAATCTTCTCAAAACTCTGGATTCTGATAGAGGGCCACGAGACATGGACCTGGGTGCAAAAATTAAGGCTGTAGACCCTTCCAGAGCTGAGATATTGAATTTCAAAATTTTGACCAGAAAAAAAATGACAGTGTTACCCCTTATGTTTTTTTCCGGGGGGTGAAAAATGAAGTTTCTCCAATCTTCTCAAAACTCTGGATTCTGATAGAGGGCCACGAGACATGGACCTGGGTGCAAAAATTAAGGCTGTAGACCCTTCCAGAGCTGAGATATTGAATTTCAAAATTTTGACCAGAAAAAAAAATTACAGTGTTACCCCTTATGTTTTTTTTTTCGGGGGGTGAAAAATTAAGTTTCTCCAATCTTCTCAAAACTCTGGATTCTGATAGAGGGCCACGAGACATGGACCTGGGTGCAAAAATTAAGGCTGTAGACCCTTCCAGAGCTGAGATATTGAATTTCAAAATTTTGACCAGAAAAAAAATGACAGTGTTACCCCTTATGTTTTTTTTTCGGGGGGTGAAAAATTAAGTTTCTCCAATCTTCTCAAAACTCTGGATTCTGATAGAGGGCCACGAGACATGGGCCTGGATGCAAAAATTAAGGCTGTAGACCCTTCCAGAGCTGAGATATTGAATTTCAAAATTTTGACCAGAAAAAAAAATGACAGTGTTACCCCTTATGTTTTTTTTCGGGGGGTGAAAAATTAAGTTTCTCCAATCTTCTCAAAACTCTGGATTCTGATAGAGGGCCACGAGACATGGACCTGGGTGTAAAAAATAAGGCTGTAGACCCTTCCAGAGCTGAGATATTGAATTTCAAAATTTTGACCAGAAAAAAAAAATGACAGTGTTACCCCTTATGTTTTTTTTCGGGGGGTGAAAAATTAAGTTTCTCCAATCTTCTCAAAACTCTGGATTCTGATAGAGGGCCACGAGACATGGACCTGGGTGCAAAAATTAAGGCTGTAGACCCTTCCAGAGCTGAGATATTGAATTTCAAAATTTTGACCAGAAAAAAAAATGACAGTGTTACCCCTTATGTTTTTTTTCGGGGGGTGAAAAATTAAGTTTCTCCAATCTTCTCAAAACTCTGGATTCTGATAGAGGGCCACGAGATATGGACATGGGTGCAAAAATTAAGGCTGTAGACCCTTCCAGAGCTGAGATATTGAATTTCAAAATTTTGACCAGAAAAAAAATGACAGTGTTACCCCTTATGTTTTTTTTTCGGGGGGTGAAAAATTAAGTTTCTCCAATCTTCTCAAAACTCTGGATTCTGATAGAGGGCCACGAGACATGGACCTGGGTGCAAAAATTAAGGCTGTAGACCCTTCCAGAGCTGAGATATTGAATTTCAAAATTTTGACCAGAAAAAAAAAAATGACAGTGTTACCCCTTATGTTTTTTTTCGGGGGGTGAAAAATTAAGTTTCTCCAATCTTCTCAAAACTCTGGATTCTGAAAGAGGGCCACGAGACATGGACCTGGGTGTAAAAATTAAGGCTGTAGACCCTTCCAGAGCTGAGATATTGAATTTCAAAAATTTGACCAGAAAAAAAAATGACAGTGTTACCCCTTATGTTTTTTTTCGGGGGGTGAAAAATTAAGTTTCTCCAATCTTCTCAAAACTCTGGATTCTGATAGAGGGCCACGAGACATGGACCTGGGTGCAAAAATTAAGGCTGTAGACCCTTCCAGAGCTGAGATATTGAATTTCAAAATTTTGACCAGAAAAAAAAATGACAGTGTTACCCCTTATGTTTTTTTTCCGGGGGTGAAAAATTAAGTTTCTCCAATCTTCTCAAAACTCTGGATTCTGATAGAGGGCCACGAGACATGGACCTGGGTGCAAAAATTAAGGCTGTAGACCCTTCCAGAGCTGAGATATTGAATTTCAAAATTTTGACCAGAAAAAAAATGACAGTGTTACCCCTTATGTTTTTTTTCGGGGGGTGAAAAATTAAGTTTCTCCAATCTTCTCAAAACTCTGGATTCTGATAGAGGGCCACGAGACATGGACCTGGGTGCAAAAATTAAGGCTGTAGACCCTTTCAGAGCTGAGATATTGAATTTCAAAATTTTGACCAGAAAAAAAAAATGACAGTGTTACCCCTTATGTTTTTTTTCGGGGGGTGAAAAATTAAGTTTCTCCAATCTTCTCAAAACTCTGGATTCTGATAGAGGGCCACGAGACATGGACCTGGGTGCAAAAATTATGGCTGTAGACCCTTCCAGAGCTGAGATATTGAATTTCAAAATTTTGACCAGAAAAAAAAAATGACAGTGTTACCCCTTATGTTTTTTTTTCGGGGGGTGAAAAATTAAGTTTCTCCAATCTTCTCAAAACTCTGGATTCTGATAGAGGGCCACGAGACATGGACCTGGGTGCAAAAATTAAGGCTGTAGACCCTTCCAGAGCTGAGATATTGAATTTCAAAATTTTGACCAGAAAAAAAAAATGACAGTGTTACCCCTTATGTTTTTTTTCGGGGGGTGAAAAATTAAGTTTCTCCAATCTTCTCAAAACTCTGGATTCTGATAGAGGGCCACGAGACATGGACCTGGGTGCAAAAATTAAGGCTGTAGACCCTTTCAGAGCTGAGATATTGAATTTCAAAATTTTGACCAGAAAAAAAAAATGACAGTGTTACCCCTTATGTTTTTTTTCGGGGGGTGAAAAATTAAGTTTCTCCAATCTTCTCAAAACTCTGGATTCTGATAGAGGGCCACGAGACATGGACCTGGGTGCAAAAATTAAGGCTGTAGACCCTTCCAGAGCTGAGATATTGAATTTCAAAATTTTGACCAGAAAAAAAAAATGACAGTGTTACCCCTTATGTTTTTTTTCGGGGGGTGAAAAATTAAGTTTCTCCAATCTTATCAAAACTCTGGATTCTGATAGAGGGCCACGAGACATGGACCTGGGTGCAAAAATTAAGGCTGTAGACCCTTCCCGAGCTGAGATATTGAATTTCAAAATTTTGACCAGAAAAAAAAAATGACAGTGTTACCCCTTATGTTTTTTTTTCGGGGGGTGAAAAATTAAGTTTCTCCAATCTTCTCAAAACTCTGGATTCTGATAGAGGGCCACGAGACATGGACCTGGGTGAAAAAATTAAGGCTGTAGACCCTTCCAGAGCTGAGATATTGAATTTCAAAATTTTGACCAGAAAAAATAATGACAGTGTTACCCCTTATGTTTTTTTTCGGGGGGTGAAAAATTAAGTTTCTCCAATCTTCTCAAAACTCTGGATTCTGATAGAGGGCCACGAGACATGGACATGGGTGCAAAAATTAAGGCTGTAGACCCTTCCAGAGCTGAGATATTGAATTTCAAAATTTTGACCAGAAAAAAAATGACAGTGTTACCCCTTATGTTTTTTTTCGGGGGGTGAAAAATTAAGTTTCTCCAATCTTCTCAAAACTCTGGATTCTGATAGAGGGCCACGAGACATGGACCCGGGTGCAAAAATTAAGGCTGTAGACCCTTCCAGAGCTGAGATATTGAATTTCAAAATTTTGACCAGAAAAAAAATGACAGTGTTACCCCTTATGTTTTTTTTCGGGGGGTGAAAAATTAAGTTTCTCCAATCTTCTCAAAACTCTGGATTCTGATAGAGGGCCACGAGACATGGACCTGGGTGCAAAAATTAAGGCTGTAGACCCTTTCAGAGCTGAGATATTGAATTTCAAAATTTTGACCAGAAAAAAAAAATGACAGTGTTACCCCTTATGTTTTTTTTCGGGGGGTGAAAAATTAAGTTTCTCCAATCTTCTCAAAACTCTGGATTCTGATAGAGGGCCACGAGACATGGACCTGGGTGCAAAAATTATGGCTGTAGACCCTTCCAGAGCTGAGATATTGAATTTCAAAATTTTGACCAGAAAAAAAAAATGACAGTGTTACCCCTTATGTTTTTTTTTTCGGGGGGTGAAAAATTAAGTTTCTCCAATCTTCTCAAAACTCTGGATTCTGATAGAGGGCCACGAGACATGGACCTGGGTGCAAAAATAAAGGCTGTAGACCCTTCCAGAGCTGAGATATTGAATTTCAAAATTTTGACCAGAAAAAAAAAATGACAGTGTTACCCCTTATGTTTTTTTTCGGGGGGTGAAAAATTAAGTTTCTCCAATCTTCTCAAAACTCTGGATTCTGATAGAGGGCCACGAGACATGGACCTGGGTGCAAAAATTAAGGCTGTAGACCCTTTCAGAGCTGAGATATTGAATTTCAAAATTTTGACCAGAAAAAAAAATGACAGTGTTACCCCTTATGTTTTTTTTCGGGGGGTGAAAAATTAAGTTTCTCCAATCTTCTCAAAACTCTGGATTCTGATAGAGGGCCACGAGACATGGACCTGGTTGCAAAAATTAAGGCTGTAGACCCTTCCAGAGCTGAGATATTGAATTTCAAAATTTTGACCAGAAAAAAAAAATGACAGTGTTACCCCTTATGTTTTTTTTCGGGGGGTGAAAAATTAAGTTTCTCCAATCTTCTCAAAACTCTGGATTCTGATAGAGGGCCACGAGACATGGACCTGGGTGAAAAAATTAAGGCTGTAGACCCTTCCAGAGCTGAGATATTGAATTTCAAAATTTTGACCAGAAAAAATAATGACAGTGTTACCCCTTATGTTTTTTTTCGGGGGGTGAAAAATTAAGTTTCTCCAATCTTCTCAAAACTCTGGATTCTGATAGAGGGCCACGAGACATGGACATGGGTGCAAAAATTAAGGCTGTAGACCCTTCCAGAGCTGAGATATTGAATTTCAAAATTTTGACCAGAAAAAAAATGACAGTGTTACCCCTTATGTTTTTTTTCGGGGGGTGAAAAATTAAGTTTCTCCAATCTTCTCAAAACTCTGGATTCTGATAGAGGGCCACGGGACATGGACCTGGGTGCAAAAATTAAGGCTGTAGACCCTTCCAGAGCTGAGATATTGAATTTCAAAATTTTGACCAGAAAAAAAAAATGACAGTGTTACCCCTTATGTTTTTTTTCGGGGGGTGAAAAATTAAGTTTCTCCAATCTTCTCAAAACTCTGGATTCTGATAGAGGGCCACGAGACATGGACCTGGGTGCAAAAATTAAGGCTGTAGACCCTTCGAGAGCGGAGATATTGAAATTCAAAATTTTGACCAGAAAAAAAATGACTGTTACCACTTATGTTTTTTTTTTTTTTCGGGGGGTGAAAAATTAAGTTTCTCCAATCTTCTCAAAACTCTGGATTCTGATAGAGGGCCACGAGACATGGACCTGGGTGCAAAAATTAAGGCTGTAGACCCTTCCAGAGCTGAGATATTGAATTTCAAAATTTTGACCAGAAAAAAAAAATGACAGTGTTACCCCTTATGTTTTTTTTTCGGGGGGTGAAAAATTAAGTTTCTCCAATCTTCTCAAAACTCTGGATTCTGATAGAGGGCCACGAGACATGGGCCTGGATGCAAAAATTAAGGCTGTAGACCCTTCCAGAGCTGAGACATTGAATTTCAAAATTTTGACCAGAAAAAAAAAATGACAGTGTTACCCCTTATGTTTTTTTTCGGGGGGTGAAAAATTAAGTTTCTCCAATCTTCTCAAAACTCTGGATTCTGATAGAGGGCCACGAGACATGGACCTGGGTGTAAAAATTAAGGCTGTAGACCCTTCCAGAGCTGAGATATTGAATTTCAAAATTTTGACCAGAAAAAAAAATGACAGTGTTACCCCTTATGTTTTTTTTCGGGGGGTGAAAAATTAAGTTTCTCCAATCTTCTCAAAACTCTGGATTCTGATAGAGGGCCACGAGACATGGACCTGGGTGCAAAAATTAAGGCTGTAGACCCTTCCAGAGCTGAGATATTGAATTTCAAAATTTTAACCAGAAAAAAAATGACAGTGTTACCCCTTATGTTTTTTTTCCGGGGGGTGAAAAATGAAGTTTCTCCAATCTTCTCAAAACTCTGGATTCTGATAGAGGGCCACGAGACATGGACCTGGGTGCAAAAATTAAGGCTGTAGACCCTTCCAGAGCTGAGATATTGAATTTCAAAATTTTGACCAGAAAAAAAAATGACAGTGTTACCCCTTATGTTTTTTTTTTCGGGGGGTGAAAAATTAAGTTTCTCCAATCTTCTCAAAACTCTGGATTCTGATAGAGGGCCACGAGACATGGACATGGGTGCAAAAATTAAGGCTGTAGACCCTTCCAGAGCTGAGATATTGAATTTCAAAATTTTGACCAGAAAAAAAATGACAGTGTTACCCCTTATGTTTTTTTTTTCGGGGGGTGAAAAATTAAGTTTCTCCAATCTTCTCAAAACTCTGGATTCTGATAGAGGGCCACGAGACATGGACCTGGGTGCAAAAATTAAGGCTGTAGACCCTTCCAGAGCTGAGATATTGAATTTCAAAATTTTGACCAGAAAAAAAAAAATGACAGTGTTACCCCTTATGTTTTTTTTCGGGGGGTGAAAAATTAAGTTTCTCCAATCTTCTCAAAACTCTGGATTCTGATAGAGGGCCACGAGACATGGACCTGGGTGCAAAAATTAAGGCTGTAGACCCTTTCAGAACTGAGATATTGAATTTCAAAATTTTGACCAGAAAAAAAAATGACAGTGTTACCCCTTATGTTTTTTTTCGGGGGGTGAAAAATTAAGTTTCTCCAATCTTCTCAAAACTCTGGATTCTGATAGAGGGCCACGAGACATGGACCTGGTTGCAAAAATTAAGGCTGTAGACCCTTCCAGAGCTGAGATATTGAATTTCAAAATTTTGACCAGAAAAAAAAAATGACAGTGTTACCCCTTATGTTTTTTTTCGGGGGGTGAAAAATTAAGTTTCTCCAATCTTCTCAAAACTCTGGATTCTGATAGAGGGCCACGAGACATGGACCTGGGTGAAAAAATTAAGGCTGTAGACCCTTCCAGAGCTGAGATATTGAATTTCAAAATTTTGACCAGAAAAAATAATGACAGTGTTACCCCTTATGTTTTTTTTCGGGGGGTGAAAAATTAAGTTTCTCCAATCTTCTCAAAACTCTGGATTCTGATAGAGGGCCACGAGACATGGACATGGGTGCAAAAATTAAGGCTGTAGACCCTTCCAGAGCTGAGATATTGAATTTCAAAATTTTGACCAGAAAAAAAATGACAGTGTTACCCCTTATGTTTTTTTTCGGGGGGTGAAAAATTAAGTTTCTCCAATCTTCTCAAAACTCTGGATTCTGATAGAGGGCCACGGGACATGGACCTGGGTGCAAAAATTAAGGCTGTAGACCCTTCCAGAGCTGAGATATTGAATTTCAAAATTTTGACCAGAAAAAAAAAATGACAGTGTTACCCCTTATGTTTTTTTTCGGGGGGTGAAAAATTAAGTTTCTCCAATCTTCTCAAAACTCTGGATTCTGATAGAGGGCCACGAGACATGGACCTGGGTGCAAAAATTAAGGCTGTAGACCCTTTCAGAGCTGAGATATTGAATTTCAAAATTTTGACCAGAAAAAAAAATGACAGTGTTACCCCTTATGTTTTTTTTCGGGGGGTGAAAAATTAAGTTTCTCCAATCTTCTCAAAACTCTGGATTCTGATAGAGGGCCACGAGACATGGACCTGGGTGCAAAAATTAAGGCTGTAGACCCTTCCAGAGCTGAGATATTGAATTTCAAAATTTTGACCAGAAAAAAAAAATGACAGTGTTACCCCTTATGTTTTTTTTTCGGGGGGTGAAAAATTAAGTTTCTCCAATCTTCTCAAAACTCTGGATTCTGATAGAGGGCCACGAGACATGGGCCTGGATGCAAAAATTAAGGCTGTAGACCCTTCCAGAGCTGAGACATTGAATTTCAAAATTTTGACCAGAAAAAAAAAATGACAGTGTTACCCCTTATGTTTTTTTTCGGGGGGTGAAAAATTAAGTTTCTCCAATCTTCTCAAAACTCTGGATTCTGATAGAGGGCCACGAGACATGGACCTGGGTGTAAAAATTAAGGCTGTAGACCCTTCCAGAGCTGAGATATTGAATTTCAAAATTTTGACCAGAAAAAAAAATGACAGTGTTACCCCTTATGTTTTTTTTCGGGGGGTGAAAAATTAAGTTTCTCCAATCTTCTCAAAACTCTGGATTCTGATAGAGGGCCACGAGACATGGACCTGGGTGCAAAAATTAAGGCTGTAGACCCTTCCAGAGCTGAGATATTGAATTTCAAAATTTTAACCAGAAAAAAAATGACAGTGTTACCCCTTATGTTTTTTTTCCGGGGGGTGAAAAATGAAGTTTCTCCAATCTTCTCAAAACTCTGGATTCTGATAGAGGGCCACGAGACATGGACCTGGGTGCAAAAATTAAGGCTGTAGACCCTTCCAGAGCTGAGATATTGAATTTCAAAATTTTGACCAGAAAAAAAAATGACAGTGTTACCCCTTATGTTTTTTTTTTCGGGGGGTGAAAAATTAAGTTTCTCCAATCTTCTCAAAACTCTGGATTCTGATAGAGGGCCACGAGACATGGACATGGGTGCAAAAATTAAGGCTGTAGACCCTTCCAGAGCTGAGATATTGAATTTCAAAATTTTGACCAGAAAAAAAAATGACAGTGTTACCCCTTATGTTTTTTTTCGGGGGGTGAAAAATTAAGTTTCTCCAATCTTCTCAAAACTCTGGATTCTGATAGAGGGCCACGAGACATGGACCTGGGTGCAAAAATTAAGGCTGTAGACCCTTCCAGAGCTGAGATATTGAATTTCAAAATTTTGACCAGAAAAAAAAATGACAGTGTTACCCCTTATGTTTTTTTTCGGGGGGTGAAAAATTAAGTTTCTCCAATCTTCTCAAAACTGTGGATTCTGATAGAGGGCCACGAGACATGGACCTGGGTGCAAAAATTAAGGCTGTAGACCCTTCCAGAGCTGAGATATTGAATTTCAAAATTTTGACCAGAAAAAAAAAATGACAGTGTTACCCCTTATGTTTTTTTTCGGGGGGTGAAAAATTAAGTTTCTCCAATCTTCTCAAAACTCTGGATTCTGATAGAGGGCCACGAGACATGGACCTGGGTGCAAAAATTAAGGCTGTAGACCCTTCCAGAGCTGAGATATTGAATTTCAAAATTTTGACCAGAAAAAAAAATGACAGTGTTACCCCTTATGTTTTTTTTCGGGGGGTGAAAAATTAAGTTTCTCCAATCTTCTCAAAACTCTGGATTCTGATAGAGGGCCACGAGACATGGACCTGGGTGCAAAAATTAAGGCTGTAGACCCTTCCAGAGCTGAGATATTGAATTTCAAAATTTTGACCAGAAAAAAAAATGACAGTGTTACCCCTTATGTTTTTTTTCAGGGGGTGAAAAAATAAGTTTCTCCAATCTTCTCAAAACTCTGGATTCTGATAGAGGGCCACGAGACATGGACCTGGGTGCAAAAATTAAGGCTGTAGACCCTTCCAGAGCTGAGATATTGAATTTCAAAATTTTGACCAGAAAAAAAAATGACAGTGTTACCCCTTATGTTTTTTTTCGGGGGGTGAAAAATTAAGTTTCTCCAATCTTCTCAAAACTCTGGATTCTGAAAGAGGGCCACGAGACATGGACCTGGGTGTAAAAATTAAGGCTGTAGACCCTTCCAGAGCTGAGATATTGAATTTCAAAAATTTGACCAGAAAAAAAAATGACAGTGTTACCCCTTATGTTTTTTTTCGGGGGGTGAAAAATTAAGTTTCTCCAATCTTCTCAAAACTCTGGATTCTGATAGAGGGCCACGAGACATGGACCTGGGTGCAAAAATTAAGGCTGTAGACCCTTCCAGAGCTGAGATATTGAATTTCAAAATTTTGACCAGAAAAAAAAATGACAGTGTTACCCCTTATGTTTTTTTTCGGGAGGTGAAAAATTAAGTTTCTCCAATCTTCTCAAAACTCTGGATTCTGATAGAGGGCCACGAGACATGGACCTGGGTGCAAAAATTAAGGCTGTAGACCCTTCCAGAGCTGAGATATTGAATTTCAAAATTTTGACCAGAAAAAAAAATGACAGTGTTACCCCTTATGTTTTTTTTTCGGGGGGTGAAAAATTAAGTTTCTCCAATCTTCTCAAAACTCTGGATTCTGATAGAGGGCCACGAGACATGGACCTGGGTGCAAAAATTAAGGCTGTAGACCCTTCCAGAGCTGAGATATTGAATTTCAAAATTTTGACCAGAAAAAAAAATGACAGTGTTACCCCTTATGTTTTTTTTCGGGGGGTGAAAAATTAAGTTTCTCCAATCTTCTCAAAACTCTGGATTCTGATAGAGGGCCACGAGACATGGACATGGGTGCAAAAATTAAGGCTGTAGACCCTTCCAGAGCTGAGATATTGAATTTCAAAATTTTGACCAGAAAAAAAATGACAGTGTTACCCCTTATGTTTTTTTTCGGGGGGTGAAAAATTAAGTTTCTCCAATTTTCTCAAAACTCTGGATTCTGATAGAGGGCCACGAGACATGGACCTGGGTGCAAAAATTAAGGCTGTAGACCCTTCCAGAGCTGAGATATTGAATTTCAAAATTTTGACCAGAAAAAAAAAATGACAGTGTTACCCCTTATGTTTTTTTTTCGGGGGGTGAAAAATTAAGTTTCTCCAATCTTCTCAAAACTCTGGATTCTGAAAGAGGGCCACGAGACATGGACCTGGGTGTAAAAATTAAGGCTGTAGACCCTTCCAGAGCTGAGATATTGAATTTCAAAAATTTGACCAGAAAAAAAAAATGACAGTGTTACCCCTTATGTTTTTTTTCGGGGGGTGAAAAATTAAGTTTCTCCAATCTTCTCAAAACTCTGGATTCTGATAGAGGGCCACGAGACATGGACCTGGGTGCAAAAATTAAGGCTGTAGACCCTTCCAGAGCTGAGATATTGAATTTCAAAATTTTGACCAGAAAAAAAAATGACAGTGTTACCCCTTATGTTTTTTTTCCGGGGGTGAAAAATTAAGTTTCTCCAATCTTCTCAAAACTCTGGATTCTGATAGAGGGCCACGAGACATGGACCTGGGTGCAAAAATTAAGGCTGTAGACCCTTCCAGAGCTGAGATATTGAATTTCAAAATTTTGACCAGAAAAAAAATGACAGTGTTACCCCTTATGTTTTTTTTTCGGGGGGTGAAAAATTAAGTTTCTCCAATCTTCTCAAAACTCTGGATTCTGATAGAGGGCCACAAGACATGGACCTGGGTGCAAAAATTAAGGCTGTAGACCCTTTCAGAGCTGAGATATTGAATTTCAAAATTTTGACCAGAAAAAAAAATGACAGTGTTACCCCTTATGTTTTTTTTCGGGGGGTGAAAAATTAAGTTTCTCCAATCTTCTCAAAACTCTGGATTCTGATAGAGGGCCACGAGACATGGACCTGGGTGCAAAAATTAAGGCTGTAGACCCTTCCAGAGCTGAGATATTGAATTTCAAAATTTTGACCAGAAAAAAAAATGACAGTGTTACCCCTTATGTTTTTTTTTTCGGGGGGTGAAAAATTAAGTTTCTCCAATCTTCTCAAAACTCTGGATTCTGATAGAGGGCCACGAGACATGGACCTGGGTGCAAAAATTAAGGCTGTAGACCCTTCCAGAGCTGAGATATTGAATTTCAAAATTTTGACCAGAAAAAAAATGACAGTGTTACCCCTTATGTTTTTTTTAGGGGGGTGAAAAATTAAGTTTCTCCAATCTTCTCAAAACTCTGGATTCTGATAGAGGGCCACGAGACATGGACCTGGGTGCAAAAATTAAGGCTGTAGACCCTTTCAGAGCTGAGATATTGAATTTCAAAATTTTGACCAGAAAAAAAAATGACAGTGTTACCCCTTATGTTTTTTTTCCGGGGGTGAAAAATTAAGTTTCTCAAATCTTCTCAAAACTCTGGATTCTGATAGAGGGCCACGAGACATGGACCTGGGTGCAAAAATTAAGGCTGTAGACCCTTCCAGAGCTGAGATATTGAATTTCAAAATTTTGACCAGAAAAAAAAATGACAGTGTTACCCCTTATGTTTTTTTTTCGGGTGGTGAAAAATTAACTTTCTCCAATCTTCTCAAAACTCTGGATTCTGATAGAGGGCCACGAGACATGGACCTGGGTGCAAAAATTAAGGCTGTAGACCCTTCCAGAGCTGAGATATTGAATTTCAAAATTTTGACCAGAAAAAAAAATGACAGTGTTACCCCTTATGTTTTTTTTTCGGGGGGTGAAAAATTAAGTTTCTCCAATCTTCTCAAAACTCTGGATTCTGATAGAGGGCCACGAGACATGGACCTGGGTGCAAAAATTAAGGCTGTAGACCCTTCCAGAGCTGAGATATTGAATTTCAAAATTTTGACCAGAAAAAAAAATGACAGTGTTACCCCTTATGTTTTTTTAGGGGGGTGAAAAATTAAGTTTCTCCAATCTTCTCAAAACTCTGGATTCTGATAGAGGGCCACGAGACATGGACCTGGGTGCAAAAATTAAGGCTGTAGACCCTTTCAGAGCTGAGATATTGAATTTCAAAATTTTGACCAGAAAAAAAAATGACAGTGTTACCCCTTATGTTTTTTTTCGGGGGGTGAAAAATTAAGTTTCTCCAATCTTCTCAAAACTCTGGATTCTGATAGAGGGCCACGAGACATGGACCTGGGTGCAAAAATTAAGGCTGTAGACCCTTCCAGAGCTGAGATATTGAATTTCAAAATTTTGACCAGAAAAAAAAATGACAGTGTTACCCCTTATGTTTTTTTTTCGGGTGGTGAAAAATTAACTTTCTCCAATCTTCTCAAAACTCTGGATTCTGATAGAGGGCCACGAGACATGGACCTGGGTGCAAAAATTAAGGCTGTAGACCCTTCCAGAGCTGAGATATTGAATTTCAAAAATTTGACCAGAAAAAAAAATGACAGTGTTACCCCTTATGTTTTTTTTTCGGGGGTTGAAAAATTAAGTTTCTCCAATCTTCTCAAAACTCTGGATTCTGATAGAGGGCCACGAGACATGGACCTGGGTGCAAAAATTAAGGCTGTAGACCCGTCCAGAGCTGAGATATTGAATTTCAAAATTTTGACCAGAAAAAAAAATGACAGTGTTACCCCTTATGTTTTTTTTCGGGGGGTGAAAAATTAAGTTTCTCCAATCTTCTCAAAACTCTGGATTCTGATAGAGGGCCACGAGACATGGACATGGGTGCAAAAATTAAGGCTGTAGACCCTTCCAGAGCTGAGATATTGAATTTCAAAATTTTGACCAGAAAAAAAATGACAGTGTTACCCCTTATGTTTTTTTTCGGGGGGTGAAAAATTAAGTTTCTCCAATCTTCTCAAAACTCTGGATTCTGATAGAGGGCCACGAGACATGGACCTGGGTGCAAAAATTAAGGCTGTAGACCCTTCCAGAGCTGAGATATTGAATTTCAAAATTTTGACCAGAAAAAAAAATGACAGTGTTACCCCTTATGTTTTTTTTCGGGGGGTGAAAAATTAAGTTACTCCAATCTTCTCAAAACTCTGGATTCTGATAGAGGGCCACGAGACATGGACCTGGGTGCAAAAATTAAGGCTGTAGACCCTTCCAGAGCTGAGATATTGAATTTCAAAATTTTGACCAGAAAAAAAAATGACAGTGTTACCCCTTATGTTTTTTTTCAGGGGGTGAAAAAATAAGTTTCTCCAATCTTCTCAAAACTCTGGATTCTGATAGAGGGCCACGAGACATGGACCTGGGTGCAAAAATTAAGGCTGTAGACCCTTCCAGAGCTGAGATATTGAATTTCAAAATTTTGACCAGAAAAAAAAATGACAGTGTTACCCCTTATGTTTTTTTTCGGGGGGTGAAAAATTAAGTTTCTCCAATCTTCTCAAAACTCTGGATTCTGAAAGAGGGCCACGAGACATGGACCTGGGTGTAAAAATTAAGGCTGTAGACCCTTCCAGAGCTGAGATATTGAATTTCAAAAATTTGACCAGAAAAAAAAATGACAGTGTTACCCCTTATGTTTTTTTTCGGGGGGTGAAAAATTAAGTTTCTCCAATCTTCTCAAAACTCTGGATTCTGATAGAGGGCCACGAGACATGGACCTGGGTGCAAAAATTAAGGCTGTAGACCCTTCCAGAGCTGAGATATTGAATTTCAAAATTTTGACCAGAAAAAAAAATGACAGTGTTACCCCTTATGTTTTTTTTCCGGGGGTGAAAAATTAAGTTTCTCCAATCTTCTCAAAACTCTGGATTCTGATAGAGGGCCACGAGACATGGACCTGGGTGCAAAAATTAAGGCTGTAGACCCTTCCAGAGCTGAGATATTGAATTTCAAAATTTTGACCAGAAAAAAAATGACAGTGTTACCCCTTATGTTTTTTTTCGGGGGGTGAAAAATTAAGTTTCTCCAATCTTCTCAAAACTCTGGATTCTGATAGAGGGCCACGAGACATGGACCTGGGTGCAAAAATTAAGGCTGTAGACCCTTTCAGAGCTGAGATATTGAATTTCAAAATTTTGACCAGAAAAAAAAAATGACAGTGTTACCCCTTATGTTTTTTTTCGGGGGGTGAAAAATTAAGTTTCTCCAATCTTCTCAAAACTCTGGATTCTGATAGAGGGCCACGAGACATGGACCTGGGTGCAAAAATTAAGGCTGTAGACCCTTCCAGAGCTGAGATATTGAATTTCAAAATTTTGACCAGAAAAAAAATGACAGTGTTACCCCTTATGTTTTTTTCCGGGGGGTGAAAAATGAAGTTTCTCCAATCTTCTCAAAACTCTGGATTCTGATAGAGGGCCACGAGACATGGACCTGGGTGCAAAAATTAAGGCTGTAGACCCTTCCAGAGCTGAGATATTGAATTTCAAAATTTTGACCAGAAAAAAAAATTACAGTGTTACCCCTTATGTTTTTTTTTTCGGGGGGTGAAAAATTAAGTTTCTCCAATCTTCTCAAAACTCTGGATTCTGATAGAGGGCCACGAGACATGGACCTGGGTGCAAAAATTAAGGCTGTAGACCCTTCCAGAGCTGAGATATTGAATTTCAAAATTTTGACCAGAAAAAAAATGACAGTGTTACCCCTTATGTTTTTTTTTCGGGGGGTGAAAAATTAAGTTTCTCCAATCTTCTCAAAACTCTGGATTCTGATAGAGGGCCACGAGACATGGGCCTGGATGCAAAAATTAAGGCTGTAGACCCTTCCAGAGCTGAGATATTGAATTTCAAAATTTTGACCAGAAAAAAAAAATGACAGTGTTACCCCTTATGTTTTTTTTCGGGGGGTGAAAAATTAAGTTTCTCCAATCTTCTCAAAACTCTGGATTCTGATAGAGGGCCACGAGACATGGACCTGGGTGTAAAAAATAAGGCTGTAGACCCTTCCAGAGCTGAGATATTGAATTTCAAAATTTTGACCAGAAAAAAAAAATGACAGTGTTACCCCTTATGTTTTTTTTCGGGGGGTGAAAAATTAAGTTTCTCCAATCTTCTCAAAACTCTGGATTCTGATAGAGGGCCACGAGACATGGACCTGGGTGCAAAAATTAAGGCTGTAGACCCTTCCAGAGCTGAGATATTGAATTTCAAAATTTTGACCAGAAAAAAAAATGACAGTGTTACCCCTTATGTTTTTTTTCGGGGGGTGAAAAATTAAGTTTCTCCAATCTTCTCAAAACTCTGGATTCTGATAGAGGGCCACGAGATATGGACATGGGTGCAAAAATTAAGGCTGTAGACCCTTCCAGAGCTGAGATATTGAATTTCAAAATTTTGACCAGAAAAAAAATGACAGTGTTACCCCTTATGTTTTTTTTTCGGGGGGTGAAAAATTAAGTTTCTCCAATCTTCTCAAAACTCTGGATTCTGATAGAGGGCCACGAGACATGGACCTGGGTGCAAAAATTAAGGCTGTAGACCCTTCCAGAGCTGAGATATTGAATTTCAAAATTTTGACCAGAAAAAAAAAATTACAGTGTTACCCCTTATGTTTTTTTTCGGGGGGTGAAAAATTAAGTTTCTCCAATCTTCTCAAAACTCTGGATTCTGATAGAGGGCCACGAGACATGGACCTGGGTGCAAAAATTAAGGCTGTAGACCCTTCCAGAGCTGAGATATTGAATTTCAAAATTTTGACCAGAAAAAAAAATGACAGTGTTACCTCTTATGTTTTTTTTCGGGGGGTGAAAAATTAAGTTTCTCCAATCTTCTCAAAACTCTGGATTCTGATAGAGGGCCACGAGACATGGACCTGGGTGCAAAAATTAAGGCTGTAGACCCTTCCAGAGCTGAGATATTGAATTTCAAAATTTTGACCAGAAAAAAAAATGACAGTGTTACCCCTTATGTTTTTTTTCGGGGGGTGAAAAATTAAGTTTCTCCAATCTTCTCAAAACTCTGGATTCTGATAGAGGGCCACGAGACATGGACATGGGTGCAAAAATTAAGGCTGTAGACCCTTCCAGAGCTGAGATATTGAATTTCAAAATTTTGACCAGAAAAAAAATGACAGTGTTACCCCTTATGTTTTTTTTCGGGGGGTGAAAAATTAAGTTTCTCCAATCTTCTCAAAACTCTGGATTCTGATAGAGGGCCACGAGACATGGACCTGGGTGCAAAAATTAAGGCTGTAGACCCTTCCAGAGCTGAGATATTGAATTTCAAAATTTTGACCAGAAAAAAAATGACAGTGTTACCCCTTATGTTTTTTTTCGGGGGGTGAAAAATTAATGTTCTCCAATCTTCTCAAAACTCTGGATTCTGATAGAGGGCCACGAGACATGGACCTGGATGCAAAAATTAAGGCTGTAGACCCTTCTAGAGCTGAGATATTGAATTTCAAAATTTTGACCAGAAAAAAAATGACAGTGTTACCCCTTATGTTTTTTTCGGGGGGTGAAAAATTAATGTTCTCCAATCTTCTCAAAACTCTGGATTCTGATAGAGGGCCACGAGACATGGACCTGGATGCAAAAATTAAGGCTGTAGACCCTTCCAGAGCTGAATTTTGAATTTCAAAATTTTGACCAGAAAAAAAAAATGACAGTGTTACCCCTTATGTTTTTTTTCGGAGGGTGAAAAATTAAGTTTCTCCAATCTTCTCAAAACTCTGGATTCTGATAGAGGGCCACGAGACATGGACCTGGGTGCAAAAATTAAGGCTGTAGACCCTTCCAGAGCTGAGATATTGAATTTCAAAAATTTGACCAGAAAAAAAAATGACAGTGTTACCCCTTATGTTTTTTTTCGGGGGGTGAAAAATTAAGTTTCTCCAATCTTCTCAAAACTCTGGATTCTGATAGAGGGCCACGAGACATGGACCTGGGTGCAAAAATTAAGGCTGTAGACCCTTCCAGAGCTGAGATATTGAATTTCAAAATTTTGACCAGAAAAAAAAATGACAGTGTTACCCCTTATGTTTTTTTTTTCCGGGGGTGAAAAATTAAGTTTCTCCAATCTTCTCAACACTCTGGATTCTGATAGAGGGCCACGAGACATGGACCTGGGTGCAAAAATTAAGGCTGTAGACCCTTCCAGAGCTGAGATATTGAATTTCAAAATTTTGACCAGAAAAAAAATGACAGTGTTACCCCTTATGTTTTTTTTCGGGGGGTGAAAAATTAAGTTTCACCAATCTTCTCAAAACTCTGGATTCTGATAGAGGGCCACGAGACATGGACCTGGGTGCAAAAATTAAGGCTGTAGACCCTTTCAGAGCTGAGATATTGAATTTCAAAATTTTGACCAGAAAAAAAAAATGACAGTGTTACCCCTTATGTTTTTTTTCGGGGGGTGAAAAATTAAGTTTCTCCAATCTTCTCAAAACTCTGGATTCTGATAGAGGGCCACGAGACATGGACCTGGGTGCAAAAATTAAGGCTGTAGACCCTTCCAGAGCTGAGATATTGAATTTCAAAATTTTGACCAGAAAAAAAAATGACAGTGTTACCCCTTATGTTTTTTTTAGGGGGGTGAAAAATTAAGTTTCTCCAATCTTCTCAAAACTCTGGATTCTGATAGAGGGCCACGAGACATGGACCTGGGTGCAAAAATTAAGGCTGTAGACCCTTTCAGAGCTGAGATATTGAATTTCAAAATTTTGACCAGAAAAAAAAATGACAGTGTTACCCCTTATGTTTTTTTTCGGGGGGTGAAAAATTAAGTTTCTCCAATCTTCTCAAAACTCTGGATTCTGATAGAGGGCCACGAGACATGGACCTGGGTGCAAAAATTAAGGCTGTAGACCCTTCCAGAGCTGAGATATTGAATTTCAAAATTTTGACCAGAAAAAAAAATGACAGTGTTACCCCTTATGTTTTTTTTTCGGGTGGTGAAAAATTAAGTTTCTCCAATCTTCTCAAAACTCTGGATTCTGATAGAGGGCCACGAGACATGGACCTGGGTGCAAAAATTAAGGCTGTAGACCCTTCCAGAGCTGAGATATTGAATTTCAAAATTTTGACCAGAAAAAAAAAATGACAGTGTTACCCCTCATGTTTTTTTTTCGGGGGGTGAAAAATTAAGTTTCTCCAATCTTCTCAAAACTCTGGATTCTGATAGAGGGCCACGAGACATGGGCCTGGATGCAAAAATTAAGGCTGTAGACCCTTCCAGAGCTGAGATATTGAATTTCAAAATTTTGACCAGAAAAAAAAATGACAGTGTTACCCCTTATGTTTTTTTTCGGGGGGTGAAAAATTAAGTTTCTCCAATCTTCTCAATACTCTGGATTCTGATAGAGGGCCACGAGACATGGACCTGGGTGTAAAAAATAAGGCTGTAGACCCTTCCAGAGCTGAGATATTGAATTTCAAAATTTTGACCAAAAAAAAAATGACAGTGTTACCCCTTATGTTTTTTTTCCGGGGGTGAAAAATTAAGTTTCTCCAATCTTCTCAAAACTCTGGATTCTGATAGAGGGCCACGAGACATGGACCTGGGTGCAAAAATTAAGGCTGTAGACCCTTCCAGAGCTGAGATATTGAATTTCAAAATTTTGACCAGAAAAAAAATGACAGTGTTACCCCTTATGTTTTTTTTCGGGGGGTGAAAAATTAAGTTTCTCCAATCTTCTCAAAACTCTGGATTCTGATAGAGGGCCACGAGACATGGACCTGGGTGCAAAAATTAAGGCTGTAGACCCTTTCAGAGCTGAGATATTGAATTTCAAAATTTTGACCAGAAAAAAAAATGACAGTGTTACCCCTTATGTTTTTTTTCGGGGGGTGAAAAATTAAGTTTCTCCAATCTTCTCAAAACTCTGGATTCTGATAGAGGGCCACGAGACATGGACCTGGGTGCAAAAATTAAGGCTGTAGACCCTTCCAGAGCTGAGATATTGAATTTCAAAATTTTGACCAGAAAAAAAAATGACAGTGTTACCCCTCATGTTTTTTTTTCGGGGGGTGAAAAATTAAGTTTCTCCAATCTTCTCAAAACTCTGGATTCTGATAGAGGGCCACGAGACATGGGCCTGGATGCAAAAATTAAGGCTGTAGACCCTTCCAGAGCTGAGATATTGAATTTCAAAATTTTGACCAGAAAAAAAAATGACAGTGTTACCCCTTATGTTTTTTTTCGGGGGGTGAAAAATTAAGTTTCTCCAATCTTCTCAATACTCTGGATTCTGATAGAGGGCCACGAGACATGGACCTGGGTGTAAAAAATAAGGCTGTAGACCCTTCCAGAGCTGAGATATTGAATTTCAAAATTTTGACCAGAAAAAAAAATGACAGTGTTACCCCTTATGTTTTTTTTCCGGGGGTGAAAAATTAAGTTTCTCCAATCTTCTCAAAACTCTGGATTCTGATAGAGGGCCACGAGACATGGACCTGGGTGCAAAAATTAAGGCTGTAGACCCTTCCAGAGCTGAGATATTGAATTTCAAAATTTTGACCAGAAAAAAAATGACAGTGTTACCCCTTATGTTTTTTTTCGGGGGGTGAAAAATTAAGTTTCTCCAATCTTCTCAAAACTCTGGATTCTGATAGAGGGCCACGAGACATGGACCTGGGTGCAAAAATTAAGGCTGTAGACCCTTTCAGAGCTGAGATATTGAATTTCAAAATTTTGACCAGAAAAAAAAAATGACAGTGTTACCCCTTATGTTTTTTTTCGGGGGGTGAAAAATTAAGTTTCTCCAATCTTCTCAAAACTCTGGATTCTGATAGAGGGCCACGAGACATGGACCTGGGTGCAAAAATTAAGGCTGTAGACCCTTCCAGAGCTGAGATATTGAATTTCAAAATTTTGACCAGAAAAAAAATGACAGTGTTACCCCTTATGTTTTTTTTCCGGGGGTGAAAAATTAAGTTTCTCCAATCTTCTCAAAACTCTGGATTCTGATAGAGGGCCACGAGACATGGACCTGGGTGCAAAAATTAAGGCTGTAGACCCTTCCAGAGCTGAGATATTGAATTTCAAAATTTTGACCAGAAAAAAAATGACAGTGTTACCCCTTATGTTTTTTTTCGGGGGGTGAAAAATTAAGTTTCTCCAATCTTCTCAAAACTCTGGATTCTGATAGAGGGCCACGAGACATGGACCTGGGTGCAAAAATTAAGGCTGTAGACCCTTCCAGAGCTGAGATATTGAATTTCAAAATTTTGACCAGAAAAAAAAAATGACAGTGTTACCCCTTATGTTTTTTTTCGGGGGGTGAAAAATTAAGTTTCTCCAATCTTCTCAAAACTCTGGATTCTGATAGAGGGCCACGAGACATGGACCTGGGTGCAAAAATTAAGGCTGTAGACCCTTCCAGAGCTGAGATATTGAATTTCAAAATTTTGACCAGAAAAAAAAATGACAGTGTTACCTCTTATGTTTTTTTTCGGGGGGTGAAAAATTAAGTTTCTCCAATCTTCTCAAAACTCTGGATTCTGATAGAGGGCCACGAGACATGGACCTGGGTGCAAAAATTAAGGCTGTAGACCCTTCCAGAGCTGAGATATTGAATTTCAAAATTTTGACCAGAAAAAAAAATGACAGTGTTACCCCTTATGTTTTTTTTCGGGGGGTGAAAAATTAAGTTTCTCCAATCTTCTCAAAACTCTGGATTCTGATAGAGGGCCACGAGACATGGACATGGGTGCAAAAATTAAGGCTGTAGACCCTTCCAGAGCTGAGATATTGAATTTCAAAATTTTGACCAGAAAAAAAATGACAGTGTTACCCCTTATGTTTTTTTTCGGGGGGTGAAAAATTAAGTTTCTCCAATCTTCTCAAAACTCTGGATTCTGATAGAGGGCCACGAGACATGGACCTGGGTGCAAAAATTAAGGCTGTAGACCCTTCCAGAGCTGAGATATTGAATTTCAAAATTTTGACCAGAAAAAAAATGACAGTGTTACCCCTTATGTTTTTTTTCGGGGGGTGAAAAATTAATGTTCTCCAATCTTCTCAAAACTCTGGATTCTGATAGAGGGCCACGAGACATGGACCTGGATGCAAAAATTAAGGCTGTAGACCCTTCCAGAGCTGAGATATTGAATTTCAAAATTTTGACCAGAAAAAAAATGACAGTGTTACCCCTTATGTTTTTTTCGGGGGGTGAAAAATTAATGTTCTCCAATCTTCTCAAAACTCTGGATTCTGATAGAGGGCCACGAGACATGGACCTGGATGCAAAAATTAAGGCTGTAGACCCTTCCAGAGCTGAATTTTGAATTTCAAAATTTTGACCAGAAAAAAAAAATGACAGTGTTACCCCTTATGTTTTTTTTCGGAGGGTGAAAAATTAAGTTTCTCCAATCTTCTCAAAACTCTGGATTCTGATAGAGGGCCACGAGACATGGACCTGGGTGCAAAAATTAAGGCTGTAGACCCTTCCAGAGCTGAGATATTGAATTTCAAAAATTTGACCAGAAAAAAAAATGACAGTGTTACCCCTTATGTTTTTTTTCGGGGGGTGAAAAATTAAGTTTCTCCAATCTTCTCAAAACTCTGGATTCTGATAGAGGGCCACGAGACATGGACCTGGGTGCAAAAATTAAGGCTGTAGACCCTTCCAGAGCTGAGATATTGAATTTCAAAATTTTGACCAGAAAAAAAAATGACAGTGTTACCCCTTATGTTTTTTTTCCGGGGGTGAAAAATTAAGTTTCTCCAATCTTCTCAACACTCTGGATTCTGATAGAGGGCCACGAGACATGGACCTGGGTGCAAAAATTAAGGCTGTAGACCCTTCCAGAGCTGAGATATTGAATTTCAAAATTTTGACCAGAAAAAAAATGACAGTGTTACCCCTTATGTTTTTTTTCGGGGGGTGAAAAATTAAGTTTCACCAATCTTCTCAAAACTCTGGATTCTGATAGAGGGCCACGAGACATGGACCTGGGTGCAAAAATTAAGGCTGTAGACCCTTTCAGAGCTGAGATATTGAATTTCAAAATTTTGACCAGAAAAAAAAAATGACAGTGTTACCCCTTATGTTTTTTTTCGGGGGGTGAAAAATTAAGTTTCTCCAATCTTCTCAAAACTCTGGATTCTGATAGAGGGCCACGAGACATGGACCTGGGTGCAAAAATTAAGGCTGTAGACCCTTCCAGAGCTGAGATATTGAATTTCAAAATTTTGACCAGAAAAAAAAATGACAGTGTTACCCCTTATGTTTTTTTTAGGGGGGTGAAAAATTAAGTTTCTCCAATCTTCTCAAAACTCTGGATTCTGATAGAGGGCCACGAGACATGGACCTGGGTGCAAAAATTAAGGCTGTAGACCCTTTCAGAGCTGAGATATTGAATTTCAAAATTTTGACCAGAAAAAAAAATGACAGTGTTACCCCTTATGTTTTTTTTCGGGGGGTGAAAAATTAAGTTTCTCCAATCTTCTCAAAACTCTGGATTCTGATAGAGGGCCACGAGACATGGACCTGGGTGCAAAAATTAAGGCTGTAGACCCTTCCAGAGCTGAGATATTGAATTTCAAAATTTTGACCAGAAAAAAAAATGACAGTGTTACCCCTTATGTTTTTTTTTCGGGTGGTGAAAAATTAAGTTTCTCCAATCTTCTCAAAACTCTGGATTCTGATAGAGGGCCACGAGACATGGACCTGGGTGCAAAAATTAAGGCTGTAGACCCTTCCAGAGCTGAGATATTGAATTTCAAAATTTTGACCAGAAAAAAAAATGACAGTGTTACCCCTCATGTTTTTTTTTCGGGGGGTGAAAAATTAAGTTTCTCCAATCTTCTCAAAACTCTGGATTCTGATAGAGGGCCACGAGACATGGGCCTGGATGCAAAAATTAAGGCTGTAGACCCTTCCAGAGCTGAGATATTGAATTTCAAAATTTTGACCAGAAAAAAAAATGACAGTGTTACCCCTTATGTTTTTTTTCGGGGGGTGAAAAATTAAGTTTCTCCAATCTTCTCAATACTCTGGATTCTGATAGAGGGCCACGAGACATGGACCTGGGTGTAAAAAATAAGGCTGTAGACCCTTCCAGAGCTGAGATATTGAATTTCAAAATTTTGACCAAAAAAAAAATGACAGTGTTACCCCTTATGTTTTTTTTCCGGGGGTGAAAAATTAAGTTTCTCCAATCTTCTCAAAACTCTGGATTCTGATAGAGGGCCACGAGACATGGACCTGGGTGCAAAAATTAAGGCTGTAGACCCTTCCAGAGCTGAGATATTGAATTTCAAAATTTTGACCAGAAAAAAAATGACAGTGTTACCCCTTATGTTTTTTTTCGGGGGGTGAAAAATTAAGTTTCTCCAATCTTCTCAAAACTCTGGATTCTGATAGAGGGCCACGAGACATGGACCTGGGTGCAAAAATTAAGGCTGTAGACCCTTTCAGAGCTGAGATATTGAATTTCAAAATTTTGACCAGAAAAAAAAATGACAGTGTTACCCCTTATGTTTTTTTTCGGGGGGTGAAAAATTAAGTTTCTCCAATCTTCTCAAAACTCTGGATTCTGATAGAGGGCCACGAGACATGGACCTGGGTGCAAAAATTAAGGCTGTAGACCCTTCCAGAGCTGAGATATTGAATTTCAAAATTTTGACCAGAAAAAAAAATGACAGTGTTACCCCTCATGTTTTTTTTTCGGGGGGTGAAAAATTAAGTTTCTCCAATCTTCTCAAAACTCTGGATTCTGATAGAGGGCCACGAGACATGGGCCTGGATGCAAAAATTAAGGCTGTAGACCCTTCCAGAGCTGAGATATTGAATTTCAAAATTTTGACCAGAAAAAAAAATGACAGTGTTACCCCTTATGTTTTTTTTCGGGGGGTGAAAAATTAAGTTTCTCCAATCTTCTCAATACTCTGGATTCTGATAGAGGGCCACGAGACATGGACCTGGGTGTAAAAAATAAGGCTGTAGACCCTTCCAGAGCTGAGATATTGAATTTCAAAATTTTGACCAGAAAAAAAAATGACAGTGTTACCCCTTATGTTTTTTTTCCGGGGGTGAAAAATTAAGTTTCTCCAATCTTCTCAAAACTCTGGATTCTGATAGAGGGCCACGAGACATGGACCTGGGTGCAAAAATTAAGGCTGTAGACCCTTCCAGAGCTGAGATATTGAATTTCAAAATTTTGACCAGAAAAAAAATGACAGTGTTACCCCTTATGTTTTTTTTCGGGGGGTGAAAAATTAAGTTTCTCCAATCTTCTCAAAACTCTGGATTCTGATAGAGGGCCACGAGACATGGACCTGGGTGCAAAAATTAAGGCTGTAGACCCTTTCAGAGCTGAGATATTGAATTTCAAAATTTTGACCAGAAAAAAAAAATGACAGTGTTACCCCTTATGTTTTTTTTCGGGGGGTGAAAAATTAAGTTTCTCCAATCTTCTCAAAACTCTGGATTCTGATAGAGGGCCACGAGACATGGACCTGGGTGCAAAAATTAAGGCTGTAGACCCTTCCAGAGCTGAGATATTGAATTTCAAAATTTTGACCAGAAAAAAAATGACAGTGTTACCCCTTATGTTTTTTTTCCGGGGGTGAAAAATTAAGTTTCTCCAATCTTCTCAAAACTCTGGATTCTGATAGAGGGCCACGAGACATGGACCTGGGTGCAAAAATTAAGGCTGTAGACCCTTCCAGAGCTGAGATATTGAATTTCAAAATTTTGACCAGAAAAAAAATGACAGTGTTACCCCTTATGTTTTTTTTCGGGGGGTGAAAAATTAAGTTTCTCCAATCTTCTCAAAACTCTGGATTCTGATAGAGGGCCACGAGACATGGACCTGGGTGCAAAAATTAAGGCTGTAGACCATTTCAGAGCTGAGATATTGAATTTCAAAATTTTGACCAGAAAAAAAAAATGACAGTGTTACCCCTTATGTTTTTTTTCCGGGGGGTGAAAAATTAAGTTTCTCCAATCTTCTCAAAACTCTGGATTCTGATAGAGGGCCACGAGACATGGACCTGGGTGCAAAAATTAAGGCTGTAGACCCTTCCAGAGCTGAGATATTGGATTTCAAAATTTTGACCAGAAAAAAAATGACAGTGTTACCCCTTATGTTTTTTTTCGGGGGGTGAAAAATTAAGTTTCTCCAATCTTCTCAAAACTCTGGATTCTGATAGAGGGCCACGAGACATGGACCTGGGTGCAAAAATTAAGGCTGTAGACCCTTTCAGAGCTGAGATATTGAATTTCAAAATTTTGACCAGAAAAAAAAAATGACAGTGTTACCCCTTATGTTTTTTTTCGGGGGGTGAAAATTAAGTTTCTCCAATCTTCTCAAAACTCTGGATTCTGATAGAGGGCCACGAGACATGGACCTGGGTGCAAAAATTAAGGCTGTAGACCCTTCCAGAGCTGAGATATTGAATTTCAAAATTTTGACCAGAAAAAAAAATGACAGTGTTACCCCTTATGTTTTTTTTTCGGGGGGTGAAAAATTAAGTTTCTCCAATCTTCTCAAAACTCTGGATTCTGATAGAGGGCCACGAGACATGGACCTGGGTGCAAAAATTAAGGCTGTAGACCCTTCCAGAGCTGAGATATTGAATTTCAAAATTTTGACCAGAAAAAAAAATGACAGTGTTACCCCTCATGTTTTTTTTTCGGGGGGTGAAAAATTAAGTTTCTCCAATCTTCTCAAAACTCTGGATTCTGATAGAGGGCCACGAGACATGGGCCTGGATGCAAAAATTAAGGCTGTAGACCCTTCCAGAGCTGAGATATTGAATTTCAAAATTTTGACCAGAAAAAAAAATGACAGTGTTACCCCTTATGTTTTTTTTCGGGGGGTGAAAAATTAAGTTTCTCCAATCTTCTCAATACTCTGGATTCTGATAGAGGGCCACGAGACATGGACCTGGGTGTAAAAAATAAGGCTGTAGACCCTTCCAGAGCTGAGATATTGAATTTCAAAATTTTGACCAGAAAAAAAAATGACAGTGTTACCCCTTATGTTTTTTTTCCGGGGGTGAAAAATTAAGTTTCTCCAATCTTCTCAAAACTCTGGATTCTGATAGAGGGCCACGAGACATGGACCTGGGTGCAAAAATTAAGGCTGTAGACCCTTCCAGAGCTGAGATATTGAATTTCAAAATTTTGACCAGAAAAAAAATGACAGTGTTACCCCTTATGTTTTTTTTAGGGGGGTGAAAAATTAAGTTTCTCCAATCTTCTCAAAACTCTGGATTCTGATAGAGGGCCACGAGACATGGACCTGGGTGCAAAAATTAAGGCTGTAGACCCTTTCAGAGCTGAGATATTGAATTTCAAAATTTTGACCAGAAAAAAAAATGACAGTGTTACCCCTTATGTTTTTTTTCGGGGGGTGAAAAATTAAGTTTCTCCAATCTTCTCAAAACTCTGGATTCTGATAGAGGGCCACGAGACATGGACCTGGGTGCAAAAATTAAGGCTGTAGACCCTTCCAGAGCTGAGATATTGAATTTCAAAATTTTGACCAGAAAAAAAAATGACAGTGTTACCCCTTATGTTTTTTTTTCGGGTGGTGAAAAATTAAGTTTCTCCAATCTTCTCAAAACTCTGGATTCTGATAGAGGGCCACGAGACATGGACCTGGGTGCAAAAATTAAGGCTGTAGACCCTTCCAGAGCTGAGATATTGAATTTCAAAATTTTGACCAGAAAAAAAATGACAGTGTTACCCCTCATGTTTTTTTTTTCGGGGGGTGAAAAATTAAGTTTCTCCAATCTTCTCAAAACTCTGGATTCTGATAGAGGGCCACGAGACATGGGCCTGGATGCAAAAATTAAGGCTGTAGACCCTTCCAGAGCTGAGATATTGAATTTCAAAATTTTGACCAGAAAAAAAAATGACAGTGTTACCCCTTATGTTTTTTTTCGGGGGGTGAAAAATTAAGTTTCTCCAATCTTCTCAATACTCTGGATTCTGATAGAGGGCCACGAGACATGGACCTGGGTGTAAAAAATAAGGCTGTAGACCCTTCCAGAGCTGAGATATTGAATTTCAAAATTTTGACCAGAAAAAAAAATGACAGTGTTACCCCTTATGTTTTTTTTCGGGGGGTGAAAAATTAAGTTTCTCCAATCTTCTCAAAACTCTGGATTCTGATAGAGGGCCACGAGACATGGACCTGGGTGCAAAAATTAAGGCTGTAGACCCTTCCAGAGCTGAGATATTGAATTTCAAAATTTTGACCAGAAAAAAAAATGACAGTGTTACCCCTTATGTTTTTTTTCCGGGGGGTGAAAAATGAAGTTTCTCCAATCTTCTCAAAACTCTGGATTCTGATAGAGGGCCACGAGACATGGACCTGGGTGCAAAAATTAAGGCTGTAGACCCTTCCAGAGCTGAGATATTGAATTTCAAAATTTTGACCAGAAAAAAAAATGACAGTGTTACCCCTTATGTTTTTTTTTTTCGGGGGGTGAAAAATTAAGTTTCTCCAATCTTCTCAAAACTCTGGATTCTGATAGAGGGCCACGAGACATGGACCTGGGTGCAAAAATTAAGGCTGTAGACCATTCCAGAGCTGAGATATTGAATTTCAAAATTTTGACCAGAAAAAAAAATGACAGTGTTACCCCTTATGTTTTTTTTCGGGGGGTGAAAAATTAAGTTTCTCCAATCTTCCCAAAACTCTGGATTCTGATAGAGGGCCACGAGACATGGACCTGGGTGCAAAAATTAAGGCTGTAGACCCTTCCAGAGCTGAGATATTGAATTTCAAAATTTTGACCAGAAAAAAAAATGACAGTGTTACCCCTTATGTTTTTTTTCGGGGGGTGAAAAATTAAGTTTCTCCAATCTTCTCAAAACTCTGGATTCTGATAGAGGGCCACGAGACATGGACATGGGTGCAAAAATTAAGGCTGTAGACCCTTCCAGAGCTGAGATATTGAATTTCAAAATTTTGACCAGAAAAAAAAAATGACAGTGTTACCCCTTATGTTTTTTTTCGGGGGGTGAAAAATTAAGTTTCTCCAATCTTCTCAAAACTCTGGATTCTGATAGAGGGCCACGAGACATGGACCTGGGTGCAAAAATTAAGGCTGTAGACCCTTCCAGAGCTGAGATATTGAATTTCAAAATTTTGACCAGAAAAAAAAAATGACAGTGTTACCCCTTATGTTTTTTTTCGGGGGGTGAAAAATTAAGTTTCTCCAATCTTCTCAAAACTCTGGATTCTGATAGAGGGCCACGAGACATGGACCTGGGTGCAAAAATTAAGGCTGTAGACCCTTCCAGAGCTGAGATATTGAATTTCAAAATTTTGACCAGAAAAAAAAATGACAGTGTTACCCCTTATGTTTTTTTTCGGGGGGTGAAAAATTAAGTTTCTCCAATCTTCTCAAAACTCTGGATTCTGATAGAGGGCCACGAGACATGGACCTGGGTGCAAAAATTAAGGCTGTAGACCATTCCAGAGCTGAGATATTGAATTTCAAAATTTTGACCAGAAAAAAAAATGACAGTGTTACCCCTTATGTTTTTTTTCAGGGGGTGAAAAATTAAGTTTCTCCAATCTTCTCAAAACTCTGGATTCTGATAGAGGGCCACGAGACATGGACCTGGGTGCAAAAATTAAGGCTGTAGACCATTCCAGAGCTGAGATATTGAATTTCAAAATTTTGACCAGAAAAAAAAATGACAGTGTTACCCCTTATGTTTTTTTTCAGGGGGTGAAAAATTAAGTTTCTCCAATCTTCTCAAAACTCTGGATTCTGATAGAGGGCCACGAGACATGGACCTGGGTGTAAAAATTAAGGCTGTAGACCCTTCCAGAGCTGAGATATTGAATTTCAAAAATTTGACCAGAAAAAAAAATGACAGTGTTACCCCTTATGTTTTTTTTCGGGGGGTGAAAAATTAAGTTTCTCCAATCTTCTCAAAACTCTGGATTCTGATAGAGGGCCACGAGACATGGACCTGGGTGCAAAAATTAAGGCTGTAGACCCTTTCAGAGCTGAGATATTGAATTTCAAAATTTTGACCAGAAAAAAAAATGACAGTGTTACCCCTTATGTTTTTTTTCGGGGGGTGAAAAATTAAGTTTCTCCAATCTTCTCAAAACTCTGGATTCTGATAGAGGGCCACGAGACATGGACCTGGGTGCAAAAATTAAGGCTGTAGACCCTTCCAGAGCTGAGATATTGAATTTCAAAATTTTGACCAGAAAAAAAAAATGACAGTGTTACCCCTTATGTTTTTTTTCGGGGGGTGAAAAATTAAGTTTCTCCAATCTTCTCAAAACTCTGGATTCTGATAGAGGGCCACGAGACATGGACCTGGGTGCAAAAATTAAGGCTGTAGACCCTTCCAGAGCTGAGATATTGAATTTCAAAATTTTGACCAGAAAAAAAATGACAGTGTTACCCCTTATGTTTTTTTTCGGGGGGTGAAAAATTAAGTTTCTCCAATCTTCTCAAAACTCTGGATTCTGACATACCCCTTTTCCACCGACAAAAGAACTGGTTCAGAACTGGTGCTGGTTCAAAGTTGGTTCGGAGCTGGTTCAACTTGCGAACCCGTTTAGAACCGTTTGCTTTTCCACTGACTAGAGCGCCCAGGGAACGACGTCGTTACGTCACTGTTTACGTCGCTTGCAAGTACATTGTTTGGGATTATCTCAACTCGTGTACCGAGAAAACTTTAAAAACAATTGAAATATGTAAGTCTTTTAATCTTTTCGTTTGACATGTAATCTTTTCTGATAAGTTATGTACCCCTGTCTTGTGTCTTTTTTTCTTTCCATTTATTTGTTCTATATCGTGACTGTTTTCTTCTTTGCTTATGTTTCAATAAATAAATAAATAAATTAAACGCTTGCGTGTTTCTGCAGTTTCTCCTGGCTTTGCGATGGTCAGAAAATATGTTTAAAAGAACCGAGAAGAACGCATCTAAACCCGCCCCGTAAACATGACGTGCTAAAAGAACGGTTCTAGTCCAGCAAAGAGTTGGTGCCGCTTTGGAACCAGTTCTCGCGGCCGCGAACCGGTTCTTTGGCTGTCGAAACACAAAGAACTGGTTCGCGCGCAGGCACCGGCTCCGAACCGGCTCTCAAAATGCTTTGGTGGAAAAGGGGCTATAGAGGGCCACGAGACATGGACCTGGGTGCAAAAATTAAGGCTGTAGACCCTTCCAGAGCTGAGATATTGAATTTCAAAATTTTGACCAGAAAAAAAAATGACAGTGTTACCCCTTATGTTTTTTTTCGGGGGGTGAAAAATTAAGTTTCTCCAATCTTCTCAAAACTCTGGATTCTGATAGAGGGCCACGAGACATGGACCTGGGTGCAAAAATTAAGGCTGTAGACCCTTCCAGAGCTGAGATATTGAATTTCAAAATTTTGACCAGAAAAAAAAATGACAGTGTTACCCCTTATGTTTTTTTTCGGGGGGTGAAAAATTAAGTTTCTCCAATCTTCTCAAAACTCTGGATTCTGATAGAGGGCCACGAGACATGGACCTGGGTGCAAAAATTAAGGCTGTAGACCCTTCCAGAGCTGAGATATTGAATTTCAAAATTTTGACCAGAAAAAAAAATGACAGTGTTACCCCTTATGTTTTTTTTCAGGGGGTGAAAAATTAAGTTTCTCCAATCTTCTCAAAACTCTGGATTCTGATAGAGGGCCACGAGACATGGACCTGGGTGCAAAAATTAAGGCTGTAGACCCTTCCAGAGCTGAGATATTGAATTTCAAAATTTTGACCAGAAAAAAAAATGACAGTGTTACCCCTTATGTTTTTTTTCGGGGGGTGAAAAATTAAGTTTCTCTAATCTTCTCAAAACTCTGGATTCTGAAAGAGGGCCACGAGACATGGACCTGGGTGTAAAATTAAGGCTGTAGACCCTTCCAGAGCTGAGATATTGAATTTCAAAAATTTGACCAGAAAAAAAATGACAGTGTTACCCCTTATGTTTTTTTTCGGGGGGTGAAAAATTAAGTTTCTCCAATCTTCTCAAAACTCTGGATTCTGATAGAGGGCCACGAGACATGGACCTGGGTGCAAAAATTAAGGCTGTAGACCCTTCCAGAGCTGAGATATTGAATTTCAAAATTTTGACCAGAAAAAAAAATGACAGTGTTACCCCTTATGTTTTTTTTCCGGGGGTGAAAAATTAAGTTTCTCCAATCTTCTCAAAACTCTGGATTCTGATAGAGGGCCACGAGACATGGACCTGGGTGCAAAAATTAAGGCTGTAGACCCTTCCAGAGCTGAGATATTGAATTTCAAAATTTTGACCAGAAAAAAAATGACAGTGTTACCCCTTATGTTTTTTTTCGGGGGGTGAAAAATTAAGTTTCTCCAATCTTCTCAAAACTCTGGATTCTGATAGAGGGCCACGAGACATGGACCTGGGTGCAAAAATTAAGGCTGTAGACCCTTTCAGAGCTGAGATATTGAATTTCAAAATTTTGACCAGAAAAAAAAATGACAGTGTTACCCCTTATGTTTTTTTTCGGGGGGTGAAAAATTAAGTTTCTCCAATCTTCTCAAAACTCTGGATTCTGATAGAGGGCCACGAGACATGGACCTGGGTGCAAAAATTAAGGCTGTAGACCCTTCCAGAGCTGAGATATTGAATTTCTAAATTTTGACCAGAAAAAAAATGACAGTGTTACCCCTTATGTTTTTTTCCGGGGGGTGAAAAATGAAGTTTCTCCAATCTTCTCAAAACTCTGGATTCTGATAGAGGGCCACGAGACATGGACCTGGGTGCAAAAATTAAGGCTGTAGACCCTTCCAGAGCTGAGATATTGAATTTCAAAATTTTGACCAGAAAAAAAAATTACAGTGTTACCCCTTATGTTTTTTTTTTTCGGGGGGTGAAAAATTAAGTTTCTCCAATCTTCTCAAAACTCTGGATTCTGATAGAGGGCCACGAGACATGGACCTGGGTGCAAAAATTAAGGCTGTAGACCCTTCCAGAGCTGAGATATTGAATTTCAAAATTTTGACCAGAAAAAAAAATGACAGTGTTACCCCTTATGTTTTTTTTCCGGGGGTGAAAAATTAAGTTTCTCCAATCTTCTCAAAACTCTGGATTCTGATAGAGGGCCACGAGACATGGACCTGGGTGCAAAAATTAAGGCTGTAGACCCTTCCAGAGCTGAGATATTGAATTTCAAAATTTTGACCAGAAAAAAAAATGACAGTGTTACCCCTTATGTTTTTTTTTTTCGGGGGGTGAAAAATTAAGTTTCTCCAATCTTCTCAAAACTCTGGATTCTGATAGAGGGCCACGAGACATGGACCTGGGTGCAAAAATTAAGGCTGTAGACCCTTCCAGAGCTGAGATATTGAATTTCAAAATTTTGACCAGAAAAAAAAAATGACAGTGTTACCCCTTATGTTTTTTTTCCGGGGGTGAAAAATTAAGTTTCTCCAATCTTCTCAAAACTCTGGATTCTGATAGAGGGCCACGAGACATGGACCTGGGTGCAAAAATTAAGGCTGTAGACCCTTCCAGAGCTGAGATATTGAATTTCAAAATTTTGACCAGAAAAAAAATGACAGTGTTACCCCTTATGTTTTTTTTTCGGGGGGTGAAAAATGAAGTTTCTCCAATCTTCTCAAAACTCTGGATTCTGATAGAGGGCCACGAGACATGGACCTGGGTGCAAAAATTAAGGCTGTAGACCCTTCCAGAGCTGAGATATTGAATTTCAAAATTTTGACCAGAAAAAAAAATTACAGTGTTACCCCTTATGTTTTTTTTTTCGGGGGGTGAAAAATTAAGTTTCTCCAATCTTCTCAAAACTCTGGATTCTGATAGAGGGCCATGAGACATGGACCTGGGTGCAAAAATTAAGGCTGTAGACCATTCCAGAGCTGAGATATTGAATTTCAAAATTTTGACCAGAAAAAAAAAATGACAGTGTTACCCCTTATATTTTTTTTCGGGGGGTGAAAAATTAAGTTTCTCCAATCTTCTCAAAACTCTGGATTCTGATAGAGGGCCACGAGACATGGACCTGGGTGCAAAAATTAAGGCTGTAGACCCTTCCAGAGCTGAGATATTGAATTTCAAAATTTTGACCAGAAAAAAAAATGACAGTGTTACCCCTTATGTTTTTTTTTTCGGGGGGTGAAAAATTAAGTTTCTCCAATCTTCTCAAAACTCTGGATTCTGATAGAGGGCCACGAGACATGGGCCTGGATGCAAAAATTAAGGCTGTAGACCCTTCCAGAGCTGAGATATTGAATTTCAAAATTTTGACCAGAAAAAAAAAATGACAGTGTTACCCCTTATGTTTTTTTTCGGGGGGTGAAAAATTAAGTTTCTCCAATCTTCTCAAAACTCTGGATTCTGATAGAGGGCCACGAGACATGGACCTGGGTGTAAAAAATAAGGCTGTAGACCCTTCCAGAGCTGAGATATTGAATTTCAAAATTTTGACCAGAAAAAAAAAATGACAGTGTTACCCCTTATGTTTTTTTTCGGGGGGTGAAAAATTAAGTTTCTCCAATCTTCTCAAAACTCTGGATTCTGATAGAGGGCCACGAGACATGGACCTGGGTGCAAAAATTAAGGCTGTAGACCCTTCCAGAGCTGAGATATTGAATTTCAAAATTTTGACCAGAAAAAAAAATGACAGTGTTACCCCTTATGTTTTTTTTCGGGGGGTGAAAAATTAAGTTTCTCCAATCTTCTCAAAACTCTGGATTCTGATAGAGGGCCACGAGATATGGACATGGGTGCAAAAATTAAGGCTGTAGACCCTTCCAGAGCTGAGATATTGAATTTCAAAATTTTGACCAGAAAAAAATGACAGTGTTACCCCTTATGTTTTTTTTTCGGGGGGTGAAAAATTAAGTTTCTCCAATCTTCTCAAAACTCTGGATTCTGATAGAGGGCCACGAGACATGGACCTGGGTGCAAAAATTAAGGCTGTAGACCCTTCCAGAGCTGAGATATTGAATTTCAAAATTTTGACCAGAAAAAAAAAAATGACAGTGTTACCCCTTATGTTTTTTTTCGGGGGGTGAAAAATTAAGTTTCTCCAATCTTCTCAAAACTCTGGATTCTGATAGAGGGCCACGAGACATGGACCTGGGTGCAAAAATTAAGGCTGTAGACCCTTCCAGAGCTGAGATATTGAATTTCAAAATTTTGACCAGAAAAAAAAATGACAGTGTTACCCCTTATGTTTTTTTTTCGGGGGGTGAAAAATTAAGTTTCTCCAATCTTCTCAAAACTCTGGATTCTGATAGAGGGCCACGAGACATGGACCTGGGTGCAAAAATTAAGGCTGTAGACCCTTCCAGAGCTGAGATATTGAATTTCAAAATTTTGACCAGAAAAAAAAATGACAGTGTTACCCCTTATGTTTTTTTTCGGGGGGTGAAAAATTAAGTTTCTCCAATCTTCTCAAAACTCTGGATTCTGATAGAGGGCCACGAGACATGGACATGGGTGCAAAAATTAAGGCTGTAGACCCTTCCAGAGCTGAGATATTGAATTTCAAAATTTTGACCAGAAAAAAAATGACAGTGTTACCCCTTATGTTTTTTTTCGGGGGGTGAAAAATTAAGTTTCTCCAATCTTCTCAAAACTCTGGATTCTGATAGAGGGCCACGAGACATGGACCTGGGTGCAAAAATTAAGGCTGTAGACCCTTCCAGAGCTGAGATATTGAATTTCAAAATTTTGACCAGAAAAAAATGACAGTGTTACCCCTTATGTTTTTTTTTCGGGGGGTGAAAAATTAATTCTCCAATCTTCTCAAAACTCTGGATTCTGATAGAGGGCCACGAGACATGGACCTGGATGCAAAAATTAAGGCTGTAGACCCTTCCAGAGCTGAGATATTGAATTTCAAAATTTTGACCAGAAAAAAAATGACAGTGTTACCCCTTATGTTTTTTTTCGGGGGGTGAAAAATTAATGTTCTCCAATCTTCTCAAAACTCTGGATTCTGATAGAGGGCCACGAGACATGGACCTGGATGCAAAAATTAAGGCTGTAGACCCTTCCAGAGCTGAGATATTGAATTTCAAAATTTTGACCAGAAAAAAAAAATGACAGTGTTACCCCTTATGTTTTTTTTCGGGGGGTGAAAAATTAAGTTTCTCCAATCTTCTCAAAACTCTGGATTCTGATAGAGGGCCACGAGACATGGACCTGGGTGCAAAAATTAAGGCTGTAGACCCTTCCAGAGCTGAGATATTGAATTTCAAAATTTTGACCAGAAAAAAAAATGAAAGTGTTACCCCTTATGTTTTTTTTCGGGGGGTGAAAAATTAAGTTTCTCCAATCTTCTCAAAACTCTGGATTCTGATAGAGGGCCACGAGACATGGACCTGGGTGCAAAAATTAAGGCTGTAGACCCTTCCAGAGCTGAGATATTGAATTTCAAAATTTTGACCAGAAAAAAAAAATGACAGTGTTACCCCTTATGTTTTTTTTCAGGGGGTGAAAAATTAAGTTTCTCCAATCTTCTCAAAACTCTGGATTCTGATAGAGGGCCACGAGACATGGACCTGGGTGCAAAAATTAAGGCTGTAGACCCTTCCAGAGCTGAGATATTGAATTTCAAAATTTTGACCAGAAAAAAAAAATGACAGTGTTACCCCTTATGTTTTTTTTTCGGGGGGTGAAAAATTAAGTTTCTCCAATCTTCTCAAAACTCTGGATTCTGAAAGAGGGCCACGAGACATGGACCTGGGTGTAAAAATTAAGGCTGTAGACCCTTCCAGAGCTGAGATATTGAATTTCAAAAATTTGACCAGAAAAAAAAATGACAGTGTTACCCCTTATGTTTTTTTTCGGGGGGTGAAAAATTAAGTTTCTCCAATCTTCTCAAAACTCTGGATTCTGATAGAGGGCCACGAGACATGGACCTGGGTGCAAAAATTAAGGCTGTAGACCCTTCCAGAGCTGAGATATTGAATTTCAAAATTTTGACCAGAAAAAAAAATGACAGTGTTACCCCTTATGTTTTTTTTCCGGGGGTGAAAAATTAAGTTTCTCCAATCTTCTCAAAACTCTGGATTCTGATAGAGGGCCACGAGACATGGACCTGGGTGCAAAAATTAAGGCTGTAGACCCTTCCAGAGCTGAGATATTGAATTTCAAAATTTTGACCAGAAAAAAAATGACAGTGTTACCCCTTATGTTTTTTTTCGGGGGGTGAAAAATTAAGTTTCTCCAATCTTCTCAAAACTCTGGATTCTGATAGAGGGCCACGAGACATGGACCTGGGTGCAAAAATTAAGGCTGTAGACCCTTTCAGAGCTGAGATATTGAATTTCAAAATTTTGACCAGAAAAAAAAAATGACAGTGTTACCCCTTATGTTTTTTTTCGGGGGGTGAAAAATTAAGTTTCTCCAATCTTCTCAAAACTCTGGATTCTGATAGAGGGCCACGAGACATGGACCTGGGTGCAAAAATTAAGGCTGTAGACCCTTCCAGAGCTGAGATATTGAATTTCAAAATTTTGACCAGAAAAAAAAATGACAGTGTTACCCCTTATGTTTTTTTTTCGGGGGGTGAAAAATTAAGTTTCTCCAATCTTCTCAAAACTCTGGATTCTGATAGAGGGCCACGAGACATGGACCTGGGTGCAAAAATTAAGGCTGTAGACCCTTCCAGAGCTGAGATATTGAATTTCAAAATTTTGACCAGAAAAAAAAATGACAGTGTTACCCCTTATGTTTTTTTTAGGGGGGTGAAAAATTAAGTTTCTCCAATCTTCTCAAAACTCTGGATTCTGATAGAGGGCCACGAGACATGGACCTGGGTGCAAAAATTAAGGCTGTAGACCCTTTCAGAGCTGAGATATTGAATTTCAAAATTTTGACCAGAAAAAAAAATGACAGTGTTACCCCTTATGTTTTTTTTCGGGGGGTGAAAAATTAAGTTTCTCCAATCTTCTCAAAACTCTGGATTCTGATAGAGGGCCACGAGACATGGACCTGGGTGCAAAAATTAAGGCTGTAGACCCTTCCAGAGCTGAGATATTGAATTTCAAAATTTTGACCAGAAAAAAAATGACAGTGTTACCCCTTATGTTTTTTTTTCGGGTGGTGAAAAATTAACTTTCTCCAATCTTCTCAAAACTCTGGATTCTGATAGAGGGCCACGAGACATGGGCCTGGATGCAAAAATTAAGGCTGTAGACCCTTCCAGAGCTGAGATATTGAATTTCAAAATTTTGACCAGAAAAAAAAATGACAGTGTTACCCCTTATGTTTTTTTTCGGGGGGTGAAAAATTAACTTTCTCCAATCTTCTCAAAACTCTGGATTCTGATAGAGGGCCACGAGACATGGGCCTGGATGCAAAAATTAAGGCTGTAGACCCTTCCAGAGCTGAGATATTGAATTTCAAAATTTTGACCAGAAAAAAAAAATGACAGTGTTACCCCTTATGTTTTTTTTCGGGGGGTGAAAAATTAAGTTTCTCCAATCTTCTCAATACTCTGGATTCTGATAGAGGGCCACGAGACATGGACCTGGGTGTAAAAAATAAGGCTGTAGACCCTTCCAGAGCTGAGATATTGAATTTCAAAATTTTGACCAGAAAAAAAAATGACAGTGTTACCCCTTATGTTTTTTTTTCGGGGGGTGAAAAATTAAGTTTCTCCAATCTTCTCAAAACTCTGGATTCTGATAGAGGGCCACGAGACATGGACCTGGGTGCAAAAATTAAGGCTGTAGACCCTTCCAGAGCTGAGATATTGAATTTCAAAATTTTGACCAGAAAAAAAAATGACAGTGTTACCCCTTATGTTTTTTTTCCGGGGGGTGAAAAATGAAGTTTCTCCAATCTTCTCAAAACTCTGGATTCTGATAGAGGGCCACGAGACATGGACCTGGGTGCAAAAATTAAGGCTGTAGACCCTTCCAGAGCTGAGATATTGAATTTCAAAATTTTGACCAGAAAAAAAAATGACAGTGTTACCCCTTATGTTTTTTTTTTCGTGGGGTGAAAAATTAAGTTTCTCCAATCTTCTCAAAACTCTGGATTCTGATAGAGGGCCACGAGACATGGACCTGGGTGCAAAAAATAAGGCTGTAGACCATTCCAGAGCTGAGATATTGAATTTCAAAATTTTGACCAGAAAAAAAAATGACAGTGTTACCCCTTATGTTTTTTTTCGGGGGGTGAAAAATTAAGTTTCTCCAATCTTCTCAAAACTCTGGATTCTGATAGAGGGCCACGAGACATGGACCTGGGTGCAAAAATTATGGCTGTAGACCCTTCCAGAGCTGAGATATTGAATTTCAAAATTTTGACCAGAAAAAAAAATGACAGTGTTACCCCTTATGTTTTTTTTCGGGGGGTGAAAAATTAAGTTTCTCCAATCTTCTCAAAACTCTGGATTCTGATAGAGGGCCACGAGACATGGACATGGGTGCAAAAATTAAGGCTGTAGACCCTTCCAGAGCTGAGATATTGAATTTCAAAATTTTGACCAGAAAAAAAAATGACAGTGTTACCCCTTATGTTTTTTTTCGGGGGGTGAAAAATTAAGTTTCTCCAATCTTCTCAAAACTCTGGATTCTGATAGAGGGCCACGAGACATGGACCTGGGTGCAAAAATTAAGGCTGTAGACCCTTCCAGAGCTGAGATATTGAATTTCAAAATTTTGACCAGAAAAAAAAATGACAGTGTTACCCCTTATGTTTTTTTTCGGGGGGTGAAAAATTAACTTTCTCCAATCTTCTCAAAACTCTGGATTCTGATAGAGGGCCACGAGACATGGACCTGGGTGCAAAAATTAAGGCTGTAGACCCTTCCAGAGCTGAGATATTGAATTTCAAAATTTTGACCAGAAAAAAAAATGACAGTGTTACCCCTTATGTTTTTTTTCGGGGGGTGAAAAATTAAGTTTCTCCAATCTTCTCAAAACTCTGGATTCTGATAGAGGGCCACGAGACATGGACCTGGGTGCAAAAATTAAGGCTGTAGACCATTCCAGAGCTGAGATATTGAATTTCAAAATTTTGACCAGAAAAAAAAATGACAGTGTTACCCCTTATGTTTTTTTTCAGGGGGTGAAAAATTAAGTTTCTCCAATCTTCTCAAAACTCTGGATTCTGATAGAGGGCCACGAGACATGGACCTGGGTGCAAAAATTAAGGCTGTAGACCATTCCAGAGCTGAGATATTGAATTTCAAAATTTTGACCAGAAAAAAAAATGACAGTGTTACCCCTTATGTTTTTTTTCGGGGGGTGAAAAATTAAGTTTCTCCAATCTTCTCAAAACTCTGGATTCTGATAGAGGGCCACGAGACATGGACCTGGGTGCAAAAATTAAGGCTGTAGACCCTTTCAGAGCTGAGATATTGAATTTCAAAATTTTGACCAGAAAAAAAAATGACAGTGTTACCCCTTATGTTTTTTTTCGGGGGGTGAAAAATTAAGTTTCTCCAATCTTCTCAAAACTCTGGATTCTGATAGAGGGCCACGAGACATGGACCTGGGTGTAAAAATTAAGGCTGTAGACCCTTCCAGAGCTGAGATATTGAATTTCAAAAATTTGACCAGAAAAAAAAATGACAGTGTTACCCCTTATGTTTTTTTTCGGGGGGTGAAAAATTAAGTTTCTCCAATCTTCTCAAAACTCTGGATTCTGATAGAGGGCCACGAGACATGGACCTGGGTGCAAAAATTAAGGCTGTAGACCCTTCGAGAGCGGAGATATTGAAATTCAAAATTTTGACCAGAAAAAAAATGACTGTTACCACTTATGTTTTTTTTTCGGGGGGTGAAAAATTAAGTTTCTCCAATCTTCTCAAAACTCTGGATTCTGATAGAGGGCCACGAGACATGGACCTGGGTGCAAAAATTAAGGCTGTAGACCCTTCCAGAGCTGAGATATTGAATTTCAAAATTTTGACCAGAAAAAAAAATGACAGTGTTACCCCTTATGTTTTTTTTTCGGGGGGTGAAAAACTAAGTTTCTCCAATCTTCTCAAAACTCTGGATTCTGATAGAGGGCCACGAGACATGGACCTGGGTGCAAAAATTAAGGCTGTAGACCCTTCCAGAGCTGAGATATTGAATTTCAAAATTTTGACCAGAAAAAAAAATGACAGTGTTACCCCTTATGTTTTTTTTCGGGGGGTGAAAAATTAAGTTTCTCCAATCTTCTCAAAACTCTGGATTCTGATAGAGGGCCACGAGACATGGACCTGGGTGCAAAAATTGAGGCTCTAGACCCTTCCAGAGCTGAGATATTGAAACTCAAAATTTTGACCAGAAAAAAAAATGACAGTGTTACCCCTTACATTTTTTTTCGGGGGGTGAAAAATTAAGTTTCTCCAATCTTCTCAAAACTCTGGATTCTGATACAGGGCCACGAGACATGGACCTGGGTGCAAAAACTGAGGCTGTAGACCCTTCCAGAGCTGAGATATTGAAACTCAAAATTTTGACCAGAAAAAAAATGACAGTGTTACCCCTCACATTTTTTTTCGGGGGGTGAAAATTTAAGTTTCTCCAATCTTCTCAAAACTCTGGATTCTGATAGAGGGCCACGAGACACGGACCTGGGTGCAAAAATTGAGGCTGTAGACCCTTCCAGAGCTGAGATATTGAAACTCAAAATTTTGACCAGAAAAAAAATGACAGTGTTACCCCTTACATTTTTTTTCGGGGGGTGAAAAATTAAGTTTCTCCAATCTTCTCAAAACTCTGGATTCTGATACAGGGCCACGAGACATGGACGTGGGTGCGAAAATTGAGGCTGTAGACCCTTCCAGAGCTGAGATATTGAAACTCAAAATTTTGACCAGAAAAAAAAAATGACAGTGTTTCCCCTTACATTTTTTTTTGGGGGGTGAAAAATTAAGTTTCTCCAATCTTCTCAAAACTCTGGATTCTGATAGAGGGCCACGAGACACGGACCTGGGTGCAAAAATTGAGGCTGTAGACCCTTCCAGAGCTGAGATATTGAAACTCATTATTTTGACCAGAAAAAAAATGACAGTGTTACCCCTTACATTTTTTTTCGGGGAGTGAAAAATTAAGTTTCTCCAATCTTCTCAAAACTCTGGATTCTGATAGAGGGCCACGAGACACGGACCTGGGTGCAAAAATTGAGGCTGTAGACCCTTCCAGAGCTGAGATATTGAAACTCAAAATTTTGACCAGAAAAAAAAAATGACAGTGTTACCCCTTACATTTTTTTTTCGGGGGGTGAAAAATTAAGTTTCTCCAATCTTCTCAAAACTCTGGATTCTGATACAGGGCCACGAGACATGGACGTGGGTGCGAAAATTGAGGCTGTAGACCCTTCCAGAGCTGAGATATTGAAACTCAAAATTTTGACCAGAAAAAAAATGACAGTGTTACCCCTTACATTTTTTTTCGGGGGGTGAAAAATTAAGTTTCTCCAATCTTCTCAAAACTCTGGATTCTGATACAGGGCCAAGAGACATGGACCTGGGTGCAAAAATTGAGGCTGTAGACCCTTCCAGAGCTGAGATATTGAAACTCAAAATTTTGACCAGAAAAAAAATGACAGTGTTACCCCTTACATTTTTTTTCGGGGGGTGAAAAATTAAGTTTCTCCAATCTTCTCAAAACTCTGGATTCTGATACAGGGCCACGAGACATGGACGTGGGTGCAAAAATTGAGGCTGTAGACCCTTCCAGAGCTGAGATATCGAAACTCAACATTTTGTCCAGAAAAAAAAACGACAGTGTTACCCCTTATGTTTTTTTATTTTTTTGGCGAAAAATTAAGTTTCCCCAATCTTCTCAAAACTCTGGATTCTGATTGAGGGCCATGACACCTTGACCTGAGTGCAAAAATGGAGGCTCTAGACCCTTCCAGAGCTGAGATATCGAAAATCAATATTTTGTCCAGAAAAAAAAAAACGACAGTGTTACCCCTTATGTTTTTTTTATTTTTTGGCAAAAAAAATAAGTTTTCCCAATCTTCTCAAAACTCTGAATTCTGATAGAGGGCCATGAAACTTAGACCTAAGTGCAAAAATGGAGGCTCTAGACCCTTCCAGAGCAGAGATATCGAAAATCAATATTTTGTCCAGAAAAAAAAATGACAGTGTTACCCCTTATGTTTTTTTTCCGGGGGGTGAAAAATGAAGTTTCTCCAATCTTCTCAAAACTCTGGATTCTGATAGAGGGCCACGAGACATGGACCTGGGTGCAAAAATTAAGGCTGTAGACCCTTCCAGAGCTGAGATATTGAATTTCAAAATTTTGACCAGAAAAAAAAATGACAGTGTTACCCCTTATGTTTTTTTTTCGTGGGGTGAAAAATTAAGTTTCTCCAATCTTCTCAAAACTCTGGATTCTGATAGAGGGCCACGAGACATGGACCTGGGTGCAAAAAATAAGGCTGTAGACCATTCCAGAGCTGAGATATTGAATTTCAAAATTTTGACCAGAAAAAAAAATGACAGTGTTACCCCTTATGTTTTTTTTCGGGGGGTGAAAAATTAAGTTTCTCCAATCTTCTCAAAACTCTGGATTCTGATAGAGGGCCACGAGACATGGACCTGGGTGCAAAAATTATGGCTGTAGACCCTTCCAGAGCTGAGATATTGAATTTCAAAATTTTGACCAGAAAAAAAAATGACAGTGTTACCCCTTATGTTTTTTTTTCGGGGGGTGAAAAATTAAGTTTCTCCAATCTTCTCAAAACTCTGGATTCTGATAGAGGGCCACGAGACATGGACATGGGTGCAAAAATTAAGGCTGTAGACCCTTCCAGAGCTGAGATATTGAATTTCAAAATTTTGACCAGAAAAAAAAATGACAGTGTTACCCCTTATGTTTTTTTTCGGGGGGTGAAAAATTAAGTTTCTCCAATCTTCTCAAAACTCTGGATTCTGATAGAGGGCCACGAGACATGGACCTGGGTGCAAAAATTAAGGCTGTAGACCCTTCCAGAGCTGAGATATTGAATTTCAAAATTTTGACCAGAAAAAAAAATGACAGTGTTACCCCTTATGTTTTTTTTCGGGGGGTGAAAAATTAACTTTCTCCAATCTTCTCAAAACTCTGGATTCTGATAGAGGGCCACGAGACATGGACCTGGGTGCAAAAATTAAGGCTGTAGACCCTTCCAGAGCTGAGATATTGAATTTCAAAATTTTGACCAGAAAAAAAAATGACAGTGTTACCCCTTATGTTTTTTTTCGGGGGGTGAAAAATTAAGTTTCTCCAATCTTCTCAAAACTCTGGATTCTGATAGAGGGCCACGAGACATGGACCTGGGTGCAAAAATTAAGGCTGTAGACCATTCCAGAGCTGAGATATTGAATTTCAAAATTTTGACCAGAAAAAAAAATGACAGTGTTACCCCTTATGTTTTTTTTTCAGGGGGTGAAAAATTAAGTTTCTCCAATCTTCTCAAAACTCTGGATTCTGATAGAGGGCCACGAGACATGGACCTGGGTGCAAAAATTAAGGCTGTAGACCATTCCAGAGCTGAGATATTGAATTTCAAAATTTTGACCAGAAAAAAAAATGACAGTGTTACCCCTTATGTTTTTTTTCGGGGGGTGAAAAATTAAGTTTCTCCAATCTTCTCAAAACTCTGGATTCTGATAGAGGGCCACGAGACATGGACCTGGGTGCAAAAATTAAGGCTGTAGACCCTTTCAGAGCTGAGATATTGAATTTCAAAATTTTGACCAGAAAAAAAAATGACAGTGTTACCCCTTATGTTTTTTTTCGGGGGGTGAAAAATTAAGTTTCTCCAATCTTCTCAAAACTCTGGATTCTGATAGAGGGCCACGAGACATGGACCTGGGTGTAAAAATTAAGGCTGTAGACCCTTCCAGAGCTGAGATATTGAATTTCAAAAATTTGACCAGAAAAAAAAATGACAGTGTTACCCCTTATGTTTTTTTTCGGGGGGTGAAAAATTAAGTTTCTCCAATCTTCTCAAAACTCTGGATTCTGATAGAGGGCCACGAGACATGGACCTGGGTGCAAAAATTAAGGCTGTAGACCCTTCGAGAGCGGAGATATTGAAATTCAAAATTTTGACCAGAAAAAAAATGACTGTTACCACTTATGTTTTTTTTTCGGGGGGTGAAAAATTAAGTTTCTCCAATCTTCTCAAAACTCTGGATTCTGATAGAGGGCCACGAGACATGGACCTGGGTGCAAAAATTAAGGCTGTAGACCCTTCCAGAGCTGAGATATTGAATTTCAAAATTTTGACCAGAAAAAAAAATGACAGTGTTACCCCTTATGTTTTTTTTTCGGGGGGTGAAAAACTAAGTTTCTCCAATCTTCTCAAAACTCTGGATTCTGATAGAGGGCCACGAGACATGGACCTGGGTGCAAAAATTAAGGCTGTAGACCCTTCCAGAGCTGAGATATTGAATTTCAAAATTTTGACCAGAAAAAAAAATGACAGTGTTACCCCTTATGTTTTTTTTCGGGGGGTGAAAAATTAAGTTTCTCCAATCTTCTCAAAACTCTGGATTCTGATAGAGGGCCACGAGACATGGACCTGGGTGCAAAAATTGAGGCTCTAGACCCTTCCAGAGCTGAGATATTGAAACTCAAAATTTTGACCAGAAAAAAAAATGACAGTGTTACCCCTTACATTTTTTTTCGGGGGGTGAAAAATTAAGTTTCTCCAATCTTCTCAAAACTCTGGATTCTGATACAGGGCCACGAGACATGGACCTGGGTGCAAAAATTGAGGCTGTAGACCCTTCCAGAGCTGAGATATTGAAACTCAAAATTTTGACCAGAAAAAAAAATGACAGTGTTACCCCTCACATTTTTTTTCGGGGGGTGAAAATTTAAGTTTCTCCAATCTTCTCAAAACTCTGGATTCTGATAGAGGGCCACGAGACACGGACCTGGGTGCAAAAATTGAGGCTGTAGACCCTTCCAGAGCTGAGATATTGAAACTCAAAATTTTGACCAGAAAAAAAATGACAGTGTTACCCCTTACATTTTTTTTCGGGGGGTGAAAAATTAAGTTTCTCCAATCTTCTCAAAACTCTGGATTCTGATACAGGGCCACGAGACATGGACGTGGGTGCGAAAATTGAGGCTGTAGACCCTTCCAGAGCTGAGATATTGAAACTCAAAATTTTGACCAGAAAAAAAAAATGACAGTGTTTCCCCTTACATTTTTTTTGGGGGGGTGAAAAATTAAGTTTCTCCAATCTTCTCAAAACTCTGGATTCTGATAGAGGGCCACGAGACACGGACCTGGGTGCAAAAATTGAGGCTGTAGACCCTTCCAGAGCTGAGATATTGAAACTCATTATTTTGACCAGAAAAAAAATGACAGTGTTACCCCTTACATTTTTTTTCGGGGAGTGAAAAATTAAGTTTCTCCAATCTTCTCAAAACTCTGGATTCTGATAGAGGGCCACGAGACACGGACCTGGGTGCAAAAATTGAGGCTGTAGACCCTTCCAGAGCTGAGATATTGAAACTCAAAATTTTGACCAGAAAAAAAAAATGACAGTGTTACCCCTTACATTTTTTTTTCGGGGGGTGAAAAATTAAGTTTCTCCAATCTTCTCAAAACTCTGGATTCTGATACAGGGCCACGAGACATGGACGTGGGTGCGAAAATTGAGGCTGTAGACCCTTCCAGAGCTGAGATATTGAAACTCAAAATTTTGACCAGAAAAAAAATGACAGTGTTACCCCTTACATTTTTTTTCGGGGGGTGAAAAATTAAGTTTCTCCAATCTTCTCAAAACTCTGGATTCTGATACAGGGCCACGAGACATGGACGTGGGTGCAAAAATTGAGGCTGTAGACCCTTCCAGAGCTGAGATATCGAAACTCAACATTTTGTCCAGAAAAAAAAACGACAGTGTTACCCCTTATGTTTTTTTATTTTTTTGGCGAAAAATTAAGTTTCCCCAATCTTCTCAAAACTCTGGATTCTGATTGAGGGCCATGACACCTTGACCTGAGTGCAAAAATGGAGGCTCTAGACCCTTCCAGAGCTGAGATATCGAAAATCAATATTTTGTCCAGAAAAAAAAAAACGACAGTGTTACCCCTTATGTTTTTTTTATTTTTTGGCAAAAAAAATAAGTTTTCCCAATCTTCTCAAAACTCTGAATTCTGATAGAGGGCCATGAAACTTAGACCTAAGTGCAAAAATGGAGGCTCTAGACCCTTCCAGAGCAGAGATATCGAAAATCAATATTTTGTCCAGAAAAAAAAAAACGACAGTGTTACCCCTTATGTTTTTTTTTTATTTTTTGGCAAAAAAAATTACGTTTTCCCAATCTTCTCAAAACTCTGGATTCTGATAGAGGGCCATGACTCTTAGACCTGAGAGCAAAAATGGAGGCTTTAGACCCTTCCAGAGCTGAGATATCGAAACTCAAAATTTTGTCCAGAAAAAAAAAAACGACAGTGTTACCCCTAATGTTTTTTTATTTTTTGGAAAAAAAAATTAAGTTTTCCCAGGGCCATGAAACTTAGACCTGAGTGCAAAATGGAGGCTCTTGACCCTTCCAAAGCTGAGATATCAATCTCAAAATTTTGTCCAGAAAAAAAAAAAACGACAGTGTTACCCCTTATGTTTTTTTTATTTTTTTGGCAAAAAATCAAGTTGCCCCAATCTTCTCAAAACTCTGGATCATGATAGAGGGCCATGACACTTAGACTTGAGTGCAAAAATGGAGGCTCTAGACCCTTCCAGAGCTGAGATATCGAAACTCAAAATTTTGTCCAGAAAAAAACGACAGTGTTACCCCTTATGTTTTTTTTATTTTTTGGCAAAAAAATTAAGTTTTCCCAATCTTCTCAAAACTCTGGATTCTGATAGAGGGCCATGACACTTAGACCTGAGTGAAAAATGGAAGCTCTAGACCCTTCCAGAGCTGAGATATCGAAAGTCAATATTTTGTCCAGAAAAAAATGACAGTGTTACCCCTTATGTTTTTTTATTTTTTTGACGAAAAATTAAGTTTCCCCAATCTTCTCAATACTCTGGATTCTGATAGAGGGCCATGACACTTAGACCTGAGTGCAAAAATGGAGGCTCTAGACCCTTCCAGAACTGAGATATCGAAACTCAAAATTTTGTCCAGAAAAAAAACGACAGTGTTACCCCTTATGTTTTTTATTTTTTGGCGTAAAAAAAAAATAAGTTTTCCCAATCTTCTCAAAACTCTGGATTCTGATAGAGGGCCATGACACTTAGACCTGAGTGCAAAATGGAGGCTCTAGACCCTTCCAGAGCTGAGATATCGAAACTCAAAATTTTGTCCAGAAAAAACTACAGTGTTACCCCTTATGTTTTTTTTATTTTTTTGGCAAAAAATCAAGTTGCCCCAATCTTATCAAAACTCTGGATTCTGATAGAGGGCCATGACACTTAGACCTGAGTGCAAAAATGGAGGCTCTAGACCCTTCCAGAGCTGAGATATCGAAACTCAAAATTTTGTCTAGAAAAAAAACAACAACAGTGTTACCCCTTAAGTTTTTAAATTTTTTTGGCAAAAAATTAAGTTTCCCCAACCTTCTCAAACTCTGGATTCTGATAGAGGGCCATGACACTTTGACCTGAATGCAAAAATGGAGGCTCTAGACCCTTAGAGAGCTGAGATATCGAAACTCAATATTTTGTCCAGAAAAAAAATGACAATGTTACCCCTTATGTTTTTTATTTTTTTGCCGAAAAATTAAGTTTCCCCAATCTTCTCAAAACTCTGGATTCTGATAGAGGGCCATGAGACTTAGACCTGAGTGCAAAATGGAGGCTCTAGACCCTTCCAGAGCTGAGATATCGAAACTCAAAATTTTGTCCAGAAAAAAAAAACGACAGTGTTACCCCTTATGTTTTTTTTATTTTTTGTCGTAAAAAAAATTAAGTTTTTCCAATCTTCTCAAAACTCTGGATTCTGATAGAGGGCCATGACACTTAGACCTGAGTGCAAAAATGGAGGCTCTAGACCCTTCCAGAGCTGAGATATCGAAACTCAAAATTTTGTCCAGAAAAAAAAAAAACGACAGTGTTACCCCTTATGTTTTTTTGTTTTTTTTTTTTTGGCGAAAAATTAAGTTTCCCCAATCCTCTCAAAACTCTGGATTCTGATAGAGGGCCATGAGACTTAGACCTGAGTACAAAATGGAGGCTCTAGACCCTTCCAGAGCTGTGATATCAAAACTCAAAATTTTGTCCTGAAAAAAAAAAAAAAAAACGACAGTGTTACCCCTTATGTTTTTTTTTAATTTTTTGGGCGAAAAATTAAGTTTCCCCAATTTTCTCAAAACTCTGGATTCTGATAGAGGGCCATGACACTTTGACCTGAGTGCAAAAATGGAGGCTCTAGACCCTTCCAGAGCTGAGATATCGAAACTCATTTTGTCCAGAAAAAAAAATTAACGACAGTGTTACCCCTCATGTTTTTTTATTTTTTGGAGAAAAATTAAGTTTCCCCAATCTTCTCAAAACTCTGGATTCTGATAGAGGGCCACACTGTAAAAAAATATATGCCTCTCCAACATAAAAATTTCTAGTGACCCGTTGCACCTAAAATTTTTAGTTGGCCCAATTTAAGTTGGGGAAACCAACTTTTTTTGTGTTGTGCTGACTACCCCTGCATGTAGACCTAGCATGAAATAGAATGTTGTCAATTAAATATTTTATGTTGACTAAACAGCTTGTTGGGCCAATAAGCAGACTCAAATTGAAATAAAATGTTGTATTAATTAAATATTTCATGTTGGCCAAAAAGTGTATTTTTCATTAATGTTGGTCAAAAAAAGTCTCCTTTTCATTATTTCAAATAAATTACACACTAGTCTCTGATAAAATACATTTTATGTATTTATTAAAATACAAAAGACTTGCCTGTTAGGCTCAAGTAAAATATTACACAAGTATTCCAATAGTGCCGAAACAAGAACTGAGAGTTCACAAAATCATTGCATATAACTCTTAGTCAATACTCAATAGCTGTACAACAAATATCTACTTTACTCAGTACACATGACAGTGGCTTTACCTGTAAATATACAACATTTTTACTCTGTTAGTCTAAAGACTAAAGGCAACTACTGTACATTACATGGAAAAAATAAAATACAAAGTACTACCCACTACTTTCAGGTTACATAGGTCACGATGTACATTAAAACAGTTCTATTGGCAAAATAAATCTCTACTTCAAAAAAATAAACATTCTAATATTTCTCAGGGATGAATGCTTTGTAGAGATGGGCAACGATAAATCGCGATTAATCGCATCCAAAATAAAAGTTTGTGTTTATATAATATATGTGTGTGTAGTATGTATAATTAACTTGTATATATAAATACCCACACATGTATGCATATATTTAAGAAAAAAAAAATGTTATTAATACATCAAATATTTATATTTATATATAATATTAATTATGTATAAATACATATAAAGTATATACATGCAAATATTTCTAAAATATATACATGCATGTGTGTGTACTTAGATATACAAATTAATTATACACACTACATACACATATATTATGAAAACACAAACTTTTGTTTTAGATATGACTAATCATGATTAATCATTGCCCATCCCTACTGCTTTACAAATCAAATATCAGCATAAACGCATATTATTAAAACCAACTATTAGACATTCCCTCTAAAATTCAAATTCCTCACAAATAAACTGCGTGGGGAAAAAAGTAATCAACACAATCAATCAATGAGGACTGCCTCAAATGTGTACCTTAAGTCCTTAGTGTACTCCATTTTACAGCATAAAGCAGACCAAAGGGGATCATGAGGGCATTTGTTAAGTCTCCCAGATTGTCCATGACAACTTCCTCCTCCAGTACTACAGCCACATTGATCACTGTGGAATATGGTCCTGAGTTGGTAGAACTGCAGTCACTTCCAGGATCCCGATTTTCATGGCCTTTCTGTGTGGCCCCAGTGCCTCAGTATTCTGTGAAACACAGTAAATGACACTTAGTGTCAGACTGAAAGCATAATGCAATTATTGCTGCATCTCAAACAGTAATACCATGAAGATATTCAAATTACCTTAATAGTCTTTGAAATTGCTAGCTAGCTTTCTCAAGTACAGGGGAAGACCACGAAGAAAGGCGGACCCAGAAGTTAGATCTGTGGTCTGCCAAAAAGACAGGTCATCAATAAGACATTGTTAACCCATGTAATCCCAAATTTTGCAAAAAAACACAAAAATATCCAAATCATGGTTCATTGGTGTGCGTGTGGGGTGTGCTTGCGTGCAGGGTTGTGGGGTGTGTACGTGTGTGTGTGTGTGCGTGCGTGCGTGTGGGGTGTGCGTGGGTGTGTGGGGTGTGCGTGTGGATGTGCTCTCCATAAATGTTTTTTTAAGGCCCCTGTTGTTGTAAAAATACAAACACAGTCTGGATGAATGCAGGGAAAAGAACCTTTACCTGTTTGCCAATGATGAAGCATTGCAGATGTGCACTGCAGATGTGAAAATGTACAAAAGCATCACTGCATTTAGCTTTAAGTCTGAAAAAAAAATATATATATATATTAGTCTTTGAAATTGATGCTGGCTCTCTCAAGTACAGGGGAAGACCACGAAGATCAGCAAACCTATAAGTAGTTAAATCTGTGGTCTACCAAAAAAACAAGTCATCAATAAGACATTATTAACCCATTTAACCCCATTTTTTTCCAAAAAAACACAAAAATATCCAAATCATGTGTCATTAGTGTGCGTGTGGGGTGCTGGTGTGTGTGTGCGTGTGTTGTAAAAATAAAAACACAGTCTGGATGAATGCAGGGAAAAGTACATTTACCTACTTGCCAATGATGAAGCCTGTAGCCTGTGTCTTGCTGCAAATGTGAAAATGTACAATAGCGGCACTGCATCTTTAAGTCTGAAAAAATACCTGAAATACAAACAAATACAAATGCATAAATAACTCGTAATTCTATACACAGAACAACCATACTTAAGTATGTATTAGGGTTTTCTTAAAAGTACTTGTGCAAAGTACTAGCTGCTAACACGATGGCACACGTGCTTTGAATGGAAACTAACTTAGAACTAGCCTAAATGATCAGTCACTCTGTGATAGCAAAAGCACTAAGTTAGTTGTCAAGACTAGCTGTTGCAGTTAATTATCACACATATATCAAGAATGCAACTGGTATTTAAAAATATTGAGCATTTAAAATATTAAACAGGAACATAGGGTTGCCATCTATGTCTGATAGAAAAAAAAAACGGGAGATATCAACAACCCGCCCAACGGGAATTACATGCGTTTCTAACTGCCGCGTTCCAGGTAACCTGTAACCCGTGTTTTTTCAACTCGTAACTGGGAGTACATCGATCTAGTACGAATTCACGGGTGGGATGTCACGGGTTTGACTGCCGTTCCAGTGCACTTTCACGGGTATAAGGTTGGAAAAACGCGGGTTACAGGTTGCCTGGAAAAAAAATTAAGTTTTCACAATCTTCTCAAAACTCTGGATCCTGATAGAGGCCCATGACTCTTAGACCTGAGTGCAAAAATGGAGGCTTTAGACCCTTCCAGAGCTGAGATATCGAAACTCAATATTTTGTCCAGAAAAAAAATGACAGTGTTACCCCTTATTTTTTTTTATTTTTTTTTTGGCGAAAAATTAAGTTTCCCCAATCTTCTCAAAACTCTGGATTCTGATAGAAGGCCATGACACTTAGACTTGAGTGCAAAAATGGAGGCTCTAGACCCTTCCAGAGCTGAGATATCGAAACTCAAAATTTTGTCCAGAAAAAAAAAAAAACGACAGTGTTACCCCTTATGTTTTTTTTATTTTTTGGCAAAAAAAATAAGTTTTCCCAATCTTCTCAAAACTCTGGATTCTGATAGAGGGCCTTGACACTTTGACCTGAGTGCAAAAATGGAGGCTCTAGACCCTTCCAGAGATGAGATATCGAAACTCAATATTTTGTCCAGAAAAAAAAAATCGACAGTGTTACCCCTTATTTTTTGGGCGAAAAATTAAGTTTCCCCAATCTTCTCAAAACTCTGGATTCTGATAGAGGGCCATGAAACTTAGACCTGAGTGCAAAATGGAGGCTCTAGACCCTTCCAGAGCTGAGATATCAAAACTCAACCTTTTGTCCAGAAACAAAAAACGACAGTGTTACCCCTTACGTTTTTTTTTTTTTTTTGGCAAAAAAATAAGTTTCCCCAATCTTCTCAAAACTCTGGATTCTGATAGAGGGCCATGACACTTTGACCTGAGTGCAAAAATGGAGGGTCTAGACCCTTCCAGAGCTGAGATATCGAAACTCAAAACTTTGTCCAGAAAAAAAAACGACAGTTACCCCTTATGTTTTTTTATTTTTTTTTTGGCGAAAAATTAAGTTTCCCCAATCTTCTCAAAACTCTGGATTCTGATAGAGGGCCATGACACTTAGACCTGAGTGCAAAAATGGAGGCCCTAGACCCTTCCAGAGATGAGATATTGAAACTCAAAATTTTGACTAGAAAAAAAAAATGACAGTGTTACCCCTTACGTTTTTTATTTTTTTGGCAAAAAAATAAGCTTCCCCAATCTTCTCAAACCTCTGGATTCTGATAGAGGGCCATGACACTTTGACCTGAGTGCAAAAATGGAGGCTCTAGACCCTTCCAGAGCTGAGATATCGAAACTCAACATTTTGTCCAGAAAAAAAAAACACAGCGTTACCCCTTATGTTTTTTATTTTTTTTGGCGAAAAATTAAATTTCCCCAATCTTCTCAAAACTCTGGATTCTGATAGAGGGCCATGACACTTAGACCTGAGTGCAAAAATGGAGGCTCTAGACCCTTCCAGAGCTGAGATATCGAAACTCAACATTTTGTCCAGAAAAAAAAAAACACAGCGTTACCCCTTATGTTTTTTATTTTTTTTGGCGAAAAATTAAATTTCCCCAATCTTCTCAAAACTCTGGATTCTGATAGAGGGCCGTGACACTTAGACCTGAGTGCAAAAATGGAGGCTCTAGACCCTTCCAGAGCTGAGATATCGAAACTCAATATTTTGTCTAGAAAAAAAAATGACAGTGTTACCCCTTATGTTTTTTTTTTGGCAAAAAATTAAGTTGCCCCACTCTTCTCAAAACTCTGGATTCTGATAGAGGGCCATGACTCTTAGACCTGAGTGCAAAAATGGAGGCTCTAGACCCTTCCAGAGCTGAGATATCGAAACTCAATATTTTGTCCAGAAAAAAAGAAGTGTTACCCCTTACGTTTTTTTATTTTTTTTTTGGCAAAAAATTAAGTTTCCCCAATCTTCTCAAAACTCTGGATTCTGATAGAGGGCCATGACACTTTGACCTGAGTGCAAAAATGGAGGCTCTAGACCCTTTCAGAGCTGAGATATCGAAACTCAAAATTTTGACTAGAAAAAAAACGACAGTGATACCCCTTACGTTTTTTAATTTTTTTGGCAAAAATTAAGTTTCTCCAATCTTCTCAAAACTCTGGATTCTGATAGAGGGCCATGACACTTTGACCTGAGTGCAAAAATGGAGGCTCTAGACCCTTCCAGAGCTGAGATATCGAAACTAAATACTTTGTCCAAAAAAAAAATGACAGTGTTACCCCTTATGTTTTTTTTTTGGCAAAAAATTAAGTTGCCCCACTCTTCTCAAAACTCTGGATTCTGATAGAGGGCCATGACTCTTAGACCTGAGTGCAAAAATGGAGGCTCTAGACCCTTCCAGAGCTGAGATATCGAAACTCAATATTTTGTCCAGAAAAAAAGAAGTGTTACCCCTTACGTTTTTTTATTTTTTTTTTGGCAAAAAATTAAGTTTCCCCAATCTTCTCAAAACTCTGGATTCTGATAGAGGGCCATGACACTTTGACCTGAGTGCAAAAATGGAGGCTCTAGACCCTTTCAGAGCTGAGATATCGAAACTCAAAATTTTGACTAGAAAAAAAACGACAGTGATACCCCTTACGTTTTTTAATTTTTTTGGCAAAAATTAAGTTTCTCCAATCTTCTCAAAACTCTGGATTCTGATAGAGGGCCATGACACTTTGACCTGAGTGCAAAAATGGAGGCTCTAGACCCTTCCAGAGCTGAGATATCGAAACTAAATACTTTGTCCAAAAAAAAAATCGACTCTGGATTTTGATAGAGGGCCATGACACTCAGACCTGAGTGCAAAAATGGAAGCTCTAGACCCTTCCAGAGCTGAGATATTGAAACTCAATATTTTGTCCTGAAAAAAAAAAAAAACGACAGTGTTACCCCTTATGTTTTTTTTTATTTTTTGGGCGAAAAATTAAGTTTCCCCAATCTTCTCAAAACTCTGGATTCTGATAGAGGGCCATGACACTTAGACCTGAGTGCAAAAATGGAGGCTCTAGACCCTTCCAGAGCTGAGATATCGAAACTCAACATTTTGTCCAGAAAAAAAACGACAGTGTTACCCCTTATGTTTTTTTTATTTTTTGGCGAAAAATTAAGTTTCCCCAATCTTCTCAAAACTCTGGATTCTGATAGAGGGCCATGACACTTAGACCTGAGTGCAAAAATGGAGGCCCTAGACCCTTCCAGAGATGAGATATCGAAACTCAAAATTTTGACTAGAAAAAAAAAAAACGACAGTGTTACCCCTTACGTTTTTTATTTTTTTGGCAAAAAAATAAGTTTCCCCAATCTTCTCAAACCTCTGGATTCTGATAGAGGGCCATGACACTTTGACCTGAGTGCAAAAATGGAGGCTCTAGACCCTTCCAGAGCTGAGATATCGAAACTCAACATTTTGTCCAGAAAAAAAAAACCACAGTGTTACCCCTTATGTTTTTTAATTTTTTGGCGAAAAATTAAGTTTCCCCAATCTTCTCAAAACTCTGGATTCTGATAGAGGGCCATGACACTTAGACCTGAGTGCAAAAATGGAGGCTCTAGACCCTTCCAGAGCTGAGATATCGAAACTCAACATTTTGTCCAGAAAAAAAAAACACAGTGTTACCCCTTATGTTTTTTTGGGCGAAAAATTAAGTATCCCCTATCTTCTCAAAACTCTGGATTCTGATAGAGGTTCATGAGACTTAGACCTGAGTGCAAAAATGGAGGCTCTAGACTCTTCCAGAGCTGATATATAGAAAAACTCAAAACTTCGACAGGAAAATAAAACGACAGTGTTACCCCTTACGGTTTTTTTTTTTTTTGGGGGGGGGGGGGGGGGCAAAAATCAAATATCCCCAATCTTCTCAAAACTCTGGATTCTGGTAGAGGGCCATGAGACTTAGACCTGAGTGCAAAAATGGAGGCTCTAGACCCTTCCAGAGCTGAGATATCAAAACTAAAATTTCAACCAGAAAAAAAAAACGACAGTGTTACCCCTTACGTTCGTTTTTTTTTTTTGGGGGCGAGAAATCAAGTATCCCCAATCTTCTCAAAACTCTGGATTCTGATAGAGGGCAATGAGACTTAGACCTGAGTGCAAAAATGGAGGCTCTAGAACCTTCCAGAGCTGAGATATTGAAACTCAAAATTTCGACCAGGAAAAAAAAAATGACAGTGTTACCCCTTACGTTTTTTTTTTTTGGGCGAAAAATTAAGTATCCCCAATCTTCTCAAAACTCAGGATTCTGATAGAGGGCCATGAGACTTAGACCTGAGTGCAAAAATGGAGGCTCTAGACCCTTCCAGAGCTGATATATCGAAACTCAAAATTTCTACCAGAAAAAAAAAAACGAGTGTTACCCCTTACGTTTTTTTTTTTTGGGCGAAAAATTAAGTATCCCCAATCTTCTCAAAACTCTGGATTCTGATAGAGGGCCATGAGACTTAGACCTGAGTGCAAAAATTGAGGCTCTAGACCCTGCCAGAGCTGAGATATCGAAACTCAAAATTTCGACCAGAAAAAACAACAACAGTGTTACCCCTTATGTTTTTTTTTTTGGGGGGGGGGGGGCAAAAAATTAAGTATGTCCAATCTTCTCAAAACTCTGGATTCTAATAGAGGGCCATGAGACTTAGACCCGAGTGCAAAAATGGAGGCTCTAGACCCTTCCAGAGCTGAGATATCGAAACTCAAAATTTCGACCAGAAAAAAAAACGACAGTGTTACCCCTTACGTTTTTTTTTTGGGCAAAAAATTAAGTATCCCCAATCTTCTCAAAACTCTGGATTCTGATAGAGGACCATGAGACTTAGACCTGAGTGCAAAAATTGAGGCTCTAGACCCTTCCAGAGCTGAGATATCGAAATTCAAAATTTCGACCAGAAAAAAAAACCCACAGTGTTACACCTTACGTTTTGTTTTTTTTTTTTGGGGGGGGGGGGGGGGGGGGGGGGAATCAAGTATCCCCAAATTTCTCAAAACTCTGGATTCTAATAGAGGGCCATGAGACTTAGACCTGAGTGCAAAAATGGAGGCTATAGACCCTTCCAGAGCTGAGATATCAAAACTCAAAATTTCGATCAGAAAAAAAAAAACGACAGTGTTACCCCATACATTTTTTTTTTGTGGGGGCAAAAAATTAAGTATCCCCAATCTTCTCAAAACTCTGGATTCTAATAGAGGGCCATGAGACTTAGACCTGAGTGCAAAAATGGAGGCTAGACCCTTCCAGAGTTGAGATATCGAAACTCAAAATTTCGACCAGAAAAAAAAACAAAAGTGTTACCCCTTAGGTTTTTTTTGGGGCGAAAAGTTAAGTATCCCCAATCTTCTCAAAACTCTGGATTCTGATAGAGGGCCATAAGACTTAGACCTGAGTGCAATAATTGGGGCTCTAGACCCTTCCAGGGCTGAGATATCGAAACTCAAAATTTAGACCAGAAAAAAAACGACAGTGTTACCCCTTACGTTTTTTTTTTTTTTGGGCGAAAAATCAAGTATCCCCAATCTTCTCAAAACTCTGGATTCTAATAGAGGGCCATGAGACTTAGACCTGAGTGCAAAATGGAGGCTCTAGACCCTTCCAGAGCTGAGATATCAAAACTCAATATTTCGACAAGAAAAAAACCCGGCAGTGTTACCCCTTACGGTTTTTTTTTTTTGGGGGGGGGGGGGGGGGGCAAAAATCAAATATCCCCAATCTTCTCAAAACTCTGGATTCTGGTAGAGGGCCATGAGACTTAGACCTGAGTGCAAAAATGGAGGCTCTAGACCCTTCCAGAGCTGAGATATCAAAACTAAAATTTCAACCAGAAAAAAAAAACGACAGTGTTACCCCTTACGTTCGTTTTTTTTTTTGGGGCGAGAAATCAAGTATCCCCAATCTTCTCAAAACTCTGGATTCTGATAGAGGGCAATGAGACTTAGACCTGAGTGCAAAAATGGAGGCTCTAGAACCTTCCAGAGCTGAGATATTGAAACTCAAAATTTCGACCAGGAAAAAAAAATGACAGTGTTACCCCTTACGTTTTTTTTTTTTGGGCGAAAAATTAAGTATCCCCAATCTTCTCAAAACTCAGGATTCTGATAGAGGGCCATGAGACTTAGACCTGAGTGCAAAAATGGAGGCTCTAGACCCTTCCAGAGCTGATATATCGAAACTCAAAATTTCTACCAGAAAAAAAAAAACGAGTGTTACCCCTTACGTTTTTTTTTTTGGGCGAAAAATTAAGTATCCCCAATCTTCTCAAAACTCTGGATTCTGATAGAGGGCCATGAGACTTAGACCTGAGTGCAAAAATTGAGGCTCTAGACCCTGCCAGAGCTGAGATATCGAAACTCAAAATTTCGACCAGAAAAAACAACAACAGTGTTACCCCTTATGTTTTTTTTTTTTTGGGGGGGGGGGGGGCAAAAAATTAAGTATGCCCAATCTTCTCAAAACTCTGGATTCTAATAGAGGGCCATGAGACTTAGACCCGAGTGCAAAAATGGAGGCTCTAGACCCTTCCAGAGCTGAGATATCGAAACTCAAAATTTCGACCAGAAAAAAAAAACGACAGTGTTACCCCTTACGTTTTTTTTTTGGGCAAAAAATTAAGTATCCCCAATCTTCTCAAAACTCTGGATTCTGATAGAGGACCATGAGACTTAGACCTGAGTGCAAAAATTGAGGCTCTAGACCCTTCCAGAGCTGAGATATCGAAATTCAAAATTTCGACCAGAAAAAAAAACCCACAGTGTTACCCCTTACGTTTTGTTTTTTTTTTTGGGGGGGGGGGGGGGGGGGAATCAAGTATCCCCAAATTTCTCAAAACTCTGGATTCTAATAGAGGGCCATGAGACTTAGACCTGAGTGCAAAAATGGAGGCTATAGACCCTTCCAGAGCTGAGATATCAAAACTCAAAATTTCGATCAGAAAAAAAAAAAACGACAGTGTTACCCCATACATTTTTTTTTGTGGGGGCAAAAAATTAAGTATCCCCAATCTTCTCAAAACTCTGGATTCTAATAGAGGGCCATGAGACTTAGACCTGAGTGCAAAAATGGAGGCTAGACCCTTCCAGAGTTGAGATATCGAAACTCAAAATTTCGACCAGAAAAAAAAACAAAAGTGTTACCCCTTAGGTTTTTTTTGGGGCGAAAAGTTAAGTATCCCCAATCTTCTCAAAACTCTGGATTCTGATAGAGGGCCATAAGACTTAGACCTGAGTGCAATAATTGGGGCTCTAGACCCTTCCAGGGCTGAGATATCGAAACTCAAAATTTAGACCAGAAAAAAAACGACAGTGTTACCCCTTACGTTTTTTTTTTTTTTGGGCGAAAAATCAAGTATCCCCAATCTTCTCAAAACTCTGGATTCTGATAGAGGGCCATGAGACTTAGACCTGAGTGCATAAATGGAGGCTCTAGACCCTTCCAGAGCTGAGATATAAAACTCAAAATTTTGACCAGAAAAAAACGACAGTGTTACCCCTTACGTTTTTTTTGTGGGGCCAAAAAATTAAGTATCCCCAATCTTCTCAAAACTCTGGATTCTAATAGAGGGCCATGAGACTTAGACCTGAGGGCAAAAATGGAGGCTCTAGACCCTTCCAGAGCTGATATCGAAACTCAAAATTTCGACCAGAAAAATAAAAACAACAGTGTTACCCCTTAGGTTTTTTTGGGGGGCGAAAAGTTAAGTATCCCTAATCTTCTCAAAACTCTGGATTCTGATAGAGGGCCATGAGACTTAGACCTGAGTGCAATAATTGGGGCTCTAGACCCTTCCAGGGCTGAGATATCGAAACTCAAAATTTAGACCAGAAAAAAAAAAAACGACAGTGTTACCCCTTACGTTTTTTTGGGCTGCGAAAAATCAAGTATCCCCAATCTTCTCAAAACTCTGGATTCTGATAGAGGGCCATGACACTTTGACCTGAGTGCAAAAATGGAGGGTCTAGACCCTTCCAGAGCTGAGATATCGAAACTCAAAACTTTGTCCAGAAAAAAAAAACGACAGTGTTACCCCTTATGTTTTTTGATTTTTTTTGGCGCAAAAATTAAGTTTCCCCAATCTTCTCAAAACTCTGGATTCTGATAGAGGGCCATGACACTTAGACCTGAGTGCAAAAATGGAGGCCCTAGACCCTTCCAGAGATGAGATATCGAAACTCAAAATTTTGACTAGAAAAAAAAACGACAGTGTTACCCCTTAGCTTTTTTTTTGAGCAAAAAATTAAGTATCCCCAATCTTCTCAAAACTCTGGATTCTGATAGAGGGCCATTTATACTTACACCTGAGTGCAAAAATGGAGGCTCTAGACCCTTCCAGAGCTGAGATATCAAAACTCAAAATTTCGACCAGAAACAAAAACGACAGCTTTACCCCTTACGTTTTTTTTTTTTTTTTTTTGGGGGTGAAAAATTAAGTATCCCCAATCTTCTCAAAACTCTGGATTCTGATAGAGGGCCATGAGACTTAGACCTGAGTGCAAAAATGTAGGCTCTAGACCCTTCCAAAGCTGAGATATCAAAACTCAAAATTTCGACCAGAAAAAAAAATGACAGTGTTACCCTTACGTTTTTTTGGGCGAAAAATTAAACAAAATGCTTAATGGACCTGTCTTTTAATTGAAACAAACCTAAAACAGACAGGCTCAGGTTTTAAATAGTCTGACTTCATCTCTTCCTGTATAATTCAGTAGAGGAGATGTTATGTGGTGTGACAGCACTGGTGCTTGTGCAGTCTCAAGTCAGAATGCTAACAAGTTTTCCTAACTTACTTTACAATCCACTCTCAAAACATTATTTCTTATTTTACAACGGTCAGAATAAATCTGTTATGAATTAATATGAATGCTTGAGTCCTTAGAAAAACAGTGTTTTGCACTAAATTTAAGGTCTAAATATCTACTGTAAATGGTTTAGTTGTATTTGTTTGTAGGGTAAGATGAGGAAACAATGTACACATTTAAATAATAATTTAGCATTTGCAGGATGATGATGCACCAGCCAAAGTGTTATTAAGGGACACAAATAGAAACATTTGCTAATTTAGTTCTCATAGCACCGGCTAAACACATACAGTTGAAAAAAAGGATTCAACACACACACACACACACACACACACACACACATGCACACACACACACACACACACACCCACACACACACACAATTAAAATGGATTCATGTCACACAGTTAGCCTATATATTTTAATGAATAGTGTGATCTAACTAATAAAATTCATGAATAACAACCCCGGAATTACCGAATAATAACCCAGTAAATTACCAGTATTACCAGGCAATTTAAAATTATGAGACCAGTAACTACATGCCATTTGGGACCTTTTGTCACAATGTCTTTCCCCCAAGGTGTGTCTAGTTATATATTTTCACTATACACTGTGTAAAAGTAAACATTGCAAAATGAGTGAAAAAAAAATAAAAAATAAAAAAAAGAATGCATTGCTTGCCAACAGATGGCAGCATATCCTACTGTAATGACACTGGATGGAAATGACATGCATCTTCATGACCAACATTACTTGTGAAAGAGCTTTGACTTACATAATACATTTATCTGCTAAAGAAAATAAAAATAAATTTTTTTACTGCGTTAAAACTACACTACAACTCTCTCAGAAGGGGTTAAAGCTAATTTTCTGCTCTCATTCCTGTCCTTGATGTGTTCTAGTGTTATCGATCACTTACTTAACTGATATTTGCAAGTTAATGTTCATTTATAATGTGCAATGTCTTCAGGTTTGCATTTTCAGGAAATCAAAATCGAATTTATTCCCATGTATCTGTATATGTTGATGATTTATACAGGCTGTTTTATATGGTTAAACAATAGTTTGTTGAAACTTCTCATCATGTCTAAATCAGGTACCATGGTAACATGTTAGCTAAAAAGGACCTAGTGCCATCTGCTAAAAGTAGCATGCACACACACACACACACACACACACACACACACACACGCACACACACACGCATACACACACACTCTCTCAACTGTGCTACATCTTTATTTCTATAATGATGCATTGTTCATAAAGTAAGCTTTTTACAAATTGAAATCAAGAAAGCTACTATTTTTTTCCTCATCTCTTCTTTTTGAGTTGATTGAGGGTCAGTCACAAAAGTGTGCTTCTGTTTCTCTCTTTTTCTATGTTTTTTCCTTGCCTTCTGCCCTCCAATCTCTGGAGCTTTTACTCCAATCTTCTGGAGTCATATTCTTTCTCATATGATGAAAGGTGAATGAGTAAAAGATAGGGAGAAAGATATGGAAGCCTTGATAGTGTGCCCAGGGTCGTCTGAGAGGTTATAAGGGTAATCCAATATAAATCTATGCCTTGCGTTGGTCACATCACATCTCTCTCTCTCTCTCTCTCTCTCTCTCTCTCTCTCTCTCTCTCTCTCTGCTGCACAAATTATTTTGACTGCATCAAGAATGAATAAGGCTATTGTTGTCTTTCTGAAAGAGTTAACTATATGGTGGATCATTTAGTTGAGTGTGGTGTATCAGTGAGATTAAATTTTATGCCTGTACTGCCGCTGTCTGACTTATCAAAAAAGGTGATTCTTTCAAATAGGCTATCCCGTCGTTTATTCCCAACGATGAGTGCATTTTTGCGCATTACGGCAAAATAGTCGGGTTTGAAGATGATTCCTCGAGGTATCTCGTCATATCTCAAAGTTCGTATCTATAGCACGAATGTCATTTCTCGTGGCATTTATACGCCAAAAACAGTTTTTGCGTGTATATGGTACACGTTTTTCGCGTACATATGATACGCACTTTTTGGCGTATAATACGCACAAACTCCCCACCCCCCTCCCCCCTCCCCCCTAAACCTACCCCAGGGTTTTTAGTGCGTAGCATAAGCACGCAAAAAAAAACATTTTTTTGGCGTATAAAAGCCACGAGAAATTACATTTGTGGTATAGATACGCATCTTCATGAGACTGTGTTGAATAACCAGACTTAAAAGACATCATGTCTTTTAGAAGACAAATTTTCATGATATAATATATAATTGGAACAGTTTTGGACGTGGTTGATGGTATCTGTGGTAAGCGTGGGCCACCAGAATCGGTTCTGGAGTAGTTGAATAGTGGCATTAATTCCAGGGTGACCAGAGCTGGGGGTTGAATGGACTTGATCAAGGAGACGGGGTCGTAATATTTCAGATACAAAGAGGAGATTGGCCGGACATTCTGTAGGGATAGGAGTTTGAAGATTGGCTTGCTGGATCTCAGTTATAATATCCCACTGGACCGGGGCAACTAACAATTTCTCACCAAGAATGTTTTCAGGGTTGAGGTTCTGGGTTGTTTCTTCGGATTGTCGAGAGAGGGAATCAGCTTTTGTGTTCTTGGTTCCTGGGCGGTATGTAACAGTGAAATTGAATCTGGTGAAGAACAGGGCCCATCTGGCTTGACGTGGGTTGAGACGTTTAGCAGATCGGAGGTATTCCAGGTTCTTGTGGTCTGTAAGAATGATGAACGGTTCTGCTGCTTCCTCCAACCAATGACGCCACTCTTCCAAAGCCAACTTCATGGCTAATAGTTCACGGTTTCCCACATCATAGTTACGTTCAGCTGGAGAGAGTTTGCGAGAGAAGAAAGCACATGGATACATTTTGGCTGTATCTCCCTGGCGTTGTGATAATATGGCCCCCACCCCTGTATTAGAAGCATCGACTTCAACAATGAATTGTTGTTCAGGATCCGGATGATGCAGAATGGGTGCAGTAGTGAAACGTGTCTTCAGGTCATGAAAAGCTTGTTGTGCTTCGGGGTTCCATGATATGCGATGGCTGTGACGTTTGGTTAGGGCTGTTAAGGGAGCGGCTATGAGGCTAAAGTTCCTGATTTGCAAATCCCAGGAATTTGCAAATCCCAGGAATCTTTGCAGTTCTTTTATGGTTTGTGGTAATGGCCAGTCTACTACACCCTTAACCTTCTTCTCAACCATAGCGATCCCTTCTTGACTGATGATGTATCCCAGGAAAGAGATGCTGGTTTGATGGAATTCACACTTCTCCATTTTGGCGTAGAGATGAAACTGAATCAAACGTTGGAGTACAGAACAGACATGTTGAATGTGCTCTTCTAGTGAATTGGAGTAGATCAGGATGTCGTCAATGTATACAATCACCCACTTGTCCAGCATATCACAGAACACATCATTCATGAAGGCCTGGAAAACGGAAGGACTGTTGGACAAACCGAAAGGCATGATAAGATATTCATAGTGCCCACTAGTGGTGGAAAAGGCAGTTTTCCATTCATCACCCTCTCGTATGCGGATCAAATTGTAAGCGTTGCGAGCTTGGTGTAGTACTTGGCCTGAGGGAGTTGTTCTAATGCACCTGGAACCAGAGGTAGGGGATAACGATATTTAACAGTGATATCATTTAAGCCTCGATAGTCAATGCAGGGTCTGAGACCTCCATCCTTCTTTTTCACGAAAAAGAACCCGGCGGATGCTGTTGAGGTTGAGGGACGAATGAAGCCTTTAGCGAGTTCCTCTTCTATGTATTGCTTCATAGCATCAGATTCAGGTTTAGACAGAGGAAAAACTCTTCCTTTAGGAGGAGTGGTACCAGGAATTAAGTCTATAGCACAATCCGTTGATCGATGTTCAGGAAGCTGCGCGGCCTTTTCCTTGCTGAAGGCCTCAATTAAATCCTCATAAACAGCAGGTAAATTCTCTGGTTCAGGCTCTGAAGTAACGAATTCTGGTTTGGAACTGTTTACTCGGGTGACTTTGGACAGACAGTGATTGTTACAAGCCTCACCCCAGCGCACAATTTGACTCTCTCTCCAAGAGATGTAAGGATTGTGAGTTTGTAACCATGGGTGTCCCAGAATGATGGAGTGATGTGGAGCGTGAATGACGTAAAACTGGATGTTTTCTGAGTGGAGAGACCCAACGTGCAACTGAACCTTCTCCGTGATGCTCTGTATTCTTCCTTCTCCGATGGGATGTCCATCTAGCGCCTCTACTGTCAGGGAAGAATGACACGGATGTAATTGGATGTTGCATTGTTTGGCGAATGTCTGTGATATGAAATTTCCTGCAGCTCCTGAGTCTATGAAAGCAGATGTGTCAATGGATTGGTTTTGTACAGTTAAACGAACTGGGAGTGAGAAACTGGTGGCAGAATTTTTGGCTTTCTCTCGAGAACTCTCTGAATGATTTCGGTTGGAAGGTCGGACAGGACAGGAGAGCTTCATGTGTCCGGATTGGCAGCAATACATGCAGAGCCGAAGTTGAAATCTACGTTCTCATTCTTCGGGAGTGATATGTGTGAATCCCAGCTGCATGGGTTCGAGATGGTTAGTGGCTACGAGTGAGGACTGGACTGGTACCCGAGATTTACGTCTGGATCGCATAAGGTTGTCGACTTGAATGGCCAGAGCGATATATTCATTTAAGTTCTTTCCTTCATCACGACAGGCCAACTCGGACTGAAGTTTATTGGTAAGACCTCTCCTGAAAATAGTCTTCAAAGTATCCTTCACCCAGTTTGTTTGTGCAGCCAGCGTGCGAAAAGTGAGGGCATAATCAGCAGCGGTTTCCTTTCCCTGAGTGAGATTTAAAAGTTGATCGCCTGCATCCCCTTTCTCAGTCGTATGTTCAAATACTTGACGAAACTGTTGCGTTAAACTCTTGAAATGTAGAGAAAGTATTGCCCTCCGGTCTCCAGATTGCCGTAGCCCAATCTAATGCTCTGCCGGTTAGCAGTGAACAAACAAAAGCAATGTGGCTCCCATGACTGGCGTATAATGCTGGTTGTTGTTCAACGAAGAGCGTACATTGTAATAGGAAATCCTTACATTTGGTTGGAGAACCATCAAATTTATCAGGGAAAGCGAGTCGTGGATTAACTGCTGTACTCACAGTAGCAGGAGAGACACTCTGCGGTGGTGGTGCAGCGGGCGTGCTGGGAGCAGTGCAAACAGCGGTGCGAAGCTCCAGTATCCCCTGTACGAGCTGCTCCGTGATAGTAGTCAGGTGGCTGAGCTGCTGATGGTGTAAATTCAGACGAGAAGCTTGGGATGTGAGATTGGAGGTCAATTGCATGACGGCTGCTGGATTAGTTAGTGGCGAAGTCTTCTGTAATGACTCACAGTACACAGAGGAATCCATTTGCAGCTTTATTAATCAGTGTCGTACAGGCAGGGTCAAAACGAGGCAGACAGAGCAATGCAGGCAGAACAATAGGGAAATCCAGATAACAGGCAGAGTTCGGGGCAGGCAGCAATAAACACAATCCAAAGACAGTCCAAGATCAGGCCAAGCAGATATCACTCGTAGAATAATCAAACAGTCCAATGTCAAAACCAGAAACAGGGAATAAACGCTCAGAAATGATCACCGGGGCAAATCAAGACTTCGCACTGGTGTGGTGTGTGGAGGTGGCTTTTATGTGTGTGTGCAAATGGCGTGCAGGTGTGTGATGCAATCAGTCCCAGGTAAGAGGCATGAAGGGAATTTGAGTTCAAAGCCAATGATCAATACTCCGGTGAAGGCTCCCTCTGGTGGCGGAGAGGAGGCGGGGCGGGAGCCTCCACTGTAACATTAACCATGGGGATGAGTCAGTCACTTTTGAGCAGATAAATCATACTTCTGATGAAAACAAAACTGATCAGCACTCAGATAACTCTGATGTGGTCCCCATTATTACCATGTATTGAACTGCTGCATGGTGATCGTGTAGTAGAAAAACAGGATGGTGCAGAACCTGTTGGTGTTGAAAGACCTAGGGTTTCTGAGCACTTTGAAGAACAAGTGGAATCTGAGGGAGCGACAAATGTGATGGATTCACAAATACTAGATAACTTGTTGCCAATTTTAGAGATGGTTTGGAAAATGGTGGATTCTCTCATTGTGATTCTAATAGTGAATACTCAGATCGTTGCAGAGGCAGCATTGATGCAACCTCTCAGCGAAGTTCCACTTCTAAAACAAATGCATCCTACACGGTTGGACAGTTTGAATAATTTTCTTGAATCTACAAAAAAAAAAAAAAAAATGAATCGTGTACCATTGCCTTGAGAAAAGCTACTTTAGAAGAACTTGATAACCAAAACGTTATCAACTTAAGAAATTCATGTGTGATGTCAGAAAAAGAATGAAGACTCGATCAATGAAACGCTATTAATGCCGCATTCCAGACAAGCTGTAACCCGTGTTTTTCCAACCTGTTACCCATGAAAGTGCACTGGAATGGCATAACTTGTGACTTCCCACCCATAAACTCTACTAGATCGATGTACTCCCAGTTACGAGCTCTGACATCACATAGCCCACAAAACCATACAAAACAACAATGGCAGCCCCTACGGGTGCAGTGTTTCTGTAGGCAGTACGGTACACGGTATGAATATACTTCAGGACAATATAAAGTTAAACGTACAATATGCAATTGTTTTGGCCACCAGGGGTCACTCATTTAACATAATAACAAAAGACGTACTTTGATGACGTCAGGAAAGAGCGTGGGCTCACGGGAGTTGTTGTCACTGTCAATCGACAACCAGCTCAGCTCATGACATGACATCATCGTTTCACAAAATATACGGATACGGCATCTCTCTGTAGATTTAGCTTGTCAAGAAGCTTTAAATGCAACCCCAATGTTTACCCGTGTCATGCTTTTTCTCCTGTCCCAGACCAAACTCGGGTCATTTTTCACCCGTATGTTTGAGCTTTACTGAGCTGGCTGTAGCAGCAGAACGTGCAGGCAAAGCGTAATCGTGGTTCATAACTATAATACAGACGAATATAAATATTTATATTACGCTCCTTCAATGAATGGCCTATTTTAGAACATTTTTCATATATAGGGCACACCGGATTATAAGCACATAAGATACTGCAGTCAAACGTTTGACTGGGTTTGCGTTATGCATCCACTATGTGCTAAAGGCTAAAGGGAATGTAGTGAGAGCGCGCCGCCGCAGGTGAGGCGTTTATTTAGTAAGCATGAGCGCGCTAAAGCGGGCACGTGCATTCGCAGCCTGACTCATATGAGTATTCAATGTGCCCGGGTCGCTAACAGCAACAGTTGGCTGTTTTGAATGAGACGACTCAGTTACTGTGAACGGTGAGCGCTTTATGCGCGAGCAGCACCGGGGACAGTGCGTCTGAGTGAGCGCTCGTGAGCGGGCACGTGATTTACACATATAAAAATACGTGTTACTTTTTTTTCTTCATCATTTTCTTTGCTTTATTGGCGGTAGTCCAGTGTTCCCCTTTGTGTTTGGTTCTACACATCTAATAGAAATATATAACATAGATGCAGTTATTTTTGCTATTTTTAAAGCAGAAAAGGTACATATTGTGGCTTTAACTAGTTTTCAGTACATTGGGTCTCATTCATGAAACATTCGTAAATATACGAGTAAATATGAGAGTGATTTGCGCGTAAAGAGAACTTCCCGAAAACTCTTCTCCTGATTCACAAATACTTCGTAAATGTCAGATGTGATAGTAAAATGTGTGTATGTGCTAATGAATTCCAACCAATCGTAAATGGAATGCGCGTGCACATTCATTCTCAATTATACCATTAATCAGGCACATTATATCCGACTGACATTTATATGCATATAATAACATGAATGCGAATGAAAAAGAAAGATTTCTCGGATGCAGAAATTGAAGTTTTATTACCACAAGTTCATACAAAACGCCAAATTTTTTTTAAGCGTAGCCTACATAGTGGCGGATCAGGTCCTAAAAAAGGAAGCAATTGGCAGCATATTACAGATGCAGTTAATGGAGTTTCATCTGTTAATCGGACAGTCCCAGAAGTGAGAAAAAAATGGTTTGACATTAAGCTTGACAGCAAAAAACAAATTAGTTGACTTCGGAAAAATCGTATTCAAACTGGAGAAGGACCGCCATCACCAGATCTGCTATTACTGACTCTCATAATAAAAGTAAAAAGAAAAACCGCATGTAATTACTATATAAAATATTTTTTTTCAAAATGCTGTTTAAATATGTACCCGATAAGGTGAATTAAAATGCAGCCTTATTAATGAGCAAAACGTTTGGATGTTAAGCGCACCATTTACGCGTGGCTGGGAGCAGGTGTAGATTTCTTGCGAACATTTGGAAAATACGAAAATTTTAATGAATCCGAAAATTTACTCCAGAACCGTTTTACACACGATTTACACACAAATTCGTTCTGCTCGTGTTTCATGAATGAGACCCATTGAGTGCAAGGATAAATTAATACCATATATTTCCAAATATACAAATGAAGTCAAATAAAACAGCTTATCTTGCCTTATGCACCGTTTTTCCTCCACCGTTTCCCTCAAATAAACAAGGAGTAAGCACCTTTGGCAACAGAAATTATTTCAAATTCTTTGCACTCAGGTAGTTTGACGTGACTGACCTGGAATGCTACTAAGTCGTGAGTCGTGGTTTGAAGTTGTGATTTGAGTGCTCAAAACCTGCCTGGAACGCAGCATGAGTTGAGTTGAGTTATGATGAGTTTTGGGGGTTTTGTGCAATTGCTCTTTGAATTTCTTTATCTTATCCGCATGACTTAATTTAATATTGGTTATTTATTTATGGGTTAAATGTACTTTAGATCAAGGTGTGGATAGGAATCATGAGGAACCCCATGCTTGTTCGGCTGTAGCTCTTAGATCTTTAATTAATTTGTCATAGTTTCACTGATTTATGGAGAGACTGTTTTCCATGGGTTAGGCAGTATACCTGGCTTAAACAGAATTCTAATGAAATATTTGCAGCAAGACTTGATCGGTTTTATTTAAGGAAAGAGTCAGAGGTTTTTTGGGGTTTTTTTTTTGGACTAGAAAAAAAGTCCAGAGATAAGAAGTATTTTCATCAGTTATAACTCTCTAATGGACAAAAAATAACTGATCAACATGGAAATCAATGCTGTTGCTTTGTATTTTTATAAGAAATTGTATTAGGCAGGAGGATGTGATGAATCTGTTGTAAATTAGTTTCTATGTGACCTTCCTCAGGTCCTAGAACAAGATAAAAGAGATTTAGAGAGTGATTTTTCTGAGATTTCAAAAGCAGTTTTAGAGATGAATCCTAAAAAATCTCTTGGGACAGATGGCCTGACAGCAGAGTTTTATAAATGTTTTTGGATTTTGATGGGACAGGATTTGTAGGAAGTTTTATTTTAGAATGTTTAGACAAGGGGATTTTTCTTCTGAGCTGCAGAAGAGCTATCTTGACACTGATCCCAAAGAAAGGAGACTTGGGTTTTTTGAAAAATTGGTGCCCTGTATCACTTCTAACTGTTGATTTGAAGATATTGTCAAAGGCTATAACAAATAGATTAAAGCAATTCATTAGTGTTATTCTTGAAGCTAAAACCTATTGTATTCCCAAACGAACAATATTTGATAATCTTTTTTGATTTGATAAGAGATTTGATATCTATTGGGAAAAGAGATTCATTGGACATTTTCAGGTTTTCTTTCTCTTGATCAAGAAAAAGCCTTTGATTGAGTAAATCATGTATATCTTTTTAACACTTTAGAGGCTTTTCATTTTGGGTCCAATTTTGTTTCTCTTATAAGCTTCTGTATGATATTTACAGTATGCTTAGAATTAATGGTCCCTTGACCAGCCCCATCTCGGGGCATATGACAGGGGTGTCCACTTTCTGGACCTTTGGGCTAATATTGGTCTAATAAAACAATGGTATAGTCAATCGTTCTCTGAGATTTGTTTTCATGATAATCGAATGTAAAGAGTTTTATGTCTAAAAACTGTTTGGCGTATTATGCTAGTATGGGGGCATTTACTAAGTAAAAAGATATCGCTAGTTTATACCACTAACAAGGCTCAAAATATCCCCATATTAACACAAGAAACATAATGAGAGTCCATATGTGCAAAACGCAGCATTGAGAACTTTGTAAGTGTACAGCCGGTTTAATAAGAAGATACTTTATAAAGATAGTTCAATTCATGTGTACAGACAGGAGCCATCTTAATAGTCTCGATAAGTTGATCCCCGAACGCCGTTCATGCAGTTCAGAAGTTCGCTGAACTTCATACAGTTCAGCTCACTCAGCACGACGTTCGTGGTTTGACTTGTCGTGACTGTTTTCCATATCCATTATGGAACATTATGGTATTACGGTACAATTAAATGTTATGAATTCATGTATTGTAATGTTTTCTAAAGCAGGGATAATGAGAATTATTGATTTGTTTGATTTGCACAATGGTCAATGGAAAAGTTTGCAGACTTTTGCTTATCAAGTTGATCTTAGATCAGTTTGAATATGGATGGTTTTATGAATAGTCTTAAAGCCTCTTTTACTTCTGGATTTTTGTCCTTTTCAAATGAGTTTATTTACTATGATGCAGTGCCTCAGACGTTTCCTGTTTTAAAGGTTATACCCAAATTGGAAATGAATGTAAGTGGCCAGGTTCTCTTGTTGAGGGCTTGTGAAGCATTGGAGTTTCAAGCCCTTGAAAAAAAAAAAAAGGTTTTGTATCAGATGTGTGCAAAAGATGCTCATTGTAAGCATTTAAGGAAAGAGTTGATAGTAAATGGAGGATTTATCTTTCTGCCCCTGAGGAAGTTACTCTTTCTTGGACACTTTTATATAAGCCTCCAATACCAAAGAGAAGTGGGGATCTTCAGTGGAGGATCATTCATGGCATTCTGGCCACTAATAATTTTGTGATAGTTTTCGTTTAGTACCTTTGTTTATGTTGCTTGATGGAATGATGTGGGTGTCTATTCAAAAAGACATTGTTTATTTTTGGAAACAGTTGAAGAGTTCAGATGCAAAAGCCTCTAAGTGCCATTTGAATTTTTCTTCTAGAATGATCATTTTTATCAAGCTTGTATATTTAAATTCACTAATTTCACTTAAATTGCAATGAAGATTACCTATTAATTGTCATTCAAGTGAAATTACTGAACTTGAATATATAAGCTTGATAAAAATTATCATTTTAGAAGAAAATTTCAAATGGCACTTAGAGGCTTTTGCATCGGAACTCTTCAGTTATAGATGTTCTTGGCAAAGGGAGTGTAAGCTTGGCAATTTTTTGTTGGGACAAGCTAAACTTGCTATTTTGAAATCCTATCAGTGCAAGAATGAGAGTCAAAATGTTAATGTGATGTTGATTAAATCGCTGGTAAAATCTCTAGTAGTGAGTATACGTATTATCAGCAAAAAAAAAATAATTTATTAGAAATAATATGGGGTGTTAAAAAAGCAATTGTTACTGTTCATGAATCTGGTATGGTTTATAACTAATAATTTATTTTATGATGTTTTTTTTATATCTGTGTTAATTTTATTTTGATTTGTTGTTTGTCGTTTGTTGTTTTCTCTGTACAAATTGAAGGAAAGCTGAAAAGTCTTATTTTTTGATATAACATTTTTTAAAATGAAGTTATTGAAAGTCTCTCTCTCTCTGTACTTTATAAGCTCATGTTATCTCATTTCTTTTGGTTGCAATATTAGATTCTAGTGTGTATATAATTGTTTTCAAACATTTGCAGCATTTATAAACTGTTCTTATAATACATGATGAAATTAATAATTAAATATTATAAAAACACATTAAAATGTTTTTTGTGAAAGCAGGATTCTAAAGATCTAGCACAGATCAAAATCATTTGTTTCCTTGATGAATGTGTTGAAAATTTTAGTAGAACAGTTTCTAAAGGATTTAAGCTAAACTACATTCGCAATCCAAAGGAAAGTGTGATATTTTTTCAATATCTCCAGTGAGAACTTCACATCACATGTTTGTAACCTCTAATTTCATGGCCAACGGCTATGTTTAAATATACGTGTATTCATCCGAATGCAAGATTTCCATGGCTGTAGGCTGACAGTAAGGAAATGACTTCAGACTCCAAGAAGAAGAGGGGAGCGGAATGAGAATAATGTGTTTATTGTTTTGCTAAGTTAAAACGCTCTCATTTTTATACAATAAAAGTTAGTTCATGCGCTCTGAGCCAAACTGACAGAGCATGAGGCTTGCCTATATTCCCCAACTGCTCTCTGCTCTTGTCTGATGCTGAGAGACAGTTGTGCAAAGCTTGTGGATGCCGTGAGAAGGAGAGAAGAGGGAGAGGTCACATACCGGTGTCTGCCACCGATGGGGTTTTGGGGACTGTCAGATTCAATGCACTGCTCTCTCATTCATAGTCCTGTGTGAGAACGAACGTCTGCCAGGGCACCAGTGTGTGATGAATATGGTTGCAATTCATGCGGCTGCAAAGTGCAGTACACTGTAAAAGCATATGTGCTCCAAGGGTCAGTTCAATTTTTTCTTCATTTAACACCAAGCATAATAACGTGTTCAAATGGATTTTTATTCTAATCATTTTGTACTGGTATTCTCTATCCATTTATAGGATAAAGATTCAGAATGTATTGGATGGCTTATAATGACAATCCAGAAAAAATGAATCTATAAACCATTGATTGGATTATCGGCTAACAAAACTGTGCCAACAATACCATTTAGCATTAAAGTAAAACAACAAACATTATATATATTTCATGGTGGGCCCAATGTTGGCACGGTATGGCCTCAAGCCCATACCGTGCCTACATTGTATTTTAACTGATGAACAGTTAAGCATTATATAATATGATGCTGTTGGTTAATTTCACTTGGCAAACTTGTCATGAACTGTTACCATAGCATTTCATTAAAACGTAGATACAAGGTTTTAAATTAAAAGATCAGCTGTTTAAAAATATCAGTTGGCTAAACAATGAAATCACATTGGCACTTTAATCACAGTTCTAAGTAGAAAAAGTAGAAAGAAGATAAACTTGTTTTGCTATAAATATTTAACTGATATCAGAGTCAAAACTTGTTTTATTTCTCATCATTAGATAATTGAAAGGTCCTAAATGTATATTTAATTGTTCTTCTATCACCCTAAAATCCATCACCCTCTTTATGGTCACAAACCGCTGGACTTTTAGTATTACCTATATCTAAGTCCACTAAAGAAGGGAGTTTTTGTATTTGGTTTCTATACTCTGGAATAGCCTTCCTCATGATGGTTGGGTCTTAGAGACACTACACTAATTTAAATCTAAATTAAAGACATATCTCTTTAGCCAAGTATTTACATAATGGACACCTTGTACTTCAGTTATATCAGATGAAATGCAAATGATTATCGTTGCTTGAAATGTTATGAACGGCAGCTACACTAATTACTTTCCATTTGCTTTTCTATTTTATCTTGGGATGCCCATCCCGAGTTACTGAGAGATAAGTCAGCCTCTTACAAAGGCTTCAGATGACCCAACACCTGTGAAGAGACGACACCAACTCCTGTGAGGACTTCAGATGACGCCAACTTAACACGCACCAATGCTAAATTTCTAAATATATTGTCTATAGTACATATATATATATATATATATATATATATATATAAAGGATAAATCTCATTGTTTCTGCCTAAATCCAGATGGATGCTGCATATAGCTGGGTTTCAGTCAAGTGATTATGATGATGCGCGAATTCAGGTGAAGGGCAGGGAGTGAAGAGCGCAATGGACGAGATGGAGGAAAATACGTACTGTACCACTTTACATGCTATTACAAGAGAAAGAAATAAACAAAAAATCAAACATATGTTGGACGTGAGCCTTACGTTATGAAGAGGGGCGATTTTTCAACTGAATTGAAAGATTTTCCAGCCATCGACATGGTAGAGCAGCTACCTCGTCTTGCAGACATACTTTGACTTTACAAAGTTCGGAAACATTACACATTACACTAGGGCTGGGTATTGTTAGGCATTTCACAATTCGATTCGATTCCAATTCTTGAGGCTTCGATTCGATTCGATTCAATATTGATTTATTAGCTTCGATATCGATTCAATAATAAGTAAATACACAAGTAATTAAGTGCCTGAGTATATTTTTAAATAATGTGCGCAATATTGCCAATGTTAAAGAACAAATTGACCCCAGGATGTTTGTTTCCTGTCATGGTTTATTCATCAGAATAATCTGTACAATACTATATGTGTTGAAACAAACACAACTGTGACAAGCACTGTACAGTGCTTTAACAACACCTCTCAAGTGCATGTAACTAAGTAATAGAAAGTATATTTCTTTCTTCCTATACATTTAAGTTATAAAAGAAATGTAAACAGAAGCACAAAATGTGCATACTCAAAAGAAAATCTAATATTATAATAATAATTTTGTTAACAATAACACTTAACAGCTGATCACTCTTAACAGCAATTGTGAGTTATCAGGGGGGGAAAAGACTAACCTTTTCCCTCTCAGAATAGTTTATATCTCACAATTCTGACTTTTTAACACGCAATTGCGAGTTTATATCACGTAATTCTGACTTTATATCCCGCAATTGTGACTTATCATCACACAATTCTGACTTTATAACTCACAATTCTGAGAAATAAAGTCAGAATTGCGAGATGTAAACTGGCAATTATGAGGAAAAAAGTCAGAATTGTGAGATAAAAAGTCGCATTTACCTTTTTTATTTTCCATTCTGTGGCGGAAACAAGCTTCCATAGTTCCCGGCTTACAGTGGAATTCAAAATGAGCCCAAACGTCGGCTTTTAATGTTAGTGGTGCAGGCTTGAATCAGGCTTGAACGGAGTGCAGCCATAGCAGTGCAGCTACTGTCCGTCATCGCGCTGTTTTTGTTAAAGCACGACTTGTACAACGCTGAACGCTCTCACTAGAGTGTAGAAAAGAATTGCAATGCATTGATGAATCGATATTTTTACCCAGCCCTACATTACACAAACATAGCCACTTTGTATTACTGTAACTCACCTTTGACGAAGTGATCACTGCACACACTGGCATTTTCCCATTCGGCTCCTCCAGACTGATTTCTAGCATTTCTCCCCTTATCAACAACGATTTTTGGTACATGATAAAAACTCCTCGTGGTTGGATCGATTTAAGTAATGATAAATGACGCCAAACATAGGCATTTTTGAGTTTGTTGTAGTTCTTTCTAAATACAGCAAAATCACTTCCTGCCTTCCATTTGCATTTTGCGCCATGGCAACGCAGTGGCGTGACGTCAAAACAAGCTATTGGTTGTGGTTTAAGTTAAGAGATTCCCCACTTCCATATAACGTTTTGTGTGAAGAGAAAAGCGCTATAGCTAACTGTATAATTTTTATAGACGCTTTCAGCAGTGACAACATAAACAAACGGTACTGCGCATGTGCATTAAACTGGCCCAAACGTAACTTCCGGCAGACTTGCGGAGACAATCCATAACGAGTAAATAACCTTAGTAGCTGGTATTTTTTGCCAGTCAAAGAAAATAAATGTTACCTGGCCAAACTGAAATGTGACACTACCAGACCCGTTGAACAAAAATTGGAGACAAGTTTTTTTCTACCGACGTGTCTGATTTACCGCAGTGTTAAAAAACTGTGGCGAGCGCGACGGCGGGGTTTGATAAGGTTAACATAGCTCTCCTTATTAGCTAGGCTTCTTACATGCTTGCTAACCTTTTTTTTAAGATGGGTCTCCACATTGACAGCATGTTGGATGGATCGGTGCAGCGCTGTTTATAATACTAGCTAACCATTCAATCCACAGACTGGTCCGCTGTCTATAGACCTTATTCAGAGCAGCGCCATGACAAGTATGACCGTCATATGACTGTCAGTGAGTGAGTGAGGCTGTGAGGGATAGACTTACCGTGTTTCCTATGGCATCCGCTGTAAAAAGCTGAATAAAGCTCATAAATTACTTACAATTTTCCACTGCTTACATTGTCGGGAGTTTATTGTCAACTGAAATTTCTTGGAAAGATATTTTTCCAGTGTTTCATAAGCAGAACAGTCCGAAAACACATTAAATAACAGTACAGCCCATTGAAGAGATGCATGTCTATCCCTCACAGCCTCGCTTTCATTCTCATTAAAAATCAAAGATGGCGCTGCCGTGAATAAGGCGTATGTGTTTGCAAGAGGGAGAGAGAGAGAGAGAGAGAGAGAGAGAGAGAGAGAGAGAGAGAGAGAGAGAGAGAGAGAGAGAGAGAGAGAGAGAGAGAGCGTGCGAATGCGCTGCACGCAACTCTGCAGTCAATTACAATTTTTCTCATCTTAAATTGTTAAAAACACGGAAATCAATTTGTGACGGTCAGCGCTGATAATGTGGTCGGCAGCCACTAATAAATGTATGGGAAACACTGTACCGGTTATCACTCAGATCAGATAAACAGGCTATTTTAATACCGCCGTCTCCCTCATAGGAAACCTTGAAATTTTTATTTTTAAAAACTGCGTTTGCTCCCTAGGTCAGGTTGCACCCCACAGCTCAACAACCTGCTCATCACCTTAACTTTCACTGCATTTGTAGTCAATGCCATATTATCCAGTAAACACTAATAAACGAACAGAACGGAAGTTAACTTTGTACCAGCTCATCACCATGGCAACGCGTCTGATGAAAGCGTCTATAGTAGGCTACATTTATGAAATACATTACTTGGATGCATTCACCTCTGAGACACTTATTTGTAATGCATTTGTAAGACACATGCATTTTCTGAAAAAGTAGTTTTTATGGTGGTATTGTGAAAAGTGCTATACAAACAAATGTGAATTGAATCGAAAATATTAAAAAGCTTTTTTGTAGTCAATACCCGGTCTGCGCTATCCTAACTACAGTCTAGACACCTTTGGCTTCGCATTCTCGTGGACAATACGGCTTTAAGTGCTTTGCTCATATCATATGGCACAATAATGACAGGACTCATGAATTAAACCACAGAAAAAAAATCGACCTTCCGATAATTAATAAATAAATAAACGAGAGGAAATACCTTTGGCTATTTCAGATTTAGTGCAGCGACAACAAACACCAGATGATGCGCTCGGGCTGCAACTCATTTATAAATCCTAACTGAACCAAATAATGATCCATGAAGAACATTGCCCAATGAGAGGCGTTTAAATCTCCCCTTGGATTCAATACTTTAAATGCAGATTTTACAAGCATCATATCGTGCTTGCAGCATATTAACCACAGCAAGCGACGGAGTGAAATTATTTCTGCGGATAGCGCGTGTCCAGATGGCGTCTTTACGCATGTAGAAGCGCGCGCAATCCTGCAAACTGTTTAGCTATATTGTAATGCAAAGTGACTGGACTTGGCTGAGATTGATAACCAAATAAAAGAAGAAGAAAAAACAGTTTGTGTAAAGTTTATAAGGATAACATGCTGATTATAGACAGAATGATCTTGTATTACGGTCAGAGTGTGTTTGAGAAATTAAAAGCAAACGAGAGAGAGAGAGAGAGAGAGAGAGAGAGAGAGAGAGAGAGAGAGAGAGAGAGAGAGAGAGAGAGAGGAGAGGAGGAGGAGGAGGAGGAGGAGAGAGGGCGCGCGCAAGTGTTCCACCTAAGCACACAGCTCGGATGCTGACAGACTAAAGTTTCGTCGGCTTGTGTGAATGAGGACAACTTCCAATTAAAGGAATGATGCAGAATCAAAGACATTTTGGAATTCTACACTTTGGATTTTTTTTATGGACGTCATTTTGTATTAAAGGTAGGTGCTGCTGTTTTCTAGTTTAAGTAATTTGCGTAACACAATTTACCTGATTTGTAATAATAAAAGTGAACTCCTCGAAGGTGCATAGTATGAGTTGCTTTTACGTATGAGTTGCTTTTTTCTAGAGTTGCTTTTATACAGTGTAACTTGGCGTGAATAGGCTACGTAGCTAAAGTAGGCTATATGACAAAATTACTTACTGAATTAGATCTAGGATGGATAATTTCATTGTGTAAAAATATGAGCATTCATGTTTGTTTTTATGTTCCTGCGTTTCTGTGTTCGACCTCGTAATACCCCGCAACATCTGGCATGATCGCACTGACGCATGAACACTGACAGAAATATAACATCCTTAGATCTGCTCGCAAATACACCGATGTGAGACACAAGCAACCAAGTAGTAGCCTTCTCGAGGGATTTATAGGCTAACATAATTTCAGGGTAGGCTATTATAGACTAAATGCGCGCTCATCAAGTGCATCTCTTGACTTTTGATGCTTTCAATTTACGTCTTGCTCAATACATCTTTTATTTGCTAGTGATATTAGACTATAGGCTACCAGAGGGGCATTTAATATTCATTAAATCACGTTTCAGACAAAAATTGACGAGTTGGTGTGCCTTAGCTTACACAGAAATTTGTTCCAAAAGAAACCAAAGCATCAATCTTTGTTTGTAAACACAGAAAAGTGAGATGTTGACTGTATATCAGCACTTTTGGAACACCACTCAGCCAAATATTTTAGGAACGAAACTTTGTATAATCCACCTCTCTCACACACATTGTAACTGTTCCTCTGAAATAGAACCTGTCTTAAAACATGTAGGCCTACTTGGTTTGTGTCATGATTACTTTTTGGATAAGCAACACATTCTGTTCCTGAGACATGAAAGAGGTCTTGGTGTTCTTTTATTCCCCTTGATGCCAAAAGCTTGATTAAAACTCTTAGATTGATTTTGTCTGGACAGTCAGTATCTGTGTGTGGGTTTTACTTCTAACCATTTAAGGTCTGGGATTGCCCTAAAACTATTTACAGAGGTCACTCTCACACAGCTGTGCCAATTATGGAAATATTATAATGCGGACTGCAGATTTCTTTAAAAGGTAAAACATTTGCAGACAAGGGCTACTGGATACCTGGATCACTCATGTCTATTCTTTAGTAATAAAATCGTGGACAATGTTGTGTGAATTCCAATAGATATTTTTTAGAAATATCCGACCCCAAATCTAACGTCAGTGGGGCATGACCAGAATGTACATGCAATTGTACAAATTCATACTAATTAGCCACAAATTCACCAGAATATAAAAAAGTACAAATTGCCATGAGAGAGTGTTGTCCTTATACATTTCAAATCTGTATTCCTTGTTTTTTTTCTGTGACACTGACTCTGACACTGACACTGTTTAAAAACTGTTTTGTTGTTAACGGCATTGGTATTTTCCTTATATTGGCACCACTCTCCCAGCTAACATGTAGGGTTAGAATTTATACCATGACCTTAAAATCCCATATACCAGCGGCTTACACTAATTGGCTGAGAGAAAATGGTCAACATGCAAATTAAAGAGAGGATGGCAGCAGTCATATGTTTTGCACCAATGGAAATGGCTGGAGAGAGCCAGGCCTCATAATCATGTCAGTAACATACCCCACTGATTGTATCAATATTTACTTTCAAAATCCTCACAAAAACGCATTAATCCTTCCCTTTGCTTTCACACGTCTGGGAAGCTCTTCCAATAGATGTTGGAACATAGACGCAGTGATTGGCTCTAATTCAAATGCAAGAGCAGCAAGTGTTCCAATTCATTACAATTGGTTTCAGTGTGGTTTAGGTCTGAGCTTGAACACCAAAGCCAGTAAACTATTTCTTCATGAACCTCACTTTGTGAACTGGGCCATTGTACATCAAGTTTTGTAAAGGTTTAATAATGGGTGATAATTTAAAAATAAATTATATTAATAAAACAATTTATAAGTGACAAAAATTTTAACTTTTGACATGAAGAGTTCCAGTGACATGAAGAGATTAAATAAAAAAGAAAGAAATTCTAAGAGTATAAGACATGGAATTAAGATATCTTCATAGAAATTACAGGAAAACTAGCTAAACCTGTTAACTCACACTTACAAATGATCAGATAAAATAGTATGCGTATTTGGCGTGCTGTACAGTTCAGTTCTCCAGCATATACACCACACTTTCACATACAACATCTGAAACCTTCTGATGCACATTGTGTCGCAAAAAAGGTAAATAAACCCAGCATATGCAAGGGCAAAAATACTAGGGTATCCTTGAGCATGATGCATATATAGGGCTCGTCAATCCTGTTCATGTAAATCTTTAAAGACTAGTCTAAAACTAATAGCAGGAATCTGAGTTCAGTTGCAATTCCGCACCAACATATCTAATGATCAGGTCTTGTAGCAAACAGTAGTTCTGCAAAATAAAGTTGAGAAAGAACCTAGTGGTATACTGAAGGAAAAGAATAGGCAGAGGCATTTTTTACCTCTTTGTGCACATCCAGAGACTGTTCTGTATGCATTAATCACTTATAGTCCACTTAAAATATTGACCAAATAATCATGATTATGATTTTTACCATAATGGCCCTAAATGCAATCATTTAAATACATTGCTCCTAATAGATCCTTTTTGGCATTCCACTAAAGTGAGATATTGATGGAAAATATTTGGCAAAAGCATTTTCTACCTCTTTGTGCACATCTAGTGATTTTTCGGTATGCAATCAAAATCATCACTTAATGCAGGCAGGATTGGCAGCCAGAAGAGTGAGAAAAGGAGAGGACTAACATGAGCCATTAAGGTCTTAAGACCACATGCATCACCATCATCATGCATTCATTTAATGCTGCATATAGAAAAAAAAGAAAAAAAAAACTGCTGCAGTCAGTCAGTACAGGAAAGGTCTGATTTTCTTAATATTATAGAGCAGAGGTTCCCCAAAATTGTCATGCTAGGATCCACTAAAAACATTTTAGAGTGAATTATGTGCGTTAAATAAAAACACATTTATTTACTATTAAACTACATACACATACGTTACCTATAATTTTAGGAAGACACAGGGATCTCACTTCTCAAATTCCTTCTAAAAAAGTAGCATCTATTATCGCTAAATACTAATTAACAGTTTACTAGATGAATTGACTATTTTAGAAATGGATTCAGAGTAAATCCTATCAACAAGTTTATAAAAAAAAATGTAACTTTAGTCGGGTTCATTTACAACAAAAAAAATCTGTTACTTGTCATCTGATTACATATGTAACACATTACTTTTTTAATATTCTTTAAATTGTTATAAAATAAAAATAAACATTTTACTGATTGGGCCTAATTTTCCAATTATACTAATGATGAATAGCTATTCAATTAAAAAATCCATCCATTCAACCGAGGTATAGACCATTTTGCAAGATATAAACAACACTGGTCCAGAAACACCTGTTTCAGTTTGTAACTGTTTTCTTTATTTCGCATGTAAAGAAAACATCTTAAAGATGTTTGTTTAACTTTTTGATTCATATTTATATGTTCTGTTGGTTGTATTTTATCCCAGCTTTTATACAGTGTTAAAAAACTGAAACAGGAAGTGCTTCTGGACCAGTGTTGTTTACATCTTGCAAAATGGTCTATAGTGATAGCCTACTATTGTCCTACATCCATAGTAGCCTACTTAGTATAAACAAACATTTGATATCAAATATTTAACATCATAACAACATATTTAAACAATAAATCAAAGGGGTTTATTGAACACTGAGAATGCGTTGATCTGTGTGATATGTGTGTGGTTCTACAATAACATAAAGAAATAATCACCATAACATGACTTGACTGTTATATAAAAATAAATCACACTATATAATGCTTTATTATACATAACTCAACTTTCCAACTTTAGAACGCAATTTGGCACTGTCGCTTTAAGTAAACATAATCGGCACGTTGAAACTGAAAGTGTCCATATGTATATCACACAGCGCACTATACTCCATATGAACCTAACAAACAATTAAATATAATATCATAGTAACATAAATAAACCGGTATGGAAAAGGCTGAAGATATCCTCAATTGCGGTATTATATTGTGAATGGGCCTACAGCTCGTGAATTCACCAAACACGCGAGCTTAGTTTTCTCACTGTTCATTCTGACTAACTAGAGGCCAAATACCAAATTGCCATTGAAAATAAATAATATGATTAACAAGGATTGTCTGCTGATCAAAACAGGTACTCACAATCAGTAACAGATCGGTTGACGGCCTTACTTTTAGCACATTGCCCTGGATTTTTACAGGACATGTGATTGTCCACAGAGTTGACAAATCTGAAAGCAATGATTTGAAGGAAAAGTGATAAAGTTAATGTAAAGTTAATAAAGTAAATATTTCACACTCTAAATAATGTGTGACCTTATTTAGGCTCTAGAAAGCAGACTAATAAGGGATTAGTCACTTTCCAGGGTTAGTCTCTTCACCCCTATTCTCTCAACTCTGCCCCTTTTAGCCCAGTACTGCCATTAGTGAATGACTTTATAGGGAAAGTGTGCTTTGTTTAGCCCTGTCCCCTACCATATCTTGTTTTTCATCAGGAATAGAGTGGTGTGATAGCCATTCAGCTTTTAAAACCAGACGTTCATCACTAATCTGGACTATATTACAATCCTACAGAGAGTGAGCTGACCCATTTATTCCACAAGGATTTTCTCTCTCTCTCTCTCTCTCTCTTTCTCTTTTCACTCACTTTTTTCCAAACGCATGAGGAGCAACTCGATGTGTTATTAGACCGGATGATTTGATGTTTTAGTGAGTCAAAGAATATCTTGTTCTTGATCAGGCTTCCATATAAATTGATTTACTCTTTATCCTCAGTGGAGAAGAAGAGTAATAAAATGGGTATTTTTTTCACATACAAGTGTACCAGAAGATTAAGCCAAATTTACTGCGTTTCTACTTCTGATCTAACTTGTGCCGCCATAATCATGCTTAGATAAATCCCCATAAAAGGCCTGGACTATGAGTAAGCAAACACTCATACACACGCAAATACCATCTGTGTCTTTCCAGCAGAAGATGTAATCAGAGAAAGAAGAGCTTGAGAAATTGAAAAAAAAAATGTAATAATAAAAACAACATCTGTCTTTTTTCCATTTCTTTCTTTTTCTCTCTCATATCTACGGGCATCCTTCTCTTATCCTCAAATACAGTTCTTAACTGGTGGGTAAAGACCCAAAAATGTTTAATAAGTAAAAAGAAACTTTATTTGACAAGACAAACAAACTCAACAAAACCATACAAACTCTCACAACAGTAACAACACAAACCCTGCAATTAAGTATTTTAGCTAAAATCAATGTCTTTATTCATAAATATGTCCTCATTGGTATAAAATTACCTCTGCCAATCTGACTTATCCTCGTAAGCAGAAAAATCCTTATCTTTAATTACATGGGACGGGTAAGTCAATGGAGGCTTCCATGTCGTTCCGCCATCTTAAAAAAACTAAAATAGCTGAGAGGGACAAAAAGCACTAGCCTATGATATCGGAATAGCTTTTCCCAGGTGGATAGAGCTAATGAAGGAGAAAGACTTTGAAAGGGACGCTGAAGTTGCCTACTTCCTTTTAGACATTTAAGTCAATGTCACGGTCTAAATTACAAGCTTTTTTTTCATTGCTTGGTTGTGTACTTCATTATATAGGCAGCAGAACAGTAGAACATGTATAATTAAACTCAATGAAGTGCTTTTGGAAGACATGCTGTCATAGCTTCTTGGTATAACGGCTATCTTAGTTGCAACACATATTTGAAAAAGCAAGGCGGTAGAGAGCATTATTCGTTTGATTGTAAAATTCATTGAGATTGAGAAATTCCTACACAGTGTACATTTAACACAAAACATTAAACTAAATTTAGAGCCAAGGATACAATTTTAGTTAATGCAAAACGAATACTATAAGACAAAAGTCACATTGATCAGGACATCACATTTTCCTGTGTCCCATCTAATATATCAAAGTGAATACTTCTTCATGGTATTCCTTTTGTATTCCCACAAAAACAGTTCAACTTCTGTTTTAACCTTTGTCGGCTGATCCATTCCCACAACACACCAGGCACTAAACATTTCAAGTCATCTTAATTTAATTTAGTTGTTTTTAAAATGACATTTTATCCAAAGAGTTTTTTTAACTGGTTCTAATGTTTGTCTAACTAATGTCTAACTAAGCCTGTGCACTGACTCGGGACAATTAAAGATATTAAAACAAACCAGTTTAGTAATGTCTTTTCATTTATTGATTAATGCAGAGATGAATGTATAAGAATCATGTGTGGCATAATTCCTGGCCATCACAGAGTCAAACATTTAAACAAGGAAACATTACTTTACATCCCCTCATACACAATATTATAATATTATATCTAATCATAAAATGCCTGTTATTATAAACACATGTTATTGTAATAATGCTAAAACATTGTTATAAAAATAATAATATAGTTTGATTTTTAATGACATTTTTGTTTAGTTATGTACTTAGTTTTGTAATAAACAGTTTCCATACTATGTCGCCACTTGATGGGCGATGTAAAATGCTAAAGCAAAACCAGTCAAGTACACTACACACTCTCTCACTATTCTTAGTTCTCTTTTTCTCTTTCATTTCTGTCCAGCTTTCTCTTGTGACCAGTCTCACGGTCACAATGCTTCCATTATGCTCTCTTCACTATTATGTTTCAGCATTTGCATGAAGTTCAAAAAATCACCCATCACACCATCACTGTCAGGTCCAGACTCTCTATGTGCTTTCTGATCTCATAATCACCCATCTCCCTCTGGAGTCTCCTTGACTGTTGTTATGGGGTTAAGCATTAGTGCTAGCACTCAAGTGAGGTGTGAGGAAAGGTTCAGTGAGCACTTGTTTCCCAGGCAGGCTGAAGTGGCATATACTTGTTCCAGTCTGTTTAAATATGAAATATCACTCTGCCCCACATTGTGTTTCACAGCATCTGTTTCTCAGTTTATTTATTTACTCACCTCCTTTGTGATTTGTGTTTGTAATTCATGGTCTTTTGTCTACTTTGTTTACCTAATATTTTTTTTTATGTAATATTCATAATGTTCTAATAAAATTACTAGCATCTAATGCACACATTATGGAAGCAATGTTAAAATAATTGAATTGAGTTGATGTCAAAATACTAAAAACTACTTGATTATTGGAACTAGTTTATTTTTTGTTTTGTTTTTTTTATTCAATGGATGGATTTATTAAGAGTGCTTACAAAGTAAGTTTCCCCAAGGCAATAGAGGGTTAATCAATGACGGCACATACATTGAAATGAGATTGTGCTGACCAGTGGGAAAAAATGTTTAAATAAGTAATGAAATTTAATGAACGTGATTTAAAGACTTCTGTGCTATAGATGTGACCAGAATATTGTTGGTCTGGAACACAACAGCCACAGTATCTCTCTCTTGGTTTCCATCATACGGTCTTCTCCATGCCTTAAATATGCATTTGAATCACATTCACCAGATACTGCATCTGCCCTCAGGCTGATATGTGCCTGAGGTCCAAACACTTATTCCATTAGGATGAATAGAGTAATCTGGAATACCTACTTTGGTCTGTACATTTCGCAAGCAAGTCTACAGTGTTTTAACATTAGACTCATTTGAGATGCCAAATCCCTTGCATTCAGTGTAAATGAGAGAAGACGGCTGCAGTCAGGGGAGGAGTGAAAGAAAAGCAATCAAATCAGACAAATCTCACTTCTCGTGTGGATCAGCTATCTACATGTTAAGGCAAATATTGCTTTCATTTTCTTTCTGGCCAATTAAGTGGATATATAGCTGAACAAGTCCCAGCGTACCTATTAAGCTTCACATTCTGTCTTCTTCCATTTTAGTGTTTATAAAAGTATTGTTTCAGAAATATAATTTAAATCATAAATTCTATAAATTACTGTCAGAATGTTCACATATTATTCACACAGATTAAAACAGTTATATTACACAAACAAACATAGAGTTGACAAGATATTATTTTAGACCAAACTAAACATCACGTTGTTCTAAGCCAATGATTTCTGAGATGTAAAGCCAATACGTTTTCAGATAAAAAAAGCAAGAGATTGAAGTCCCAGTCTTTAACAAATGCCCATTCATGCTACAATATGTAAGATTTTTGTAATAAAATATCCAAAAATCACACTGTTGTTGTTTCTTTAAAACATTATGGACCATGGCAAGCAGAGTTTGGGACAAAAGGAAAACTAAATGAGGATCAATATCAGCGTGGCGTTCAGAGCTCCACGTCCGTGACAAACTTCAACTTGACAGAGACGCCACTCTTGCAAATACTTTACTAGACAGGTGAGCAAATGTACATAAAACTAAACAATGTTATATAGCTCAACATGATGAAAAGTTAGAATATGATTAGTGTGTTATTCTAATGTTGATCTAGCTAACTGCTAGTCTCATACAGATAGACTAACACATAGAATAGCATTATAACTTTCAACACACTTAAATACAGTTTAGTGTGATAGTGCAGACCAATCGAAACAGCACTGCGTTACCTCAGAAGTTTAATTTGTCAAATAATCTGACCTGTGTGAGTATAATTCAGCACTTGCAGGAAGTTCAGTAGAATGAATTGTCCTAATTCATTTATATTTCCGTGGAACTCGCATGTGGCGCTGATATCTGTCTCTCATTAGCAATCGCGCCCTGCTTCATACCACAGTCATGATAAAAACATCAATGTATTCTGTCATCCATAAACATTATTAGATCCTTTGGCATGACGATAGGTTCCATGATGCCACTTATCTCTGCGTCATCAATCTACGCTTTTGTTATTGTAAGAGGTTAGCAACGGTTAGCGGTGAAAAAAAAATACACATATTGAAGCTTTAAAGGGATACTTCACTTCTGGGAAGATGAATGTGTATTTAATATTGGTCATTTATATAGTAGACTAGAAATGTGAAATTATTTTTGAAATTGAAGCATTCTAGCCTGAGAAAAGGCAGATGTAGGCCTAAAAAAATGTATTTTTTACTCATGTGGCTGAAAGACGACAAGGGTCTCTCTAACCATTAGGCCACAACTGCCCCCCCGCAAGTATCAGCTGTTAGAAATACCAGAACAAAAGAACACTAGACTGTTAAATGGCATATGGTATAGAGGTAATTAAGATCATGTGCTCTCCTAATAAAATTAAATTTTGTCCTAAAGTAGGAGATATCTATACCTGGCTACTTCTTGTGTTAAACTTCTCTGCCCATTTAACAGAATAAGATAAAATAAGATAGATTTGTTTCTATTTGAATTATTAAAGAAAATTAATACATTTTTTATTAACAACAGTGATATTTTAGGTTGACCAGATTAAAGACAAACCATTCTTGTTGGTTGACATGTTTATCTCTCAGTGCATTGATACAAAAGTTCATTCATGCTAAACAGATTTATGTGAGTTGCATATTGTCTCTCTCTCTCTGCCACAGATAAAATTTCATGCACAGATCACAGAACATACGCTCCTTTTAATTTCCTCATACGCATTGTGAGTCAGGAGGGTGTGAATGATGCCTCTCGCAATGTGAATTCCTTTGATTTATGAAGGAAATTCTGCTTATATAACAGCATAACCATACTGAATCTAAACATAGACATCATCTGTTCCAAGAAAATTCAATTATTCACATTGAATTATCCTGGACTGCTAATATTATGTCATTCATTAGTTTCTTGAAATTTTCCGTTTCATCTCTCCATCTCATCGTGTTTTCACATTTGAGCAAATCCCATTTGTACACATCAGGGGGCTTTAGTCCATCTTTGTGAAGGAGTGTGGATATTTTATACTGCTGATATGCTTCAGTCTTCTCCCATGTGTTTTTGTTTTTGTTGTTTTTATCTACAGGACAACAGTAATGTCCCTGAGGGAATTAGTCTCTGTTACTAAATTGCCTATCAGAGCCTGTGGAAATCAAATTTAAAGATCAATTAAACATTTTACTGCAAACCATCTCTCGTGCATTCACTCCTGATGAGATTGCTCACAAAATTCTCTCATTACTTACACTTGTTTCAGACCATTATTTCGCAAATCATAGTGTGCCTATGGAAAAACATGTCTTTTTTTTTTTTTTGCAGTCACATGATAGCTTGCTGTGAAAACCAGTCAAAAGCTTATTTTATTTTTCAATGATACTATTGCCTTCTGTTGAGCAGTAAAACCACTACAGAGGGATTATGTGAACAAATGATTTGGCTTGTGAACTGGATCAAATGTTTTTGTTTTGTTTTTGTTTTTTTACATCCAACTGAAAATGTTTCATTCACAAAAACAACCTTGCTACTCATGAACTCTCATAAACCCACATATCATGGATAATTTTTATTATACTTTAAACTCACCATGAAAAGAGTAGTTCAATTTTTTTTTTAAAAACTTTTGCTAATAATTTAGGCACCCCCATGCCATCCAAGATATGTATTTCTTTCTTCAGTCGAAAATTAAGGTTTTTGATGAAAACATTCCAGGATTTTCTCCATATAATGGGAACCAAAAGGTTTAAGGTCCAACTGACCGTTTCAGTGCAGCTTCAAAGGGCTTTAAATGACACCAGACGATGAATAAGGGTCTTATCTAGCGAAACGGTCAGTCATTTAAAAAGTAAATTAAAAAAATTAAGTTTTATAAGCACTAATGCTCGCCTTCCTCTGTTCTGGGATGAGCGTTCGTGACTCTCCTGTTCAAACTCGTTCATCAAAATGAACAAATCTTTTTTCAAGTCATGACTCGAAGGGTCCTAGATAAGGGGGATAGATAAGATAAGAAGGATAGATAAGACCCTTATTCATCGTCTGGTGTCTGGTGGTTAAATCCCTTTGAAGCTGCACTGAAACTCTCATTTGGACTTTGAACCGTTTGGTTCCCAATGAAGTAAGTCCATTATATGGAGAAAATCCTGGAATGTTTTCATCAAAACCATAATTTCTTTTCGACTGAAGAAAGAAAGACGTGGACATCTTGGATGACAGCAAAAGTTTTTTTTTTTTTTTTAAAGTAAACTACTCCTTGAAATTAAATTGGAAAATTATTTTTAATGTGCACTGAGCCCAACCCCACGCTTGGGACGGCCCTGACAGAATTCTAATCTGTCTTTCTTTCTTTCTATAGACTCGTTACAAGGGGAATATCAGCGAAAGTTGTATAAGGAATTGATGAACAACTATAACAGACTGGAAAGGCCTGTGCTCAATGATTCTTCACCCATAGTGGTGGAGCTGGGACTCACACTGCTTCAGATCATAGACGTGGTGAGTTTCTGCATCTGCTTCTCATTTATGTGATCTTTCTTTCATGAAGCTGATTTGTATCACACCATGCATATTCCTCTTCCCAGTGTTTTAAGTGGTGATTTGCAGTTGGATCAATCTCTTCACTACTGCATTTCAGTTTGATTGAGAAAACTGTACATGGAGGACAATGAGATCACTGTGCTAGTTTCAGCATCAAATTCAAATTAAAAACTGTAAGACTTTCCTTGAAAGGTGCAAAACGCACATCTCTGAGTTTTTGCAGAACTACGCCCCCTCTGGCGACTAGCGAAACTGCAACCAGAGGTGTGCCTGCTCAAGGATCACACACAAACACGTACGTTTGCAAGAGCTGTTCATCGTAATCAAATGAGCATCAGCCAAACACATCTTTTGTTACAGTCATAATGAGGTAATAAATTTGTAAATCTGCAAGTCATTTAAAATATATGAAAGGAAAGGCATTTGAGTAAATTACACACTTATTTGTGTGTGTGTGTGAGGACAGGGGTGGTAGAAAACTTTGGTTTTTGTTTCTATCGATCTCCATGTTGAACTGTTTTATGTGCTTACTGTAGCCTATCCACTTATGATTGTATTATTATGGAAACACGTTCATGAACAATATAAGTTATCACTTTGTATAGGACCCATTTGAGCCCAAGAGCAGACCGGAGAGCTCTCCAGTTGTCGAAAGCTTAATGATGTTGACTCGTCTTATTCCGACGCACTAGACATAAGTTTTATTTTCTTTGTCTTATGTGGAGTTTGCATTGGGGTTTAGAATGAACTACAAGCCGGTCTGTTTGAATCCATCTTCTACTTTTGTGGAAAGTTGACTAAAGTTGTGTCGCTCGAGTTGTCTTCACTGACGCATGACGTCAAGCCCAGTCTCAAATTCGAGCCCAAATTCCTCTTATTTATTTTACTGTAGAGGATTATAGAGGCGATTGCAGTGATCAGAGAAGGGCTCATTCAGCCCATCAGGCAATTGTTTAATCATGTATGAGTTAGAAAAACGGCTATTTTTACATTGATTTGTTGCATAATGCACCTTTGAAAAAAAAAAAAAAAACGGGGTAAAAGATCTATAAAGAACAAACTAATTCTATAAAATCCCTGAATGAACAATATTTTCACACTCATTATGTTCCAAACTCGTATCTGTAGGTTCACCAAAGTACATAATTTACCTTCATTCTACCATATCACAGGACTGTCCTAGTTCTGTCAAGGAATATAGATTCAAGATGCAAGGACTCAAGTGCAGAAACAAATGGGTATATTTATTAAGTAACAAACAAACAAACTACAAATAAAACTCCCTCGTGGGGGGAAAACAAAAACAATAACAGGCAGGATCAGGAAACACAAGGAACATGGACAACGAACCAGCACAGGGCTGCAAACACAGGGAGACTAAATAGGGAGACAAACATACGAGGGTAAAGAGACAGGCAGGTGGGACAAAATAATCAATGAGATAACAAGATGACACAAATAAAACTGATTTATTATGTAATTGTGTTTTTTTGTTTACAAAGGACGTGGACGCCAAATTTAAAGTATGCGTTATGCACAGCAAAATATCAAACAAAAAGGAATTTGTTAGAATTATAAAACAATAGATTTATTTAAAACTAAGACTCAAGTCATTTTCTGATTGTATTTGTACACTATGTGGAAGTCAAACTTTAATGAAGGTGCAGAGACAAACTCTTCTTCATCATCAAAGATCATCAGAGCTTCCTCTTTGTAAACGCATTCCATAGCATCAAAGCAATGACGCAGCATTGATGTTCCCTCGAAAAATAACAATAGATTGATATCAAGGGCTTATTTAGGAGATGGGGTACATTTTGTCTTCAGAACTATTTTAGTTCAGTCTTCAGCCATTGCGCTGCATCTCCCACTTTTTGAAAACCTTTCTAGTATACAGCCTTTGATTTAGTGAGGCCCAAATGGCCATATGGTTAATCCAGCTCTTCTCAGTATATTAAACCTAAACTGTGTAAAATGTTAGTAAAAATACATACTATATTCTGCACTTAAGATTTTCCCTTAAAGGATTAATGATGTTTAGATCTGCTGATGTAAGGCAATTGAAGGCACTGAACACCACCCTTGCATTTAACAGCATGCAATTTAGCTTTATCATCCTGGAAGATGAGTGCAACATGTTAGCATAACAGATTATCCTGCAAAATAGTTTGCAATTATCAGATTTAAAGTGCATAATTTCTATGAATTGTGGCACCAAAAAGAATGGTAAAAAATAATAAAATAAAATTAATATTTTAATTACGTTCTGTATGCAAAATAAATAAATTAATAAATAAAAATAAAATAGAAAAGAAATTAGAAGTATGCATGCCTGACTGTCCCATTTCTGCTGTCCCAAAGGACCCATCACCTGGCTGAAATCTGTCTCCTTCACCCATTTCACTGTGTGAATTATGAAATATCTATTTATCCTGTGTGTTAAATCGTGGCTGCCGTGGTGTGGCTCTTGCACGGCCCCAGATGGCGAGAGGCCCATAAGCTATGACTGGGATGCTGTGAAACCGTGAACGCATGAGTTGTTCTCAATCAGCTAAAGGGGGGCTGGGGGTGGCAGCTGCCACACCATTCTACATCACCGCAGTGCCGGGAGGGTTATGAGTGTGAGGATAGGTGGACTGTGTGAAACAAAAGCTGAAAAATTCTTGGCATTTAAAAGGCCTCTTTTTGATTTGTAATGCAGTGTGTCCATTATTACAGCATTGCGTTGAATTTTATGATCATGTGCAATAAAAACTTTACGCAAATGTATCAGAAGTGGCTTAAATGGAAACAGCTTGTCGTTTTAGGAGACAATACAGTAGTTTGGAATTAATGTTGGCTGATGGGAAGCCTAGTTAATGGTCTAGAATTGAGTTTAAATCCAGACAGTGTTGACTAATGATGAACTACTAAGCTAATAAGCTATTGTACCAACAATTTATTTTAAGGTTGTATTGTTAACTATAGAAATATATTTTGACTAGTCCTTCATCTTTTTTTCTTTTTTTAAGGAAAATTATTTATGGTAAGACACTAACAATCAAAGTGGATGGGGTCAGGCAATAAACTTAAAGGACAAGTTCGGTATTTTACAATTAAAGCCCTGTTTTAAGATCGTCCCTGATGAAATAGAATAGTTAAGATTGTTTTTGAGACAAATGCTCCTGTCACGAGAATTTTTGGATTGTGTGTTAGTACCCCCCCACCTTTATAATGAAAGCATAGGTGCACTCGAACAATCATTCATCAAAACGCATAAAACTTTAGTTTACAAAGACGTGAAACTCACCGAGTGGTCTAGGGTGTTCACTGATATGCTCACACAAAAATCGCTGCAAAAGATGCTTTCCAACAGGTTTTATCATAGTTTTTGTCCAAGTCCATGTTTCTTCCTGTTTTCGTTTGAAGTCCACAGTAGTCAATTGTCGAGTTTGCGTGCGCGATCCTTAGTTATCTAGTTACCAATGATCGCGCAAGTGAACTCGACAATTGACTACTGTGGACTTCAAACGAAAACAGGAAGAAACATGGACTTGGACAAAAACTATGATAAAACCTGTTGGAAAGCATCTTTTGCAGCGATTTTTGTGTGAGCATATCAGTGAACACCCTAGACCCCTCGGTGAGTTTCACGTCTTTGTAAACTAAAGTTTTATGCGTTTTGATGAATGATTGTTCGAGTGCACCTATGCTTTCATTATAAAGGTGGGGGGGGGGGGTACTAACACACAATCCAAAAATTCTCGTGACAGGAGCATTTGTCTCAAAAACAATCTTAACTATTCTATTTCATCAGGGACGATCTTAAAACAGGGCTTTAATTGTAAAATACCGAACTTGTCCTTTAATAATAAACAATAAAACACAGTTTCAACAATTAAACATCATACATGTTAGCATGAGCCTGAGTGAATTGATAACTGCCTAATATCATGACCAAATACTGCTGATAATTTGTATTATACACTCACCAGAAATAGGAAATCAGAAATGGGCTGTTTACTTTACCAACGGAAGTCGGTAACTCATAACCAGAATCCAGCTAGAATAGTGTCCCCACTTCAAAAATGTCAATTTTAGGCAAATGTACAGCTCAAATAATAAACAGCTTTTGACTGAATAATTTATAAAAGTGTTCACATTTCAGCTTTTAAATCTCCTGGAGCACTGGCCCGGTTTACTTATGTTGTAAGAGCAATGACAACAGTTATCATCTACAAAAAAAAAAAAAAAACCTGATCCTTTTTGCTGGTACTCAACATACGACATGATACAATTGACTTGTTTTGAACCTGAAACATTCCTTTAAGAGAGGACTTGGGGAGCTCAAACACCATGTAATACATTTGACCCCTCGAGTATGTGTATACATGTCCTCATAATGGTTCATCAAACACCTAAAGTGAATTCTGGAAACACAAACAGCAGTGTCAGAGGGGAGGTTTAGTTGAGGGTAAAAAATACTCATGCTTATCGCTTGGCCAGAGAAACAGTAACCCCTCTGTGACCTCCATCCTTCTGTCCTCCAGTCTCCATGCTGTACAGGCTTCTCTCACTCACCCTCTGCCTTCCTCAAACCACAAGATAGTCAGTGCCACTCTTTCTCTTTTACATGGAAACGTGCCCTCATGGAAATACCAAAGCATTCTGTAAACCATCCAATCCATTTTTTTCCATTTCCCCATCCAAGCTAGCTTACTGAAGAATGGTGAAAGAAACCTTGCTTTGAGTTAACTCTATCCACCATATATTTAACCTAAAAGTGGGCGTGGACATTTTAAGACTTTCAGTGTCAGTCACTTCCAGTTACTCTACCTTTACAAAAACAGTTTGACAATGGCCCTTGTGAAATTTCACTAAAATTCAGCTAATATGACCGAACCTTTAGTATATTAAAGTTGTTTTCAATATATATATATATCTTTTGTTATTTAAAATTGGTAATAAAAGGGTTGGGATCATCAAGAAATAACCTAAGCTGGACAAGATTTCAGGCTAATCTGTACACAAGAGCAGTCACGCAATATGTCAGAGCATGTGCACAGCCCACTGGGCTACACCTCTGACATTAACACATGGGGAATTCTTGCTGACATCTAATTGTGTTATGGGCTGCTAATGTGTTTTTAGCGAGCAGGATGAGGTCGAGGGACATGATAGATACAAGATTGGTGCGTCTCACAGGTGTTGTTCATCATTAATCACACCACTGGCCTCGTGCCGTTCTCTCGCGTCCCTCAACCTCAGTGTTAAGGTCGAGGGACGTGAGGGACTGCTCGCTACAGTGTTGAGCTCATGATTGGCGCAATCTTGGAATGAGGGAGAAGAATACTTAAAAATGTCCTAAATGCTCCTCGCTCCATGCAAAAAATCATACACTCTTTACTCACACACTCTGGGTTTACAGAGAGTGAGAGAGTAAGGGAGAGATATAGATAGCCTAGAACAGGAGCTCAGATTCTCTATAGTTCTGCTCCATTGTTCACTTCCACCTCATATCAAGTGCATATTATTAGTCACATCCTCTTTTTATCAAATTAATTAACACATTATTATATTCTTCATTTAAAGATCTTTCAGACATATAGATAATCTTCAGTCATCTGCAATGTGTGTTCATTTCACAGCTTTTCCATATGAAAGATTCAATTAATCGGTTCACAGAGCAAAAACGCTCACTCGCCTCCTAATCTATACGATCACAATAGACCATTTCAAAAGATGTGAACAACACTGGCCCAGAAGCACTTCCTGTTTCAGTTTTTTAACATTACATAAAAGCTGGGATAAAATACAACCAACAGAACATTTAAAACTGAATCAAAAATTAAACAAACATCTTTAAAAAGTTTTCTTTACACGTGAAATAAAGAAATCAGTTACAAACTGAAACAGGAAGTGCTTCTGGACCAGTGTTGTTTACATCTTTTGAAATGGTCTATAGTCCGTCACTGCTCATTACCACTGGCAGGTTTTCATGTGTCTCATTTCCTCTAAGTACTGTAGAAGTGTTCATTCACAGGATTGTGTTAGACATTTGCATTATCTAAAAGCAGTTGCAGTAAAGCAGACATGGCTTTTGTACGTTTTCCGTACAACAATGTAACTCACTGCTTCACTACCATAGTTGCATCATTGAAGAAATCAACTAGCTAGTCACAACTGTTTCCCGAAACCATATTGTCACAAAGTGGTCATTAAACCATGTTGGTTTATGACATCACGTACATGGTGGAGTAATAACTTATTTTAATAAAATGGTTCAATCTTACTCACATGAGATTATCTCATCCTGTATCCAGTCTCCTGTCCGTCTTCCATTCGTCATCCTAATCCAGATCACCTGTCTTCGTGTTCACTTGTCACCTGCACAGAGAATCCATGCCCTCTGCACCACCCGCTCCTTCGCCACCTGCATCTGCCAATCCCATGGCCCGACCAGTGACCTACAATGGTGAGATGGAGGATTGCAGCGGGTTTCTTCTACAATGTTCTCTATATTTTGAAATGCAACCACAGCTTTTCTCCACAGAACGGGCACATATCACCTTCATGATTTCCGTGCTATCTGGACGCACACTCCTTTAGTCCCAATTTATCTGGCATGCTAACGGCCCAGTCACAACTTCATTGGCATCCTTCATCAGTCACTTCAAGGGAATCTTCAATCCAACCGCATCAGAATTATCCGCCCATTATTGGCTGTTCAACCTCCGCCAAGGTAATACTTCTATAAATGCTTATGCTCTGCAGTTTCGCACATTGGCTGCATCTATTGGCTGGAATGAGACGGCCCTGTTGACAGCCTTTCGCCAGGGTCTGAACCCGGAAGTGTGTTACCAGATTGACATTTATAACAACACCGTTGGTTTGGAGAGTTTCATTAAGAAAGCTGTGCGTATCTCTCAATGTCATTCAGCCCACTCATTGGATAAACCCGCTTCGCATCCTCCGCCCATCTCTCCATCTGTCGCCCTTCCAGCACCAGAAACCATGCAGGCAGACACTTACCATCTGTCCAACGCTGAGCGTCAAATAAGACTAACACAGCACTTGTGTCTGTATTGTGGGGGAGAAGGGCATATCATCACCAACTGCCTGATACGACCACCATGCCCAGTGGTGAGTACCATTGAGTTTCTGGCCAAAGTTGCACCTCTCACTCGTACGCCTGTCCAAATTCTAACCCCAAAACATCTTGTTTCAGCGCATGTGCTCATTAAAACCAGGTCTGCCGGAAACTTCATCTCTAATTAACTTCTACAAAGACTCCAGAGGAAACGCTGCTCACAAGAAGTAACCATTCACACCATCCTCGGGCCAAGCTGCTGGGCCTTGGTCGTGTCTGCCACTTCTCCCCCACAGTCACGCTCTGTGTCGGCTGTCTGCACAAGGAGAAGATCTCATTCTTAGAGCTGGAAGGATCCACAGCTGACATCCTGGGACGATCCCACTATCAATTGGGACTCTGGAGAGATTCTACAATTGAGTGCTTCTTGCTTCCCGAACTGTCTGTCACCTCTTATCAAACTGTCTACTTGTCGAACCTGTTGACATCTCTCAAAATCTTCATCAAATCTCTATGAACTCCACCTCTGTCGAAAGCCCAGAGATGGAGAGTAAAACTGAAATTCCTCCAGAGTACCGAGCGTTCCAGGATGTATTCAGCAACTCAGGTTGGGGTTGCCAGATTGACCCTTTCGCTAGGGAAAGGAGGTCCCTTTTCAAAGGGACCATCTGGACCATTCCAGGGAACCACAGCTGGTTCTGCCAGAGTGGTGCCATGAGTAAGACTGAGATAGGTAATTTCTCCTCTTCTGTCGCTCACTTCTTCTGTGGCATCTAACAAGGCTCGCTCATGGCACCCTCCCTTTTCTTACTGTTCATGCAACCCTTGGGTTCTGTTTTAGGTAGACATGGTGTTTCCTTCCAATTTTATGCTGATGATACCCAAATATATTTACCCATCAAGAGAAATGGTCCGTCTGCATTAACTTCAATTTTATTTTGCTTAGACTAGGTTGAATCTTGGCTTGCTCAAAACTTGTTATCTTTAAATGAGCCAATAGAGATGGCTGTTCAAGCTTTTATTACTTATTGTTTAGACTACTGCAACTCATTGAATTGAGGTATTTCCAAGTCTGGTGGAGCCAGAGACAGCCAGAATGGTAGGACTGTATATTATTGATAAGCCACCCCCTAAAACGTGAATTTCAAGAACAGTCTGCGATGGGGTATCTGGATATGAAAGTATGCATAAAAAACAATCCCCAGGTCATATCTGTGAGAGGATTTGTTTCAAAGATTGCATGCTGAACAATTGTCTTATTAGAGTATTTATCAACTTCTGCTCTGAGGACATGATAGTTGGTGGCCGATTCTGAAATGTAAATCACACCTCTGAAATTAGGGGTGTCGGTGAGCAAATTGGAGCAAGTAATAATAATAAGAAGAATACATTTTATTTGTAATGCGCTTTTCTCAAACCCAAAGTGTTACATTAAAATAAACAAAACAACAATGACAATGCAACAATCAGAGAAAAACAGCCTTAAGTAAGTGTGTCTTAATCAGTCCTTTAAAGTGTTCAAGTGTTGGTGCATTTCTGATGGTAGGAGGAAGCACATTCCATAGCTTGGGAGCTTTGTATGAAAAGGCTCTTTCCCCCATGGTCTTACGCTTACATGAAGGCTGATGAAGTAAAAGAGAATTAGAAGAATGGAGAGAACATGATGGAGGTCTAATCACAAGATCAAGATCACAAAGGTACTGGGGTGCAGTCGCATGTAGCGCCTTGTATGATAGTATAAAAATTTTAAAATCAATTCTCACATTTATGGGAAGCATCCCCATTTTTTGTTTCTAAAACCCTATTCAACACACCCGGTATGGCTTCCCAATACTGGCTTCAGCCGGCAAGGGGTTGGAGAGCCGCAGATGGCAGCCCGCTTTACTGTGACAGGGGGCTGACAATTGCAGTAGCATGGAATGGAGAGGAAATGCTCTTCGCCATAACAGCGGGAAAAATTCTGGGTGCCCTTACAACAGGTAACGGGGACCAGTACTGGCAACAAACAAAACACCTCCAATGCCCAGAACATAATATGGGATTGGGATGTAAACACATAGTCTCGTTGGTGGCAGTCCGGCCTCGACAGGACTTCAAACAGCCGCCTTCTCCATATACCTGAGAAATAAGGACAGCTTGGGTGGCTCAGAGTCCAGCACTAGCTTAGGGCAGGGTCCCTGGTGCTTAGGAAACAGGTACTGCTTTGCTGGGCGAAAGTGCTGTTTCACCTCTGGTTCTGCCTTCTGCTGGGGATGAGTGGGCGTGGGTACCAGCTTGGCGCACTACTGAGTCAACAGTGTTTTGGGGCGATTGGAAGCAGCTGAGGAACTTGCTCTCTTGGGCATAAAATGGCGCATGGCCTACTATGTCCTCTGCGCTGCCGTGAAGCTCTCTGTGAAGCCATCCACTGCAGGACTGAAAGAGCCCAAGGGGAAAATTTGGGAGTTAAGGAAAGCTGTCATGATCTCTGTCAAGTTGAGCCAAAGGTGGCGCTCGAGCATAACCAAACTGGGCATGGTGCCCCCAATTGCCTGGGCTCTGACTTTAGTGGCGCGGTCGGTTGCACCAGCAGCTGTCTGAATGCTGCCGAATCTGGACAGTTCTCATCCATGATACTTGAAGGACCCCTATCATGTGGAGGGCGGAGCCAGCCAAGCCGCTTGCGGCAAAGACTCTGCCTGCAAGCACATATGTCATCCTGCACGACTTGGAAGGATGGAAAGCCTTGGTCTTCCAGCCAAGGGTCGTGGGCGAGCACAGATGTGCGGCGACAGCTTCTTCCAGTGGGAAGCTTTGTATGCCATTTTTCCTCTACGAAACCATGTCGCTCGTGCCAGTAAAGGGAAATTGGTCATCATGGATGAAGAGCGCTGGTGAATCAGTACACTTTTGGGAGAGTGAGTCCCGCAGGTGCAGGGAACATGAACTTTTCTTCCGTTTTGGCTCGAAATGGGAAGAGAACGGGAAAGGAAAACCACTGTGAGCTCAGCAGTGCAAGACTCATATACCTTGTAGTATGAGCAGCTGGTCTCTGTGAGGTCCGACTCACAATTAGCTGCCGAAATCATAGTGCTCATCCAAGGGATGCAGGGCAGCCCTGCATGAGCCACACACATGGTGTGACATTTTGCAACAAACATGCTCAGTTGTCGGCGGAAATCCTCAGGGAGGAAGCAGCTAGTCAGCTGTGAGACGCCGTTGATTCTCTGCAGAGGCAGTTCTCGATGGTGAGTAGAGGCTTCTTTCTCTTCTTCGGAGTAAGCGAGGAGATGTGACTTCACACTGAAGGAAAGTAAATCTGACTAGTTGGCCGTTTCAATGCGACTTACGTAGGCAGTCGGCCCCACCCATTCTGGTGGGCTGAAAGGCCATTTGTCTGTGAAATTCACAGATGTGAACTATCAGGTTTCAGTATTCTGAGAAAACAGAGTTTCCCCATAGCAAGAGAGAGAAAATCTCGTACACAATGCCAGAGAACCTTATCGAAAGTGAACTAATTAGTCTGCAACCTTACACTCCTTCTTCTTGTTTAATGGCCATACTTAATAGCAAACCATATTTCTTGCATGGGTGATGTGCCTGAAGTTTAAAATCTGAATTGATGTTTTATACTCAGTTGCAATTCGGGGACCAATCAGATTGTTTGTTCCTGCTAGTGCTGTGTGTTTAGCTCCTCTTATGCTCGCAATTAACACCCAATTGCACTGACTGAGAGAGGATTAATTCATATATAATTAATAATACTGTCCAAATTCCCAGGCAATTGGAACAGCTTATTTGATTCTCATACAGAATTGGCTGCTGCTTGTGACTGTGTTCATGTTTCATTAGGTTTCAGTTAGATATTGGAATGAAACTGTGATATTATGAGTACTGCCATATGCAGGAAAATATATTTGGAAATGCTTAGCCGTGGAGGTTGTTTCCATAAATACAGTAATATGAAATATGTGTGTATGTTGTCCCCTGTGTTTGTCTTTTGGTGGCACGTCCAATGGCCATCTAATGTATACTGCTCACAAAAATTACAAGAATGTGCTGTTCAAATCTGATTGGCTAGCTGGAACACAGTCTAAAAGTCATTGTGTATAGGTTTATTAGTTTGCAAGTCAAGTATATTTATATAGCGATTTTCACAATATAGATTGCATCAAAACAGCTTCACAGTTTCAATTAAAACATAATAACAATGTTCGTTTCTTAGAGGAGAAACATCCACGTTTACAATGTCTTGGGCAGCTAGCTACAATGGACATTAAGCTTCCAATATGCTTACTAAAAACATTAAGCTTACTAATCATTAAAAATTAAAGTTTATGAGATTGGTGGAATCAATTCTTTGAAAGATTGAGAGGTTTGTCTGAGGAACTTAATCGAAAGTAAATTAGATTTCCACAGCAGGATTCTTCTCACTTTATGCATGTGAATTTGTGGGTACTTATTTATTTTGGATGGACAGAGAATCTGATCGAATTGAACACATTTCCAAGGTCTTCCCCATGCCATTCTGATAGTGTAGGACATCCAACTCTACTTTTGTAAAACATTTATATAGAGAGAAATTATGGTTCCACTTTATTCTACATTACGTGCACTTTCAATGTACTTACAGTGTACAGTGCTTACCCATGAAAACACTAGTGTAAGTAATGTAAGGTTAAGGTTAGGTTTAGGGTTAGGTTCAGGGTTAGTACGTAGTTAGTGTCATTACTACAATAAGTACAGAGTATGTACATGTGAAACATGACTGTAAATAGCGTCAGCCTAAATTTATTTAATTCAGAAGTTCACCAGAAGGGCACTCATAATCATCCACAACAGAATGTTCACACAAAACACAATTACAAAACACAACAATCATAGTCAAACAACATTTTCAATGGCAAAAGGATTTTTTTTTAATTTGATACTTTTTAAATGAATTTTAGTAACTGATACTCAACTTTTTTATTAATTGTAACAAAAACAAAACCTATGTTGTCAATTTAATTCAATTTGAGAAAGCATTTAGTACGTGTACGTATAAAGTGTGACTAGGCTGGCTCTGTGAGACATGTCGCCGTACAGATTTTGTTCTAGATTGTGCTGGCACTCTTATTACACTCTTATCATCCTCCCTGTCTGACGTTGATTGCATGTCACAAGCCCTCAGTTCATCCTTCACAGACAACACGTTATGTTCACTTTCTTCTGCAAGAGCAGAAAACAACAGGGACTTTAGTGTGACAAAGGAAGAGACAGAAGGAAGGAAAATAAAAAGAGACAGAGAGGGAGACCAAGAACAAGAAAAAAAGTAAATGATAGATACTCAGCAGAGAAAAACAAAAACAAAAGATCAAACAGGCAACTGATGCGTCATGTTTACGGGTGTAAATTTTAGGGTGTTTACCTCAGGCTGCTATCTCTCTCTCTCTCTCTCTCTCTCTCTCTCTCTCTCTCTCTCTCTTCTCTCTCTCTCTCTCTCTCAGGTTTTGACACATGGAGGATATATAGAGAAATTACTAACCTTGTTGTGGGTACCTTTGATCAAGATGGGTTAACAAATAGTATTTTACTCGCTGAACCCATTAGTGAAGGGCAATTATTCTTTCAAGTGACAGAGTTTCAGCAGACAGGCCAATAGTAATTTAACAATAAAGAAAAAGTAGGGAAAAACAACAAAGCATTGTTCCCAAGAGTGAGAATCATGAACAAAAATAGTAGAAATACATAACATTCAGTGGCCCTAAAATTGAGGCATGCTTACAAAATATTATAAACAAAAAATAAAAAAGTAGGATCATTTCATTTTAACTATTTATAATAAATATATTTAAAAATACACTGTATACGTTTTCTAAATTAAATAATTGCCTATGATATCATCATTGTATGATTGGTTAATTATTACAATAATATTTAGAAAGTTCGAGTGTCTGAAATATGAACAATTAATATTTCTTGTGATGATTCAAGTTGTTTTTGTTCAAAAACATGTTTGAATTGGTGTATTTTACTGCTACAATGATTTTGTAGCCATTTCTGTTAATACTGGAATGTCTTGGAACCAAATGGTTAATGCGTCCACTCTGTAGTTGCCAAAAGAGACATCTTTTGTACATTAAACAGAAAGCTCATTGACAGAGGGACTGGAGACAGAAAGCAAGCGCAGGTTCCTCTGCAGCATGAGTAATCATTAGTGCATTAAAGGAAAGATTTGACTTACTATAATATTTACATGGTAGCCTAATCCAAGACCATGCAACTACTGTAACAAAATCCATAGTATTATTAATAATAATATACAGGCCTACATGGCAATACCCCAGTATATTTTTCTTAGTGAAATTCACTCTAGCCTATATCAACCCACTTAAATTAGATCTCTCTTTTTTTTCTTTCTTTTTTAAATCTTATTTATTCTATATCTTTGATATTGTGCATAAACTGTGCACTTGAACCTGTCTGAAGCTTTTGCTGTCTGTTCTTATCGGTCAGTTACTTATTGAACAATAGATGAAGCCAGAAACAAGAATATCTAAGGGTAAAAACATGAGAAATTGATGACACTGTAGATCATCCCTGGTCCGAACTGAATGAAATGTGAGGAAATCAGAGCTGACACTTTTCTGAATGAAACCAACATCTTTGATCATTCAAAGCTGAATGTTCTTGAGCTCAAACACAGAGAGATTCTGACACCTATCAATGCATGTTGAGGTGAAGCTTTAAATCCCAAGAGGTTTACTATGAGATCTGTATTGTAATTGTGATTGTCACATTGTGAAACTGCTTTAAGGTTTGATTGCACCTATTCTTTGAATGTCACAGCTGTTTTCTTTTGTTGGCCTTATCTTAAATGCTACAAAAGGCAAAGTCTACTTTTGTGTGTGTGAGAAAGAGAGAGATATAGAGTAAATGGTACACCGAGGCCAAAAAAGGAATAAACGTCTTTGTTCATAAAAAGGGTTGGGATTATGGAAGCAGAAAGGAGATTTGTTCAATTTGAAGTAATCCTTCATTTATGTCCTCATTTGATACTGAATCTCTTTTTCTCTGCCGCAGGATGAAAAAAATCAGGTATTAATAACCAACGCCTGGCTACAGCTGGTGAGTTTCTACTTTCCTTTTGTACTCATGCATTGTAATGTATGTGTAAGTGTGTGTGGTCAAAAGTCTCTTTAAGGAACATCAACCTGGACAGCAAAAACAACTGAAGAATTATTTGAAATATAAATAGGTTGTTCCAGTTGCATGGCAGGTCAGGCTAACAAAAGTTTCAGACATCAGAGCAACAAGATAATTTTCAATGCCTTCAAGGTTTAATGTCACATCAGGCAGATTTACAACTAAAATAACAGCTTGGAGTGGAGCAGGAGCAGGTCTATGTCTGGGAGCTTGACTTATAATAGCCTTTCTGACTTGATAACTTACATCAAGCTGTTTGCATTGGAACGGTCTGTTCAAGGCTGCCATCCTCTGGTGCACTCCTTCAGACGTCCCTTTTTTGTAGCATATATTTTATTTCACTTTAAACAACAATATTTCTAAGCAAAAAGAAATTATTATATTATATTATATTATATTATATTATATTATATTATATTATATTATAGAGACAGCTGAATAAATCACTTATGTTTATTCATTTCACTGCAGGATTTAAAATGAACATCATGAAAAAAGCATATGAACATTGCCATAAGGGTGTTAAACTGTTTTCAGCACCCAAGAGTGCTTTAAGATGAGCAATGATGTCAGAATTTGAATATAGTAGAGTTGTGCAAACCTCGTCTAGATATTATTTACTTGAGTGAAAGCTTCCATGATGAGAAACATTAAAAAAAAACAAATTAATTGCATAAATGTGCAGGCCCACTAAACGTGCAAAACATAAGCATTTGGTAAACGCATAATCAGCTTAAAAGCAGGAAAGTGTGAAAATTCATGAAAGACATGTTCATGAATGTGTATATGCTCACAAATGGCTCCAATTGGCTGATTCCAACAATGAGTTTTAGTTGTTGAAAGGTGTTTCTATCTGTCTGAAACATTCCTTGGCTCTAATTCACCTTTATTGACCTCATCAGGCATAATGCATGATTTTAGCCAACTGAGCACTTAACCATGAAATTAAGCTGGATAAGAAATTTTCCACTAAGGAACGGCTCTGATTATGAACCCAACATCCAGACCAGTTGCTTTCCAAAGTGCTAAATTGATTAAGAGACAGACCTTGCACAGATGATCACCCATATATTGACTTGAAGGGTTAGTACACCCACAAATAAAAAAATAAATAAATAAAATTGTCATCAATTACGCCTCATGTTGTTCAAAACCCTTTAAGTCCTTCGAAACAATAAAAATTGTTCCAAATATTAACGATAGTCGGTTTAGAACAACATGAGAGTGAGTAAATAATGACATAATTTCCATTGGGTCGACTAAAGCTTCAAAAAGATTTTTTGATGTTGTATATTATAGCAGATACATATCAAATGTAGCATTAGAGACTGGATTGGAGAGATCAGGGACCGTTGTAACTGGGATGATGTGTTTTAGTCCTAGATCAAGTTTGCCAAACTCAGCACCTGGAGTGCCACATTTTTGAAGATTTAGTTCCAACCCTGCTCCAGCATGCATACTTGTAGTTTTCAAATAATCCTGAAGGATTTGGGTAGTTTGATCAGGTGTGTTTAATTAGATTCGAAGCTAAACTCTGCAGAACTGTGGCCCTCCAGGGAGTTTTGTACCCCTATCTCTCAAATTTTAGCATAAAGTAGCTACATATGTCTTACAAACCTCAGTTGCTTTAATATACAGTTGTGTTCATAATTATTTGCCCCCTCGGTAAATATGATCAAAGATGTCTGTAAAAATAAATCTGCATTGTTTATCCTTCTGATTTTTCATTCAAAAAATTAAATGGCCAGAATTATTGGCACTGTTTTATTAAATGTTGATCTCTTATTATCCCTTATCCCACATTATTAAATCCGATCCCTTTTGTAGTTCCAGTCATGTCTGACAACTGAAAATACTGGAGTTTGTTTTAGGATGAACGAGGAGGATTTTTCTTGAAACCCTCCCAAACAACATGTGGTTGTGTAGGGATTGTTTGATTATAAATAATAGCATTAATGTCATAGTTAACTCACGATTAATCACAATTAATCACACTTTTTGTCTATTCTAAAGGTCTCTTGATTTCTTTTTGTCCCATTTTTTTCCTCAGTTTAATGCTCTTATCAACATGGAAAATTGGATTGGCTTGCTTTGTGCAAATGTTTTTGTTTTTTTATTGAAAACAACATTGGGATTTAATGTGTTCAATTTCACACTAACATTCTCACTTGGAGCAAATAATCTGTCACACAATATAACACTGTCCATCAATAAAAGGGTGAAAAAAATGCTGATATTGACGAGGGAGCAGAGAATTCGCATCAGCTGTGATCAAGTGGTATTTCAGACTGGAATTGCTGCGACGATAGCTCAGTTCACAACGACAAAACACAAAGATGACTTCGGTCTTTTCAGTGGAACCATTTGGCAACTTTTTAAAAGTAAACTTTCCATTCAGAATCTTATAGAGTGCCGAAGTTATGACATCATTTTGTAGGCCAAAACGCGGTAACACAATAACTACTTTATTGTGTCTGCATGTGTTTTCATTTAACAATATATACTGTAGGCTTCAAAATGTATAAATTGTGGATTAACTTGCAAAGATTATTTTGATAGACAAAATGTGTGAGGGTCACAAGGCTTTGTTGAACAGAGATCTTATTTTTTGCGATTTTCAAAAAATCTATGGGAAAAATGCATAGCTTTTCGATCGAGGGAACCCATGCGATATAATATAATATAACTTAAAATTGGTTTAAATGTACTCTCACCTCATATTTTTTGGTTCAAAACTTTTTAGTTATTTGAAAACATTAAACTGCACATGACATTGGGACCAAATTGATCTGTTCTTTCCTTGGACGTGGAGAAATAGTATGTTCGAAGTATGTGTTCTAGTGTATAAAATATGTGCAGCGCACATTCCCTGATCCTATTATGTCAGTGCCGAGCAAGCAATTGTGTCCGCAGAGAGAGACATCGCCTGAGGGAATACGCTCACTAAAGCACACTGGGACATCTGAGCCACAGAGAGATGTGTGGGACAGAAACTCCTCTTTCCTCCTGACTGATCTGATCTGAGGCGATAAAACAAACATCATTTCTCCCTGTTGTTTGAACTTAATTAATTGTGCATCAGTGAAAATCACACAAACAAATTATCAGAAATTGTTGAAAGTGTGCTTTATAATGATGGCGATATATGAACCTGAAAAGTGGCAGTGCAAGATAAAGAGGGACAAATTAAATGTATAAAAGTTGTGCCTACAGGCATTTTTATTTTCTTAAGTTTTTGGAAAGTGTTTGGGGTCTTCTACCGAAATAAAATATTTTAGAGAGGGAGTAAACCTCATGTTGCTTCATACCCATTTATCTTTCATTCATCGTTGGAACCCAAATGAGGATATTTAAGATATATTATTTAAAAATTCTTTCACAAACATGCATGCTTGACATTTCAGAACAAACCTCATTGACTATGTAGACTTTCAATGGACAAAAGGATGAGAGACTATTAAAAATAAAAGATGAACATAAGTGAGTCTTCTGGGTTTGGAACAACATGAGGTCAAGTAGCTTAAATTACTTTTTCACTGGCCCGACAGTGGAAAAGAGACAGTGTAAGCCAGGGCTAACTACTCTCTGGGCAGGGCCAATAAGCCCTGGGTATGGCTTCAGAAACTCCAAAATGGCCGTGGCTTTCTCCCATTGAGAGACAAACACAACATGCATGCATGTATAACAAGAGAACATAAAAAGAGAACTTATTACTTATTCAGTCACACCTGCTTCAATTTATTTGTGATCACAGGAATGGACCAAACAACTCTATTAAGGCTTTTATACGGTGGCCCTGTACTACACAACACAATGAAATTTAAAAAGCAAACATAAGTTCACAACACAACAAAATGAATCCACAACAGAAAATGTACAACGTAACAGAACAGGAATTATGTGATTATCTCTTTCCCCAACAGCATTTTTGAAGGAAGTTGCCAGCCAGCGCCAACATTTTTGATAATCACAGTTGCATGGCCCCCAGAATATTTTGTTGTATGAATATCATGCAATATATCAAAAGCAAGAACAGACCCTCTGCTTTTAAACAAACAAACAAAAAACTCATTCTAGCCTTTGGACACATGAAAACACATGCCTTTGGTGTGAGTGAGCCGGGTTTGAATCCACCATGAAACACCAATGTGTCCCCGAGCAAGACACTTAACCCCTAGTTTCTCCAGAGGCGGGTGACTGCTGACATATATAGCAAGTGTAAGTCGTTTTGGATAAAAGCGGCAGGTAAATGAATAAATGTAAATGTAAATTGTTTTAAATGTTTATGTTTGCTGGTAGCCTGATATGATGACATGGTGAAATGAGAAGCAGCCCTGACCCTGTCTTGACTCAGGAAAAAAAGTTGTTCATGACCACTTCTCAAGCCCCATTTGGCCCACTTTGGACCAAGTTAAGTGTGGGTATCTGCAGTTTGCTAAATGGGCACGATGAAAGGAAGAGATGTGCTGAAAGGTGTTTGTAGTTGGTTGCGAAAGTTGCCTGTTAGGGTGTCAGGTAGAGTTAGTTTCTGTTGTAGCATTTCACCTTTCAGCCCACCCCAGCCTTTCAGGCTAGAGCAAGCCTTGGAAGTGACAGTGGAAGCACGACTGTCCCTGGCATGCACTTGCACGCTCACTTTTGGCTCGACAGTGGAAGCACAGCTAATTATAGATTTTAAAGCTGTGTTTGTGTTTAAGGATAATTAAATATTCATAATTCCACACAGCTTTGTGGATGAATAAAACGGTTATGACAAAAAACACAAAACAAAAAAGAAATATTTTTACATTTTCCCTAATTAGGATCATTAACAAACAATGGAAACATTTGTTCTAATTATCAATGCAGCAAGTCTGATTTCAGCCTATACTGTTAGTTATTGATGCAATGTATTGTTTGCCTTTTGTCATTTGTCGATAGTCTTCCTTATTATGATGTATATCCCAGTGAAATTGCTTTTTGAACAAGAAAAAATGTAGAAGACTTAATTTTGCCCATAGGGAATTGGTGTGGATCATTGTGGTGCTTTCATGTGAATGAGAGGTCGTTCCACCCCCATGCCCACATATATATATATATATATATATATATATATATATATATATATGAAGAGTTCCGATGCAAGTGCCATCCGAACTTTTCTGAAAGTTCTCTAATTAGAAAAGTAAAACTTTTCTAATTTTACTTAAACGACAATTAATTGGTAATTTTCATAGGTTAGAGAAATATAGCCGAGGACCATCTACACCTCGGAATAGAAATCAGATGCAGCTTATGCAAGATGTCAACATACTTTACTCTTACTAGGCTAAATAGGTTGACTTTATTATTTATGACTGAATTATTGGCATTTAAGTGGCTATTAGAGACTTCTTAAGTACATTATGCCATATTCAACTTAAAGTATTGCATATGTATGTGCCTTTGCTCTGTGTTGTAAGTTCTCTCTTCATTTCCCAGTGGTAAATGTACATACTGTGTACCCTTGGCAGACCCCAGCTGTGTGATTGTGTTATTGTGTTTACTGGCTGTGTGTGCGTAATCTGTTTCAATCAAACATTTTAATGTTGCTGAATCTGATGTATGTTTGTGTGTTCAGGGATGGACGGATGTCTATTTGAGCTGGAACCCTGATAACTACCCTGGTGTTCAGACCCTGCGTTTCCCATCCAATCAGATCTGGACACCAGATATTTTGCTCTATAACAGGTAATGGAACACAGCCACATTTACATTTTTCTTTTAGCCTAAAATACTCTTTCTTCTTAAACATGCTTAATAATCTGCCTTAACCTAACAACACAATAAGCCACAAGAGGCCCTCAGTGATTTTACCATCTACACACACAACACATGCAAGAAGTGGCTAATTGCTTTTGTAAGACAACAGCAACATACAAATGACATAGGAAAGAAGAAAACTACTACCAAAAAAACATACATTAGCATTTATATTGGATGTGATCAAAAATGTTTAAAAATAGTGGTGTAAGCAATAAGCATTTTGGGGACAAAGGCTTGGCTCAGGAATATGCAATAAGTAAATGGAATGTGCAAACACAATAGGTGGTTTGCAGTCAAGTGATTGTGTTGACGCTCGGAACGCAGATGGAGGGCAAGGAGTGAAGAGCGCAATGGACGAGATGGAGGAAAATCCGTACTGTACTACTTTAGACACTATTACAAGAGAAATATATAAACAAAAAATCGAAACATATGTTGGACGTGATCCTTACGTTATGAAGAGGACCGATTTTCAACTGAATTGAGAGATTTGCCTGCCATCGAGACTGTAGATATCAGCAACTAACTCGTCTTACAGACATACTTTGACTTTGCAAAGTTCGTAAACTGGTACGTTACACAAACAGCCACATAAGTGTATTTAAACACCTGAATAATGTAATTATAAGACACATAAATAATGTATTAACTCACATTTGACGAAGTGATCACTGCACACACACACACAGGCATTTTCCCATTTAGCTCCTCCCGACCGCAGACGTAGGTTTGCAAGGCATTTTTCCCGGTGTTTTTCTGTCAATTTCTTGTATTTTCACCCCTTATGAACAACCACTTTTGTCACACAATAAAAACTCCTTGTGGTTTGATCGATTTGAGCAACCGTAAACGATGCAAAGCATAGGCATTTTGAGTGTGTTATAGTGCTTCCTAAATAAATATAGAAATAACTTCCTGCCCTGCATCTGCGTTTCGGGCCATGGCAACGCAGTGGCGTGACGTCACGTGAAAGCAAGCTATAAAATTTCAATTCTATCAATCAATACACATGAAGTGACTAAGAGTAAATTTGCACTTCTGCTGTGTTGAATTGTAGCCGACGGGACAGAGAAAGTGTATTTAATAATACATGAGCCCTGATTTCACTCCAACAGGAGAAAGCCAAAACAAATTTAGAGGAAACTGAGGTTTTTCTATCATTTGGCCAAAATCACGTTATAAAAGATGAAGTGCTAGTACAAATCCACCTGCCAACAACAGCAGAACCATATTTACATTGAGAAAAGCTTGATCATAACATTAAAATAATGCATTTAATTATTTCAAAATAATTTATTGTTTTAAAATAATATATTTTAAATATTTAATCATTAATTATTTAAAATTGTAATTTCACAATCTTGCATTTTTTTCGTCTGTATTTCATCAAATTAATGCAGGTTTGATGAGCATAAGAGACTTCTCTCAAAAACATTAAAAATATTAATGTTTCCAAACTGTTATCGGCCACTAATCAGTGTCGGCCAATTAAAGCTATTATTTTCACTTTAAAAACAGCCAATGATCAGTGCTGATTAAATAAAAAATCAAGTGCTGATTATATTCGCCTCTTCACTACACTTCCCAGCATTCCTCTTGTCTACACACCTACTAGTCATCATCGTCACCTGTGTTTAGTCATTGTCATTATCTGTGCCACCTGTTTCTGTTAATTAGTATGTGTATTTAGTTCCTGCTTGTCTTCAGTTCAGTGTCCGGCTTGGACAAACTGGATTAAAGTCAACTTTGTATTTAATGGCAAAATGTATTTCTGATAAATGTGACAGTTGCAATGTACCAGAAAATGTTGAGCATGTTATTTTGTGGTGTAATAAATATAGTGATGAGAGGATTATTTTATGTGAAAAAATGTACGGATTAGAACGTGGATGGAATCTGGAAGGGATTTTATGAAGTAATGAGAAGATGAGGGATTGTTGGGAGGCTATCTTTCTTTTTGTAAGAAATACAGGATTAGTTAACATTATATAGGTTAAAATATAGGATTAGTTAACATTATATAGGTTATAACCTCTGAAGGGTGAGAAAGATTAACAACTCTCTCAACCTCCTCATCAAGCTCTCTGAAAAAACCCTACAAATCCAATCTCTGCTCTGCCTCAGCACGAGTTGGACCAGAATTGCCTGGATTCAGATCTCGAGAAGAGAGCAGACAAGACTGGAGTTTTCTCAAGGGAAAAAAAAAAACTCACAGTGGCATAAGCAGATCCCTCAGGAACTGATCGTGCATGCTCTGAGCCAACAAGTAGTGTCATCAAGTATCAAGACACGGATGCTCACACTTCTTGAAGCGTTTTTCACAAGCCATGATTACCTTTTTGGAGTTTTCAGGTTGAAGTGTACAAACAAAAGAGTCCATGAAGACAAAAAGATGTTGACATGTTCTCCAGGCTCCCCTTATATACTTCTGGGTCACACTAGTGATGATGTCATAGGCTGTCGCTGGCCAATAGGATTAGATAAGCATTTCAGACACCGGTTCACACAGACATGTTCCCCATAGCGTTTTGGAGCAGAGCAAGTTCCCTTTCGAAAGGGAACACTTTAAGTTGAATACCACCAGTAAAAGAAAAAAGAAAAGAGAAGAACACAGACAGAGAAGTTAGTGATGTCAGAAGAGAATTGCACCCATCATTAGGCTGCTTATCCATAGATCATCAACTCCTGATGATGGCAATCTCATTCCTCTGAAAAGAAACAGACTATAAAAGAGATTCAGTTTAAAACTTTTTATTTCTTCTAACTAATATAGATGAACAGACAGGAAGCACATCTGAATGAAAAGGTTCATATTTTCTCAGACTACTACATATGTGTATGTCAGCAAACTATTTAAAAGTCTGGGTAAATAGACCTCTTTGTTCAGTCACACTATATATCAGGGTGTCTGTAACATACTTGCATCCAAAAAATATTAGGTGAAATGCACTTGTTCATGTTGTATTGCAAAACACTTTTGGTGCTATTGAGGTGGAATATTTATTATGTTATTTATATATTTAGGGATATGTTACATAGGTTTAAGGGTTGGTTAATGTGTAAGGAAAGGATCAATAGTGTAATTATTGATGTAATTACATATATTAATTGCAGCTGTAATTACATGCTGGTAATTTTTTTCTAAAACTCCATTTTCGGGCGTCTCTTACAGTGCAAAGATACATTTAAGTACAAATATCAATTAACTACATGCACTTACTAAGATTGGGGTTGGATTTAGGGTTAGTTACATGTATTTATGCATAATTTTAGCTATTACTACAGTAACAACATGTAATATGTAACAAGGACACTGTAAAACGGTGTCCAATTTTTTTAAATACAAGTAGAATATAAAAACACATATTTACACAGTAAGTGCCTTGTATCAAATTATTTATTAAACACTTAAATGATACTAGAAATTAATGTGGTACCCAGAACAGATGGCGACTCTAAAATGTGTGCCGATGTACTCACATACATAACATGAATGTATTATGCTTAGCAGTCCAGTGTAAACACCCTCTCACTTCACACTTATTGCCCCCTCATCTGTGATTTAAAACATGCTGTGAGTTTGTGCATTGGCCATGTTTGTGTGCACTGAGAGAGGACAGATGCCATGTTATGTATTATTTAGACAGAGCTTTGTGGTCACCTTCACTTTCCTCTCTTTTATATAATGGACTGCACTGATTACAAAACGTCCACCTCCAATTTCTTTCTTTTCTGTTCTTCCATCACATTAATTTGTGGTATTCAGCAGTAATGCACGTTTACTTTAAATTTATAATTGTTCAGTGTTGCCCTTTAGTTCCCCCTAATGTTTCTATTTTTGATCATTTGAGAATATGTGTGGTTTGACCAAAATATTCCTAGCACTATTTAAATAATAAGTATTTAAATACATTATAGTAGTTTTTTGTTGTTGTTGTTGTTTTTTAACTAGGGCCTCGTCAGTAAAGGTCTTTGGTGTTCATGGCGTTAACCTCATTTACTTTCCTTTCTTTTAGATCATCCGATTACATAGCTGTTTTACAACAGTATGCCTGTGAAGTGATCAGGGCTTATTATATTTGGACTGAGTGCAACAATAATTAAAATGAGCTTTAATGTTGTTGCAGAACTGCAACTACATATTGTGTGCCAGATTTTGTGTGCAACAATTATTTATAGAGCAGATTGCAGCTGGGTGATTTTATTAGTGACAAAAATAACTGGGCTTGAAAGACAATGTAATAAAAAAACAGTTGGTGCTTCACTAAAAATCTTTCACTAGCTTGAATCATTGAAATGGGTAAAAGAAAAGAGATTGACGAGGGGAAACAAATCTAACTTGAATAACATACCAGAGGAACTGTAAAATAGTGAAAGAAGCTGCTGTTTATATGCACGTATGATGTTTGACGGTTAAAGGTGCCTTGTGTAATGTCCGCCAAAAATTCAATTCAATACTCCACATTCCATACCAGATGGGAGCAGTATACCTCCAGAAAGTGTACTCAAGAGTAACAAGTGTACTAGAAAGTTTACTCAAGAGTAACAAACGAGAAATGGCATAGTCTCTGCTCCGCCCTTACTTTCACAACCACCCTAGAGCCAGAGCCGAAGTCAAGCCAACTCCTAATAGAGGACATTTTGACTGCAGAGGAATGTTGGTTGATGTCAAGTGATTTTTAAATATCACATCTTAAGGCTAACCCCCTTCACCTTTACCAGTGAATATGTTCATATTCGTTTTGCTCATATTACATTTTTATTGTTAGTTTGAATTACATTAATTTGACAGACAGCGTTCGCTGATGTTGACCAAGCTAGCGCCATGCTGCCAACTCTCACAAATTCACTGTGAGAAACACACAATTGACACTTTTCACACGCTCTCACTAGTGATGTATGTCTCGAGACCTGTCTTGGCGGTCTTGACACGGTGTTGACGATTTTTGGTCTTGTCTTCGTCTCGGACCTCTCAGTCTTGTCTAGGTCTCGCTGTCTCAGACTGACATAGTGGTCGGGGGATTCAGCAATACAATACTACATATGACTGAAATGGAGCCGTTAGCCCTACTTGAAACTCCAGTATACTGGAGAAGGCAGTAAAATAGGGGCATGGAAAACTAGGGTTCTGCCCATGACAACCCTTAACATCAGGTTTCAGTAATAATAGCACCCATCCCATGTCCCTACTTCAAGCTACAACCATAGTTGGAGAGGGAGGTGAATGGAATAAAGGGATATAATGTGGTCTGCCCATCAAAATTCTATATACTTACCGTATATACCCGAATATAAGACAACCCTGAATATAAGACCCTACCCTAGCTCTACCTTAGGAAGAGCCTACAGAAATTTAAGCATAATATCTGACCTGGGCGGTAACAGAGAGATGAATGATTCATCTCTGTTGCGGTAGTCCACTGTCCTACCAAGTGAAGAGGTTGGGATGCCCGCGGATATACAACAGACCACCAACACTATGAAAAAGTCTCTGCATCACATCAGTGTGCTATACAAGAGAAAGAGAGCGGTCAACTAACGTCCTCTCTTTTCCTTATTATTTTCCCCCCAAAATAGAGAAAATCCTGCTTTATTCTCATCCTTTTAAGCAACAGTTGCTTAAAGAGTTGTTTCATTGTTCCACAGAAAAGAATTCCAAAACCTCTGTGGGTTATTTATATGATTTTCATCACTTTTCTTGTGCTTTTGGTTCAATAGTGGTGTACGTCTTGGAGTTCTGGCATGGAAACCGCATGTGTTAATTGCTCACCTATACTGTGCAAGTTGAAACCTTTGTGCCTGTTGCCACCAAGTCTTGCTGGGATTACCAAGTCTCTAGGATTATTTAGTCCCTTCGCCAACTTTTTGTATTCTGTTCCTTGTTTGTAAAGGGCAATGATATCTTCTGTTACCTTTTTCAGATTGTGCGTCTTGCTTTGGAGGTGCACAAGAGTCTAGAGGGTGAGATGGGAGCATCAAGGAGGAAAGATTTATCCTTCTCCCTGATCCCCAACATGTTTAGCCACAGGTGTCTCTCCATAACCACCATCGCTGCCATCAAACAACTACTTCCCTCAGCCATCTGTTTGGTGGCCCAGAGAGTCAGATCTGTGGCCTCAAGCGACCCAAGTCAGACTTAAAATGGCAGTGGCACAGGCCATCACACCCAAGAATTCCCTGTATGCAGGGCTGACAGATGGAGTAGACTCTGTCATAACACTATCTCTACTCTAATTACATCTAGTTCCTCAGAGAACAATGTTGTCTAGATCTTCAGAACTAGGAGCTGCCAGCAGCATGCGTTCTGTTAGAAGAATTTGTAGAGGGGGCTAACAAATCACTTAAATTGGCTTGAGGAGACTGGGAAATTGACACGCCTTTCCCAAACTCCTCCACAGGGCCCGGTCTTTGGAGTGCAGAATTGTGTCCCTCTCCCAAGCGTGAGCAGGGCTTACTTCCAGTAAACTTATCACAGTGAGTAGATCCAACTCCTTCAAGAGCTGCATGTGCATGCTACACTTTGAGGCAAATGACTCAGAGCTCATGCAAGTCCTCAAATATGAAATAATGCCTACTGTTGTTTACTTCACACACTTGCAACCAAACGGCTCCTGAAGACAAACAAGCTTTCGACGTGTAACTTGGGCTCCTTTTAAACTCTTGGGCAATCCACTTGTGTCATCATAGACTGCCTTCTACCATTAATTATTGCCATTAGTTTACACACACTGCAGTGACCAAGGCGTTACCCATAGCGTCAACATCAGGACACATCATCAAAGTTCCACTTTGAAAAGGGAACTGTTTGGCTTGACTCAAGGGGCATGAAGTTTGTTGAAGGAAGGAAATGTATCAACTGTTTAGAACTTCTTAGTACATTAATCCATAGGTCTTCAACCCTATTCCTAGAGATGCAATGTCCTTCAGAATTTAGCTTCAACCCTAAACAAAGCTTGAAAATCACAAGCTGAAACAGGATGAATATAGGAAATTGGACTTCCAGGAGTAGCATGTCCATTACTATGCTGGTCTGGGCTGGTCCCATGTGCTCTGAAAACAGTTTATTTCCACCATATTAATAGTACCACTATAGCAATAACGTCATAGTCTCTGCAATAATTTGGTTTTAATTTGCCCCATTTGTTATAGATAATTAGATTGGCAACTAAATGTGTCTGTATGAGATAGAGAAAGGGGAGCTGGGTTTTGTGTCAGTGACTGACAGCAGTAATTGCTCTATGGCCTGGCTTCATAAATCTGCATTATGCAAATTTCTTTTGTTGAGGTTTGACAGGTATCACCTCTTCTTAAAACTGTGTTATTGCAACTTACTTTCTGTTTAATGAAATTATGTAAAGAGCAACATCATCCAAATTCTGACAGTTCATGCATACCTTAAAATATCGCTCATGGCCACTTGTATCACTTAGCCACAATTACAATGAATCTCTTGGCAGAAGACATTGGCTAAAACATACCATTTTAAGATGAATATATTAAGATAACGCACAAAAGAGATTCTGACTTTGCTGACTGACTCTGAGAAAGAGTCAAATGAGGATAAACCTCTAAAGACAAGGCAGGATGATGTAGGGTGCAAAGTGGAGAAATATATGGCAATTAAGCAATAAAAAGTAAATGTGCTGGACAGAAGCTAATGCACATGTGTGATCATCCTTTTATTCCGTTATTTGTTTGATAATAGATTGGATTACTTAAAGTCATTTGGATTACTTATTGTTTAGTATGTGACAGTATGTGACAGTGTTAAAAACAATGCATTGTTTTAGCAGGGAGATTGATGGAGAATGCTTCTGTGCATAATAGAAAGGTGTCATCTTCACCTTATCACGGTCAGGCAAGAGGATATGGTTAAAGAGATTCTTTTTCCCCCCTCAGCTTAACAATGAACCACCTGTTGTCCACTTCAACACTAAAAAGGTTTTATGACATCAGCTACTAACTCATTGACAAAAGAGCATTCATTCTTCAGTGTCAGCATGAAACGGAAATCTCGATAGTCTTTTCTTCCCTGCAGTATATCCGAGTGAAACAGCTTCCAAACAAGACAAAATGTAGGGCAGAACTTGATTTTGTACATTGGAAATTGATTAGATCATTGTGGTTTGCTATTGATGTGATCTCATGTCAGTGACAGGTTGTCCCGTCCTCACAACAAATCAGAGAACAGAATAGCAGAAAGGGTAATTATTTTGATTAAAGATTATGAGGGCACATGAATAAAAAAATAATGATGTGCATGAATAAATCGTTTATAATAAATAATACATTCCTATATAAAATACTACAAAAATTGTGACTATTTGTGACTGTATTAAAATCTATTTTATTAAAATAAAAATTGTGACTATTGTTGTGAGGGATAGTTCACCCAAAAAATGTATAAAGAGATCTCAAAATAAATCCATATGAATTGAGCGTATAGTCCAACATTTTCCGAGAGACACGATCACTTTATATGATGAAGACTGAATTTAGGCTTTTATTTACAAGTAAATAAGGTTTGTTCTCACACGTCAAGCAGTTTCGGTTGAGCTTCTTGTTATGTTCGCTGATCAGTGTGTGTGTGTGTGTGTGTGTGTATATAATCAATAAAAGGCTCAATTTCATCTGTTCATCATATAAAGCATATAAAGCATATTTGTAATTAACATAAATACAACGTTTGATTTTAATGTATTTATAAATGATGAAATTAACATATGTACAATGCACTGTACTAACTGTGAACTAAAATGATCAAACAATGAACAGTTTTATTATTAACTAGTTTAAGATTTCTATTAACTACCAATAACAAAGAATAATAAATACTGTAACAAATGGATTGCTCATTGTTAGTTCATGTTAGTTAATACATTTAACTAATGTTAACAAAAGAAACCTTATTATAACGTGTTACCAGTTACTCCAAGAATCAGAATGATCCTTATAGCAAAGTATGCTTACACATACAAGGAATTTGTCTTGGGGACAGAGCACAAAATAGACAATGGATGTATGTACAGTTATATCCAAATGAAATGGAATGTGAATAAGAGGTATGGGATGCTAAGTAAACATAAGTATAAATAGTTTTGTGGATTGCACGTTTTTTGCCCAGTGGGGGCATTTAACTGTTAATGAGGTAGATGGCCTAATTCTTGTGACTGGTTGTTCTGGTGCTCAATGCTCTGTAGGACCGACCAGACAGCAAAGATTTTCAATCGCAGTTCAACGATTTTGCGCTTAGTCACTCAGGTTGAGTACTACAGTTCTTGGAGGAAAGGGAGGGGTGTACCAATGATTCTCCCATTTTTTACAGGCATGTATTGCAAATGTTGAGCAAAAGCAACATTGTGAGCATGGCAAGTGATTTGTTTGGCAAAGTGATAATTTGAAGGCTAATTGCTGTCAAAATAATTGTTCTGTGTCATAATGTGAGGTATTGTTTTTTTTTTTTTAACCATCTACTTATGGCTGTTAATCAGACAGCCTCCATTTAGTATCGCAGGTTGCAATCTGCCAAACCACCATAAAAAAAGGAAAGCTGTCCGAGAAATGGAAAGGATTAGAGACAATATTGCCAATGTTGCTGAAAGGTCATCCTTGATGTCTGACAGCAAAGAGCAGAGACAAGTTTTAATCTCACAGTATGATTTTTTTTTTCCACTGACTTTGAAAAGAAGACTTTTAAGACTGAAAGGAATGCCATGAGCATACTGTAATATCCCAAGTGGGCATGTATCTTGCATCTTGTTTTATGTTACATAATGGCATTTGAGTTTCAACTCAGTCAAATATTTAAAGAGTAAATGTGCAGAATAAGTAAAAGACTGAAAGAAACTTTTTGAGTGTCAAAAAACAAAATGAACAAAGAACAAAATGAACTATGAACAATTATTTTCATTAATTGAAATAAATCTGAAATAAGATAAAAAAAAATTACATATGAGATGGAAAATGTTTTAAATTTAAGTACTAAAATTACTAAAACTGTAATAGATATATTAAAGCTAAACAGAAACAATTAAAATGGAAAATTCATAATTTAAATATTTAGTATTTATTAAAGTTGCAGCCCCTTTTTTGGGTTAAAAATGATCAAATACATTTTTGAAAAAATACATAACCAGCCAGTGCTTGCCTTAGCTCGATTAAAAATGGTAAGCTTGTATTGAGGGGTGCTTTTTGACTTTCTCAGTTTGTGTAAATCTACTTAGGGTTCAGACTATTTATTTTTTTCCCACATGTCTATTACAATTATGTGGTTTTGTTTTATTAATACAGTGTATACTTTTTTCTTTATTTACCCGAAAGAATGGAAGTAAAATGTGACAGCATGCCCCATAGGTGGGGTACATTGTAACATGTGAGGGGCACATTGTAACCACTATATGACAGCTTAAAATGCTATCTGATCTAATATATATATATATATATGTATGTATATATGTATGTATTTATATACATGTCAAACCAAAATATTTTCTTAATAAAATTCAATTATTAACTTTTTCATTTAAAACAATGCCATTTTTTAATATTTAAAAACAATTTTTGAGTTTGAGAACAAACACACCGGAAAACACAGCTATACAGCATAGTTCAAAACAAAACTGTCACTTTTATAGTCTGAACATTGACTCTCAGTCTTGATTTACATGTTTCTCATGTTTTCTCAATAGACAAAAGTATAGAATATAATAGTATATTTCTAATAGGGGCAAATTGTAACCCAGTGTTACAACATGCCCCACCTGCACAACTGGGGTTTAAACCCTGCTATTGTCACAGTCCTCGTCTGCACCAGTCTGTCTTCGTCTTCTGCACTACACTTCCCAGGATCCTCTTGTCTGCACTCCTGAACTCACTCCCTCAATCAGCCACCAGTTCATCGTCTTGTTCATCTGTATCACCTGTCTTCACCTTGTTATGTTTGATTCTTGCTTGTATTTAGGTTGCCTCTGTTCAGTCTGTCTTGGTCGGTCGCCGTTCATGTTACCCTGTGTTGCTTCCATCTTCTGCCTGTATTGTTTTTGTGAGTAACAGTTATATTAATTGGGAATCTGGACTCTGTCTGATCTTCTGCCTGCACCACACCGTGACAGCTATAGTGTCTTCTGATAGGTAGTGAAGCATTAAAGAACTAAATCAACAGCTAAACAACAGATTGGAGATTAAAATATCAGATTTGCCTAATTTTAAACAAACACAAAAAAATAGAGATGAAAAATGATCTTAAGAAATGTACTTTTGCGATGGTTGAATAAATATCAGTGATATCTTACGAAGATTTATGAATTTTGGTGCATATTTTTTTTGTCTATATGGTGTTGAAATGGCAACTAGTATACTTGGCTAAATACATTATTAAATAAGTTTAATAAGTTTCGTCATGCTGGCATGTGTTGAAGTATTTAAATAAGTGTATTTGAAGAATTTGGATTCGGTGGATTTGGAGCATGTCGTTGCATCATTACGTCACATCTGTATTCTGCACACATAAAGGAGGAGTCTCGGCTAGTAGGCTATATTGTGTGTGAGGATGTTGGAGGTGGAGATTTATAGCCTTTTCTCACTGCATTTGATATAAAAAAAAAAACTTATCAATTTGATGGTGGATCCAGGATAACTCACGTTAAGTTGATAATTCCTGCAATTCACATTTTGCAGTCACACGACTACCATGGATACCCGGCGGGCAACAAACGCTGACAAAATGGCAGCAAACAGTGGCCAGCCAGGGGAATTGCAGCCTTGCAAATTTCCAATACTACAATCAATTAGCTATTTAGACCATATGTCATCGAATGTTAAAATTAGATATCAAGAAAAGATTAACAGTACTGGGAACGTGTGATCCATACACAGCACCCACCGATGTTTTCATTGCTTTGAAGCTGGCAAAGTCTCTAACAGACTTGAAGTTATAGTTCTTAGAGAATACGCCACTTTACATCACAAAAAAAAAAATGAAAGCCTACAAATGTAGAGATGGCTATCTTTTTTTTTTTCAAGAGTGGATGGGTTAACAACGCTGTCGTGTGGGAGGTGAAAAACAGCCAAACAGGAATACCTTGATAATCAAAGCAAAGGTCCGTTTGCTAATGTTTGCAGCAATACACAAAATGACAGCTGTTCCATCGTGTGATGAAGTCTTCATCTGAATATGTACACCCTGCCTGCTGGCGAATGACAGCTTGAATAATAAAAAAAATAAAAACTTATGCCAACTGTATCATATATGGCTAGCAGGATGTCAAACATTGTGCCTACCTGCTTATCCACTTCACTTAGCATAAGACAACAGACAAGAGCAGCTGGGCCACCGAAATGTGTAGGCTATAATACTGTTAGAAATATGTTAGGCTTTAATGTAGTATAGTAATAAGTGTACAATAATATGTATGGAAAGTAACTATAAGTAATAAGTAGACGCAGTGCAACAGTAACGTGTCATTCATTCTCCATGTGTTCATCTTCTCATATCATATGAAATCAGATGACAAAACACCAACTTTTCTATATTAAAACTGGCAATCGTTGATTAGTTTACTGGGTTTCGTTGCTAGAGAACGACGTTCTTGCCCGCCAGCCAGTACATGTGCAAAGTATGAATTGCAGATATCGAACAGAGATGGCAACAAAGAGGAAAAACTGCAGACTGCAGCTTTAATACTTAGAATTAGCTTTTATTTTTATATTTTCATTTTAAGTTTTAGTAATTTTATGTGCTTTTGTCATTTTTATTTGCTATTAGGTAATAACCTAACCATACCACTAACAGTCTACTCCAACTAATACTTAGAGGTAGTAGACATGTATAGGTGCAGCATTACAGTCAACAGAATGTCTAAAGGGGACCATCAAAATAAAGTATTCATATAAATGTATAGCATGCATGATGCATAAAATTTATATTTTAGCATTTCAACACACACACACTTGTATTTTCACCCCCACTCCCATACACACACATATAGACGCTATCCAAATACTAATTAATTTGACTTATGTGCCAAATAAAAGATCAGGACATGTGTATAATTACTGTCATATTTAGAATCATATTGTTTGCTTCTTACATTCTAATAAGCCACAGAAGGTTTATGACATTATTTTATGAAGGTATTATAAATTTTACCTGAGTTTCATTTCTTAATCATACTACTAATAGTGCTTTGGTATGATCAATTTTGAATAATACAACTGCTGGACTGTCTCCTAGTAACCAAAATGTTAATAGAATTGGACATTTTAATCTAAGGAATATTATTCCTCTGGTAGGAGAAGGAGAAAAGCAAAAGTACAAGGACACATATATTATTCTACAGAGAGCGCATGGAAATTGTTTTAAGTTGCATAAAGACCCATCGCATAGTATGAAGGCAATAACTGGCATTTGATTGTTTAACCTGTGTGCCATTTTATTCAGATTACAGGGTGGCTAACATTTCCGGAACAATTACAGTCATGCAGTTGCAAAAATATTTTGATTAAAGTTTAATCTTTTTTTTTTTTTCTCACACTCTACTCTGCAGTGCTGATGAGAGGTTTGATGCTACCTTCCATACGAATGTCCTGGTTAATGCATCAGGTGCCTGTCAGTACATACCACCAGGTATGAATTATCCTTACCACTTTTAATTATCCAACCACACAAATACGGTCTCAGACCATGTCTAAGTCTGACACGTTTAAGGTAGGGATGCACAGTGAATTGGTAACATTTTGATCATTGGCTGATATTAGGTTTTTTTTTTATTATTTTTTTTTATCGGTATTGGTTAATATTGGACATTTAATTGTGTGCTCATTTACATTACCTCTGCAATAGTTTTTATTTAAAATATAAAGTTAATTTAATTTTCAAATGTCTTAGGTTATGCATGTAACCATGGTTCCCTGAGAACTCACACTGTGTCCTCTAAGGACACTATTGGGAATTCCTCCAGCATGACAGGTGTCTGAAGCCTGTATATTAACGCGACAATTGCATTGGTCTACGACTGCCTATTGCATCATTATCAGTGTGGTAATTATCAATAATTATCAATATCAATAATTATCAATAATTCTTATTAAACTGGATGTTTTATCCAGCTGATGTGGGCATTTGCATGTCTTGCCTCAACATTTGCCGCCATAATTAGCTGAAAGGAAAAAGACCTGACAACTCTTTTTTCATTTAAATTTGATTAATTAAATATAAATTCGATTAATACATAAATTATTTAAAAGAAGAGAATTTCAGATTCATAACGAAAAATCTGTTGTGCCAGTGTGATAAGTATTTACTTAGTTACAGTTCATTTTCAGAAATGTTTCCGAATGAATTTCACTGACAGAGAGAAGGCAAAATTCTCATCTTTTATTTTTCTTTATTTGACAAAAAGCAGAACACTTTGTTTTTATTGTGAGTATCCACACAAAAAAATAGACACTTATGATGTACAGCACTTATATGTAAGATTAAAATCAACAGAGTAATAAGAGTCTCTTTTGCACTGATAAGGTTAAAAGTGAGCTCGGCGCGATAGCCGACTCCAGAGGGTTAATGACATCATAGGCTGTCTCTGGACAATGCAATGGGCTCTATGCACGGCGGTATTTCCGGTGAAGGTGTAAGGATGCTCGATAACTTCCACCGATCGTAGAGTCCAATAAAATACCGAGAATTTATATTGAATTTTATACTCCATGGTATACTAAAGAAACGTTAGTCACAAAAACAGATAAAATCAGACACCCCTCGTTGTGTTTATGCTTCTTTTTAAATTTTTATTAAATAAACATAACTATATATAAAATTACATCTAAACGTATGTACGTTTCGTTTCAAAGATGGGAGGACAGTAAATTTTGAAGACTCTGCCATAATCCCGTTTTCCTCGGTTTTCCTCCGCTTTAATCTATACAACCGAAAATGGACGAGAATCCTTGCGTCGAATGCGGAATTTATGCGTGCATATAGCCCATTTATATATGTGCTTCAGACACCAGTCATGCCGGAGGCATTTCCCATAGTGCCTGCTAGAGGATACATTGCAAGTTCCCATTAGAAAAGGAACAAGTGTAATTTTAGTATCAATGATATAGTTTAATTTATACTTTGAGATAGTTAGTATGTTAGTTAGTTTGTCTACAGTTCATTTTGTAGGTTTAACAATTGTGATATATTGTGTAATATTTAAGATAATTTCAACATTCATTTACAATCCAGCATGTCTTTCTTTATTGCCATCATTGATTTTATTTATTTATTTTTAATATGCTGCAGTATGTATGTTTGTGTGTAACCACGCAGGTATTCTGAAGAGTACATGTTACATAGATGTGCGCTGGTTCCCATTCGATATACAGAAATGTGACCTCAAGTTTGGCTCCTGGACTCATAACGGATGGTTGCTGGACCTACAGATGCAGTCAGTGGACATCTCTGCATACATCCCCAATGGAGAGTGGGATTTAGTGGGTAAGTGAAATTTTGACATATATTAATTCCTGATCAATGTATCACTTTTATTGTAGACCTGTGGTAAAACATAGATGATTGTGTTTTTAAATATTCAAGTAGTGCCTAAACAACAAAAACGCCAGCCAACGGTCGCTTTTATCATATTTGTTTTGCACCGCACACTGTTTCCAGTGATTTGTTTCTGATTATTTTTCTGATAAAACTTTAATTATTTGATGAAATTATAAGTTAGTGTGACGTTGTTGCAGAGAGGCATATTTTAGTGAAGCACTGCGGAGCTTCTGGCCCGATAGTGGAAACGCAGGTCAGGTGCAACTGGCCTGAGGCTATTAGCCCGGCACGGCCCGTTTCAAGCTCTGGCTCGCACTGGCTATTGATCCACATCCTCTCTGTTCTCTCCTTCTTCCTCTACCTACTGTTGAATCATCGGATGATGATGAAATCTAATCTAACAATGTACATACTTCAGAAAATATTATGATAAAGAAGCATAAATACAAATTACAATAGTTCATGTTTTTCACAGTCAGTAATTCATACTGTAAAGTTGCAGTTTGTTTGAAATAACAAAGGAAAACTCTACGCAGTGCTATTAGAAGACATCCTGTCATAGCTTTTTGGTACATAACGGCTACCGTAGATCCAACACGCGTTTGAAAAAGCGAGGCACCGGAGAGCACAATTCATTTGAATTCTTACACGATGTCCCTTTAAAGGTGACATATTATGCCCCTTTTCACAAGCTGTAATATAAATGTATGGTGTCCCCAGAATGTGTCTGTGAAATTGAATCTCAAAATTTCCAAAGCTTGTCAAATTTGCACCTTTTTGGGTGTTTGCAAAAACATGTCGTTTTCTGTGTCCCTTTAAATGCAAATGAGTTGCTGCTCCCCGCCCCATTCAGAAGATGGCCGATCCTTTACACAAGCTAAATTCGAAAACAATACAAAACACGCAATTAATCAAAAATCTCAGAAATAACCAGTAGCGGAGTGCAGCCTTACAGAGAGATTCAGGAAGAGGTTGCCTCTTTTAGACGCACATGGACGTTTCAAATGGTTAGTGGATACATTTATGTAGTTGTTGTGGAGTTACATTGATTAATCTCATCGACTTGCATGTACCATCATGTTTAACTTTTACAGATGTTGACACAGTTCCTTGAGATCTTTATAAGACAGCTCTTTTGTGCAGACAATGTTAGAACAGTTTGCATGCTTTACTCGAACGTTTGCTATTGTTTCAGAACCAGTTACACTGCTGTTGTCGCTTGCAAAACCAAATGGCGGCTAGTGGAAACGTGCAGATTTTGGCTTATTTTTCGTTCGGCTTATTTTTTGACATGCTTGCAGAGAAAGGCTTACCAAAACAAAGTTACTGGGTTGTCAATTTTAATTTAGAAATGCCTTCTTCTATTCTATTCTAAAATGGCGCTTTTTTCGGAGCCCCCAAAATAGTGATCTGTTGGGTATTTTGAGTTAAAAATTGACATATACACTCTGAGGACATCAGAGACTTATTTTACATCTTGTGAAAAGGGACATAATAGGTGCTCTTTAAGAGCCATCCACAAGTCTAGATATGGCTAAATTCCATATATGGCTACATGCCTGAAGTCTGAAATTTTAAAGACCAAAGTGCGCAACAAATAAAGTTATTTTGTCCCCTAAAAGAAAGAATCTACCGACCGCTGCAGCAGTTTGTTTTGTGGACTGGAGCGCGAGATGGGAGGTGTGAAGTTGTTTGGATGGCAGGGCCAGACCCTTAAGTGTCAATGCCTCTTCCATTGGGGGCATCCACGTATCCGCTCACGCATTCCTTTGATGTTAGCATAGTTGCCCCGCTGCCCTCGAAAAACCATTGGAAAAAAACGGCACCATCGTTCGTATCACTGTGGCCCTGACCCAAATGGCACACTTCATGGATAATTTGGAGAATGTCTTAACTCTCATTCTCTCATGAGAGCATTTCATCTGTTATTCCTGGACAGAGTCTTAACATCCTGTCGACCGCAACAAAGTAATTTACTTTTATATGTGGCTTTATATTATAACAGAATAAAATAACATTGTTATATAATATGTGCAATTCTTGTAATTGTGCATCATAGGATGTTTCAAACTAATAATAGAAATATTAATATTAGAAATTAATGTTTGCGTGCACGGCGCAGGTTTCCTAATCTCATAATCTGGTCGTGTTTGGAAGTTTAATCTCTCTGTTTCTGTCTCAGTCTTTCATTTTTACGCTTTGATTGCCAATGTGACCCAGGGTCTGTTCGACAGATGGGGTCCTGATGGTAGTTGGCAGTGTTTAGCACTGATTCTGGCTGGCACCAATGGCCAGTTGGGTGCCAAGGTTGTGCAGTGACATGGGCAGTCTGAATGGGCATCTTTAACACTGCAGGGAGCCAGAAATTTGCACACACAAAGTCGCAATCTACTGATCACTCTGTTGCACCAAAGTGCAAACATCTATGATAAATAAGAATCTTTCAACACCGTTATATGCAATAATAGGTTTGTTTTTCCTGTTTTTACATTTTGCATAACTATCATTATATATGGAAGTTCCCTCCCCCTTCAAACCCACACACAAGCCACATCACTCAGGTATGTCTTTTGTAATCAGTTAAATGACTCAAACCAGCCATTTGCTTTGATGTGATTGTCTCTGAGTGCCATAACAATTCTAAACAGCGTGAAATCCTGATAAAAAGCTCTTCATCCGCCTGCCTAGTTTGATTACAATTTTGATTTCATTTTTAATCAGTTGGAGAGGAGGTCTGTCTGACCCGGACAGATCAAGGCTGTCTCACTTGTTTGCAACATGTCATGTTATTGTTTTCCTTTAGTCTTGCAATTGGTATAAGTAAGGCTTATTTCAAGAATTTTTGAGTTTGGGTTGACTTTTAAGGTACTGTATATTATAGACGACATTACTGTGTTTCATATCCTTAAAATTCGGGTTAGCCTTGTTTGGCTATTAAGAACCGAATTATTTGATCTCTATTTTGGAGACCAGTGTAGGATTAAGAGAATTGCATTGCAAAAATTAGGGAAAAGGAAAGCAAATATCCGTTTTGTGATCACCAAGTTCAAGGACATGAAACAGAATAAACAATGGCTGATTCTTGTGAATGCTTTAGATTTAGAAACAACAACAAAAAGTTTTTTTTTCTTTTTCTTTTGTCGGTTATGCACTTTAAAAGGTCATGAAGATCCTGTCTGTGATTTTTGTCCTGTAACAAATATGCTCGTCTTAGCTGACAGCCTCTTACTTTTTAAAAAAGACCTTCATCTCATTTACTGTATGTTGTAGATGAGTCACTTTGAAATTCTGCCTTAGCTTTTACCTTAAACCACTCTGCTGCCTGGCTGCATTTTTAAATATACGTTTTTTAAAATCGAATTAAATGTTGATCATCCTCAGGATATCAAACAAAATATCGTATGAGCTGTTTTTTGTATGAACTGTTAAAATTTTACTTTAAAATGTGGTTCAAAATTATGATCTTGAAAACATTTTTTAAATGAACATCTGAATTTAACAGACAAAATGTATCAAATAAAATAAAATGACAGAAGCAGTATCAGGGTTGCAAATGTAGAGTAAAGTAAGCCATCATTCAGTAGTGTATGGACAAATTTCAGTAAAAAAAATATCATACTGTATTATTAGGTATATGTATAATTAGTTTCATACTATGACTTACCATCTCATTATATTGTAAAAAATCTTATGACTTCCTCGTAATTGTGAATTAATATATCATAACATTTTGAAGAAAAAAAAAGCTTAAAACAGCCACTTTTCATGCTAATGTATGTTAGACAATATCTAATCGTTCTCACACAAAAAAACAAAAACAAAAAAAAACATGGGATTTGTGCCTTTACTGCTTCATAAAAGGTAATGAATGTACTGTATTTGTGGAAAACGCCTGCTGTTGTACGACATAAACCTGATTACGTTCCTTTGTGTTTTGTCAGGGGTCCCTGGGAAGCGTAATGAGCTGTATTATGAGTGCTGTAAGGAGCCTTACCCTGACGTGACATTTACAGTAACAATGCGCAGGCGGACATTGTATTATGGCCTGAATCTGCTTATTCCTTGTGTGCTCATTTCTGGCCTGGCTCTGCTCGTTTTCCTGCTGCCAGCTGATTCTGGAGAGAAGATATCACTGGGTAAGATAAACATGCAATAAAGCTTTCTCTTTTTTATCATAATGACCAGATATGCATAATTATGCACTTTTATGTATAAAGGAATGACATTATTTTATTTAAACTTACTTTTTCCACTTTCTTGTCTGACAGGTATAACTGTCCTCTTGTCATTAACGGTCTTCATGCTCCTGGTGGCTGAGATCATGCCGGCCACCTCTGACTCTGTTCCTCTCATAGGCAAGTTAAGGGCTTCATTCAAATTGGAAATTGAACTGAATCTCATGAAGGACTACCTCTTCATTGATGTTGTTATAGACAGTATCTTGCCGATTTAAATGGTTGTGTCTTCTTTGGCTCTGTAGCTCAGTACTTCGCCAGCACTATGATGATTGTGGGCTTGTCAGTTGTTGTCACTGTCCTCGTTCTGCAGTTTCATCATCATGATCCACAAGGGGGAAAGATGCCAAGATGGGTGAGTGAAAACTCTTTCAATTGAGTAGTTCCCTTTCAAAGTAGACCTCAACACTGCATCATCAGCGTGACCAATGTCTGAAGCAACTGTGTAAACACAACACTTTTATTCCCCGATGACATTCCATGACATCATTACCGGAGCGCCTGTGAGAATAAGAGGGTGCATGCGATGCACGTCATCAGCTTTTTCATCTTTAGGAGCCGTTTTTGTATTAGCACATATTTTGACACGTAAGGACACACTATGCATTATGTGTTTGAGTGAGGAGCATGCACATTTGGTTCTCAAGGGATCTGAATGCACCCATTATGAAAAATTCACATTGAGTAAGCTCCGTTGTAACTGGCACAACAGAGACTGAAGTTGTGGGGATTGCAGGTCGAGGTGGCTGAGGAGTTCGAGAAAGGTATGGCTCTTGGATTCCTCAGTCACTGGCTTGATTGATCTGCTGGATCAGGATGTACAGTCTCTTGAATCTTCTGTTCCAGCAGTTAGCATGTTTCTGGCACCATCCAGCCAGGATGAGATAGATGTGGTTGAGGAGGGTGAGAATATCACTTGAAGTGAGCCCACTCAGTCTCCCAGCCCGAAAGACAGGAAGTTGCTTGTGGCAGACTTAACAAGCGGTTCTTGTCAGGTCATAACTGCCCCGCTCCAATGAGCCTTTCATTAATTCCTGAACTTCACACCGAGATGAAGTCATGGAGGAAGTCATATTCAGCTTGCATCTATCCCTTTCAGTGTTCAAATTATTTTAATTCCATCTTTTTTGCCTCACTCCACAATCACAGTTTGGTTTTAAATAGGAATATTGCCTCCCTTTTGGGAATAGACCTGTTTAGTTGACTTTGGTAGTAGGGGTGGGAAAAAAAAAATCGATATTGCAATATATTGTTGTGCTCTCTGTTGCAATAAATAATCGATACACTAACGCCCAATATCGATAACACGAAATGATTAATTTACCCGTTGTCAGTGTCACTGTCACTACCCAATATCTACCATTCTGTTTGCGGGGGGCACTGTTCGAGTAAATAGGGGTAAAGTGGTGCAAACAGCGGCCGGTGAAGAACACAAGTTAACTAACAACAAGAGAAGCAAGAAGAATGGCGGAAAACAATAAAAAACTAATCAAAGACCCACCCGCTAGTTTCCACTCTAAAGTGTGGAGGCACTTAGGGCCCGATGATTTCAGCGAATCACGGAATCTCGGATGGAATCGCGGAATGCGTGTTCTTTCAGTATTTCCCCGCTCTGCCTCCGTCTCTCACTCACGCGTCTCTCTCACATACACACACACACACAACGAGCACACCGCGTCTGAGGCACCGGACTGGAGAGAGTAAAGCTAACTCCGTGAGCGAAACTGGGCGAGAGAGAGAGAGAGACAGAGTGTGACTTTATTTTAAACTTATATAAACTAATATAATTTATAATACTGGACAGTTTATAAGCTCATAACCATATTTTGTTGTTACTTGTCTTGAAGAGTGCAGTGTTATGTTGCATCATGCAGTATTTGTCCTGAAAAGGATACTGAGTAAATGTCTATAACCTTAAAAAATTTAAGGTCATTCCTAATTTATTTGTATTTTTTTAGTACATTTTAAAGCAATACCAGGTTACTTTTGTATTCGGCGTCCCCCTACAGTTGGGAAACAGTATTGTCCTCTACTACTGTCGTAAACTCTGTTATCCCACATGCACGCGCATTTGTTGACAACAACCATGATAGCCCTGAACACTGTAGGAGGACGTCACATGCAGGTGTTCTGCTTGTGTCGAGTGTGAAATGTCTTCATCCCAGGTACAGTGGCATATATTTCAGCATGTCATATGAATATCAATTCATGGGTTTTATTTTTTTCTAACGACAAATGATCGCGATGCTCACGTTTACAAGCCAGCATCATTATAGTAGCCTAGTCTATTGGTTACCGTTTTACTGAATCTATATGATACTTCAACGCAATGTTTGAGTGGTAGATAATAACCATATATCGTCAATATTATAATATCAAGCTACCATAAATGAATCAGCAAAATCGGTTTGCATAACAGCTTGAGGAAAGGAAAATAAACGAATATCACAGACATGTTAATAGGTATCCAAAAATATGATTTTGTACATTTTATATATTTCCTTGCAAGAATGTAGCCCCTACCAAACTTGTACACGCCGTTTAGAAGTTAAAACACCAGTTGACTTTATTTTGAAGATAAACGGGGGATAGGATAGCTTTCATAGTAAGGCAGACAAAAAAACAACAACAACGAATAGAGATTATGCAAGCAATATAACGTACTTACAAGTCCAGCATGACAGCCAATTACGTTCGCCCCCGTCCTCCTCCTTCAGCTCACGTCAGAAAAGTAAACACTGGCCCAAAGTTAAACCTCGTTCTGCCTTTAACGCGATCACGTTTCTCTTTTTGCTTCCGTCCGATAAAACCTTTGCTTTCTTGTTTTTCTGTGCTGCTTTGGCCATGAATATAACGTTTGGCTCGCACGTTGTAACGATCGAAGCTGTGTATTTACATGCATCACATTATTGGGTGGTGTGCCCCTTTAAGAGACTGATCACGTCATTCATGACGCGCGCTATGCGTAATGACGGTGTTGCGTTGAGCGTGTGTGTTTGATTTGATATGAGATCCACCGTAGATGCTAAGCGTGCTCTACCTTTTTGTTATATTCTGTTTAATTTATTTGTTTTGTGACGCAAAGAAGGAGTTATCTCTCATGTGTGAGAGAATCGCGTTGCCTGGTTTGCCTGCCATTAAAATGTGCGTGATCCAGCATTTGCGCCTCTAGACTCCTTCTTCTGTTGACTTTGTGGGAGCTATCCCGGTCAAAGCGTTACAACGTCCGATTTTAAGGAAGTGGGGGTGGTGGTGGAAGTGACGTATATGCCGTACAGCAGTCGAATTTTGTAGTTCTCTTTGTTCGCGGGGTTACTACCCGAAACCCGAAGTTTAAAAGTACAATTAAAAACGCTACAGACCCCGTCAGGCTATGGCAGACGTGTCATTCAACCTATTGTAAGTCAATGTACCATCACAAGAGACTTGGAAATATATTATGAAGGTTGAAAAGTTACCTGGTGTTACTTTAATCATTAACTTTAAAAAGCACACTCTTTTTACGACTAAAATAACAGCTAAGAGTAAAAAAACCTAATTCCCAAAAATTAAAACTGAAAAATGGAATTTGAGAAAAAATAAAACGGATTTCATAGGGCGCTAAGACACTTCGGGTTTTACGAGACAGTCGACGGAAAGGGAAATGCATATTTCTTTGCACAATGTTGGAAATGTTGGCATTAATAAATGCATAAAATTTCCTTATTTCCTTTTCCCTTCTTTTTCTTTTCTGTCACATATATCGTGATATATTGTTGATTAAATTTCTTCCAATATATTTTGAATATCGTAGATATCGTGAATCGTGATATCGTCATATCGTGGACCACATATCGCCACAGAATTGAATCGTGAGGTACCTGTATCGTCCCACCCCTACTTGGTAGTATAAAATGCTAACAAGTTAAGGATGTCCCTGCTTGTTTTTTGACATCTCACTGCTTTTTGTGTATGATGTTTTTAAGACACTGTGTTAAGAAGTTAAACTTTAAAAATAACTCAGTGAGACCATGTGATTTTGCCATTCTGCTACAGTGTCTTGGATTTTTAAACAAAAAAGAAAAAAACTTTTGCAAACTTCTGCAGAAAGTTGAGTATTCCTCAACTTTTCTCATGCTATTCTGTCATTCCCACAATTTAATGGGCCGAGTAAGTTTCTCAACTCCCACAGAGAATGTATTGATGGGTGGTGATGGCACAGTGGTTAAGACACATGCCTCTAGTGTAAAAGACCCGGGTTCGAATCCACTGTGAGACACCAGTGTGTCCCTGAGCATGACACTCAGGGACACACCATAGTAGGTTCTACCATAGTAGGAAAAAATACATACTATGGTAGTCAATGGGGAATGAGATCTGTTTGATTAAAACATTCTTCCAAATATCTTCCTTTGTGTTCAGCAGAACAAATAAACAGGTTTGGAAGAACATGAGGGTGAATAAATACTGACAGAATTTTCATTTTTGGGTGAACTAACCCTTTAACCCCCAGTTGCTCCAGAGGCGTGCAACCTCTGACATATATAGCAATTGTAAGTCGCTTTGGATAAAAGCATAAGCTAAATGAATAAATGTAAACGTATTGGCAACGTCAACTCACTCCACACAAGTGGAGCTGTTGTGAAGTGAGCTGGAATACTATGCATTGCACAAGTATTAAAATTTGAACAGATTTTACACTAGGCATCATACAATTGCAGACTTTGTAAATAGAGGAAAAACTGAGCATCTTACAACTTTTGAAATATCATAATCAATATCAATATCAAACATCAATATCATAAAGTTAAATAAATAACATGTAACTGTTATATGTGGGCAATGGTAATCATGCAAGAGTCATTGTATTTTGTTTACGGCTTTTTAACGTTACTGATCTTAAATGCATTCATAGAACTGACTTCACGAATCTAAAGTTAGGCTAACAAACACATAACAGTTAGGTAAGTTAAGTTAGCTTACCTGAATCTGACAACCTATTCAACACCCGGCGTGACTTCTTTATTGGATCATCGTAGCCGTTGGGCACTTCCAAGTTTAGCGCCTTCCGCCATTATTGCCTCCGGTGCTCCTCGTCTTTAGGTGGTGGGTGTAGCTAAATCGTAAAGTGCACCACAACAACACTCTGACCGCTTCACGTCATGTTCGTTACACCGTTGGTTCAATTGTTCTCTCCTCTTAATCCATCTTATGGCAGCACCTAACTGAACATTTAATACTTGGCATATTTTACCGTTCGTTTCAAATAGCGCAGAATTCACAGATCCCTCGTGAGCCGGAAGTTGAAGTCCTTCTCAGACAGGAGTAAGATGACAAAACGAACGCAATGGCGTCACCCTTGTTGTTGTGCAAACTGTTTCCAATCCAAACCTCGAACTGTTCTCTTTGCTTCGGGAAAGAATGCTGTAATTTTAAACTAGTTTTCTCGCGCTTGAAGCAATACACTAACGATCTTAGGCTTGTTTGAGATGAGCAAAATCTGCGCAGAATCGATCACCGGTGATCAGCGCGAGATGCATGCCGGTTAGAAATGTGTCCGAGAGCGTACCGCCTGGCTCTGACGTCATGCCGACGTATGTCAAAAAACTCTCGCGAGCGCAAGGCGCACCTGTCGGATTCTGCAGTCGCGCGCAGTTGCTCTCCGCCGACTGCGCTCATAGACATCATGACTGCGCTGATCAAAAGCATGATGAGAAACGACTTGCTGACGACACAGCTTAATGCTCATTGGTTTAAACAACCGTGATGTATTTTTTTCTCTTTTAACATGTTTGATTTTAAAACTCTGATATCATGTTTGTGTAGCCTACATATTTGTTATGGGTGAATAAACTCTCTGACAGTGCCATATGGGTCATGTGATGTCACATATGATATTTTTGTGCACATGATATTTTTATTAAAACAATATATAAAAACACATGTCTGTATTAAAGAAAAAATATTGATAAACACATATTTGGAATGTAATTAAATAAACAAGTACTTTGGGTGTCTTGTTCATTATTTATTTTCATATAAAAGCAACAGAACTTAAAATTACATCCAGTTTATTAGCAACACGTGCACGTGCGTGAATCCCGTGAATCCCGCGATATCAGTCTTTGATCTCACAGGTGTCATATCCACTGCGAGAACCGAGATTTGTCCGGCTTGAATGCGCTTTTTTCACTCCTCCTCTAACTGCAGCCGCCTACTCTCGACTACATTGCAGGCGAGGCGAGGCGCATCTCAAACAAGCCTAATGGTTGCACCCAGAGCTCTGGTTGCACCTCCACTACGTCACCACATTTGTGTTTATGGTTGGGTTGCCAGATGCCAGCAAGGTTTTCCAGCCCAAAACCTCGTCAAAACTAACCTGACTCCGCCAGATGGATTTGCGAGTGAAACCTTGAAAGCTCGCGAGATCAGGATGGTCTCGCGAGGCTACGTCAAAACCCGCTAGAATGCACAAAAAACGCCCATTTTTTGCCTTGTTTCTCGCTATGGTTTCTCGTTTAAACACATTATAATCATTAACTAGTTTTAAAATGACCCATTGGTCTGTGTACTTTTAATTCCATTCGTTTTTCATTTTTTAACCTGTAATTGAAAACGAAAAACAGTTGTATTTTAAAATGCAAAGTTGAACACCAAAATTTGAATTTGAACTGCAAATGCTGCATTAAAAAAATAAAAAAAAAAATTATTTAATTAAATATTCAGATGTTTTTGTGAATGTATAATCATGGTGTTTATTTTGTCCTGTTTTTATAAACGAATATTTGATTAGGATACTTTTTTTTCATACAGTGGTTTTAAGGCCCTGACACAGGCGACATAAGCCAACCCTTAGTCATTGCTAGTTCTTTGACGTCGGTTTTGTGTTTCCGGGAAGAATTTATTTATTTTTCTGTACAAACAACTTGTTTGCTGTAGACCAGAGATAATTTTCAATCCTGAAGTCCTCCGCTGCCACTCCTCCCTCTGAGAAAAGCCAGCACCCTTAGTGTCAGTCATTAACATATGGTCTTCTTCACACCTCTCACACTCAGCAGTGTTTCAGCTGTATATGTCCGTGAAATTTCACGGATTCCTGTATATGCTCGCGTATGTGAGGTTTCCGGGTTTGTCTGGAAATATACTGTTCCGTGTTACTCTGATCCGCTTTTTCCCACATACATCCAGCAAACATCAAGTTGCACAGGAGTTTACCATGCCCGGATATTGCCGGATTTGAGTCTTTTCATGCAGTGCGAGCTTTGAATTTCACCAACTAGCGCAGACTCTTCCAGACAGCAAATTGGAGCAAAAATCTGTACAAAAATCATTTATTCAATTCCTTTAGGCTTTTTCATCCACCCTAAAGTCATTAAATCTCTTCACATTTTTTTTTTTTTTTTTTTTACTTTTGGAACTATACAAACTATCAAGACGTAAGCAATGTTTAACTTAAAATACTGCTTTCTGTTCAAGCAACTATTGCTGCATTCACAAACAATCCAAATGAAAAAAATTGCTTCAATATGTGGGCGAGTTGTAGAATGACTCTAGTCCAATTGGCATTCTGGTCTCCCACAGGAGAGGTAATGAGGTCTATTTGTATTAAACTTTAATGTATCCTCAGCTACTCTTGTGAGAAGAAAAGCTGTCTGATGTTTCTTATTTGGTGCATGTCCAGTGGGACGCACCTGCTGCTTGAAGTATCTGAATTTTTAAACACACAAATCCTTTAGTGGACACTTTCTCCTATAATCAAATGAAATATACTGATTTCATACAGCATATCATCATAATAAAGAGAGGAATGTCTTGTTCACACATCTGAGTGCTTCATCTTTAGCAGATTCTTCTTGTTCTTCTTAGGTGCGCGTGATCCTTCTCAACTGGTGTGCCTGGTTCTTGCGCATGAAGAAGCCGGGCAAGGAACGGAACAACAAATATGACCACTCTCCAGCGCACCATGCCAGCGCCAGCAGCATTCAGATGGGGGTAATGCCTGGTCAGCCATCCTCTACCAACTCAACCACCAACGGTCACATGAACCTGTACTTCGGTTACCATTCCATTGATAGTGCTTGCTGCCCACCCAGCAGCGACTCCGGCATGTCTTGCAGCGTTGGTCGAGTTGGCGGGTCACCAAACGAAGAACAGCGGGAGGCAGTGAGGGTGTTTTCAGGCGAACAGGAGATCCATCACATCCTGGCGGAAGTGATGTACATCGCTCAGCGATTCCGGGACCAGGATGAGGCAGAGGCAATCTGCAGCGAGTGGAAATTTGCGGCAGCAGTCGTGGATCGACTCTGTCTGGTGGCGTTTTCACTTTTCTCCATCATCTGCACCTTTACCATTCTCATGGCCGCGCCAAACTTCATTGAGGCAGTTTCGAAAGACTTCACATAATTGCAATAGCGTCGCATTTTCTTTTTTTGTTCTTAAAGATGTAAAAAATAAAATTAAAAAAACACGTGATTGGGTCCTTCCTCTTCTTATCGTTCTGAGGTCAACGTGAACTATTGTTACAATAATTAAGATAAAAAAAAACTTGTCAAAGTTGTGTATTTTTGAACTTTTCGAACAAACATACAGACCCTTGGACAAGCTGTTTGGGTGATATTGTATGTCTGTATATACTGTATTTGGATTGAGCACTTGAGGGTTGGTGTTCTCAGTGTGACAAACTTCACAGACATAGTGTCAAAGTGTTATGTGAAATATAAACAACCAATCCCATAATCGCTTTGGGAAATATGTTTCTTTTCATTTCTTGCCTTTAGTAATATTTTTGAAATCATTTAATATTGTTAGAATGAAAAGTTATCACTGAACTGTAACAAAATTTGTACATTTTAGCAAACGTTTTCTTTATCAAAGCAACAATAACCTATGTTAACAGTAGAATTAATAAGCTCTGTAACTGTCATCATTTTGACATTTTTGTATAAATAAATATTACAGTTATTAGTGTGTTCAAATCTCTCACTTGTGTCCAGTTTGTCCACATAATCAGAGTGTCATTACTTTGTCACTTCATTCAGACCCTGTGCTCTGTTGTATTATGTAAAAATACTATGTTAACACTGTGAATACAAGTAATTTTGTTAGAAAATATTAATAAAAAAAATAAATAAAACAATTTAAATTTCTAGGTGAATCTATGTATTTTGCTTCTTGGCATTTAATTCACACTTTCTGTATATTCTGTATGTGGCTGTGTTATGTTTACCTAGTTTCATTTACAACTAGTATATCTACTAGTATATCTACTACATGCATTGTAGGTGCATTTATTCATTTTAGAGGGGAAGGGAAATGAAAAATCAACATTAGATGTCATTTTGATTTATAATTCATTTTTAATGTTTAATGATTTTTTTATTATTATTCTTTACTGTTACTTGTGCTCAAAAAAATCTAAAATCTCACTAAAATCTCTGTTAAGAAATGATCTAAAGTTGCGAACTAAAGCTTTGCTTATTCATTGAGTTGGCAGAGTAGTGCAGAGGCTTTTGAGATCCAGTAGTCACTGGGCCGATTGGATGGCAACATCACAGTTACCACAAAATTTGTGGAGTGTCCTAATGGACAGAACAAAAACAAACAATTCAATAAAAGAAAAAAGTAAAAAATATCATAAATAAGATAACATTTCAAAGCTAAAATCTGATACTAATGGTTAACAGTGGATTTTTTGGGAGTGAAGGTTTTTTTATTTAATATATAGCCTATTGGAGGTAAATATATGGATGAATGTTTCTGCCTCAGAATAATAATAAAAAAGTTAATTGTGGATTTAAAGTTACAATTAACTTATTTTTATTTTACTCTGTGGCAGGGACAGGATAACAGTTTAAACTTCACTAGACTCATAAACTGACCTGTCGTTGAAAGAGTTCCCGCACGAGCAGAGGTCTTGTACAGTGGTGCCTCGTATAAGGTGGACTCAGGAACATAGTTTTGCTGAGGTTCAAAATGCACCACAGGCAGCACGGAGTTCATCACCCTTGGCAGTGCGTCTTCAATAACCATGTTTATGTCATCCCAGCGACAAGCATCCATGTACATCCCATGAACCAACACACCATCTTTCATGGAGGGAAGCTACAAAGGCAGACCATAACATATTAACAACATTAAAGATGTGAGATTTAACCATTACAACATTTTTCTCTTTTTAAACAAATAAAATGCACTTTGAAAAGCTGTTTTTAGAACGCAAATTCCTGGTTGTCCTTCGAAATATAGGACAACACCTATTCTGTGTTTTTTTGAAAGCCATTAATACTTTTGTTCCACAAGGATGTTTTAAATTCATCAAAAGTGAAAGTAGAGACATTAGTGATGGAATTTCTATTTCAAATAAATGCTGGAATTTTTTTTTACTTTCTATATATAAAATAATCTTGCAAAAAAAGATCTAAAAAGATCTTCTTTTTTTTACAATATTACAATTATTTTTTAATTTTTTTATCAAATAAATGCAGTCTTGGTGAGCTTAAACCTAACCCAAACGTCTGAACTGCATTGTAATTCTATGAGGAAAATCATTAAAAAGTCAATTATTACTGTTATTTGTGCCTAAAAAAGGACCTCAGTGAAATCATGGGATGATCATGTTCATGTTTACAGTATATCTATAATAATTATTATATAATTATATATTATTATATAATAATTTTTTGTTGTAAAAATATATGTTAAAACATCTCTGCAAGTATTTCTGCTTGTTTCCAAGCTGACCTCCTTGTCCATGTCAAGTTCCTTCCCTGGCTCAAGGCTTTTCAAAGCTTCAGTGACAAGAGTCTGGTCTCTGTACACTGGTACCACGTTGAAACGAAAATTCAGCTCATCAATGGGCAGGTTGTATTTACGTGCATGATTCTGCAGTGCACCTGTGAGACAGAACCAACTCTTTATTAAAGAAAGGTGTTTCAAATGACATTGATTCAACCTATTTTTTAGGGCCTAAATCCGTTTAGGCTAAAAGCCTAAAACTTGTTTCTTACCTGTGAGGAATCCTTGAGGGAAAAATAATCCAGAAATCCAAAAAGACTTGGGCTGACCCCTTGTGATCCAACTCTGTTTACACAAACAAACACACAACCAATGGTACTTTACAATCATGTGACTTCAAAATGAAAAGAACAAAGGTCATTCAAAGGAAGATAACAACAACAACAAATATTTTCCAACAGTTTTGGATCATTTCTATTTCAGAGCATGTGGAAAAAAGGGGCAACTAGTGGGTTTAAGGTTCTTGTTGATGGAAAACTACATAACCTTAAAAAAAAGACCCTCAAATCATATAGCTGGGAGAGGATGTCAGAATATAAGCTAATAAATAATAAATCCTTATATTAGTGTGCCATAGTCTTTTTGTAGAGAAATGGTTCACCTCATTTCCCCTCAAAAAAAAGTTTTGTGTGAGAAAAAAATGAAAATTTAATTTATTCAGCGAAAATCTTGCCTTCTGGCTAAGCTCTCAAATCTCATTCACCCTCCAAACATTTAAACTTTGGCTTCACAAGAAATTAGGCAAGAATGTCAATGATAGATGTGTGCATGCATGTTCTTCTTTACCTCCTCCTCCCTCTGCTTTTCATCATATCATTCTGGAAGGCAGTATGGCATAGCACAAGTATAGCACGTGAGTCATACGTTTACGTATTGTCCTTTTTGACAGCTCCATTTCCCAAGTATATCCATTATGGAAAATTGTGGAAAATTTGTTCCACAAATGAAAAGAAATTGTACACAACCATTCAAAAAGTTTAGGTTTCAAAATATTTTTTTTGTTTTAAAAAAACATTTAAATTAATGTTTATTTACCAAAAGTGACAGTTAAGACATTTATAAAGTTACAAATTGTTTCTGCTTCAAATGCTATTCTTTTTTTATGAAAGAAACTTTGTTGGGTTCTTTGATAAAAAATGTATCACAGTGTCCACAAAAAAAAAAAGAAATATCAAAATGTTACTGTTTTTATTGTTGAAATGAATGCAGGCTTAGTGACTATTATAGACTTAAAATCATTTTCAAAAAAAAAAAAACTTGGTAGTGTACTGTGTGTTTGGAACAATATGACAGTGAGAAAAGGATGACAAAATTTACATTTTTGTAAGAACTATATATTTCTGAGGAGAATAACAGCAAAGGAAAATTAAAGGGATAATGCACCCAAAAAATGTAATTCTGTCATCATTTACTCACCTTCAAGTTGTTCCAAACCTGTATGAGTTTCTTCCTATCCCTTTAAGTTTTCTCTCTCATATATGATGGTGGGCTTAAATTATGCAGTGTACCTCAGTCTATTCTTGCTGATGTAGAGGAAAATTTCTGACTTCACTGCTGAAATTTTAACTGGTCCAGTGAAATATGCTGAGCCTGTTTGTCGAGTTCAGAAACACATTTTTTTCTGAAATTCAACCATATTAGCATGAGCTTATCGTGTGTGACTGTGTGTTATATAACAGAGCACTCAGACCAGCCACACGGAACAGCACATCCAGTCAGAGATAACAGTTTGGTGTGCCCATCAACCCGTGCAACGCAATCACCATATGCAAGTGCCAGACAGTGAAGCGAGGATATACACTAAAGAAATTGTAGTTGTTTATGTAGCCTCTTTGAGTGTGGTTCAGAATGGCTGTGAGCCCCTCTGGCTCCATTCTTGAACTATAATAACAACAGCACACAGCTCATATATCACTGGCCTTTACTGGAATCCCCAACCCTGGGGAAATTGTACATGTACAATGAGAGTGAACCTCCTGAATACAGAGGGAAAAAAGTGTGTGTGTGTGTGTGTGTGTGTGTGTGTGTGTGTGTGTGTGTGTGTGTGTGTGTGTGTGTGTGTGTGCGCACACATGCATGTGAGTGGAGTCTTAAACCTAAGACTATTTTTAAGGCCGTGACTTTCTGAAATACGATAGTACAGATTTACAGAGAAAGCCTGTGAGCCATGTATTAAAATGCACTGCAACTTTTGCACTGCAAATTAAGATGCATTGCAAATGCCATGCAAATTGCATTGACTTGATTTGTACCTGGACTTTAAAGTAGGCAAGGCAAGGCAGTACACTCAAAATATAGGAAGCTGAACAATTTTAATATATAAAAATAATAATTATCATCATAATAATTCTAAGACTTCTAAGATAAAAATAAAAATGACATTTAAAAATAATTATATACAATGATTATATATTTACTTTAAACTACAGAAGTAAAATTACAACGCTTATTTTTTTATTTCTTCTTTTGCAAGAGTTAAAACCTTGATATTATGATGTGTTGGAAAAACTGCAGGGAGACCTGTGTTTAGTTTATAAATGCTTCTCATTACAAATCAAGTGCCGTTCTGTAAAATTTTCCACAAAATTCTTCATGTTTTAGACATTTTTTATGTTGTTATGAAAAGTGTCAAATATTTTCTGTTCTTGATGAAACTGTGGCCGGATAAATATGATCAGGCTGCCACATCTAGGTAATTAATGGGAAATGCTGGTGACATAGACATACCTCTACAAATGCTGTGCGCAGGGTGAGATCTCTAACCCAGCTGCCGAGAGGTTTGAGAGATGGGTAAGCAGCATTAGACCACTGAACAGGAACTTGGTTATTCAGAAAACTGTTATAAATCTTCTCAATGTCTTCTGACATCACCACTAGACCAGCTATTGCCTTCTGCAGAGTACATAATGAAGTCTGCAGGAAATGCATGCACACAAAAAAACAACAATTAAGATTGGTGTGATCATTAATTCATTCTCGTTTGATTAGCAGCTGTAATCAATTCATCATGTGTAGTTTACAATAAAAAAAAAATGGTCTCTTACCTTCAGCACACGCAACAGGAAGTTAAAGCGGTCTACTTCCTGGCCAAGCACAGTGGTTAGGGAGTTAACTCTACCATTTGAATCTTGCAAGAACAGACTCTCCACTGCTGCATCCATATCTAATTTCTCTGCTCAGATGTACACACATCATCCATAGAGAAACACACATTGGCAGGTTAAAAAAAAACTCATTATAAAACCAATGAAGTTACAGAAGACTTGTGTGCAGGGAGTAACAGGGGTTTGAGACTGACCAGGGATCTTTGCTAAGATGGTGTCAGCCAGCTCATGGACCACCTCATCATTGCTCTTCCCTCCACCAGCTGCTGAGGAGCGGGGTTGGACTTCCAGAATGGTGCAGATTAGTGTCATTGTCTCCTGCCTCTGTTTTCAAAGATGGAAATAAGACCCATGTGTGTTTTATGTCAAGTAGCAAGTGCTCTTTATCTAAAGATGTGCTCCTCATCTCAAGATTTGTTGTTATTTTGTGTACAGCAAAAAGGGGTGAGAGTTACCTGGAAGGCCAGATTAGCGTTTTCATGCATGCCAAAGACCTCTGGATCATCAATAAGAGGCAGATCATCAATATAATTCTTATACTCAGTCAAGCTGTCTGAATCAGGAGCAAAATATATCCCTACACAAAAGGAACGAGAGCCTTTGTTATTTAAAGTTGAAGTGTGTAATGATCTACTGGCACTAACATGATGTCTGTAATAAAGTGTAGTGGGACTAAACAAAACATATGAAAAGGTTTCACAAACGTAACACTCCTCCCTCCCCTCATGCTTTTCCACTCTCAATGGCTTTGTATGAACAGTATGCAAATTTAACTTTATTGTCCTAGAACGCATTTGTATGTAGATAGCAGTATACAGTACATACACAAACAGCAACACAACACAAATTAAATAACACACATTTATAATAAGTCACTTAAAAACAGGATTGCAGCAGGAATAAAGGAATTCTAAGGGAATTTAAATCTCCGGCCTGAAGGAAGCAGGTGAAATTCAGTACAAAATGGATGGGTGACATCGGAAAGGACTAACTGGACCTTCCTAGTCAACCTACGTTCATAAATTTGTGTGATAGTCCTTAAGGCAGTCCCCACTATTTTGCTGAACATTGTAACTACACCACTCAACTTACTCCTATTCTTTACATTAAGATCGCCATACCAACAAATAATGGAAAAACATGAGACGATTCACTAAATCAGGTGTAACTGATTTTCATAAAAGAAACACTCAAATTAAAAGCTCCAAGTTTCCTCAGAAAATACATATGCTAAAGAGCTTTCCCTCTCATAATGTCGGTGTTTGCCTCGAATTTTAGTTTATCGTCTATTTTATCATCATCGAACGGCAATTACACTGAACAATTTTGTCTTCAGACCGTTGACTTGTCACCGTTGGTACAAGCCCAACATAAAAGAAGTTGCTCGCCATAGAAAAGCACCTGGACTCTTCCTAACCTTAACCTGACCAAAACAACTTCGTACATCAGCTCTGCAAATTTAAAGTTTAACAGGAGTGTCCGGAGTCGCTGATTTCCCACAATAATCCGACAATTCAGATGTAAAATCATGAGTAACAAAACGTGCATAAAATGAGTTAAAATCATCTAGGTAATTTGTAATCGAGTTTCCGTCCTAAAGTAATACTTTTTGTCTTCTGTTTAGTGACCCAAGGCTTGCTATTCGGAAATATTATACAAGGTTTCTTTTGAAAGACCAAATCTTCAAAAAATACAATATAATTAGTCACAGTCTCTGTATGATCATCTAAATCAGTGCATGCGGATTTAAACAATTCTCAGTCAGTACATTCAAAGCATCCCATTAGGTCTTGAACTGAGTCATCAGACCACACAGAAATAAATCTTTTCTCTGTTTTGTTTTTTTTTTTTATAAACAGGGGCCAGATAAACAACATGATGGTAAAACAGGCCCAGAGGATCTCTCAAGGATGACTTACATGCCCCTTTCATAGACCCATAAAAAAGTTTCAGATATTTTCCACATCTGGTAGGACAATCCACATACTGATCAAAATAGCTAAATGATTTCTCCATTTTACAATGATTAAAGTCTCCCATCACAATGTTACTGTAGGTGCGTCAGGAGAGATGCTTTGCAACCGAAACACTGTTTTACATAATATGTCAGATGTATTTGTTTTTACATTAGCCCATGGATGTAAACAACAGAGATATTTGTGGAAACTCCCGGGGCAAGTAAAAGGGTGGCAAGTGCTTGAACGCAAGGCATATTCTGCCCCGCCTGCCCTACCTAGCCAGTAACATTTAACTGAAATATCTAAAAAGTCCATTTTACCAAAGGTGACCGTTGAGGAAGTCAATATACCAGTACTTGTGATTATAGTTGTCTCTGCACATTAAAACTGGGACAGTACAATGTATTTCAGCGTTGGAAAAATACACACTCCATCTTTAATTTATGTAATTTGCAAGTATGAATACCAGGTGGTATTTAAAGAGAGAAGCTGAATCTATTTCTGACTGTATTATTTACCAATTAATATTGTGTGTGTGTGTGTGTGTGTGTGTGTGTGTGTGTGTACCTACTTAACCATATTTTGGGGGAAAATTTATACCCAGAAGTGAGCTAAATCTGACAAAACCTTCATTGGGGACAAAGTCTTTTTTATTATTATTGTAAAAATTAGGAATGTTTTCTGTTTTCTGTTGAGGTTAGGGTAAGATTATAGTATTTAGAACTAGATGTATATAAAATAGCGTAAGTCTCTGGAATTTACCCATTTATTAAAGTATGTGTATACCTGATTTAGAGTAGGTATAGCCATCCTCTAATGTGGCTGGGGAGAAGAAACTCTTGAGTATGGTGCGCAAGCATCTCTGATCCCAGGCATCCGTCACCCTGCCTCCATATGTAATCTCACCTACAGAGACAATAAAACAAACATACCACATTTCAATTAGTTGCATGACTGACTGACACCTTGCCAAAAATTAATGAGACAATTTGACATTGTGTGAAGCTTCCATAATGAGTCTTTTCCCAGAGCCTCTCATAACAAAATTACTGGAACACTCTCTCGCACACCATCAGCTGCACCAAATTTAATGACATTTATTGTCTCCAGCTGATGGTCTGTAAAATGATGCCTACATATGAGAAATGCATTTGCAACAATTCTAAAACGTTTTGGAAGTTTTTGTGAAAGAAAAAGATTTTTTGAAAAATGTCAATAATACAACACAAATATTCATATTTAGTTAATATATCTAACAGATTAACACATAGAAACAAAAACATTTTACCGGTACCGGTATGATTACCGATATGAGCATTGAAAAGTTCAGAATGCAGTGAAACTAAAGTGCTTCTCATCTAGGTGGATAAAGGATCAGTGTTTAAAGAACATTTTCGATGATTGACATCACAGTTTACCAGTATGTGTATTTTATTGGAAACATTATTCTGGTAATTTTTACGGGATTGCTGTGTGAAAGGGGCTAATGACTGATGCTATAAAAACTTCTACAATAAGCACACACATGTACCTGTGATATATATAAGAGCATCCCAGGGTATATGTCCTGTCTGGCAATAGAGGTTTTGGTTGAGAAGAGCACACTCTCTGTCGCTGTCATTGAATTCATAACGAATGTTCCAGCCCAGAGGACCAAATTTTTTCCTCTCCTATACACACGACATGAATGCATACACACACATAGGACATATAGACACAGAAGAGAATGATTTAGAGGATGTGAATAAGTAAAGCCACCCTGAACATCTATTATACTGAAAATAATTGGCTCCCCCCCCCCCGTCCAAAACATTTGGGTAACACTTTCAGTGAAGACCATGCTTAAAAACAAGTAATAAAGGAGCTATAATTAATTATAAGTATTACCATTCTATAAATAAATTTATAAAGACCCACATTAAGACCTATACTGCATTATAAGAATGGTTATAGTTCAGTTAAAATACAATTATTTTTTATAATTACTTATAAGTCATGTATTTGCTTTTTTAATGTACATGCTCATAATGCACTGATTTATAAATGACCAAATATAAAATACGTCCAGAGACACTTGTTTGCTGTTCCAGTTAGTTATCAATTATGTCTTGAATGGCTAATGTTTGCATTAGAGGTCATGAATGGTAATTAATGCTAGTATGTTTCATAAACTGGTTGTTTTAATAGTTTCTGTTTTTTCCCCATTATATTATTCCAGGAATTCATGTTCATTAGTTAAGTGTAAATTACTTGAATGTATAATGAGCAAATAATCATGATTTATTAACATTAGCTTTAGTAAAATTGCATCTTATGTTTTCAGTTTACTTAAAGCCACCAATTATGCATTTGTGGAAGTTAGTAACTGCATTATCACTCAAAATGTGTATTTTTAAGAACACAACACAGCTATTAATAACAATATATTCACTTATTTGACAGAAATAAATCTGAATTACTATAATGTCATAATAAAACAACAATATATAGCAATGCAGGTTGCCTCTTTATAAATACATTCATGGAACCATACAACCAACTAATTAATAATTATAAATAAGTATATAATTGATTATGAAAATGCGCACTGAAAATCAGCCCAGCCGATAATGGAATATTGAAATGTCTATTGAAAAAGCAAATGTGTGACTTATAAGTAATTATAAAAATATTATAATTGTAACTATAACTGGTCTTGTGATGCAGTATGGTCTTAGGTCGTAAATATATTTATAAATTAGTAATACTTATAATGAATTATACTTATTTAATAAGTAAGGTCTTCATAGAAAGTGTTACGGACATTTGTTTGTAAAATTTAACAAATGATTTCTGTATCAAATAAATGGTGTAATTTTGAATTTTCTATCTTTTGGTTTTTTTCTACCTTGAAAAGTGTCAGTTTACAAAAAAAATATTAAGCAGCACAACCATTTTCAACTTTTAAAAGAATATGTAATCTTACTAATTACAATGATATTACTATGATTTCTAAAGGATCATGTGAATGATCAAGACAGACAAGTAATGGCTACTGAAAATTCAACTTATACATCAATATACAATAAAATATATAATAAATATATATTAATATATAACTGTAATAATACTTCACAACATTAATGTATGTTTACTGTATATTTGATTTAAAAAAATAGCCTTAATGAGAATAGCATCAAAAAACAGTTTTACCAACCTCGAACATATGAATCTATAACACATGTAGGGTATGTAAATACTGTATTTACAAATATCAACATATTGAGAATTTTAAATGTAGACCTTGAAAAAAATAAATAAAAAAACACTCTATCTAATCATTTTCATTTAATCATAAAAACTTAATTCATGCTTTTAAATGTACAATCTCTTGAGGCTTCAAATTGAATAGAAACAGAATTTTCAGGCCCTGACCTGAATGATGGCGTGGAAAAAACACACTCCAAAAATGATCTTCCTCCATTTCCTGCCAAGGATGTGTTCCTCAAAGAACGTACTGCTGATCTCAGTAAAGGCGCGTCTCACATTGGCACGGAGACCCTTTGGGGGCTCGTTAGTAACCTACCATTAAATTAACAAAGGCTCATTAGTTTCCTGGAAACACAAACATTTTAGCAACAAAACAAAAATTTGAGCCAAAGACAAAATAGAACTGCTAAAATTAATACATTTAAAAACCCTAAACAAACTGACCACTAAAAGACATCCATGTAACTGCACTTTCATTATAATTAAATATTGTTTATGGTCTTATAAACTACTATTGTTTCCAGTGATTTGAGTAAAGCAGGGATTTAACCGATAGGGACGTTAGCACAAGGGTGTTAACGTATTAGATAAAGAGTTAATAAAATATGAAAGTGCTCCTCCTTGTGAAGTGTTATCATCTTCTTGCAGGAGTGTGTGACTGCATTAATGTGACTAAAATTTAAATTTCATATACATGCAGATGCAGCATCCAAGTCCTGGAAGGATGAATGATGTGTAAAGGCAAAAATATGTGCATGTCATCAGCATATGGATGCCACTGACACATGAAACATGGATGCCACTGTCACTCTTCATTGATGCACGTTTTAATCTCCGGGAAAAAAAATAAAATAAAATAAAAAATAACAGATAAAGGCATGTGCATACCTTCCTGAAAAAAGTGTTCTATCAGTTATTATTATCCCTTTTAATAAAGCTTTTGTGTGTGTGTGTGTATGTATGCAAGTTTGTGTCCTTGTATTACCTTGACAGAGTTTTGTAATACAGTGACAGGAAACACATTGGTAGGCATGGAACTAAGGAACAGTCTGAAGTCCTTGTGGATAACGGTGTCTGTAAAAGTCATACAAGAACAGGACAACATAAAACAGGCCAACAAAAATTTGCTTTACAATGGATTCACAGGTTTAACACACAATCTCTAAATAGGGTTGAAGCAGGTACAAAACACGTGAGTATGCCTTAAAAAATAATAATATTTTCATTGAACCATACAAACATGTACAAAGACACAAATATAAACACAAAAAAGTTACTTCATAAATCGAGTCATTCATTTGACATATTCATTTGGAAGATCATACTAATTTTATAGTTTCAGTGGTTCTGGAGAAATTATAGTGAGCACATATCAAGTGTTCATATATGATATTCATAAAGTTTTGATGTACTAAAAAAAGCACTAAAAGGGTGAGATAAGTCACAGATCTGCCTCGACAATCACCAGTGACAACTGGAGATTCACCCGTTTTAAAAGACTTCAAACTTCAAACTCAGGTTACGTATGTAACCCTGGATCCCTGAGAGGGAATGAGAAGCTGCGTTTAAACGTAGTGGGAACGCTCTGTGCGATTGCGTCGTGAAGCCTCTGTACAATCAGTCCAATGACAGAGCAGGACGTCATGTGACGTCATAGACCAGGAAACTATAAAGCACCCTTGAACTCAGACCGCGACAGCTTCTGAAAAGGCCTGAAGCAAGTCGATCAGGGTATGCAGGAAGTATGGCAGGCAGAAACGCAGCATCTCGTGCGTGCAAATGTCAACAGGGAATTTTTTTACGAGCAGTTCATTCATACCTATGCAAGATCGCTGTGAAAATACAGACCGGAAGTCAAAAGACAACGAGCGCAGCACTGAAAAGGGGCAGGGCTACATAAAGTTCCTTGTCTATGACATCACATGACATCCTGCTCTCTCATTGGACTGATTGTACAGAAGCTTCACAACGCAATCACGCAGAGCGTTCCCTCCGCGTTCAAACGCAGCTCGAAGTTCCCTTGAAAGGGAACAAGGATAAATATCGGAAGGGCTTTTGAAAGGTAAAAATTAGATTCCAGTTTTAAAAATGCATCTGATTACAGATATATGTGTTTGTTATTGACAGTCGCACATTCTCCTCATAACACTGGATTCATCTGCACTGTGGCACAACTGCCGATTCATCTGATTCATCTGCCGAGGCACAACCTATGTAAAGTTGAAAATTCTGCGAATAACTGCAATTGCAGGTTTCGAACAGAGATGTCCACAAAGAGGAAACACTATGGACCGGAGCTTAAAGGGTACCTATTTTCGGTTTTTGAAAATTGCCCTTCATGTAGTATTTAACATAGATCTAAGTGAACGAAAACATCCTGCAAAGTTTTAAACATGAAAGTTCATCGTGTACAAAGTTATTGTCTCTCAAAAACAAGAGTCGACTCTGAGTCGCTGATATGAATCGTTCGAAAAACGATGCTTTCCCTTTGTCTAGTTGACGTCAACTTGACAAGTTATTTGAATAAGAAACGCCCACTTATTGCGCTCGGAGACGCTAGGGAAAACCGGAGCTCCAGGGGTGGCGGGCAAATCTGAAACTGGCCCAGGACGGGCCACCCTGCCTGGGCTGGCCAGGGAGGTCTGAGAGCATGGAGGTTTGGACCCTCCGCACCTTTTTGGACTGTCGTTTTTCGAGATCTGGGCTTCGGAAAACAATCATGTCGACGAGACGCTGTGTTTTGAAGTGCGACGCAAAAGCGAACTTTTTTAACCTGCCAAGTGAGGAGTATTTGAAGACTAAGAGGCTGCAGTTCATATATACAAGTACTGCTATACCACACAAGTATAGCCCAAACCTTGTTCTGTGTTCGCGTCATTTTGAAGATGATTGCTTCACAAACCTAAACGCTATAAAGTATGGATTCGCGAGCCGGCTCTATCCTAACGAGCTGAGGATCAATATGCAGAGCAGTGGGTGAGTCGCGAGGACCGGAGTTGAGAACCCATTTAAGGTAATAGAGTTCCGTTTTTCTGCACAGAGAATACCAATCACAACTCACTAGGTCATCTGACCAATCAGCGCAGATTAGCGTCACGCAAAGGCGGGGTTTGGACAAAGGACTCGCTAAAACCGCTAAAACGATTCATATGGGAGTCAGTGGGCAATTCAGGTAAAAATAAATGCATATTAGAAGACAACAAAAGTGTTTTTTGTCATTGCATGCTTGTAAAATTGTTGTTGGGGACTCCCAGAACAATATTAGGAACATTTTAAATGCCATAATAGGTACACTTTAAAAAAAAAAACCTCCTGAAAGGAGAATACTCTGGGGTTGGCTATCGCGCCGGCGTGACAAGCTCACTTTTTTCCATATCAGTGCAAAAGAGATTCAAATTACTCTGTTGATTTTGATTGTATATCATTAGAATCTACAGCAAAGATTCTCTTCTTGTTGTGTAGTTAACCTTCAGCTTGTTAACCTTCAGCTTTTAAACTTTAGGTTTGGCTGTTTGTTTGTTATTTTTCACAAATAATATTGATATTACACATTAAATTACCTCTGGGGACTGCAGGGATCAATGCTGAAGATCCCAGTCTTTAAGGACAAGGTTCTAATGCAAAACCTCACTCATACACAAACTAACCTGGTTCAGTGAAGGTTTTGATGAGCTCCTCCATTGCAAGCATCCAAGACACAGCAAGGTGGCAGTTTTGAAGGAAGATCCAGTCACCAATCTTCAGAGCTTCCATAATCAGCTTCTCTGCTATAGGACCCTGACCCTGACCCAGCGAGATAGATTTTAACCTGCAATACAAGAAAACGTCTCCGGTTATTATCGTAATATCGGTTCCCTGAGAGGTGGGAACGAGACATTGTGTTGCAACGCTGAAACTCCACTTTTGGAGGTTGGAACAGCAGGCAAATTGTCGAAGTATGCAAATACTGACAGACTTGTGGGCTGTATAAAATGCTTGGGTATGACAATTGTGTCAGAATAACGACTGAACACTTGGTCTTACAGCGCACACAGCGGCTAACACAATGTGTTGTTCCCGCCTCTCAGGCAACCGAGGTTACGGTAGATGTTCCCTTTTGAGAGCGGTAACTCAACATTTCATAGCAACGCTGTATTAAATCCCGCCTTGAGAGTAGTGAAGATAAGCCCGGAGAAACCGGTTTAAGCTACACCAGCCACGGAAGAGACAGTCACCACACCGCTAGGAGTGCTTGCTGTTACTCCTGTGTGTTATCTTAACGTCATATCTCGCCATAAGGTGGCACTGTTGTGGGGTAAGTGGGGAAGTAGCATCCCTCTTGGGGGTGTGAGGGAGAGAGACTTTTTGTTGTTGGTTGTTCCTGTGTGTGCATCAGGGATGGAATAAAAAATGAGTTTGAACTAAAAACGTGGAGTTATCTTTCGAGCTTACATTGGTAGCAGAGGATGGCTGCTAACTACAGGGTTCCACCAATGTTTGAAGAAGGAAAACCCTACGAAAGCTGGAAGAATGAAGTTAAAATTTGGACCAGAGTTACCGATTTGAAAAAAAAAAACCCTCTTGCCGTCGCCCTGGCGATATCAGGACGGGCGCGGGATACAGCGATGGAAATTCCGGTTGATGATCTAAATAAAGACACTGGAATGACCACTTTATTAGCGAAAACTGGATGCTTTGTTCCTTAAAGAAGAAAAGGACAGGATCTACGATGATTACTCAGATTTCGACCAGATTATGAAAGAAGCGAACATGTCCATGACGGACTATATTATTGATTTCGAACAGCGCTATTCTCGGATGAAAAAGTACAACATGGAGCTACCCGACGCAGTTTTAGCTTTTAAGCTTTTGGATACTGCGTGTTTGGATATGACGGATAGGCAGTTGGCTCTAACTGCATGCACTGACTTAACTTAAGCCTTGATGAAGTCCGCTCTGAAGAGAATATTTGGCGGGAAAACGAGCGCAGCAGCACAAAGTATTAGCCAGGAGTCCGTGTTTGTGACAGAGCAGCGACGGCAAGTCCGCTCATCAGAAAACTCCACAGCCCGGTACTAACCCGCTAGATAAGTACGGATGGCGATTGAAATGTGCAGTGTGCCAAAGTACATATCACTGGGTCAAAGATTGTCCGCCTAAAGGTGAGAGTGTTAAGATTACAGAAGATAAAACTGACATGGAGTGTACACCAAACTCTGTACACCAAAAAATCACCGACAGATGCAGAAATATTCATGACCGAATGTTTTGGCCCAGCAATAATAGACACTGCTTGTACTAGGACAGTCTGTGGACAAGAGTGGCTTGACAACTACAGTACTGTGTTACAGAAGAAAAGTGTAAAGATATTGAAAGAAACAGAAGCAGAAAGTCACAGGCCTTTCAAGTTTGGAGATGGAAAAGTAGTTTACTCCGGCAAAAGAGTCACATCTAAGTGAGCCTGCTAACATCCAGGCTCAGGTTTAAGATTTAATACAAGACTGAAAGTAATAGGAGGACAGGGAATTGTATGGCAGCGATGCATTCTGGCAGCTGGTAAAATGATCTGAGCAGAAGCATGACTTGAAAAAAAAATACAGAGGGTTAAAAACCATTTGAGAGATAGGATTTTGGACCCACTCTAGGAATATAGCAGAAGTATAGCAGACGCTGGTTGGCAAACAATAAAGTAATTCCAGACATCTAGCTATAAAATCAACAAAACATGGACAAGGAGCTGAGTAAACCAGTGGTCAAGTAAGCTGCTATCATAATGTTCTCCTTAAGGAAGAGCATGTCACCCAGGCTGACACAATGTACAGTAATGATACATACCAGGAGGCAATGACTATGTGACCTCTGAATGAGACAGAGGAATTTGGTGAGGGATGTCATGGCTGGGAGGAAGAGGAACTTGTCACAATTAAAGCTGATATGTCAATGAGACACATACAGAGGAGGACATGATGTGTACATCTGAATGTCATCAGTACAGCAGTGCTAAAAAGCACTTTTAAATACTACTTTTGAAGCAGTATAGATAAAGAAGATTGCAAGTCCAAACGCTAATCCCCGTGGTACCCCAGTTTTAAGCGTAATATAAAGAGGGAAAGCATTTCTTGCAGGAAAACCAAGACAGCAAAGAAATTATCTTCATAAGTTTCATACAGTATACTGAAGTTTTTTTTTTTGTTTTTTTTTTTTTAGGAAAACTGTCCAAAGCCATCAGAAACATGTAACACATTCGGTATGGATATAATCAGGACATAGCATTCATTAATGTAATGTACTTATATGTGCCACTTAACTAGGAATTGAGCGAGTAAACAGAGTGTATAAATGTCAGTGCACAGTACCGATCCTGGTATCCTCTCTCGTTGGCAAACCGCTGAAATGCCCCCATTGGATCTGAGCCCGTGCTTAGAATGAAGACCAGGGGAATGGTTGGGGACATGTCTGTGTACAGGGTTGAAAGATCCACTGGGGGATTCTCCACAAATTGTTTTCCCAAACCAATGATAACAAACTGAGTCACTGCAAGCACAACCTGGAACACACAGAGTCAGAGACTTGAAATACACTGCAGTGATACCATATTTATTTATACAGCAGATAATGATACACTCAAGGAGACTCATAAAACTTGACACACACAGGCACCGTAAAACACACATCATTTTTATGTAGAACAAACTGTGTATTCTATCCCCTAATCCTACCCCTAAACACATCCCTCACAGAAAACTTTCTTCATTTTGTGAGTAAATTTGTACTGTTCTTGTGGGGAAATAAGCAAACAAAACACAGCTATAATATCAAGGAAACAGATCCATTGTGGTATTATGTAAACTAATGTAGTGCATGTACTGTATAATAAAGTCAGAATAGTGAGACAAAAGGCTGTCAGTAAGACTTTTTTTTTCTGAAAAATGTTTTATTCAGCAGTCTCTTTGAAAGCGAGTCAAATCGCCAAATATAAACTTCACAAGAAATGAAGTCAGAATTGTGTATGATGAATTTGCAATACTGAGAAAGTCTGAATTGTGAGATTAACTAACTTGCAATTTGGAATTGCAACTTGGAATAAACTCAGAATTGCAAGAACTATATATCTTTTCTGTGTTGAAAACAGTCTAACTAAACTTTCTGCTCTGTAACTAAAAATATAATGCAACAGTTTTGACATTACAGTAATTACAATTCATATCGAATCACCTTATTATTATTATTTTTTTTAATAACTATTATTTTACCTTCTCCTCCATAAAACTCTTTATGAGGATGAGTTTCTGGAAGGCCCCAAGCCGCTGGTTCCAGTAACCTCTGACTTGTGGCTTTTTCTCAGAGGGTATGTCTTCTGAGAAAGGAGGAAGGTCAGTAACATATCCATCCCACTGCTTTGGGTTTACTGTTACCTCCAGTTGCCCTACAGAAAGGGAAAAACACACATCCTAGTGTTGGAATAAGATTTACTGTAAGATTTCTATTTTGTGATTGATGCTTTTCAAGAAATTGTATAAGTACAGTATGAGCCAGTGATAAAATTTAAAAATATACCTAGTTTGACAGATATAGGTGTGGATATCATCTCTTTTTTTATGCCATTAAAGCAGGGTAGTCGGTCTTCTAAATTACAACAAGTCTCCCAGGCAAAATCAGACAACCATGGCACTTTTGGCTTCTCTGGCAATTCCTGCAGTGGGAAAGGGGAGTGAAATGAACAGAACAGGTCATTGTTTTCAGCCCGAGTGATAGGTCGCAGTGTCTAAGCCCAGACTTGGGGAGCTTATCCCCCTTTAAGTCGACAGGAGTGCGGAACTTAGGTGTTCTTGTTGACCAGTCTTTAAAATTTGACAAACACATATCAGCTGTCATCAGCTCCGGCTTCTACCAGCTCCGTTTACTATCTAAAATCAAAGGCTTTCTTACTCCGACAACTCTGGAAATGGCGGTTCATGCATTCATCACGTGTAGGCTTGACTATTGCAATTCACTTTATTGTGGGATATCAGTTTCTCAAATTGCCCGTCTTCAGTTGGTCCAAAACGCTGCGGCTAGACTTATTTCCAACTGTCGCAAATATGACCACATCACTCCAATTCTTAAATCTTTACACTGGCTACCTGTCCGGCAGAGAATAGATTTTAAAATCCTACTATTTGTCTTCAAATCGCTACAGAACCTAGCCCCAGTATATCTTTCTGAACTTATTCATCCCTATACTCCGTCCAGAAGCCTAAGATCTCACGACCAGGCTCTGCTGGTAGTCCCTCGTGTCAGACTTAAGCGCAGAGGGGAGCGTGCTTTTGCAGTGGCAGGGCCCCGTCTGTGGAACACCCTGCCCCTAGAGATTCGAACGGCCCCCAACCTGTCTATTTTTAAGTCTTTGGTGAAAACCTACCTTTTCTCTTTAGCATACTGATCTTTTTTTTAAGTATTTTACTATGTTATAATTGAGTCTCTGACAAGGCTGCTTGTAGCTTTGCCGCTTTTTATGTGTTATGTGTTTTATGTGTTTTATGCTCTCTTCTTTGGCTGTTTTTACTTTTTGTGTTCTGTAAAGCACTTTGGTCTGTCTAAGTGGCTGTTTAAATGTGCTATATAAATAAATGAACTTGAACTTGAACTTGAGAAAGTACCTGTGCGTTTGTACATAGGGCTGAGAGATTAATATTTCTTCATACTGATATGTATTGGAGTAGACTGAAATATAAAACCAGTCAAAATTACGAAAATGAAGTAGAAACAGTATATTGGATGATTACGCTTGGAATATCGGTTCTCTTATTTCTCGCCCCAAAACTTTTCTCCATTTTTCACAATTTCTAAACACTATTAACATCCTATACTAAGAAGTTTGTAAATAAAGACAGTGTGAGATATCAAGTTTAATACTTAGGGTGGTGTATATATTTCTCGCAAAAGAGATGCTTGCCTTAGCAACAGAACAGAGGTGGACTCTGTTTACTGGAATACATGCAAAAAATCCCTGTTTCAACACACTAAAACAATATAACTTTGCACTGTGAAAGAAATGCCTTTTTGATGGGGGCATATAGCACAGGCCCCTGAGGAAAGAGAAAAAAATAGAACACAGCTCTCCAATCTAACAATTAACACAATTAAATCTCATTCATGACTTGTATGACTTGTATGACTTGAACACACATACAAAAGCCCCCCCCCCCCCCCCCCCCTCTCTCTTTCTCTCTCACACACACACACACACAGGTGTTTTCTTTCTCTCTTTCAAATGCCCTTTCCACATCCCTGACCTTCTCCATGCCTCCAGCCCCTCTCAGGAAGAACTGCCACTCCTGCTGGGAGATCTCTCCCCTCTGCATCATGATCTCCACACATAGCATGAAGCTGTAGATCGCCTTGTGTTGCTCGAAAAGGCCACGGGACACGTTCGTGTAGGCACTTAGCAGAGTCTGATCCAACAGGATCTGTAGTCTCACACTCAAATCTCTGTGCTTCTCTGCTGACTCAATAGTATTGTTGAACAACTGTGAAAAAAAAAATCCAGGGAAAGTGTGAAATTTACCTTAAATGCAATGGAAGTCGCTTTGGATAATATGGATGTCCATATATATATATATATATATATATATATATATATATATACACACACACACTCACACAAATGTTCAAAAATTTATCAAATAAGACATTTATGATTACAAAAGATTTATATTTTAAATAAATTTGAACTTTCTATTCATCAAAGAAACCTGAAAAAAATGTTTACACAAAAACAGTAGGCAGCAAAACGGTTCCCTTTCAAAGTGTAACTCAGCATCTTGGATGTACGCTATGGGGAATGGCATCGGTGTAACTAGTGTCTGAGGCACGTGACACACACGTGGCACATATACATGACAATTTCATTGGTCAATGTAGCATATCTAGACTGTGTCAGGAAGACTCATTCAATCCTACATGTGAAAATGCGTTTAACCCCTTTGACTCTTATCCGTAAATCTGGCCTGGCACCATAGAGTCTGCTTTAAAATTTCCCATTGACACCTTTACAGCTTAAGAGTGTTTGCCCAAACACCAATAAAATAGAGCATGCCAGAGACTCAAAGAGATCAGTATCTCCTTAAAACCCCCTTTCTGCGGAGAAAGGAATGCCAGGTCATCGAAGAGAAAGCTCCTTTCTTAACGCACATACACAGACTTTTACATTAAACTCAGAATATGAGCCATTGGCAACTGTATATTATACGTTCCTGTGTATATGCATGTTTTCTAGCAGATAATAGCCTATAGTTATGACTTTCTAGTTGCATTAGTTGAACTTTAAATGCCTATATTCAACCTATAGGCAAAAACTCTAGGCGACAACATCCATTAGTCAAAAGTCTTGTGGACACATATTTAGTATGTGTTTTGTTGCCTTATTTCAGAAACTTTAATTTTGAGTTTTTTCACTAACCATGCATAAACAATATTCTCTCAAAAATACAAACATGTACATGTATGTTGCTCAAATATTATGGTTGCCCTGTTTGTGCTAAATAGAGTGTAATTTCATCTGTGCTATTAATATGTTTATAAGCAACTGAAAACAGCACAAATATCAGTAACCGGTAGTATTATATAAAATTTATTTTATAATTTTTTTTTATATATATTATTTTTGATATATTACATCCTGAAAAAAAAATGTATAGAATGATTACTCTTAAAGGACATTACCTGTTTAAAGTACTTTAGGGAAAATTGGTACATGGGGTCAATCTCAGACAGGCTGGCAATGACAAAGTACATGATGGAGCCACGTGTGGCAACAGGGCGATATTTCTCTCTGGCTGCATTGATCATCTCCTCTGTTGTCTCCGCCTCCAACAGCCGAGACTTAATGGCCTGAGACGTCACCTGTACAAGAGACAAGAGGATAAATTGTGCTATATTCCAAACAGAGTGAAATGTAATGACTTTAAAAAAGCTCGATGTGTTTATAAAAAGCTCCTAAAATGCAAAAGGAGCTGTAAGCCATCCACATTGACAGCATTATAAGTGTCCCAGAGATACACGAGACTGTAACAAAGGTGTCAGAGGGAGACAGATTTTTGGCTTTAAGACAGACTTTTCATTCATTGCCGGCCCAACTATCTATCAATCCGTTCCTCCCATTCAGGCCTTTAAGAGTGACATGCAGTGACGTGCTTGCTCATAGTTGGCAGTGGCACAAACATACTATTTTGAGGGAATTTGCTAGAAATTAAATGTGCTAAAACAAATACACAGAAGAAAAGCTATGGATTTAAGTATGCATCAATTCCCAAATAAACACGTAATCACTATCAAATGAGGCTATTTTCTTTTCAGTTGAGCGTGGCATTTGAAATTATTTTAAAGTAAACATCTCCTTTTTATATGAAGCATTTATTAGCATATTGGGGAGTGTGTGTGTGGGGGGGGGGGTAATGACAATTATTAAAACAGTTGCAACAGTGGAGTTTAGACACTAAAATTAAATGTCTTTGTCATGTCAATGTAAATGTCAATGTTGCCTTGGTATTAAGATAGCATAAGATACCAACCCCAAACCTTTGAACTGTAGTTTAATAAGTCAGTTTAGAGTAACCAGTTTAAATTCCATAACCTGTTTTTCGACATAATCATTGACCTGCTTTTGTCTACTCTGCTCAAATTTCATTCCCTCTCTTTAAATTTCTGACCCAAAACCACTGACCTTTGACTCTTGTAAAGTATCTATAAGATCCACATTGTCGAGGATGTTGCCTTCAGAGGCAAAGAGCAGTTTAAGGATTCGGTCCTCAATAGCTTTCAGCTGGTTCCGGTCTGTATTGATGCGAACTATTAGCTGGCTTCTCTGTTCTTCCAAGTCAGGACGCTCCAGACGGACTACATCGCTGGGCACAGACACAGATAAATTATCACAAAAAAGTCAGCCAATATTTTACATAGTGAGCATTGACAAGAGAATAAGTTAATCAACATCAAATATATATATATTTTTTTTTTGTTAGACAGCTTATGTGATGAATTACAAATACACCCAATGCAGTAAATGTATAACGTGTCTTGTTTGGTCAGTTTTGACTGGAACACCTAAGATGGATGGTAGTAGAAGGTAAAAAAGTCCAAAGTGAATGTCTATTATTATTCTATTATTATTATTAATATTCTAACTCTAATACTGTGAGCTAGTTAGCCTATTATGCTACTATACTATTCTATCGCTTCTTGCTTTTAGAAAAAGAATAATCATTGATTCAGCTGCTGTCTTTTAGGTGAATACTGTATTTAGACCTTTGGAGGACTCAAATTTAGGATTTATTTAATAAACTTGTTCTATATAGAATAAAGTTTTTCTATATAGAAAAAAAAAAGATTTCACAAAAAAAAGTTTCACAAAGTTTAAAATCAACATCATGTGTCCTGGGTGTTCATTTTGAATGTAAGAGTAAAAGCAGGGAATTACCTGAGGATTTGATCTTCCAGTCCAGACTTGGTAACAGTGAAGTTTATGATAGTCACCTTGATGCACACCTGACATCGAAAATTGGTTACAAAACCATTAAGAGTGAACAGTTTCAATATTAATTGAAAGCAAACTATAATAAACAACTTTTTCTAATTTAGATGTTGATGATGTGATGATGATGATGATGGCTCAGAGAAAGGTGGACCGGGTCATGAAAAATATAATTGAATAAATAACACAATCTAAACATGTATTCTTTAGGGGCATGTAAATAATGATTGACATTATCTGCTAAATTAATCCCCCAAGAGATGCTGCTGTTGTCCCTTTCCTCTTTAAAAATCCTCTGGAGGCACACTTAGATTGGCCTTGTGTGTTTTGTATTTGCTGTCTGTCTGTGAGAATGTTTCTTTAGTCCAGACTGGTCTGCCAGCATAGCTCATCTCCCTTATTTAAACTGAGATGACAGGTCTGTCCTGTCTCTAATGCTGGAGCTTACAACGGCACAGCCTTGTTTGACAGGCAACCATATCTGATGGTGTGCTCTCTGCCTCCTGTAAGCGCTGTTGCCCGTGGTCCTGTCTGTTATGATTGCTAGGGCATTGTCTCTTGGCAGGTGGGCGCTGATCCGCATCCACCCCAGAATTATACAGCGAGAGATGATATGGAATGGAGCCAGAGAGGGATTGGGTGTACAAGGTGGTGGCAGAACAGATATGTGAAGGGCTGGTGCAAGACAAGTCCACTTTGCTACAGTGCCAAATCCAGTTGACCTTAAACAGGTGTCAACCTCGACCCCAGAATCCCCTTTCTAAATCCCCCCTCATTGTTTATAAAATAAACAATGAACTGCTAATAAAACATACAATAATTTCATGAATAAAACAAAAAACTGTAGGGGTCAGACATTTGCATGGAAAAATGAATTGTCATTGTCTCTTCCAGTAGCCAATGAATCCATGCGACTGAGAGGTCCACCATACAACAAATATTTTAATTAAATAATAATAATAAAGTTAGATGCAAAAAATAAAATAAAAAATAATATAATTTTGTTTCTTATTTCTTGTAAATATAATTATATGTATTTCCTCACACACACGCACCTCAGGAAGATAGTGGGGATTGGCCATTTTGGTGGTCATGTAGAAACGAAAATTTTTATCGTAGTCAATGTCAGAATCTCCCAGTCGGATCAATGTTCTGCCACCTAACACAAACGTCTGCTTCAGAAGAATGGGTTCCAGAGCAGGGTCTAGAGTTTCTTTTAGCTGCAAACACACACACAGATATGAGTGAAATGCATGATATTTCATCATTTTGCAGCTATGATTAATATCATTCACCATTAATTAAAATTTTTATGTTAGATCTCTTTTTAGTATAAACTGGCCTAAAATAGGGGGGAACCATACTTTTCAGTTGTCAGAAGTGAAAACAAAGATGACTGAAACTAGATTAATCAGATAATTTACGTCTGGCAAGAGTCAGAACTAATAAACATACTACAGAATCACTAATTTAAGACTGAATTAAACCATTCAAAGCCAATCAGATCAGCTTGAAATTGTTATCAGTTCATCACAACTGTAATTCATAATTGAAAATATTTATTTGCTTTTTTTTCAGTAGAGAATTTGATTAAAAAGTGTCAAAGGTGAAAGAAGGGTTACCTCCTCCAGAAGTACAGGCATTCCCAGCCGGATGGAGTTCTCAAGTGTTCGGAGGAAGCCTGTATCTGTTAGCTTGATCACCTTTAGACCGTTCTTTGCCTCTTTAGATCGTATCCAACGGTTTGCCTAGATACAAAATGAAAAAGAAAAAAAAAATAGAAAATGTAAGCTATAAAATGTATGTAGTTTGACTCCCTAAAAACTGAACTTGAGATCATAATTAAATAAGAATACCAAATTATACCACCAAATTATTTAAGAATTTCCTTTATTGAGACTTTTTTTGGCTCAATCCCAATTGGCCCTACCCCTCCGTTTTGCATGTTCACGTCTAGGGGTAGGGTGTCCCGATTCTTGTTGAGATCGAGGGGTAGGGTGAAGGGGTAGGGCTACATAGCCCTCGAAATGGAGATTTTTCAGAGGCACACTCCAAACGAAGGGCTAAGAGAAAGTTCACGGAATCCATCGCAAACGGTTCGCAAAGGTTAAACATTTAAATTTAGCGCCAGATGATTCCACCACGCACTTTTTTTACTTTTATAATAACACTATAGTCGTTTAAATTAAGAAATGTTATAATAAATTACCTTTCCGAATCAGAAAAGACATACATTTCGAGGAAGGGATGTTATAATCATCATGTTTATTCAAAGTTAATAACAGCTGCGCTGATTGTCAGTTGTTGTCAATGAGAAATCCAGTAAAAACTCTGTAACGGCAGAGCCATCGCCGACGACTGATGACGTGTTGGGTTCATGAAGGGTTGTTCCATTTCGTAGGGGAATATTTCAACCCCTTGGCCCTTGTAACTCTGTTTTAAGGGCTAAGGGGTACACTCGAAAACAAGGGGTAGGGCCAAGTGGTGAATTGCGATTGACCCTTTTTCTTCATTATGACATCAAGACAGTTGTATGCCCCAAAATATTAAATATCAAAATAAAATATCAATATCAAAATCAGAAAATAATTACATGCTCATTCAAGAATAGGCATATTGCATGTATATACAGTCCGTTCAACCCACACCACCTGTGCCGTCTCCCCAGTCAGAACCTCAATTACCGGTACCCAAGTCGTAAGCTGGAGAACCTCATTTCTGTAGAGCATTTTTGACCCAGTGCTCCATGCATTTTGCCTTGCAGCCCAGTACCTTTTATTACTGAAGGAACGAAAGTGGCATTTGTACTAATCCTGCTGACTCGAGCGGCATTATGGGGAATGGCGGTGTGGGAAAATAAAGTTCCATGCTGTACCTCGTTCTTTGATAATTCCTCGTTCTGTACCTCGATAATTTCAGCCAACTAGCTGCTCCTTTGACTGCCTTGACCTCCCCCAGAACTACGTTCAGGTGGTCTGATACAACTGACACTGTATTTTCCCAACGGGCTCCCCCAGACAACATGATACATCCTTGTCCGTTTTTTTTTTTCTCATCGATTATCCCCTGCCAAATGTAACTATGACATTGGTAACCGTGAGTTGCTGGCAGTCAAGTTAGCGTTGGAGGAATGGCGTCATTGGCTGGAAGGGTCGGGGGTACCTTTTATCGTCAGGACCGATCACAAGAACCTAGAATATATCAGAACTGCTAAAAGACTTAACTCCAGGCAGGATCGATGGGCTCTTTTTTTTTATATTTCTCTTTTGTACCCCCAGGTTCTAAAAACATAAAACCTGATTCTTTATCACGCATTTTTGATCGTTCAAAACGCTCGTCCACTCCTGATTGCATTTTACCAGACAACTTAATTGTATTCACACTCACATGGGAGGTCGAGTCGAATGTCAAGACGACCTTAGAAGGGGTAATGCCTTCACCGAATCAATTATATGTGCCGGAGGAGTTACGGTCTGACGTTATCTGGGGACATTGTTCCAACATGGCATGTCATCGAGGTTTGGCTTGCTTGGTTTGTGCCATTGGTAAGACTTCCAACCGACCCATGGGTTACTCCAACCACTATCAGTCCCTTTGAGACCCTGGTCCCACATTGCGTTAGATTTTATTTTTGCCCTTCCACCCTCCCAGGGCATGACAGTCGTTTTGACCGTGGTGGACCGGTTCTCAAAGGCGGCTCACTTTATCCCCTTGACAGCATAGACAGCGTCGACTGTCAATGTTGACAGTCGTAGACCATGTGTTTTGCTTACATAGCCTCCCGAAAAACGTGGTTTCCAACAGGGGATCCCAGTTTGTGTCAACATTTTGGCGAGAATTTTGTTAATGGGGGCGACTGTCAGTCTATCCTCTGGTTTTCATCCCCAGAGCAATGGCCAAAACAAGAAAGCCAACCAAGATTTGGAGAGAATGTTGCAATGTTTGGTGTCCAAGAATCCTTCCTCCTGGAGTCAGCAACTTTCTATGCTGGAGTACGCTCAAAATTCGTTACCAGTGTCATTCATGGGCCTATCTCCGTTGGAGTGTATCTCAGCTAGTTTTTTGAAGCCGGAATCTGTAGTCGCGGTCCCCTTCGCACATGCTTTTGTCCTGAGGTGCCACCGCACTTAGACCAGAGCCCATGAGACCTGGTTATTCATCTCAGATAATCATTCACCACCCGGTTAACTGTCGAAGTCCCTGCTTCACTAGCCTTGTCTGTTGTCTCTGTGTTTTGTGTGCTGATCGGCATTACTGTTTATTCTTTAAATAAGCATCACTTACTGCACTTTGCTTCCAGTCGTTCCTGACAGATATTACATAATATATATATATATTTTTAACTCATCATGCATAGCCGGACAGTAACAGAGTACATTTACTTGAGTACAGTACTTGAGTACAATTTTGAGGGATCTGTACTTTGCTCGAGTACCATTTTTAGGGAGTACTCATGACTTTACTCAAGTACATTTGAGAGGGAACTATTGTACTCTTTACTCCACTACATTTCTATCCATAACCGTGAGAACCCGTTACTACTTCTAAAAAAAATAATAATAATAAAATAACATTTTTAAAAAATGGAAAAAAAGAAAAATCTCAGAAACCCTCAATTTGTTGTTTCCCTCTCAAACATGATTGGATTGTGCAGGTGCCACTGATTAGGACAGCATATGAGCAATCACCTTCAGCTTTCCGCCAAAGTCAACTCCATGCTCAGATTTAGATAAGAGACGAAACCATGGACAAAACAATGGATGAAGATGCAGAAGTGTACTAATAGAAGTGTGTATGTGGAATCTAGCAAAGCAGAGTGGAGCTGAGTTGAGTGTAGAGTGTTTGTGTGTATATAAATGCGAGACAGGCTGATGTTTGAATGTCTTTTTCAGTCTCTCTAGAAGACAGATTCTCCCAGGAGAGACAGCCGGATGGAGAGAGAGCAAAACACAAACGACAAGAAAGAGCAGAGAAAAAAATGAGAACGACAGCCAAGTGTGCTGAAACCAGAGGACAGTAATGAAAATGGGCAGGGTGAAATGGGAGAAAGATATTTGTATGATAATGCAGAGAGTCTGGTTGTTTTCCTATTTGGATTTTGAAGGCTGTATTTTGAACCAGTTTGACAACATCTCCAACCAATTGAACAACACTCAGCTATTGATGTCTTTCACCTGACGTGTCCATTTATGTCACAAAGAGGATATGAAATGCAAAATGAGAATCCAGTGGGAACAGATCTATTGAGGTGTCAAGAATTATTCCGCAAGCATCTTTCAACATGTCAGTGTCAGTTTAGCACCATATTACTTCGATTTGTCCCTAAACCTAAGACTTTCATGGAATAGATTGAAATTATGAACACAGCTAGACTAAACTCTAAACTCTTTTCAAATGATCTGTCTGTGCTACATTGATCCAATCATCAATGTCTTTCATTTGACTCATAATGCATGTCGTGCATATGCTGTGAAGTTTTAAAAGTCAGTTTAAACACACTACTGTTATACACTGATGTTTGGGATCAGTAACATTTTTCAGAATTATTACTTTTATTCAGCAAGGATGCAAGTGACAGTAAAGATATAATGATACGAAATGATTTCTATTGCAAATAAATTATATTATTTTGTACTTAAAAATATGTATATTTAAATATATTAAATATTTAATATTTAAAATTAATTATTATTGTTTACACAAAATTATTAAGCAGCACAACTGTTTTCAACTGTGATAATAACAAGAAATGTTACTTGAGCACCAAATCAGCATATTCAAACAAATTCTTAAGGATCATGTGACTGGGGAAATGGCTACTGGAAATTCAGCTTTGCAATCATAGAAACTGTACTTCATTTGTACATCACATACTGTACTTTGCATGTAAGAATAAATTAATATGAAACAAAATAAGCATGAATATAAAATAAGACAGAAAGGAACACAATCTGTACATGCACAAATATAAACACACAAATAAAGTATACACTTTATACTGCAAATTTATAGGGTGTCTACTTGAAATAATGCAAATTACCAATGTTTAAAGCCTTTTCAAATAAATTAGAAAAACGTGGTAGTGTTTGATGTAGGATGTTTAAATGCACAAAAGATATGCATAGTAATTTTCGTATAGTAATGGAATGTACTAGCGCATGGTGTCATGTGAGATTTTATGATATCAAGCAGTCCCTTGGCAGTGTCCTCGTTAAGAATTCAGAGTGCTTGAGGGAAGTAGCTCCTCCTGAGCCTATCCATGCAGGTCATAAGACCGCAGTAGCATTTACTTGGTCACAGCAGTGGGGAAAGTCTGTGGTTGGGCTATCATAAATGTTGATGTCACCATCAAGTTTGCATGGGGTAAACTATAATGATCATGCTGAAACAGTGTGTGGCAGCTGTTTTGCCTGCCAGAAAAATAACTTATTAACTTCATTTCGACCTAAAAATAAGCTGCTTTTGAATACACTGATCTTTCTTAACCCTTTCATGAAGAGTTTTAATGTTTATGTAAGGTACTGTAGTCTAGAAACTACACTGTTTTGTACCATTTAAGAAGACTATAAATGTCATTATTAAATTAGAATTTGTTCTTGTGACTTGCCCTGCTAATAAATTAACAAGGTACTGTATTGAAACACAGGTTCGGAAATGTTAGAGGTCACCTGATCTTGAGGGTCAATCATGAGTGGCCAGCGGCGTCCCCGCATCACAAGTATTCCATTCTCTGTGGAGACATTGTCCCGTGGCAACCCTTCGGCATTCCACTGTCGGATCTCGTAGGGATCTCCTAGAATGCTGATAAGACTAAAGTTGTCACTGATAGGAATCCCTAACTGTTGACAGCGTGTGATCCAGTGATCTATCAGCTACAGGAAAAAGAAAAATGTGTATTAAACACATGCGCATTTCCCAGAAACAAGTGTTAGTGTTCATTAAACTGAAGGGGGAATTTTGTTTTAATGTGTCATAGTTTGGAATGGTGGGCGACTGACATAGGTCAGGAGAAAGAAGATACGGCAGGCTTGACTTTAACCCTCTTATTATCTTTGGGGTCTTTTTGACCCGCAAATGACTTTTGGTCAAATTTTAAAAAATGTTCTCTTTTTCCAAATGGAATGAAACTTTCTACAACTCTTTATATTGTCATGATCTACCAAAAAAAATATTTTGGAATGATATCTGTCTTTATATTAGCATGAAAAAAATTCCAGCACTCTTTATCTTCGGGGTCCCTGGAGACCCCGCATAGTAAATATACAAAATTCATCATTAAAATCAGCAACAACGAAGAAACAACGCAGATCACATAGACATAAATAAAGTGGCACACTTCCAACAATGCAAAAAACATCCAAAATGCACACACACACACACACACACACATTTCAAATACCAACACCTCCAGTAAACAGTAAACACCTCCAGTGCACCACCAGTTTTTGTTCCTAATTGTTAAAAAAAAATTAATTGAAAATCATTTTTTTAGGAAATCTTTTATTTATTACAACGATTATATTTGTTTTACTGCTTTATTTTCTCATTTGTTATTGCTGTTCAGTCCATTGCATGTGTTTTTTTTTCAACATGTAATATAACTGTTCATTTCTGTTAATTTTTTTTTCTTTTACAGTTCGTAACTGAAACATTGATTTAAAATTATAGAATTATATTAAAAACAGATAATTGAAATAAATTATCAAATCTAAAGACTCCAACATTTCTCTTTGTAACATCATGTTCAGGTTTGATTCTAATCATAATGTAACATTATTGAAAAAACTTTTGTCAGGACAAAAAATACTTAACTTTGATAAAAAGTTTTTTTTTTGTTATAATTGTGATTTTATAATATTTAGATATGAATCCAACTGGAAAAACTTGTGAAATAAATATAGTTTGGTTAGTCAAATAGCTTATAGTGGAGGTCTATGGCCATCTAGTGGTTAAAGTGATATTTTTTTATTTTAAAAGTGCATTTTCCAAAAAATTGTCAAAAATCTTTGATTAAACCATTTTAAATGATCCATGTTATCTCCATGAATGATAATTAGAAATCTGGGTCTTTCATAAAGTGAATTTTACATACAATGCCGTTTTTTGTAAAAAGCCTATTTAAATAAATATTTATTTATTAATTTATAGAAATTTAAAAGATTTCAAAAATCCTCCAAAAACTGCACAAATGTTGAGTAAAAACATTAATAAATAGAGTAAAATTACATTTTAAAAAAAAAAAAAATTATTATACTGCTTCAAAATTAAATGTTATTGTCTGGGGTCCCTGGAGACCCCAAAGATAATGAGTGTAGAGACAAATGAAGATAATAGAAGGGTTAAAGACCTTTAAAGATCTTATATTCTCAGTGGCATTACATAATCAAGATATGTTATTGGGTAAGAAAAGGTTGTGATCTAATATACTACTGTACCAATTGTCTGTAATGGGAGGTGAAGGCTCCATAATAAGCCACACAAGCTGCAGCGATGAACACGTTTCCAATGACGTTGTGGATCTCCTGCTCAAACAGAGTGATGCTTTCCTGCCATCGCACCTGCTCGTCTCCCAAAGCAGATGTTAACTTTCCCGACCGACCCAGGCGTGCTTCAGTCAGAGCCCTGGTTTTAGCTACAACCCACATACAAACACGCATTAACATACACATAAATTCATATAGACACGTGAAAATGGAAAATAACCTATCCTGTGTAGCATCTTAAAAATTGATAGCTTAAAATAGTTCACTATTTTAACATTTTTAAAACTGTCTGGAGACCCCAGCAATTTATTGTACCATGTGTTTTTGGAAACAAGAATGCGTGTTATTTATTATTTTTTTTAAAATAAAAAATACTTATTACACATGCACAAAATTCCACTATTACTGGACCCACACCATATATAAAGCACTGCATTGATGACACATTTTTGTAGGGCAACTCAAATGTCAAAATTTCTTGAATTTTGAAGCCTAAAAACAATCGGCAGAAGCAAAAAGCTAAATATAGGCTATAAAGGAACTCTCACTTCCAACAACTCTTTACATTTTTATTTAAAAAAATAGTTAGTTTACAAGAGTGCGATTATAAACACAACAAGGCTGTGAAAGCGGGCTAGCGAGTGGATGAGTTTTCCTGTTTGTTGTGATGTTGCTTTATGTCTCCAACAACTAACCATGTAGTCTGATTTAGCCACTTGTTAACAACTGACTTTTTAAAGACAAGTAAAAGCTTTATACATTTTTATTTTAAAAATCACCAGGGAGTATGTATTTTATGTGATAAAATTAAATTGGAAAATAAATGCTTTCTGCCATTTAGTGCCTTCAGTGACATTTAACTAATTTAAGTAATTATAAAGTTGTGAAAGCTTATACACTATCTGTCTCTTCATCTCTCTCACCTAGAGTCTCTTTTTCAGCCACACTGGACTCAAACTGCTCCTGCAAAACTTTGATTTGGTTCTCCACATCTTGTAGTTTCCTTTGCTTTTCTTTCAAGGTGGCCATTGTTGCGTCCAAATCGGCCTGATAAAAACAAATCAGATTAATAATCACAGGAAACAATACACAGTGAAAATCATAATGGAATAAAGTAAATGATACTCGTAATGCATCATTAATTATCCCTCTATCTTTTTCGTGTTCTCATTTAACACACACAAAAACTAGACTCACCTGAGCAGTAGCAAGTTTTTCACGTTTGGGACCAACCTCCTTCACAACTCTTGAGTACAGATCCATGGCTCTCACCCACATACACATGGACTTGCAGGCCTTAGACACTTTTTCCACCTTTTCAGGTACAAAGTCAGGATTGTTAATGTATTTCTGAAGCTTCTGAAGAATCTGTTGTTTGATATTGTCCTTGTCATAGTCCATCAGCTTTTTCAGGAAGTTGCCGTCACCCAAGACCTGCTTTGCACTGGCCCAGTCTGTCCTAGTTGGAGGGAAACAAGGGAATGAAGGGACATGTAGACTATAGACCATTTCACAAGATGTAAACAACACTGGTCCAGAAGCACTTCCTGTTTCAGTTTGTAACTGTTTTCTTTATTTCACATGAAAAGAAAACATCTCAAAGATGTTTGTTTAACTTTTTGATTCAGTTTTAAATGTTCTGTTGGTTGTATTTTATCCCAGCTTTTATGTAGTGTTAAAAAACTGAAACAGGAAGTGCTTCTGGACCAGCGTTGTTTACATCTTTTGAAATGGTCTATAGCTACTGTACTGTAGGTTTCTTTGACTCAAAGCATGTATAGCCAGTTTGTCACTATGTAATGCAGAATTAGGTAGCTAGGAAATAGAATCTATATTACCAAAATAAAAATAAAAGAGATACTGTGATTCAGAAAACTGCCTTATTTTTAATGGAATAAAAAGGTAAAGTGGAAGTACAGTAAAGTGTTCAAACTCTACAAGACTAAAGATGTGTTTTCAAGTGCATTTTGTTATTTTCTTTTGACAAATGATTATCTGAATGTTCAACATATTACAACACCCCCGCATCAATTCCACCAAACCTTAATTACATTATTAGATTTAACACCAGCTGGATGAGTACGCAGCTGGAAATATAAAACAAAGGCGATAAGAAGTTGATTTAATGTAGGTGATTTCCAGCTGCACCAAAGCAAATCACATGAAATTAATTCATAAATATTTAACACCTGAAAAAAAAAAAAAAATCAGGCAATATAGAGAGAGCAAGGTGTCTAATTATGTACTGGAGTTAATATTTTAAACTCATACTGTACATATGAAATTTTAATCTGCAAATGCGAGTCTCATATTAAACAGCAAATGAAGTCATTGCAAAATGCTGTTCGCAACACATTTTAGTCCCATGAAGTTAAATATCTCCAAGTGAAACAGGATAGTTAATGCAAGTCGAGTTGAGTCAAGTATGGCCTGAATTTATCCATTGTAAATTAAATGTATAATAAAAAGTGGTCTGTATGACAGGTGTGAGGAAAGTAAGGGGTTTAAAAATATAGATGAATAATTCACAGTAAGACCAGGAACATGTATTAAGAAAGTAAATGGGGTCAATTTTGATTTCATGTTGAGTTTAAACTCCACTAATCTGCCACTTAGATACAGCAGAGGTTTAATATCATGAGCAAATTGAACAATTAGAAGGATAAAAGAACAGCAGAGATGGAGGGATGTGAAGGGACAGAAACACAGACTGTTCAGTCTGTGTTATGACATTTTAAAACACCCATTAAATTGGTGTCTTATAAAGTTAATAATGAGTAGCTCAGCTGCAGGTGATGATAATGATTCTGAAAGTAAGATGGAGTGGGATGAGATTGATGATTGAATGAAAAGAGCACAGATGCTGCACAGTCACAGTATCTGATATTAACAAGGCCAGCACATACTGAGTCACACTGTGGTGGATCTCAGAGCCAGAGGGGGTTTGATGTGTGAGGACATGTTTTTAGCTGCAGCTTGATTAGATACCTAAAAAGATTTGATATCAAAACCTCACGAACCTGATGGAATGAAATACCAGAAATAGTGGACTACAGTAAAGGTAAATGTCCCAATCATTCCTGCTTCTTTAGATAAGTCTTGTCTGTTATCTATCACATACTCAATGCAATGGCAGTTCAGTGCTTTTTCTTTACTCTGCAAGCCCTGCAGGACAGGTGTCTGATCACAACCATATTATCTCTGATTAGATTAAATATGATTCTGCACAGCCTGTATAAATCTAGAGGAATGACATTTTTGTAGGCCAACCTGGAAGATGGTTGCTGGCTCCCTTAGCAAAAGGCTGTTGGTTCCCTCAACAAAAATTCAATTTAATGACTTCAGCGCCATCGTCACTCAGTTTCCAGCAACACGTTTAACTTTTGTTTTAACATACAAGTTTGAAAGTGAGATTAGTTTGCAAGAGCATGAGTATAAACAAAACACATATAAACACCAAGTATTCACCTCGAAACACAAGATAACGGGATCACATTTAATGATTTCATCTGCTTGTTTTGTGGCTCCAGTAATTTACGATGTAGGAAAGAAGAGCCACAGTGGCTTCCCAGATTGTAACAACTTACACTTAACTACAGGTATGTTGCAGCAATTTCGAAGGAAGTTATGATTTTGTTCACTTGAACCAGTGTTAATTTTGACAGCAAATTTTCATTTAGTTTTAATCATAGTCTTTTGACTAAAATGCCATTTGGTTTTATTCAGTTAAGTCCTATTTTAGTCATCTGAATTGTTTTAGTCTAGATTTATTCAGTTAAAAATTAACAAGTCAGTAAAAAAAAAAAAGAACAAATACAATAGAAAAAAATGTAAACAGTGATTTAATTTTGTCCAATAGGTCTAACAGTAGTATTCAGGTAAGAGATACTACCTACACAGAAATGTAATAAAGTAATCAAATGTAAAATAATGTTAGTTTTTCGTTTATAAATCCTTATTAAAGCTACTAAAGTTACTCAGTCAAGAGTAGCGAGAGACTTCCTCTTTTTCTTTTGTTATTTGAATTAACATTATGGACTCAGGAGCAGGTTTCTTAGGCTAAACTGTCACTTTAAGAACTAATGGAAGAATCCAAATAGACACTGAATTTTCTCCTAACTGTCTATTTTCACACAGGATAAATTGAAAATCACATTTTTTTTAATTTGAAATGGAAATTGTGATTCTACCACAATTCTGAAGAAAAAAACAAGACAGCTAAACAAAATAACATGCAAACTAGAGTTTCTGACAAAATGGTCATCGCTTTAGTCTATTTAAAAGATTTGTTTGAACAAATTTGAATAGGATAAGAATAGCTGTAGGATGAATCGGTGTTTTTCAATGAACACATGAGATGGAAAAGGTGCTTTATTTGCAAATGGTTTATGCTATACTTCAATTTTGCGCAAAGGTTAAATGCTTTAGGTTGAAACCTACTGTTAACTCATTTCAGCATTTTAGGACTCCTTCCTGCAACATAAATCTAATACAATATAATGTAAAATAAAGATAAAACCCACTTGTTGTTGAGCAGAATGCACACCGCCTCCATTACAGTCATGACGAGGTCTGGTGGTTTGGTGAAGACACGGATCTCAGATATGTCAGCTTTATCCAGGGAATTCAGGGCCTTGTTGGCACTGTCGAGTGCAGGCAGAGCCTCATCCAGATCACGCTGTGCATCTTCCGCGATGGCCTGTGTCTCTTCTGCCTTTACCTTAGCTAAAGCTTCATCCTCTTTCACAACCCTACGAACCTACAGGTAAAGAGGTCAATAAAAGCAAATGTTAAACTGTTAGAAGATCTTTTTAAGAGTATTATTGAGCACATATCATAAAAAAAATGTTAAAGTTATAATTTGTTTTGGGTTTTTCAAAGTGGACAACATTTCAAGAGGAAAAAAGGTAATATACGGGTAATTGAGAGATGCTGTGAAAAAAAGAGGCAGAATGGTTGTATCATTATTAATACACACACCTGGTCAGCGCTCTCTTGGTCCACAGCAAGCTTCTCCATCAGAGCATTGACATCGATCGATTTCTGCTCAAGCACGGGCTCCAGTGCAGAGAGATCTTGCTTCATCTTATCCACTACCTCATTTGTCTCCAGCAATTTAGTAAGACCATTTTTCACACGATCTCGTGCCTATGCAAACAAACACATGTTACATTCTAAACATTTATTTCTTCGTCTAGCTCAGATGAGGCCTTTACTTGAATTAATTATCAAGTTGTGACATCCATTAATACGGTATTTAAAAAGATAACCTTTGTAAGTTTATAAGTTTAAGTAATGACGTAATTTATGCATCTTGCTTCTCTCATCCATAGATTTGCGTCCTCACCGCCTGCAGCTGTTGTCTCTTCTCTCCCAGCATGCTCAGGTATAGGTTAATGAGCTCTAAATAGGAGGTGGGCGTGGTGTAGTAGTGTCTGCGCAGTTCAGAGTAAAAACGTTCTGCCATGTCAGTCACACTAATGTGGATTTCTACACACATCTCTGAAAAACACTGCTTCATCTCCTCACTGCCAAAATCCACGTTCTGGAAGAAGGTCTGGGACACAGAAAGCAGAGCCTCACGAGGCCACTGAATAATAAACATGGAAAGAAAGAGAAAATTTAACTGACTGCCCCAAATGTATTAACATATCACAGAGTGAATTGCATATAGCAGTTGTAGTTTTTTTCGTATGCACTATTCTTTTAAATGTTAATTTCCTTTTTATGACTTTTTTATGTATGGTAAATTATTAGCTTCCATTACATGGAAGACATTATAATAAACTACTCTTTTTTCATTCAGCAAGAACCATAGCTGTCACCTTGAAATATGTGGGGCGAGTGTGGTTGTGTGTTTATACAAACATGTGGTTATGGAAACAAATAAAGAAATAAAAGCAGGTGAACAGCCGTACGGGCTCGCTGCTTAACGCTAATGAACAGCTGCAGTTGGCAAGCGCTGAGTCATTCATCACACCCACCAACACAACACTACAACAGACAACACAACAAATAAAATCGACACTAGATGCAAATGCACTACACACACTTTAGTAATTAGCAGAACACCTTGTGCAATGCAACAGCCCACAGAGGTCAGTCAACATGTGTCTCCTTAGATAATAGAATGAAAAAATGAATGGAGGCAAACAGATATTGAATGATGGGGCCAGAGCATCTGTATGTGTGTCCCACTCCCTTTTTTATAATCCAATTATCATCTCTGCGTCATTCTATAAATTAGTAACATTTGTGTCCACAAAATGTAAAGAAAAGGCTAATATTAAAGGTGCCCTATAATGTGAAATTGAATTTATTTTGGCATAGTTACATAACAAGAGTTCAGTACATGGACATGACATACAGCGAGTCTCAAACACCATTTTCTCCTTCTTACTTAAATCTTGTTTTTGAAAAACACCCCTGAAAAACAGGCGAATCTCCACATAATACCAACTCTGACGCAATTGTCGGGATCATTAATATGTATGACCCAAAATATTTGCATATGCCAGCCCATGTTCAGTGACAGACGAGACGGAGCTGTGCAGCCGAAGCATGGCCGTTGATCAGTGTTTGGATGTACACATCAACACATCCGTAGATCCTTCATCCGAGCCTCTGAAGAAACAATGGGTTAATTTTATTTTCTCTGGATATTTCCACCGACGACTGATTCCTCAACTTGCCAAGAGCTGGGCTCGGACCGAGCTGATGTGTTTTTGTTGTTCAAGTTCAGACAGGTAACGTTAATCTTTCACTCAAAATCGTTCAATACTGTTTGTGCATCAGTAAGTCAAGCCAGGGACTTCACATCGTTTCTTTTAGTAGGATGAAAAAATAATAATAATTGTGAATAAATTATATACAGAAAGCGATCAATATCTTTCCACACAGCGCGAGTTTATCTGGACACTTGCCAAACTCGTTATGAATTCAATGACGCACGTTACACTGCACAACGAAGCTCTAACTGTATTTAAATGATCGTGTTTGCATTGGTGAAAAAGCATTAGACTAGAGAGAGCAGAAACTGCATTGCAATGATAAAATCTTCATCCTCGCGATCGACAGACTGTCCTCTGCTTGCTCATCACAGCAACCTTTTATGTGATGGGAATAGATCTAAATACTTCAAAAACATCTCACGATTCGTCAATCTCGATGGCTGTAATAGTAAAAACGTATAATAGCTGGAGTAAAATTATTCGAGAGAGTTTACATAGCTATTTTATATGCAAGCATGTCAGCCAATCACAGCAGAGGCCGGTTACACACAGCAGACACGCCCCTTCAATCAGAGTGTTCAGATCAGAGGCTAAAATCAGGCAATGAAAAATGCCTTTTATTTCTAAATTATGACTATTTTTGATCTAAAAAACAAACTAACATTATAAGGGCAACCCAGGAAACATTATAAAATAATTTTAAAAAACATTATAGGGCACCTTTAAAGAGGCCATACTAATGCCCTTTTACAAAGTCTTGATTTTGTTTTTGGGGTCTACTAGAATAGGTTTAAGTTGTTTAAAGGGGCACTTGGCAACTCTAGCCATAGACCTAATAGCTACGTTCTACCTTACAAACAAATGGCGCGACTGAATAAAGCACAGAGTTGGTTAAAAACTAGCTAGTAGTTACGAAGCCTCTAGAGTGGACTTTACGTTACAAAAAAAAAGAATTTACGAACGGCTGGTGCAACCCTACCCAGGTTATTAAACCATTGAAATGATTTCTAAAAGGTTTTATTAAGTTGAAAAAGTTGCCAAGTGCCCCTTTAATTAATTAAATGCTCAGTCATTTTGGTTTGAATAACCACAAGTAAGATTTTGTCTGAAAGTATAAGGGAAGTGGATTCTCACCTGAACAAACCAGTCGATGGTGCAGCAGTTAACAAGCGAGGGGAACATGCGGCAACGTGAGCGGAAGGAGTCGCCCACAGGGCTCATGCACAGCACTATATGCAGCTTCTCACGAACACGAGAGATAAAGAATTGGTAGACCTTGAGACAAAAAGACATAAACAGATATTAGACCACTGACCTCTAAACAGAACAGTAGAGGAGCTGAGAATTAATAGTGCCAATCTTTTGTTTAAGGTCATGTTGCGAGATTGGATTGTTATTGGTTGCATCACATACCTCATCCCTGTTTCCTTCAGAAATGCCAGCTTCTTTGGCCTTGGGGCTAATGGCAGCCAGCACTTGTTTCAGTTCATCCTTTTCAAAGAGGTTTGGTACTTCACCAGAGTTCAGCATGTTATTAATGTCCTCCAGGAACTCTTCCACAACAATCTGAAGCAGATGAGAAAAACAAAATCGCATGGTCAATCAACATCATTCGACCAACAAAAATTTAAACATTCTGGCAGAAGTAATGCCATCTGGCATTATTGATTTAAAATCTAGCATGTCTTGAAGGACTGAGTTTGAATATATTAATTTTTAAATTAGATAAATCAGAGAGGAACATTTTCTGTGAATTTCATTCTGTTCCTCACTCAAACCTATCACACTTAGGTCTGCATACACACACACACACACACACACACTCGTGGGTATTTCTGATATTGAATTTAAACTCAAAGGTCACACACACTACAAGGGCAAGTTTGAAAAGCAATGTTTCGACTGTGTGACTCCCTTAAGTTTACTCCCTTTAGTCTATCAAAACAGCTGTACAGATGGGCAAACACACGCACACTTCACAACATATATTTCATTTCTATAGTACCAGTCTGTGTCTGTCTCGTTAGGAACTGCTCATGAAATAATTTAGGGGGTCATTACTGCTGCAGGGCCTGAATGCTGAATCACAAAGCAGTAGCATCCTCTGCTTTCACGAGGCAAGACAGCACTTTACATTACTGGCAGAGCTCCCAGAGTCATAACAGATATGACCAACTGTCTACTCCACAGCTCAGAGAAAAACTCTCTTCGTATCAGGATATCAATAAATCATAAATTTTGAATTGGATACAGGAGGCTGTTGGAGAGGTGTGCTTTTGTGTTAGACTGGGGCAAGCATTACAATTTCTAGACCCTGATTTTAATTCACATCAATCAATCAACAAAAAAAAACTAAAAAAACTGAATTGAAATTGAAGACATTAGGACAATAGCTGTTGCTCCTGTTGAAAGGACAGAATGGAGCAGAAATGTCGTTGATGCACATGCTTTTGTGGAACAAAAACTCAAAATAAGCACACATTTATATCTCATATTTTCCTACATTCTATGTACAGTAAAAGTGATGATACACAGGACAACCTTTTAGAGCAATGTTGACAGGCAATGTGGCAGAGCGATGTTGCTCAGGCACTTTCCCATTGAGAATGGGCAACATATTTCTATCTGGATACTTTAGATCGGTCGTGAGCCCTGTGTCTCACCTGGTTGCCCGTTGATGGCAACATTGCCAAAAAAGTTGCCCCGTGTATCATCACCTTTAGTGTTTGGGACTGACAATATGTCTGCACAATAATGGTAACATCAGTTATAGGCTGATTTTACATACATTTTCAAAGTAAATTGGATCCATACCTATCATATTTATATTGATTGTACATGATCATTTCCCCTGTTTTTATATTCATAATGCCTTTGCAGTCATTCAATTTAATTTAAAAAAAAAAACACTAATCACTTAAAAGTTAAATGTAACCTTTAGCAAATCTCAAAATAAATATCCATATAGTACATTATTATATTGAGAAGCATACGTTTACATGTACTGTAGCATTTAAAATGGCTGATTTTAGTTTTTATTTGTACAAAATCATACAGAATTATCGTAGACCATTTATAAACAGATCTCTTTGATTGTACCTGCGTGTCTGTAAAGAGGAAGACCATGTCCTGGCCTTCCACACCAGCCATTCTGTAAAGTTTACGCAGATCTTCGTGGAAGCTCTCGTAATTATAACCACGGCACAACTCAATCTGAAAGCAGCGGTAACCACACATGTGAGCAGCCAGACGTGTTAGAGATTGCTTTCCTGTGCCCCCCACACCAACCAACAGTGCATTGCCGCGTTCTTGCCGAATCATGCGGGCAATTCTGTTGACAGGGGAAGAGATGAAAGGTAAGAAAAATGATTTAAAAAAAAAAAAAAACATTCCATTAGTAAACTGATCTCAATGCTCAGGCTGAATGGCAGGGTCATTTGAACACCTTTTGTGATCACCAGATGAAAAGGCAAGCTGCTTGCTTACCGAGACACGTGTTCAATGGCATCTTGGAAGAACACAAGCTTGGTTTCCTTGGCAAAGGTCGTGTTGTAGTCATCCAGGTAGTCCTGCAGCACCTGGCTAATCTTTTTCATGTCCGTTAGATCCTCATAGACACGGTCAGTCTTGTCAGCTCCAACCTGCACAATAATTTAATTCAATCAAAAAGGACCCTAATCAAAAAGAAGGCTATTGCCCTAACTAACTAAATACTGCAGTTTAAAACAGTAAAACACAAAAAGCATTCAACTGACAGATGTAAAACAGTCAGAACAATCCCCAAAGTACTTTTACCTTGATAAAATCTCCAAAAATGATGGGCTGATTCACAAAGTACATTGGCTCTATATTTATGCTGAAATGTTTACCTGTTGGACAAAAGGAGCAGTTTAGGGTACTAAAGTTGAATGTAGGTAAAGGGTGACAGATTGGGGACAAAACAAGAACAAATAGAACATTCTGATAAGTCACACTGCAAAACGAAAAGGATTATAACTGTGATGATGCAGCTGATGAAGCAGGAGGAAGCAGGATCCAAATGCAGCCCACTTTATTAAACAAACTATAACAGACTAGACTCAGACTCAGACTAGGGAACTGAACAGTCAACATGTCAACAGGACTGAACCAAAAATACAATAACTGGGAAACACATGACAGACATGAACAAGACACAAAACCCACAACGTGACAATAACATTGTTATAAGAAGTTACATTTCATAAACTAGTTTGAAAAATCCTTTTAAATCTCCCTGTGGTGAAAACCAAGCTTTTAAAGTTGTTTATATGTATATGTTTTTTATATATATATATATATATATATATATATATATATATATATATATATATATATATATATATATATATATATATATATATATATATGATTTAAGACAAACCATGTGCAAATTCATGTCAACATCATTGCTGAGTATTTTCTCCTTAAAACTGTAGTGAACCAGACCGTCTCAAAAACATGGTTTGAAATCACTGGTGTTATTGACGTCATTAAGAGTATTTAATGGCGTCATTAAGAGTAACTTCAAGGTGAGTGAAGACAGGACTAATTTGCATATTCATAGAACCACATATACTAAATGAGGCAAGGGTCTAGAGTAACATTCAAGCTATTTTAAGGCATTACAAATATATAATTTTGGTGATCTAAGGTAGGGTAGGGATAAAATTGACTACTGGGGGACTTTGAGGACTTTGAATCATTTACTTATACATTTTCCCTCTACCCACCTATTGTAAGACATATCAATGCAATTGTATTGCAATTAGAGCCAGACCGTTATATCGGCCGGCCGATATTAGGCATTTTCCATAATATCGGGATCGGCAGTTATAATGGCCGGTAAATGAATATTTTAAAAATAAAATAAAAATGGACGAAACATCTCTCCTTGGCCTGTTATATTGAAAATGAATGTTTTACAATTTGCAGTATGATGTCATCTATTGCTAAATTATGGCTCATCATAGACTAGCTAACCACAAAGCAAGCTAATGCCACTATCATCAGTGGAAGACCGCTAACGTTAACATTAATGAGCTTGGAAACCACAATGAACTTTTTCTGCCTAAATAAAGTAATGATTACTGAATTTATAACTAGCATATCTCTAGTTACAGTCCCTGCATTGTAAAATGTAAGTTATACTTGCGAGGAGTGAACATTTAGACATAGAGAAAAAGTATCTAACGTATCTTGTGCAGAAAAGTTAGCTTTTCTTTTACACGTGTGTGAAATTCAACAATATTTAATAAAAAAAAAATATCGGCCAATATATCGTAATATCGGATTTTAAAACCCAAAAATATTTGTACCGGATTCAGCCTTCACAATCCTTTATCGGTCATGCTCTAATTGTAATATTACATTAAGAATATATGCTTTCAAAGTTGTCTGAACTGAACTAGACAAAGAGATTAACCAGTGAAAAATGATTCAAGGGTCAGAGACTCACTGGCCATCTCAGAGATCATAGTATTGAAATAGCTCTTGTCCTCGTTGTTGATGAGTCGATCGTGGAAGACACGCTGACACTCGTGACAGAACAAACGGAAGATCTGGGTTTGATCTCTCACTGTTGTTGGCTCACACTGCAACATACCTATACAGAAACACGTGCACAGGCAGAGAATTTATATGATTTTCTTTAACATTCATACAGATTTTTCATTATATCTTTCATTTTATAAGAATGACTTCTGGTAAAGAATCAATTCTTTGTCTACAGATCAATGAACAATAATAGATGAACTTGCCTGTGACCTTTTGTTAATAAAAACACACATAAAAACATAATGGTGGGGGTGCTGATTGGTTTTAGTTTATATTGTCAGTATTTATACTATGCCTACAATTCAGACCCTGAATGGGTCCTAAAGGATAAAAGAACATTTTAGCAGCCCCCAAGTCTCCTGTCAAATTACGAAAGAGCATTTTTATTGGTAATTTGGAAGCTCAGCAACAAAAGAAGCTCTTTACAAGCCCTTGGTGTATTTAAGCACTAGAGTTGCCAAATACTCAGGACAAAACGGCTATGACTTATGGATGCATTGTGATTTTAAATGATTTGTGTGCAATTTATAAGTGGCAGCCCTGGTAAGTTCTTTGCAAATGTCTGAAATGTCTCTGAAGATGTGTGTTTGTACACTTGTCTGTGTCTCTTACCTTGCACGCATTTAGAGAGGTCTCTAAGGTTGAAAACGTAGTGAGATTTTGCTGGTGTAGGCAGTAGGTCTACACTCATACGTTGGTAGATCTCAACAGCAGCATCCACAATGTTGTCAGCTGCCTGCTTCACTGCTAGGGGAAATTCAGTGAGGAACCCCCCTAAAATTGCCTACAAACATGCATATATGAGAACAGAAGTCAGAATGCGCAGCAAGCGTAGAGTTTAGGATAGTAATATCTTTAAGTGTAAAGTTTGTCTGAAGACCTTTACCACTATGGACAGCTCCAGCATTGACCAGATAATGCACTTAGACTGTTAGTTCAAAACCATGGACAACTCCAGCTCTCAGGCTGTGGCTTCAGAACCCGGGACAGCTCCATTTCCTAACGAGCTACTCTGCCATCAACTTTCTATATATTCCATATTTCTACTAGAGATATGGAAAATTGCATATTTTAAAACTCATCTAGTCGGTGGGTTGTCTTAATGCGGAAGCCCAATTATGCTTCCTCATTAAGACAGGGGAAGCATGTTTAATATGCTGTCTAGGTAGGCAGCTCACCAGGTTTGGGAACACAGCTTAAGTTGGCTCAAGATCATTGCCTTTTCTATGTCAACAGACTGGCACAGCATGCAACAGCTTTAAAGTCAACATGACAGTCAGTCTGAATATGTGACATATTCAATATATTCAATGAGAAAAAAAATAGAGCAGGACTTGATTTTATCCAGAGGGACACGACTGGATGTAACATACAGAATGGAGCCAGGTTGTTGGAAGGAAATCATAATGTCAACTAAAAAGGATAGTTGTTTCAGATGCATAACAAGTTATTTATATTTGATAGGTTCATTTGGAATAATGTGCACCGGAGACTCAAGCACAATAAGACCAAAAACATAAAAAGTAAATAGGTCAATTTGGATTTTATGTTGACTTTTAAAAGAAAAATTTTACTTCAAAATGAGTGCTACCATATGTCTGACCTTAAAAATCTGTTTGAGGCTGTGCTCAGAGGGCGTTGGGAGGCACAGCATGCTGAAGTGGCGGATGAAACGAGGAGTCACAGGGTTACGACCTCCACCGGGTGGTGCACAGGCTGCGGCTATAGTCATATCCTTTAGGGAGAAGAAGGAGAGAGAAGATGGTGAATAAGTGCATATGAAAAAATATCCAAGGGACATCACTTAACTTTTTTTGACACTTCCACTAATGTCATCAAACCTTTACTAGAAGAAACTAATGGAATATTGATTACAACCCAAATTAAAAGAGCCTTTTTGACAGCTAGAAACTTAATGACCGAAAAATCATTCAGGAAATGTTGCTGTGTCAAAGTCAAAGCACTGTCATATTCAGCAACCAAAGAGCTACACTAACCCAAATCCGTTTCTCCAAGGGCAAAGCTAAATTGACTACCACAAATCATCCTTTTTAACCTCAGCGGATTCTTTCCTCTTGTCATATTTCTGACTTTTATTTTATCGTAACTCATATTTGAGATTGATGAGTACTGAGGTCGACTGCAATGTCTCAGATCATCACCATATTTCTCTGTAACCTTGCCAAATTGCATAATTGTCCTTGTTTATATTATGCACTTTTATCTTTGTTTGTACAAGTGTATGAGTGTGTGTGTTCAACAAGCAGAGGGTTTACTTGATGCTGGTGTGTGAAAAACACATAATTAAGCATCATTCCCGAGGTGAGACAGCAATCAAATGAGAGCAGCTACTTCAAACATCAAGAATTAGTGCCGCTCATTAAATGATAAACATTACAACATACATTATTTTCTATCCCGATAGAGAGAAGGCAGAGAGAGATAATGTTTAACAATTAAAATACTTAATAAAATTGGATTGTGGTTCCTGAGGATTCTGCGCAAACGTCTCGGTTACTGATGTAACCCTCGTTCCCTGAAGGAGGGAGTGGGAGACGTGACGACGTTAGGGGATCACTTCAGGGAGCCCTATCAACTTCGAGTATCTACAGAACGAGCCAATGAACGTTGGCATGCGTGAGAAGCGTCACGCGCCCCGCCCTGCAGCACGGGTATAAACAGGAAGTGGGCGCACGCACTCAATGTCTTTCGCTGAGGAGCCGAAACACGCATCCAGTCAGTGTTTAACTGCGTTAACACGCTCAGATGCAGAACAGTGGCACCACTGAAACTATTTCAAAGGCTCCTGAGGCATATGGTATCTGCAGCCACATTAACGCCATTTGGATTCCTTCATATGAGACCGCTCCAACACTGGCTCCACGATCGAGTCCCGAGATGGGCGTGGCAGAGCGGCTTGTGGCAGGTCCAAATAACCCCACACGGAGCTCCCGGAGGAGCTCTGGGTCAGAACCACCCTCGTTCATGTCCATGAGCGCCTGGGCCTGGTGGACCTGCAGAAGTGCAATGGCATGGAGGGCTCCACGGGCTCTGTAAGCCCTGGGTGTGAGACCGGACGAAATCCTACAAGCTCTGGTTGGGAGGCGTGGATTGCCCCGCCAGGAGGAAGCGGATGCCGGACACAGTTGCATCGCGACGGCACGCTCCACCAGCGGGACATCCACATACCCCTTAGCTGCTCCACCGTCGAGGGTGGTGAGGGTGGAGGAGCCACTAGGACGGCTTCTGGCACTGTACGACGGGATCCACGTCCTGGGCGCATTTCTGGAAAGAATGGTATCGGGGTGGCGTGCTGAGAATCAGCTTGGCCCACCCCGAGAAACCAATCGTCCAATAGACCTTATGCACAGCTGCACTACTTCCTGAACTTAAGCCAGCTCCTTGTTTCCTGTCTGCCATTATTGGCCGAACTTGATTAATTCAGGTGTGTCTGATTATTGTTGCCGTGACTACTGAGCTCAGACACACCTGAATTAATCAATTTGTCCAATAATGACAGACAGGAAACAAGGAGCTGGCTTAAGTTCAGAAAGTAGTGCAGCTGTGCATAAAGCCAATTGAGAAGGTCCGGGACATGGTGGAGGATTCCACGCAAGCCCGACCCTCTCGGCGGCCCGGGAAAGCATAGCCGCCATTCTGGATCGGTCTCGGACAACGCTACATGCCCCGAAGGGACTAACGCAGCCGAGTCGTCATCTCCAGAGGACTGAAGCTCCCCCTCCGATGCTGCGATAGACATCTGGTCGTCAGGTGGAGCTCCAAAGGATACGGCAGGTCGTTCATGAGAAGGACCAGCGCGTTCCTTTGGAGGCTCCAACGGCGGCAGCGCTTGTGAGATTGCCTTGGCGGGGTAGCCCTCATGGTAATCCTCAGATCACCCTGACCATGCACCGAAGAAGGTCTATTCTGAGGTCCAGAATAGACACTAGATAGACATCTCAAGCGATGAGAATATATTTTGTGCGCAAAAAATAAATAATAATAATAAAATAGAAGTTTATGGAAGAGTGAGACAGCATTCTGATTTAATCAAAAATATCTTAATTTGCGTTTCGAAGATGAATGAAAGTCTTACGTGGTTGGAACAAGGGAAAGTAATTATTGACAGAATTTTCATTTTTGGGTGAACTAACCCTTTAAGTACACATAAGAGTTTATTTTGACACTACAAAAAGATCCATTCTGATCAATTCAAGGTGTCCAAGTGAGTCATGAGACTGTGATGGATTTGTGAGCAAGATTCATTAAAAAAAAAGTGGTTCATGAGAGTTCACAAATAAGACTACAGTGACTGTGCTGTATGTTTGTTTTGTGGTAATACTGTGGGAGCTTTTTAGTGTTTTAGTGTGCAAAAACCGAACAGAACCGAACTCAATTCAAACTACACTGTTTATTTTTCTTTTTAACTAAACCGGTTATGAATAAGAAAGATTTTTTATTTCCCATGCCAGGCCAGTAAAGTCAAACCAGGACAAATACGTTAATATTTCTCAAGGAAACATGACACATGATTCTATTTTCTATGCGTAAGTGTTTGGATTGCTTACGTGTATCTCCTTCCAGAAGAACTTTTCTCTGTCATAGAAGCCATGAAAGTCCTGGAACTGTCTAAGCAGCTCTATAGGGGGCTGAGAGCCATAACTGTCCAACTTTGGCATGTTCAGATCATCCACAAACACCACAATCTTTTTATTAGCAGGAGCACCTGTGATACATAAACACACAGATGATTTTTTGCATGGCAGTTTACACTCCTAGCATGGTTGTATCTAAATTCCCCTTACCAAGTATATTCTTTCTCTTCTTCTCCAGTTTTGACTCAATGATCTCTTGGGTTCTGGCTGATGAAGTTTGGGCTGAGAAGTTGATGTAGACGGGGACATAACCTGCCTTTTCCTGGACACTGTTCAACAATGCCCGTGCCACAACAGACTAAAACACACAATAAGCCTAGTAAGCAGTTTCTAGTAACGAAACATAAAACTTTACTGCTGCACACACTCTTATATCACATTAATCATATGCCCGTCTTACCTTACCCACTCCAGTGATGCCAGTAAAGAGGACAGAGTGATTAACAGACAGCAGTTTTTCCATCAGGTATCCATACCTCACCGTATCTGTGGTGGGTACCAGCATCTCAAAGAAGGGCAACTCACTGTTATAACTAAATTGAGGAACAATCCTCTCCCATGGCTCCAAACATTTAGTAGCAAAGTTCATATATACGCTCCATAAATCACCTCCACTGGGCAACTGTTATTGAGAGAGAGAGAGAGAGAGAGAGAGAGAGAGAGAGAGAGAGAGAGAGAGAGAGTTCACTGAATTATGAATTTCATGTAGAATGCTCTTTTTCATGAAATGAAAGTACAGTAAATGTCAGTGTTGGGAAATTTCATTTTCTACATGAACTATTTCAACATTCAGTTCACAAATTTTAAAAAGAACTACTTCAATTCATTGTTCATACTTGAAAAAATTAACTAGTTCATAGTTCTTTTTTTCCATAGACTATGTTGCTGCAAGCTTCTTTTATTATTATTATTGCCACAGCCCATATACAACCACAGGTAATAAATATTTTATCAACGAGCAAAATTTGTACAGAAATGTAAGATTTTTCGCATCCTCGGTGACCTTGTCATAAAACCCGTTTAAATGATCATGACGCCTCCTCGCTCGCTGCTTTATTGACGGCGGCCATGGTGCGACAATGGTGGCTTGTGTTGATTGGGTGTTTTTTCGCTACATCTTAAGGCTTGTTCGCGATGTGTTTTAGCTGGGTTTTCGCCCGTAAAGCTCTATACAAATCTAGCACCCTATTGAACGACGTTAAACTGAGAGAGCGTGCCTTCACAGACACCAGAATGAATGAGTTCACAGTAATGTTCATCAGGCAGTAACTCAGTACGTTACTCAGTACTCGGTACGTTCAGTTCACGTTCGCCCAAAATCGCCAAAGTTCATGCAACCCGATCACACTAAATGCGTCTTTATAGCACGCATGTGTATTGTCGTGTAATATATATACGCTAAAGTGAGTTTTTACGTGCATATGATACGCATTGGTTGGTTAGGTTAAGTTTAGGTGTGGGGTAGGGTGCGTGTGTATTGTACGTTTGGCTAGAATTAGTGGTGTGGGGTGCGTGTGTATTATACGCAAATGAACTGCGTATCAATTGCACGCGAAAAACTGCGTCTCATATGCACGTAAAAACTCATTTTCGCGTATAAATTACACGATAAAACACGATGCGTGTTATAGAGACGCATTTACGTGAGAACAGGCTGGTTCATTGAACGCGTTCAGGCACAACACTGGTAAATGGTGACAGGTTAAGTTCCTAAAACGACAACATATAACCAAATAAAAGTAGTTAACATTAAAAATCATATTAATGTGTTAACGTTAATAATAAAGATTGAGAAGATTGGATCAGTTGTGCTCCTTTTTTGGAATACTTGAATACTATTATTTAGGGAATACTTGATGCAGCCAAGCCTGACCCACAGTCTACCTCCAGCGGCCCCCAGTTAAGTTTAGTTTGAGACCCCTGCCTTAATCCTTATACACATGTCTTGGACATATTGTTTTTCTTCAATCTATTTCCCATTAAATATTCCTGACGTCACATTTATGAATGTGACAGACACACGAGACAAGACACAGCTGTCTACATAAAAAAAATAAAAAAAATAACCAGTCAGGTGCTATATATAATTTACAATGACCTCTCACTCAGTCCCTCTTTTCAGGGTCAAAGCCCAGAGGAGCTTTGCAATGTCTCCAGTGTTCCACATCAGTTGTTTAACACGAATAGCTTTTTGCCTTTTAACCCAGGAATAAAAATGATTACCTTTTGAATTATGTAAAATTATGGAAACATTATAGCTGTAGATCTGTAAAGAACTAAACATGTTCATCCAAATCTTGCAGAACTTTTCCTGAACAAAATGCTATTAAAAAGCTAATATGATTGTCATAAATTAAGGCAATGATACATTTCCATAAATGTAAGAATACTTCACAGGTTAATCAAAATGATCTGAGATTATTTCAGAGTAAATGAAAAGTACATATGCATTTAACATTTATTCCTTTACCTTCACATCACTGTTGTCCTCAAACTGCTGCCTGACAAAGGTGTCGAATGCGTCCCAGTGGCTGTCAATCAAATTACCGCCCACTGCCCACAGGTAGCAGAACACAAACGTCTGACATAACATATTGCTCAACTGGCTGGACTCCTACAAATACATACACAAAAAGCACATAAAGCAAACAGTTAGATATCACCACACTGCAATTTCTACTGATGTCGATATGAGAGTGTTACGAGTGTGCATATAGGCAGTTTTGGGGTCTGAATGTTCTGAACTCTGCCAGTCATAGACTGGGTTTTGATTTGTGGTATTTAACTTACAACTCAAGTTACCACTCCTCTCTGAATCCTTATATTTCCACATTTTTCTTGCAAAGGCGAGAAACCAAACATTCAGAGAAAGGTGTAAATGTGAATTTATTTTAATGCTTAATGGAATAGAAAGGAACATATCCCAATTACAGATAAATCAGAATTATAAGGGGGGAAAAAATAAGTCAACTTCATGCAAGTAAATATTTTCCAAATAAAATGTGAAAAAAAAGTGCTGGTGATACTGTGATTCTTTTCAGCAAAGAACAGAATTTATTTCAATTAAAAATATTTTGTAACATTATAACATTTTACTATGAATTATTTAATTTTTGCTTAATAAGCTACTTTTTTATAAATTTAATGCTTCCTAGCTAAATAAAATTATAATTTCTTTCTTTCAAAAACAGACTACCTTGAACAATAGTGTAGATCTTCAAGGTTTTCTTTAACCACATTATCAATTAGACGTCCTGTAGAAGCTTTCTAAAATATGTTAGAATATTGTATCTGATTAATTTTAATTTTGGTGATAGCTATGATGCATAATACCATTTTGAGGTTAGGGGCTCCATCGCTGAACAGTAATGCTTCCAATAGGCAGCAGAGGGTTGTGACTTTACTAATGTCCACCTGTCCAATAGCCTGCGCACAGTGCTTTGAAACAAACTGCAGGCCCTTTTCCACATGTTTTTGAAACAGCTCCATCAGATATCCACGTACAGGCTCTATAATCTAAAAAAGAAGAAGAAGAAAATAAAACACACATTTCCCAGATGCTAATGGGTTTACAGTTCTACAAACAAACTAAAATATATTCAAAGTCCAACATCTTTAAGGTTTGCCTATAAAACTATAAATTAAGACTCTATAATGCATCCATGACTGTAAACCAATGTGAACACTGCTTTGTGCGTCCTTAGAGAGTTTTAATGGCTTCACCTTCTCGGCTAAACCTGTGAGCCACGTTTGAACATACGGCATCCACTTAAGCTCCTCTGGGTCAATGTACACCATACCGCAACGGCTAACTGTAGCAGGAGACGCCACTGCAAGGTCTTGAACCTGATTGAGAAAAGCGTGGCATGTAAGCGTGCGTGACTCGCCTCTAGTTAAAACCGGGAAATGCATGTGGAATTTTAACAAACGGGGAACATGTACACATTTGGACATCTCACCTCAAACACCATGTGTATGGAAGGCGTGAGCTTAATCCTTTCACTGTTGGCCAAGCAGAGCATCTTATTATCATCCAGGACTGTGTTCATATTCTCAATCCACAGTGCATCCACCGGCCCATCACTGATCACCCATTTGTGGTCATCACTGAAGTCCTGAACTGCTGCCCGCACACAAAGCGCCATGAGACCATCCCGCCATTCCAGCGTCAGCGGGTTCACCTCCCCGTAAAGCTCGCCCATGCTCACGGACTTTGGGTTGAGCACATAGGTCTTAACAGGGCGGTAGAAGGGATTTTGGTGGCCAGCGTGATGCAGGGTATCCAAGGTGTCTGCCAGCACACGATAGACAGTAGTCTTGCCACTCCCGGCAGGCCCCACGAGCATTACCCCATGGCGGACCAGCATGGTCTCGTACAGCTGGATGACCTTGCTTATGATGCATGGGAGGGGCTGGAGTGAGCGTTGGCACAGAGATGAGTGAATGGTAGACTGCAGGACACCGTAGTCATGCTCTGGGATGGCGACGCCAGGAAAGAGGTCCGACAGGATGCCACTAAGGGAAAAAAAGAGTGGGTACTCACATACAAATATAGTGGCACAGAGAAATCCTTGGACTGTAAAAGTAATTTCACTTTTCTTTTTTACTTCATATCTAAAGAAATGAATGGTACTTCTGACAAATATGCCTTAAATAATGTACACTCACATGAGATAGAAAAGCTATTTTATTCTACGTAATGGTGGCTCCCCCTCATGGTGGGTGTCATGGTCAATAACTATTTATCTCTCTCTCACACAAACACACATACTGTGTGTATGTTGGTTTTTGTCCTTTAGGATTTTATACTGTATAAACTTAACAGAAAACAATATGCAACAAAACACAAAAACAAATTTAGTATGATTTATAAGCTGTTTTCATCACGGGGACCAAAAAATGTCCAAAGACTTCTGTTACGTCCTTCCTCACAAATTCTCTCATTTACAATGTTTCAAAAGATCTCTACTTCAGATGTTTTTAACATTGATTATAAAAAGCTAACTACTTAAGCACCAAATCAGTATATTAGAATGATTTCTGAAGGATCATGTGACTCTGAAGTCTGTAGTAAAGGCTACTTTATCATCAATTAAATACATAAAAATTCACAATATTATTTTAAAAATATTACTGTTTTTTTTTATTTATTTATTTTTTCACATGCAATATTAAAAACCTGGGGTCACCTGAAAAGCACTGCATCATCTTTGAGAAACTTGGGCAGGTTCGAATCTCGCAGAGCTCTGATCAGCACAACATCCTCGCTCAACTGAGGGTTTTCTCTTTTTAATGACCTGAACACCGCACATACATAATAAATAATATATTAACAGTTGTTCAGAAAATGTTAGCAGGAATACACAACTTGCAGCACAAAAACACTGCATGCACACAGGACATCACTCGATAGATCTTATTATAGATAGCATTCACAAATTATACAAGATTTTTACATTTTCTGGAGAAAATGAAAGTGATGCACTGTGAGTGCTTTTAGTGCTTTGCTATGTGGTTGCTAGGGTGGAAAATATGAGGTAAGTGGTGCTTCCAGGCCACAATATTAGGATGTTGTAGGTGGTTTTGCTAGGGTGGTTACTAGGTCATTTCTAGATGGGTTGCTCTGTGGCTGCTTCCTGGCTTAGGGGATTTTTTCACACATTTTAAAGATGCCCTGGAATGGGGCTATATTATTATTTTATAATGTTTTTTTGGGTTGCCCTTATAATGTTAGTTATTTTTTTAGATCAAAAATAGTCGAAATAAAAAGCATTTTTCCTAGCCTGATGTTAGCCTCTGATTTGAACGCTCTGTTTGAGGGGCGTGTCTGCTGTGGGATTCAGTGTAACCGGCCACTGCTGTGATTGGCTGACATGCTTGCATTGAAATAGCTACGTATTACATGTGAAACTCTCTCAAATACGTTTATACTATTACAGCTATATAGATTAACGAATCGTAAGAAGTTTTTTAAAGTATTTAGATCTATTCCCTTCACATAAAATGTTGCCGTGATGAGCATTGAGCAAACTCGCGCTGTGTGGAAAGATTGTTCTTTGATCTTTTTCTGTATATAATTTATTCACAATTTAATTAAGGTTTTTTTTTTCATTCGACTAAAAGTAACGATGTGAAGTTGACATTTTAGTCACTGGCTTGACTTGTGCATTAACAGTATTGAACGGTTTTGAGAGAAAGATTACCTGTCTGAACTTGAACAATTAGGCTACACATCAGAAATTGTTGCTTGGTAGCTCGATGATTTATTTTCAGATGTTCATCGAGGCCAGCTCTGTACTGGCCCAAGTTGAGGAAACAGTCGTCGGTGAAATGTTTGGACATTCACAACTTTGGGAAGTTGTGTCGCGCATTTCCAGAGAAAATAATATTAAGCCATTGTTTCTTCAGCGGCTCGGATGAAGGAGCTAAAAATACTTTTGTGTTCATGTGTACATCCAAACACTATGCGTCTGCCTGTCATTGAACATGGGCTGGCATATGCTAATGTTTGGAAGCGTATATATTAATGATCCCGACTGTTGCGTCACAGTTGGTCTTGTGTGGAGATTCACCTATTTTTCAGGGGTGTTTTTAAAAAACGAGATTTAAGTAAGAAGGAGAAAACAATGGTGTTTGAGACTCACTGTATGTCATGTCCATGTACTGAAGTCTTGTTATTTAACTATGCCAAAATACAGTCAATTTCACATTCTAGGGCACCTTAACGTTTCAATGATCAATTTACACCTCTCCTCAACAAGACACATGATTCGAGGTGTCATTCATGCCTTGATAAGCACCACTAATTAGTACTGTGGGAATCATAAAAGACATCCAAGCTATTAAACAGCCTGTATTAATTCCATATCAGTAATTTACACCAAACATGTACTTTCGCTTTTTAAACACTCTCGCCTACAGCTGTTCATATATTCTTGTAAATAGTTTAGTAGCCTAAATTAAATTGACTTAAAGCCTTTTGAACCACTGAAGAACACAGTGAAAATAAAGGGACACTAAAGTGAATTTATACTGCACATAAAACCTGAGTGCTAATAAAATGTGCCAGTGACATGAGGTCAACACACACACACACACACACACACACACACTGAAGACTTGCTGTTGGCCATGATCTGATCTGCCAAGGTTTCCTGCATAGCTGTATTTTATTGGCCTTTACCCCAAACACATCACTGAGACTGAGCATGTGCAAATTAATTCTCAATCAAATACTGAGTTGTTTATAAAACAAAGACAATAAAAGTGTGAGAAGACAAGAGTGGCCTAGAAAAGCCCTAAAGAAACACGTCTGCCAAGATTGATTTATAAGCTATTTATATAACGTTCATTGTTGAAAGATTTTTATTCCAAATAATGTTGTTCTTTTAACCTTTCTATTCATCAACATATCTTGAAAAAAATGTGTCATGGTTTCCACAAAAATATTAAGCAGCACAATTATTGATTTCTGAAGGATCATGTGACGCTGACCCTGAAATGGCTTTGCCATCTCATGAATACATTACATTTTAAATTACATGAAAATAGAAAACAGTTATATTTAAGTTGTTACAATATTTCACAATAAAAAAATATATATATATTTTTTTTTATTGAGAGTTTGATTAAATAAATAATAAATCCAACCTTTGGCATTTAAATATATGTATATGTATATATATATATATGTGTGTGTGTGTGTGTGTGTGTGTGTATATACTGTATATTTATATATATATATATTATATATTATATATATATACCGATCACAAACTTTTGAAGTAGTGTACTGTATGTGAGATTGTGGGATTGACTCATTGAGTAATGTGAAAATGTGTTTGTGCTGTAGAAAAAGAGCAGAGATCAACCCTGAATGCCTCACCCTGCCATGACCAGCACAGATTTGACAGCTCTCATGCCAAAGTCATAGTGATCCTGCTGAGAGAGCTGCTCACTGCAGAGCTTGTACATCTGAGTCATCTTCCTAGCAAGAGTCTTACTGGACTCAAAGCCCTCAGAATACAGGATCACCTATAGGGAGAAAGAGAGAGAGAGATAGGTTTTGAGTTAAAGATACTGTAGAACTGTTTGGATTGTCAGATAAGCCATGCTAATATAAAGAGAATTGTATATAGGACTCATGTAACTCCTCTAAATAGATATCCTCCAAGGCTTTGGTTTCTGATGAGATTTCAATAGTTCCCAAAAACAGTTGGTTAATTCCCAAAAACAATTAGTAAAAAATATACTAATATATGTTATTATTAAGGTTGCCAAAAGTTTTTTTTTTTTTGTAAAAGAAAATAAATCTCTAAATAAGATGCTCAAACCAGGGCATGTGAGCTAAAGTTGACCCTTTTTGAAATAGCCTGCCACACAATATCACAAGAGCGGGAGAAAGGGGGAATTGCTATTGATATTGGTATGTTCATTCCAAATTTATCTTTAAGTTTTATATATATATATATATATATATATATATATATATATATATATAAATGTTTCATTGTTAAATTGTAGAGTATACGTGATTTTAAGTCAGATATAATGCAACATTTTCTTTCGGCCTAAAGCACACGATCAAGTATGATTTTTGGCCTTTACAGTACAAGGTTTAGGCACCTCTGCTCTAAATGATCCAAATTACTTTATTTAATAATTTTACACAGGGAATAAAGTGTATATTGAAGTTAAAAGTAAATTTTTTAACCAATGAATTGTGAAAATTTACAAACAGGAAATCAAAATAGTAACAGTCCTCACGGGAAAGGCTAATTCTCACTGCACAAACATACATCGAATGGAGGTGACAATCACCAGATTACAGCACATCACTTCTCAAACATTCCACTACCCGATTATGTTTAATCTGCGAAAACAAGCACTGAACAATGGCAACAGACGCAGACTGGTGACACACTGTTCCAACAAATCCAGAAGAATGTGTCTGTTTCCATTGGTCGGTCAGTACAGTGTGAATT